>OY294021.1:17898957-18538508 GCA_958510785.1 Exephanes ischioxanthus
GACTATCAATGATGGCGCCCGGGCGGTTTAAAACAAGAGAACACTTTTTTGTTTTTTTTTTTTGTTTTTGTACCGCGATGGGTTTCGGTTGCTTCTAGACACGGCATTTACATAAGTATTTTAGCGGTTTTTTTTTTGTTCGTTTTTTTTTTTTGTGTGGAATCATCCAACGCGTCGGCTCCGAGGCGGGTAGGATGGCTACACATCTGAAAAACATTGCCGAAGCGTGCGTTATAGAAGGTGGATAGAGACGCGCTCCGCTGGGCCGGAACTCTGGCGTTCCTGTACACGAAAGCGTTGTTCCTCGCGGGAGCCACGGAAATTTCTCCCTCGGGATTAGCCCCGGCGGGCTCGGGACTGTCTCGAGAGCTAGCCAACACACGAGGAGTCATGATTAACTTGTCAAAAATATTGGAGTCACGCTTCGGGCTATTTATTAGAAGTCCTTCTCGCCCCCCCTAAACGGAATGCGCTGCTTCGGCCCGGCAGGTTCTCCTTCGTCCTGTTCGCCTCCCTCGGCCTCTCGTGGTAAATATGTTTTCCCTAAAATCAATGCTCAAGCTAGTATCTCCGTTTATTCTTTTCTTTCCTCAAAACAAAACAAAAAAAATTCATAATGTGAACTTAATACTGAAAGCTGTACAAGAATACACCTTAAATTATGAAACTTAAGTTTAAATAATGAAATTCACGTCTAAATTATGAAATTTAAGTTTAGATTATTAAAGTTACATTATTTTCTTTTTAAGACGATAAATTAACGCGATAAATGGATCCTTCAATGCGATAAGCCATTTTTTTTTAGGAAAGTAAGGATTCATTCCTAAAAAATGGCTTATCGCAAGCACAGTTATAACTGCACCTTGGGGTACAAAAAAAAAAAAAATAAAAGCGTTAACGCAGCGTGGAGGACAGTAGTTGACAAACGAGACGAACGAGAGAGCTACGGACGATAAACAATAAGGCGCCCGTTCGCGTAGCAGGACGACAACGACAAAGTCAGTCGGGACAGACCGGGAATGATAATTTAAACGATGACTCTCTGCTTCTTCTTCTTCGTCGCATTCAATTACTAAATAATTGGCGGAAGAGGGGAAAGGAGGGCGGCGATGCCTGGAGAGTCGCAGGAAGAATCGGGAGGGCTGGAAGCGGTGCAGCCGCGGATAGGAAAGAAGCAGAAGGATGCGAAAAGGATAAGAACGAGGCCCGGGGCTGTTTCTCCTTCTCTCTTTCGCTCCGGCGGGTTTTACGTTCGAACAACTGCGTATGTGTTCAAACATGTAATACAAGCTAGCCGGTCGAACACGCCATTTCGCACTGGAGGTGACGAGCGTGACTTATAGGCTCCTCGAATTATAATCCAATTTGCGATTATCGTCGTTGCGCATCGTTCCTCCTCTCCTCCGTTGAGGACAGAACAGATGAAATTTCTACGCTAAATATATCGCTGTAAATCGCGTCGCTGACGAACAGCGGAAGAAGGTACTCGTCCTCATTTATCGAATCAATAATATTTATTTAATTTTGTTCCTTGAAAAAAAAAAAAAAAAATATGAAAGACAGATAGAAAATTTGTCTGGACCAAAAAAAGGACAAATCTTGATCTCAACATTGCATAATTGAACAACTGAAAAAGGAGCTCCTTAATATTTTCAATCAGTAATTTCATCCGTAAATATTTTACTATCGATTCTCAATTTTTATCGAAATTTTCTTAAAAGTAACTAAAAATTCTTTTTTTTTTTTGGCGCGAAAAAAGAAATAAAATTATATCTCGATCTCGACATTGAATAAGTGAATTCCTCGTCCCTCGCCTCTCCGATCGTTCGTTCCCGGATCGTTACAGCCGAGAGGCTTCCTCGGCCACGGGCCTCTTGTGGCAATAAACGAGCCCCGTCGCTGACTTGTAGTATAAATACACGTGGAAAAAGTGTGAAACGACGATGCGCGCATAGAATCGCTGATGACACGCCTTATCTCGAGGCGTGAAGAAGAAACCCAGCGGGGATGAAGAGACAGGTGCTCTCACTGGTTGCGTCCACAATGCTCTTGGCCTCGCGGTTGCTTCCTCGCGATTCTTTTCGCTCGACGTTTCCGTACGCGGGCTATAGCGAATTAACGCAGCGGTCTCGCTCGCGTAACCCGCGAGTCGTACGAGCTCCTCGAATACGTGTTACCATTGCCGTTGCCTCTTCTTCTTTTCCTTCGGATTTTTCCTCGTGGCGGGCGAGAGAGCGAGAGACGTATCTTCGTTCCGTAACGAGAAGGTAGCAAAAGGGAGGGTAACGAGCCGTCTCTAGACACACCGCCGACGCGCTCGCAGACAAGAATCAAAGTCCGGTCGGGAGAAGAATCATCTCTGCTTTCCGCGCTACCCTAACGAGCTTGCATTGTGTCCTGTGTCCTCTTCGCTTTTGCATCGTCAAGCTTGTAGCCTCTTATCTCAATCTCTCGGCTATAGGTAACCAATAATAACAATAATAGTAATTAATATTATTAATATTAATACTATCAATAGGGCTGAAGGACCCAGGTCGATGGCCCTTTGCCAAAGTGTAAAGTTAGCATTAGGTAGAAAATTAAGTATAAGAATACAACAGTAAGTATTAACATTGGGAATAAATCTCTTTTACTGATACTATTGATAATAGTAAATATAACTATTAGTAGTAGTGAAAGACATTTATTGCCAATGCTACACGTTTATGCAGTTATCACCTTATAATAGTTTTATGGCTGATGATAATTATATATATATATATACACATTGACAAAGGGCTATCGACCTGAGTCCTTCAGCGCTTATTAATGTTATTAATATTAATAACTGTAATTATTAATATTATTAATACCGATGATAATAATTGTAATTATAATTACAATACGATTGTTCGAGATCCCGGGAGCCTCGACACGTTGCGTGCTACGTGCTCGAAATTACGCAAGTCGCCGCGATACAAGGCGTGTTATTTAGACAACGATAGGTGAACGTACGCGTCGCCGGCGATCCATTCGCTTAACCCCTACCACGGGACAAGAACACACCTACAGTTTTATGTTACACCGGTTGCGAGTGTATGATATCCGCGACCTTAATTACCATCCGTGCGAAAAATACCGGCGATTCATAAACAAAATAGGAGGAAAAAAAAAAAAACACGTCGGACGTTGCGGTACAGCGAACGCGCGGCTGGGACAATTGCCGATTTCCGAAGAATAATCCGGCTTTTGCAGCTTCAATCCCGCACGACAGCCAATCACGGAAGCGCGCGGATAAAAAAATATGGATGAATCAGTTAAGATTCGAGCCGGGACCTTCGAATGAATATTTTGTTGGTTACATCTAAAAGATTGATTAGTTCAGCGATTTTTTTGGGTGATTCCACCAAAATATTTTAGAGGCATTAAAATATTTTATTCGCCCAGCCAAATATTTATTTGAACGTCCCTGCCCGAGTCTTCAGTTGATTCAACCGCCTTTGTGTTTTATCAGTGCGAGGAGCAAATCGGTCCCGATGTTAACATAAACGCGTCGATCAATCTTGCAAGTGTATCGTCGTACAGCGGGACGAACAAAACGGAGCGTGTTGCACGAATAATAAAAGCGACATAGGCGATCGTCCCCGATTCGCCCGGAGAACAATGAGACTTTCACACACGCGTATACTTATGCGCTACGGGTTCCCTATTACGCAGTATATTATCCTGTAATGCAGACCACGGCTCGGCACTCACGCGATTCTATCTCTACGCGCGTTTACGAAAACAAAAAAAAAAAAAGAAGAAAAAGAAACACACACGCGGCCGTCCGGAATAAGCTTCTATCTCGAGGGTTACACGCACACGCGCATGCGCGCGAGCCGTCCGCTCGTTCGACTCTCGCCTCTGTGTCCGTAAGTCATTAACGCCGCTATCTTTTATCGTGGCTCCCGATTAATTTCACGTTTTAACATACATACACTGTCAAAGGTACCTTATAGCTGCCCCGGTTCTGCCGGCTCGCGCATGCGCCGTTCGCGCGCCCCGGCGGGACTTTCGCCGCGCTCCGCTTGCGCATGCGCCGAGGCCCATATGGACGGTTTCGCCTAAATCACCTGCCCTCTCTTGAGCTGCGAAAAAAGAAATAACTGACAAAAAATTGAGACACTACATTCGTTCATGTTATTATTTTTCTCGATTATTATCATTTTGAGACAAGAAAATGAAATAAATAAAATAAGTTAGATAAATTATGAAAAAAATTGAAACTACTTTTTTGTTCTTACTATTTTTCTCGATTATTATTATCTTAAGCCGCGAAGAATATTGATCGGAGGAAGCGGAGCGGGACCACCGTGAAGACCGCGAACCGGTTAATTTATTTCGCCCGAACGGCGACGATTATTGATATATCTAATACATAACATATATTACGGGGGCTTCTGATCTCGATACGCCGCCCGCGGGCCGTCCGTGCCGCCGACGAGACAACGACCTGGGTGGGGAAGGTATCGTCGATTATCGATGTCGCAAGAGGTGACAGCGAGGTGGCGGCGAAGAGAAATCGATGCCGGGCCGAGAGCTCCGTCTCCGGCGAGGCTGCCGACGCTTCTCTCCGGAATGGAGTCGCTCGCGGGATTAACGTCCGTCCGTCCGTCCGTCTCTTCGTGCAAACGAGAAAGCCAGAGATTCGACGCAAAAGTCGCGGCGGCGTCTCCAACGCGATGCCCTATATGGCGACACTCGCTGACACGGCTCGCGCACCTTCATACACGAGCACCGAGACCGGAGGCCTTCGAGGGTAGATGCGACCGAGAATGTACGAACGGATGGCGAACAAAAAAATCTCTCCATTTTTTTGTTTGTTAATTTCTAATAAATGGCAACAATAAATAATTATTATATCGTTATTATGGCAATAATTTCTATACATTTTTCAACCCATTGTCGTTATTTTTTATTTAAAGGGACAGACAATTTTTTTTTACTATTATTAACTATTATTGCTATTATTACTCAATAGTAATAATAGCACTAGTTATCATTTAATAGTAATAGTTGAGAGGAATAACAGTGGTAATAAAGAGAAAAAAAATTGCCTCCGTTTGATTTTAAGTCACGAAAATGGGTTCAAAAATGTGTAAAATTTGAGCTCCCAAACGTGCTATGTGCAGGAAACGATGCGACAAACACATAAAAAAAATTCCATTTTTTGCCTAAAATTTTAATGAATTGGCACCATAAATAACAATAGTAATAATTATATCGACATTATTGCATTAATTTCTATAAAATTTTCAATCCATTTTCGTTATTTAAATTTCAAGGAACAGACAATGTTTTTCTTTTCGTTTAACAACTATTTACTATTACTTCTGTTATTACTTAATACTAATAATAATTGTGATGGTAAATAGTGGCAGGAAAAAAAAAAAAAAAAAATGGTCTCTTCGTTTGAATTTAAGTAATGAAAATGGGTTGAAAAACGAGTAGAATTTGAGCCGTCAAACGTGCTATGTGCAGAGAACATCCGCGACAAGAGAATTTCCTGGCCGCGCGAGCAACCCGCTCGGGGAGCTCTTTGCACTGTGCTCTTGATGCCGTAATAACGGGATAATAAGCGTAGCGGCTCGTTAACCCCAGGGCTGCGAGAGAGTACGGGCCCGACTGTATAGACTCCATACCTCCACCGGAGGGGGATGTAATCATTACCCCACGGCGTTCCCGTGTTATGTTCACCCGTCGAAAACCAATATCACGGCGCCGCGTCTCTCGCAGCTTCTCTCGATGCTGTATCATCCTTTCGCTGAGCTTCTCAACTCTCCCGATCCTCCGATTGCCTCCCTCGAGCTTCTTTTCATTTTTCTCCATTTTAATTTTTATTCATTTTTCTATTCTAAAAATAAGTTTTCTCAACCATCATCAGTTTCCCAACCCACAATTTGTTCCAGTCCATTCGCGTGACTTTCCCAGTCCTTAAAATCACTTTATTCTACACGTACATTAACAATATTTCGGTTTTTATTCATTTAATTAATTTTATTCTGCTTTGCTTCTCACCTTTCGCGAATCTTCGAGCGCCTCACTCGAGCTTCTTATCTTTTTTTCCCTCCATTTTTATTTGAAGTAATAGTTTTTTTTTTTCAAAAATAAGTTTTTACATCAGTTTTCCAGCTCACCATTTTTTTCAGTCCCTTCTCTAGACTTTCTCTCATTCCTTAAAATCATTTCATTATTCCCGTACATCAACAATTGGCTTCAATCAACTTCTCATTCATTTAATTAATTTTACCATTTATTTATTGATAAAAACAATCAGTTATCTAACAACGCGTCGTCTCGCAGGTGATTCGGTACCGGACGGCAGGTGCATTACACCGCCCCGCACTATAATGCATATCGAAAGCGTGAAAAAGAGCTCCAATCGCTCCAGTCATCTCGTTATCCGGCCGGGCCGCAGCTTCGACCATTTTTTTTTAATCTCATTTTTTCATTTGTTTTTTTTTTTTTTCTATGTCCATACATTATTATACACCACCGAGCGATCTCGTAAGATCGGTGGCCCGGCAGTTACCTGTCGTCGAACGTAATTAACAAGGTGTAACGCTGCGTCGTATATCGAGGCGGAGCTCGCTCGTCGCATCCGGGTCGGGCGTGCACACCGTATGAAATGCAATCTCTTCGAGGCTTCCCGTCGGGCCGGCTGAGCTCCGCGGACGGACGAAGCCCGATGGAACAGTGCCGTTCCGATCTTATTATTATACGAAAAACAAACAGAGGGGCGCGCCGTGCGCGCGCGAAAGACGGGGAGCGCGGAGTTGAGAATCGAGTGCCGAGTTTATTGAATTTGACACTTCAAGAAGTCGGTAACATCGGAAAGGGAACGAGATCGCATCCGGGGATGAGCGCTGGACCGAGTCGCGACGAGCAATATATCCGAGGAACGGAGCCGCTTGGTACACAGGATACTCCGCAACGCGCCAGGCGCAAGTGATAGACCGGAGGGTCGCGTATAGCTTTTCCCTTGGGAATCCAACGGGGTTCGCTAATTTCACTTCGGACCGGAGACCGAAGGATGCACAACCACGAGGACTTCGTGCGTGTGTGTGTGCTTCTCGAACTGTGAAAATATACTTTGCGAGATAAAAATCGGCCGCGGTGTGGAGGTCCCGTGGGAAAACGGAGCGACGAGGCAAGTCGCGATCTCTTCCGTTTCCTTCGATCCTCCGTAGCCGGCTTACACGGCGAATGAAGGCCTGCAGGTCCGAGATATATTTCTTAGCCGCAAAATGCGACACTATTTTTTTAACGATAATTTTAGCATTTTAAAAATTAATAATCTTACAATTTGATTGATTAATAATTTTAGTTTTTCTTTTTTTTTTTTTTTATTTTATAATTAAGAAGAAAACGTTGAGCTCGCCATGTTGGCGGGCCTAGAGTTGCTGAGTAACTCCGATTTTTATCTCCGTAAATATTCAATTTTGTTGAAAGCCACGAAACGGGGCGACGAGGCAAGTCTCTTCCGTTTCCCTCGATCCTTCGTACCCGACTTACACTGCGAATAAAGGCCTGCAGCTCCGACGTACATTTCTTGGCCATAAACGACAACCATTTTCTTTTTATCGGTAATGTAAAAAAAAAAATATTATTTTATACAATTTTATAATTAGCAAGAAAACATTAAGCCCGAAATGTTGGAAGGCCTAGAAATGTCGAGTAACTCCGATTTTTATCTCCATAAATATTCAACATTGTTGGAAGCCACGAATTCACGAACTAAATTCCCAGAGCGTAGTTTCCAGTCAATTATGGGCTTTTGTGGGCCAGAAAAAGGTGTCGCAAGTAGCGTCTCTAATTCCCATCGCTGACAAAGGAGGGTTAATAGTTCTCAACTTATTCTTTCTTTTTTTCCTCAAACACCTGCAAAAAAAAATTATACAAAAAAATCTAATTTCCCGTCGGAGCTCTCAGCTTCTCTGCGAGCTCGGCGCGTCCGCAATGTGAGAAAAATCGTCGGGAACCTCGCGTGCAGGATTTTTTGTATTTTTTTTTTTATTTTTATTATTATCGCGCGCGCGTTAGATCGTTTCGAATTGGAAAGGTCCTTTCTCGCAGCTCGGGTCAATTCATAGCTCGAGTGGGGCTATTCTTGACGCGAAATTGCCTGAAATTGGTTTACACGAGAGCGCGGAAAGAGAAGTGCCGCCGAGAACGGTGCACACACGTACACAGGGGCTCGCGGAGAGTCTGAGAGGCTCGAAGAGTGGACGGCAGTTTAGAAATTGATTCGCTTCTTCCTCGCCTCTTGGGGAATCGTTTAATTTTTCTTGGCGTGTGCGTAACGTCGACACTTCACTCCTGCCATTGATGGTCAAACGTTTTTTCCCTGACTCTTGACACCCCTCACTAAAAAAAAAAAAGAAAAGAAAAGTTCCCTCGTGCTCGATATAAAAGTGCTATAAACTCGACTCCCGATCTCTCGTTATCTCCCGCACAGTAGCGAGATTTAAAGACGACAGGAATAAAAAAAAAAAAAAGAAACTAAGATAGACGGGAGAATAAGGGAATCGCTCGAACGGAAAGAAATTTCGAGGGTTAGTTCCTTAATTTCTTTAGTCTGAGGAGACGAGACGACGACGATGGATCGAGTTATCGCGCTCGGTGCGCTACGGCAAAAAAAAGAGGAATGAGAGCGAGACCGAGAGAAAGGGCGAAGAAAAAACAAAATTAATAAAATCAGTCGTCGGCGCCCCGGGGGAGGGGTGAATGACGTAAATTAACTAAACGAATATTCTTACGGCGGACTTCCATCGCGACTTTTGCGTCTCGTGCCGCGCGGCTGCTGGAGCTTCTGTGCTGAATTTATCCCACTATTTTTTCCTCCCTCCACAAAAATCGTCTCTTCTCTGCCCGAAAAAACGCACGGTCCATAAAATCGGACGATCAAGCTTCAACCCAAAAAAACCCATTAGCCCAAAAACATCCGCTAAACTGAATAAGACTAAATTTCATCAAGTTAGAACGGCTGTTTTTTCGCATCGGACAGAATCTTCGTTCGGAAAAGTTCACTTGGAGGTTTTTTTTTCTTCATAAATCAGCGCATCGCTGGAGACTTGGCAGAGATGAAATTTAATGTCGTGCGGATATCTTCAGTGTCGTAAAAACGCGCAGTACATAAAATCGAACGATTAACCCTTTCCTTATTCGTGGCTTATTTTCCCCGTCGTCTCCGACTCTCGGCATCCGGTCGCAGCATCCCTCCGCGGTCCTTCGGTCCGATCGCCTGCTTGCCCCGCTGAGCCTTCCTTCTTCTACACCGTAACACGACGCTCGTTTGTGGTCTCATTAAAAGAGGAGGACACCCGGTATATTAACGGATAACCGTAGACTCCAGTGATGTAACGCAATACTCCAACCGAGTCCCGTCGGACTGCCACACCAGAGACAGGATCTCTATCTCCCTCTCGCTCTCTCTCTCTCTCTCGTCGATCCTGATCCTTGAATAAGATGCTATCTCACCCGTGATTCTTCGCTCCATATACACCACGTAGCCGAGCAGTAATACCCATACAACCCGGATCGACGTGTCGCATAATATGCTCGAACTTGATACCGGCATCAATGAGAATTATTTTGTTATTATCATTATGATACTGTTTAAATTCTAACTATAGGAAATTGTCAGTGGAACAGTCAAGAAGAGCCCAACAGACGACCAATTGTTTTCTCGATGGAAAAAGAAATCTAAAGAAAGAAAATGCTACAGGGGGTTTTTTGCAGTAATATATTTTGCAGTAGCCATGCAACCCGGATCGGCGAATCGCATGATATGCTCGAAATTGATATCAGCATCAATGAGAATTATTTTACTATTTTTTCCCGCTGAACACGAATCCGTTGGCCTTTTTGGGGCTAAAGTACAGTTGAGACATTGAAAGTCTCGATTTTATGCACGAAAAGTCGTATTCTTGGGATTTGAATGGAAAATATTGGGTTGGGAGTAAAATAATTGTTATATTCGTGATCAGCGGGAAAAAATACGTGGAACACGTGGGCTTGAAAAAAAAAATCGATCGAACAACGATTTTTCCATTTTTGAGCCATTTTTGAAAAAAAAACGTCAATTTTCGTGATTTTCAAGGGTCGATATCTCGGCTCCCAACGGAGCTAGGAAAAATTCGGGGTGTCCATCGTGTTCTACGGGAAAAAATACACAAGATAGGCCGTTGTGCGAAGTTTTAGAATCGTTTTATCGGGCCGTTCGAGGACGTTGAAAAACGCAAAAAATGGACTCGAAAGGGGTAGCCTTGGAATTTTTTATGAAATATTTTTTGTCGGTATGAAATGTTTTTTCCGTTTATAAAATAAACTGCGACGTAATCCGACGTATTTTTGTGCGCTGAACATGAATCTTCTGGCCTTTTTGTGCGTAAGTGCAGTAAATTTGTATCTTCGATTTTATGCAGAAAAAACAGTTTGTTCTAATGTGAAATCGCATTTTTGGGATTAACATCTAAAATATTGGGTTTCCAGCAAAATCAACGCAAAGCAAAATGAACTTTTTACTGGACGCCATGTATTATTATCATACTATTTAAATTCAAACTATGGAAAATAGTCAGTGGAAGAGTCACGAAGAGGCCAACGGACAAGTAATTGTTTCGTCGATGGAAAAAAAAAAAAAAAAAATGAGAAAGAAAAATGCTAGAAGGGGTTCTTACAAAATGTATCTCGATGCCAATGGATCCGACGTTCTGGAAGAAAATATCCCTTCGGGCGATGTTGAAACGTTACCCCTATCGCGAGCAATGATATCCATCCTCCCCCGTTCGGTGTCTCGGTCACTGGTGCATGAAACAGTTAAGCATCGACAATATAAGCCAATCAAGCCAGGACTCCGCTCGAGCAGCTTGAACACGTAAAGGGGGGTGGTGGTGGTGTTGGTGTTGGTGATCGTGGGTCCACGGGAAACACGCGCCCAACCCTCCCGTACGATTTCGCGACGGGGAATGGCTCGGTAATCGCTTGGAATTGCATTAAATTTAAATTTTTTACTCGACCCCGTTCATACGCTCTTCCCGCACGAGGATCGACCGCCGAGAAGCTTAAAGGCGCATTTCGCACTATTTTACATGGCGGATCATGGCGGATGAGCCTTTTTAACGCCCCTCGAAAAATTGACAAAAATGGTCCGTCTTGCCCCCCTCCCAATATTTCGATCCCGGTCGAAGTTACCCTCGAGATCTCTCCTCCTACAGGCACGAGAAAAGTATACGCATATATATATTTTTTAGATATTAAATATATTTTTCACTATGTACAATAAAAATATTATATATATATTCATAATTACTTTATAATATTATCTATAATTTGTACACAGAATATATTTTCTCGTGGAAAATTAGTTATCATCAATATACAATTGCGTAGAGGAGAGCGGGATAAAATGGGACAGTGGGGTAAAACGGGATAATGAGACAAAACACAATTTTCCAATAACTTTTGGGATGATTGCGGCGATGGTAAGTGGGGCAAAACGGTGTTGAAAATCCGGATGTATCGTTGGGACAAAATAGGTCATCCAAAAATGATTGGAAAATTGAGTCCTGCCCCACTGTCCCATTTTGCCCCGCTCTCCCCTGTACTTTTCTTCCGCGTTTGCTGCCTTCAACGGGCAGAAACTATCCTCTTAAGTATTCGCGTCTTCGATCATTGGACGAGATCAAAAAGCACGACTCCGGATTCGTTGCTTTTTGATCTTCTCGGTTCGAAGGCGAATTTCGGCGTTAGACGAGAGCCACGAAGTTTTGAGCTAAACGTCGGAATAATCGTGCCAGGGTAGTCGACACAGAGGAGCTAGGTGGAGCAAGATTGGGTCCCTTTTTGGAGTGCGTATCGCGCGAGAGAGCACAAAGCTCCTGCCGGATTGCCCTTAGGGCTTTTATAGAATAATATACATCGCGGGCTCGCCGGGGGGGGGGGGGGGGGGGGCAACGAAAATAATACCGTAACGCCTCCGGCGGCGCATAAACGTATCCACCGTAGCTTCCACCGTACACCGACATAGCCGTTGGCCACGAAGAGCCAAGTCTCCGAGGGCTGTGGCCGTAAAGCCAGCAAAACAGACACACCGACTAAAAGGCTTACCGGGTAATTTGCAACGGCTTAAGGCCGCGGCCAATCTGATCCTGAAATCCCTCCCTCCGTCCCAACCGCCGACTCCTCGCGTCGCGCTTCCTCGGCCTCGTCGTATACGCACATGTGAAATCTTATATCAAACTTCTTTATTTAAAAATTTTTTTTTTTTTTACTCGCCGAAGAAAGATCGAAGCAAACGAGAGGAAGATGAGAGGGAGGAGGATCGAGAGTTGTGGGCGAGGAAGGATATCTCTTTGAAAAACTATACGGGGGAGATGGACCGAATGGAGGCTGAACGGTGATCTCTTCCTCCTTAGCCGTCCTCCTCATATATTATCTATAACACAAGGTGTACGTATAGATATACGTATCGTACGGTCGGAGGCTTTACCCGGCGAACACGAGCCTCGGGTTTTCACGGGCTGTCGCCCAGAATTTGGACGGTGAATTTTTTCCTCCGACCGATGCCTAATTGACCGTACACTCCGCTCCGTACATCGGGGAGACGAACGGCCCGAGATTCCGCCGAGGCTTCCATAAATCTTGAAGTATCTCTTTCCTTCAATTTTTGTTATATTTATTTTTTTTTTTGCAAGTTTGAGATTTTTTTTTTTTTACTACCGTTACACAGTTACGCGCGGATTCACGCGAGGTCCCGATTAATCTGGAAGGGAGTCTCGGAGTATCCGATTACCAGACACGATCTTGAAACTGTCCTTCGGAGCTACCTCTTTGGGGGTTCCGTCGTCCACCCCGTTTCTTCCGAATCGTTCCTCTCGCGCCGCGCCGGCTTCGGCCTCGATGTCGAGCACCGTCGGCGAGACGGTGTAGCGCTAGGCTTGGCATATTTAAGGAGCGAAACTTAATTTGTCCCGAAGTGCGCTCCGGCCGCGGGGAGGGGAAACTCGAATCGATTCGAGGACCCTCGAACTCTCGCGCGGCGAACCTCTCCAGAGAACGAGAACGAGGCTCTTCGGCGCGTGCCGTCGCGCAATGCCGTCGCCGACCGCCCGATACTCAGATTGCTCCGTTGTTTGGCGTTGCGATTTTACTTCGCAACGCCAAATTCTTGTCGAATTTTTTGGATGCTGCAGAAATTTAACGTTCAATGAATTCGTCGTTGGTAAAATCCAATGGAGGGATTTTCAGAAGGTTTAACATTCTTTTTGCCTTTGATATATATATTTTTTTTTTTTCATTTAATTTTCAAAAATCTTTTTAATTCTCGAAGAAATAAAACGATTTCTCGAAAGAAAGTCGCTATTTTCTCGGTCTTTTTTACTTCTGGCTTGCTCAAGGAAAATTAGCTTTTGTTGTCGAATTTCTTGGTAACTGTTGCAAAAATTTTACATTGAACGAATTTATCGTTGGTAAAGTTCAACGGAGGAGTTCTGGAAAGATTTAGCGCATTTTTTTTTTGCTTGAATATTATTTTTTAATTTAATTTTTAAACTTAATTTTATTTCTCGAAGAAATGAAACGATTTCTCGTAAGAAAATCGCTATTTTGTCCGTCCATTTTACTTTTTACCCCCTCAAGGAAAAATCTATCGGATCCCCGTTGTACTCTCGACAAAGCGTAGACGCAGGGCTTAGTGTACATCCGTAGATCAGCGCTTCCCGTCGAGAGCTTCTCTGCCCTTCCAATGTGTTTGCCAGTAAACTCTTAACGCGTGCCCTCTCGTCGCACACCCCCGTGACCTTTTGTACGAACCTTCCTCGACCTATCCCTTCTCGCGCTTTCCCTCTCGGCAAACGAGACTCTGATTACGCCATTAATTATTAAACGAGCGATTCCGCGCGGACCATTCTCGCCGGGCGCCAGGGCGGGACGAAGGCGACGGGGAAAATCCGTCCTGAGGAAAAAATCCATCAAGTTCAAACCAACACGCGGACAATGAGAGAAAAAATTTGTTACAAAAAAAAAAATATTGTCATTTCAACTCTACTCATAATTTTCATGACTCCTTGCGGTAATGAACCAAGAGCCGAAAATATGTTATTCATTAAATCTTGCATGGAATTGTAAAAATTTATAAGAGTTCAAATGATAATTATTTATTTTTTGGCAGCCGGCAAGCGATTTTTTTTTTCTCGAGTCATTCAATTATTTTCGTTCGGCGTAAGCTTAACGACCGCAGAAAAGGCTGTAAAAACAAGATGACAATTTTGAGATCGCTATCCGGGTTAAAAGTTCCATTTCCTCCGGGCAATCTCTCCCCCCTAAAAAAAGAAGAAACAGTTCCAGAGCAGTTGCACTTCCGGGCACGCGCGTCTGCCAAATGTCGGAGCGCTGGAAAATCGCCCTCGGGATCGCCTTAATGGCTCGGGTGCATTTTTTCCCCATGCCCGCACGACCGTCGTTTCGCGCTCGCAATTAGTCCGCGTGTCTGCCCACGTCTCCGGCGAAGCGCGGCTCTCTCCAAAAATTAGGCGCTCGTACGACCCACGACGGTTCGCGCTTACGCCAATTTTTTCAATGTTTCTCGACCGAGAAAATAAGGAAGAAAAAAAAAACATGGAAAAACTCGACGATGCGTGACGAGGGAAATATCGCTAATTATTAACGATCCGCTCCTTTTGGCCCACTTCGTTCGGCGCGTTTGCTCCCTGCTCGTCCTCCGACTCCGGTAAAACGTTTGCGACGTGGCGGGTCAGCGAGTTTTCCCAAAAACCCCCGGCGAACTGGAACGCCGAGTTCAACTCTTGTATCGGTCGGATTAGCCGGGAAGGTAAGAAACGAGCGGCCTCGTTGTCTTTTCCGGCAAGGATTTAATTCCTCGTCGATCCGGCATTCTTTCGGGGAGGCCCGGAAGCTACCGTCAGGAAGGGACTCTCGAACCGAAATTGTGTACCCAAAATTACCGAAAGCCTGAAACACGGGTGCAGCGATCCTTGCCCCGATGTCCGGACGCGGAGTGCATCTTGGGACGCTTCGCCAATGTGAGCAAACACTCGAGCTCGAGTTTTACAGTCTATGCTCAGCCCGTTGGAAAAATGTTTGCCCCTCGTCAACCCCGTGAGGCCCCGAGGACGGGGCACCCTTGCCGGAGAGCGGTGGCGATCAAACATCCAGAAAATTCGTCAAACAAGACAGGACCTTCCAGTATTAATTGCTCTTTCAAAATAAAGTGGAAAAACAATTTTTTTTAAATCCCTTACAGATTTCCCGTTCGATAACTTTTGAGCAAATATATGTGAATTAGTAAGGTACAGGGTATAGAATGACGGTCCAGAGTGGGATCGAGCTGAGGGTCGCGCTTCGACCTTCATAGAAGCGTATCAGTTTTCCCCTAGCCTGAGAGCACTTGTAAAATCGTTCCTAATTTTCATGGATACATATACATATATGTGTCGACTGATTTATGGCGAATCAGTAAAACGCGACAACGAAAGGGTAAAAAAAATACTTTGAGGCCATTTTAATCGTTGCCGATATTTAGGGAAAAAGTCGAAATTTGAAAAAAAAGTAACGTTCGATGCACGGAGAGCGTTGTCATTTTTCACTTCCTTCATCGACCTCGCAGCACTCTAAAGAATCTTCTAGTGTTAATCGCTCTTAAAAAAAAATGAGTAAAATCCCTTTAGAGATTTCCTGATTGATAACTTTTGAGCAAATATACGTGAATTGGTGGAGGTACAGGGTATAGAACGACGGTTCGGAGTGCGTTCGAGCAGGGGATGATGGTACGAGTTTCATAGAAGGGTATCAGTTTTCCCTTACCTTGAGAGCACCTCGTGCTAACTCGTAAAATCATTTTTTTTTTATTTTTAAGGATACATGTACATTTTTTTATCTATCCATTTACAGAGAATCGGTAACTCGCGACATCGAGAGGGTGGTCAAAATACTTCAAGACGATTTTCATCGTCCCTCGTCATAAAAAAAGAAAATCGAAATTTGAAGAAAAGTAACGTTCGATGCACTGAGAGCGATATCATTTTTCTCTCCCTTCATCGACCTCGCAGCACTCTAAAAAAAAAGAAGAGAAAGAAAAAAATACTACAAACATATCGAAATTCACAGATCCGAAACAAGTGACCCGACAGCCGATACTCTCGGCGTTCCCGTTCGAGCGCGGGCTTCTCTTTTACCGAAGGACAAACATTTGCCCTCAAAAGTCGAGAGTCGACGTTTGTCTTCCGCTCCTCTCCGGCCTCCCCGCGCTGGGTTTTAAATTCCCCTTGCACAAACTCTCCAGTGCCCCGAGAAGATGTTCCTTCGCGACGAATATCAGAAGACGAAGCTAGGGGAAAAAAACGCAAAAATAGAAAAAAAAGGTATAATAATATCGCCCTAAACACGAGGTAACTCTGGCGAATCCTCTTTGCTCGAGGGCTCCTCAGCGGCCACAGCGAGCGGCGCAGGCGCCATGTTGCACCCGTCGCGTTGCGAGTAGCTCCTTCGAAAAACCTTTTCGATCCTCGCGAGGGATAAAATATTGCAAATCATGGACTACCTGTCTCCCGGTCGACGAGGCCAGTCGAGGCAACACACACACACACACACACACATAAATAAAATACTCTCTTCTCGTTCTTCCTATCCCGCCAAATGCACTTATATCCCCGTTTGGCGTCTCGCTCCTTCCGTCTCTGTGTATCGTTTGCCTCGCGCTCGAGAAATGCACTCACAGAGGGTGCATCGGAATATAAAGTGCAGCAGACGCGACGACTCCGAACTCGCCCGCTCGGCGAGCCGCTTTGTCTCAAGACGCGGACGCGCGCTATCTGCTAATGCATCCCTCTTATACCTCGTTCCAGTTTTTGAGCTATGCGTAAAAAAAAAAAAAAATCAAAGAAAACAACAACCCTAGATCCGTAGAAGACATTCGTCTGATAATAAATTTACAAAATTTTTATGCATATTGCACATCAAATTTGCCGACAAATTATTTAAAGACAATTTTTTTCCAAATCTTTTAGTAGAGTTGGGACATCTAATAATTATTATCCATGTATGAGTATACTGTATTGATATATTATAACATAATTTAATATACGTTTATATATAATATACAATTAGAAGGTTTGTTAGGCTGATATTTAAACAAATTTTAATGCCCTAAAAATTAAAACGTAAAAACAACAACCACAGATCCATACAAGAGATTCGTTCGACAATAAATTTACAACATTTTTGTGCATATTGGACATGAAATTTTCCGACAAATTATGTACAGAACTGATTTCTTTCCCAATCTTTTTTTAGAGTTGAAACATCAAATAATTATTATCCGTATATTGATATACTGTATTGATATATTACAACATAATGTAATATACATTTATACAATACCCAATTGGAAGGTCTCTCAGACTGATATTTAAACAAATTTTAATTTTTTAAATATCAGTCTAGCCCCAAATTTTTTTTCTTAAATCATCCCCGCGAAGCTTTTGCATGTGTTCGAAAGGGCGACGAGTTAAAAGTTGAGCATCGCGGGCCTCTCGGCTAATACAGCGAAACGCGCTCGGGTCCCCCGTATCGTTTTAACGTCTCTATTAGCGGCTATTAAAATCCTCGAAGGATCCCGAGTGAGAGGAGATCTAGCCACGCAGAAGAATTGAAATGAGAGAAAGAAGAAAAAAAAAAAAAAAAGAGAAAGAAGAGGAAAGAATGGAGATGAATGCAGAATCCGGAAAGAGAGCTGCGATGGCCTGCGGCATTAACGGGACGAGCCGCCCCGAGGCTAGGGAGTAGAAATAATCGTTCGGGGGGGGGGGGGGGTTTTCTGGTTGTATTTTGTGTACGGGGGTTGCTCGAATCTCGAATCGCGTTCACATGCCGCAATGCGAAAGAGAAAGATTCTCTCCCGTGCACGGGAGACCGACGGCGCTCGGCTCGCGCGGTGTCCGGTTACCTTTTGTCGTTCGCCAGGACCCGTGGTAGTCGTCGTGGCACGATGAATTTTTTTTCCGTGCGATATGTATATCCTCGTGGTGCGCGCACCGGTGTGCAGCGGGATTCGAGGTCCATTGTGGATATGAGGGTATTTAGCTATGTAGGAACCAGGGATCGTGTAAAGCACGCCGTTGCCGCTGCCGTGGTTGTGCTGCTGGTCGAAGGCACAACCCGCGTCCACGAAATCTCTATGCCCACGGTGTCACGTTATACCCGAGCGGGCCCAGATTTTGTTAAAATGATATCCATTCAGATGGGGGGCGGGGAGGGGGAAAATGAAGGGAGAAACGGCGAAAGGGCCGCGCAGGGAACTTCGATGGACGAAGAGATATTGTCCACCCCTTTTTCCCCGGCCGATGCGCACTTCGCGATCGGAGTTATCTCGAGATCGCAATTTTTATTCTTGGATCGATCATGTTTCTGAAAAAAATATAACAAAATTGTTATGACATTAAAACTTGATGTCTAGATTAACAAACATTATTTGCAAGGAAATTTCTACGATTGTAGGTATCGTTAATCTTACAATTTCTTTTCGTTGATTTAGAAAAAAAAACGTTGTAATCTTAAGGAGAAAAAGTCGTAAACATTTCTGGGCGAGAAACGTTCGCAGAATGTACAAAGCATTTTTTATCCTGCAATTCAGAATCAATTCTTTTTTGATAATTTTTTTTTTTTTTTTTTCGTGTTTCAAAGACGAGCAGACGAATCCTTCGACTGAGATTCTTTTAAAGGGCCGCAGTATAATTGGCGATTCGCGGGTTTCGTACAGGATAGCAGTCGGTGCGTTATTTCTCCAAAGCTACCCGTCATCCCGTGTAAATAGTCGGGAGAGATCTTTTCTCTCTCCCTCAACTCACTCTCTCTCTCGTCTCCCGGACGAGCGAAAGAGCTTCTGATAGCGCTGTTCCTCTCCGATGAAACGCATGCCATTCTCCCCATCGAGACGCTCGCGCGGCACTCCCTTGCACCTGATACTTTCGCGCCGCTGATGAATTCTTCGTCCCTTTTTTTATTATTATTTATTTTCATTTTATTTTTATTTTCAATTTTTTTTTTCTCTCTCTTTTATTTCACTCTCATCCGTCCGTCTCTCTCGCGGCTCCCGTTTCGATTCGCTGCTTTATTTCCTCTCGCTCTCGTCGTCCTTTTAATTAAGCCACTCGCCTGCCAGCGTGACGCGAAAGCACCTGTGGGTATAATGCAGCCAGAGAGAGAGTTGCCGGACGCTCGGGATGTTCCAGATGGAGACGAGTCTGCGCGTGTGTGTGTGTGTGTGTGTATTTTATATTTCCGTGCAATTAATATTTATTTCGTGTCAAGGCAAGTTCCGACGTAACGGACGTGTGACCGAATTCGCAAGCACCAAGGACGATCCTCAGAAACCCAATTAATTCAACGTTAATGCCACCGAAATCCTCCCTACAATAATTAGAGTGCACCGCAGCGTTTTCGCATTTTTTAAAATCCAGAGTAATTCAATTCTACCATGCGCGAGAGCGAATCATGGAGACAAGAAAAATATATATATTGGGTTCTTCTTTTTCGGCCGCAATTCTTCTCTCCCCGCAAAATAATTCGCTGACACAATGGAACACCGCCCTCTAGCTGGTGCGAAACTCGTGCGGGAACTATAACGCGAAAGAATTCGGCGAGACAAAAGAATCTCCGGGACAATCGGAGGCGTCGAGTGCCCCTTTTTTTTTAGCTCAGTCTCTCGTCTTCAATTTCCAAAATTCTTCAATAATTATAATAACAATTATAATAATTACATCAATAATAATAATAATAAAAATTATAACGATTATAATAATTACATCAATAATAATAATAATAAAAATTATAAAAATTATAGTAATCATAATAATTATAATAATTATAATAATGTTAACAGCTGGTATTTGATGTTTGAGTTGAAATGGGTCGAGTACTCGAACGGGCCTATGTCATTCGCTGGAGAGTCGGATTGAAAATAGACTCGTCAGACGGTACGAGTATAGTGCCGAACGGAGGAGTTACAGCCGTTACAAAATGCGAGATGAAAAAGACGGGGAAAAAAAAGAAATGAAAACGAAAAAAAAAAAAAAAAAAAAAAAAATTGTGTCCGCGTGAAACGCGCGACAGGGTGTGGAGTTAAAAGTTGCGACGGTTTAACGAGGGTGTACAGCGTTCGAATAACCCGCGAGCGGCCGCGAACGGAGCGATTAGCAACGAAAACAGACGGAGTAGTTTTACGCGCACGGAGGGAACAACCGAGGAACAGCAGATGGAGAGACGTTCTCGACGGCGACGACGCCGGCGTCCCGATGCTGCTCCGGCTGCTGCTGCTGCTGCTGCTGCTGGTCGGCAATCGATCCAGCAGCCGCACGGGCTTCTCTCCTCCTTCTCCTACATCGCTGCATTCTATGCGGAAACTCGCGGGTGGGGCAAACGACTCGCCGTACCGTGGAATTCGCGCGTTTGCACTCCGTCCCTGACTACCACGCAGCGTTTTCTTTGAAAAAGTATCCGCGATGTCGCTTTCGATGGGCGCTGTTTATCGCGGTGAGGAAAAATATGTCTGCGCGAGCGATTCCAAGAAAGCTTACGGGGAGAAACCTTCTTCTATTTTATTCACATTTTTTTTTACTATAGTTGATTTTCAGAAATTAAGGCAAATAGCAAAGAGTTGTTTTAAGAAAACGACTGACGATTACTGTATTTCATTTATTGTTGATTTTTTCACTCATCGGATTTTTGTCGCCATCGATCCGATTTTTCGTCAAGCTGTCCGAATCTCAAAATCGTGAGACAATTTAGTACCCGATTTTTTTGAATTTAAGCTTGGGTGTCTTGCAATGCGAGTAGCAGGAAGCTCGTTTTAGTGAAACAGCCTGACTTTCTCAGTCGCGCGTCGATTCTGAAGTTCACGACAGATTGGACTCCGAAACTGCGCGAGACACACGGCGATGAGGCTGTTTCGGTAAAAACGTTCTTCCCCTCCAAAAAAAAGTTGAGTAATAAAAAAATATCGCAAATGTGATTTATTATTTATTTTTTTTTATGAAAACACTTTTGCGATAGCTTCGGGATGCAAGTTTGGAAGTTGCGGATTTTATCACGAGCGGATAATAATTTTTGTCATTTTTTTGTTGTCTTTTAGGATGCAGCAACAGTCGGGACCGGGTAACGGTGTGCCTCGTCGAGCGCTGAGTCCCGGACCAGGCGGTAGCGACTCGGAGGATTCGGACATATCGCTGGGCGGGACGTCGCCGCCGTCGCCGAGTTCATCGCCGCCGCCGACGCATCATCAACCCTCACCGGTGCCTCTCGGACCCCTCGGTCCTCTCGGTCCACCGCCAACTCTGAACTTTCACTTCGATCCCAGCCAGTCGCAGTTTCGATTCAGCCACGCGACGGCATTCAAATTTCCCACCGCGAGCTTTCGTTTCGCTCCTCACAGTCCTCAGCAGCACAATCATCCGAGCATCGGCGGTGGCGGCATGTTCAGGCTGACGGAGACGAGCCCCTTTCAGGCCGTCGGGCCCCGGGGCGATCTTGGCTCGAGGTGTGTATAACAGACCCTCTTTCCCCATAATTATAAGACAATTGACATCGATTTATGCGAGGAGCATTCAAAGAAAAATTGGCTATTCACAAAATTGCGAAAATTAGAATAGTGGAACATTTTTTGTCGTTCGCTTCCGGTGCGGTTTTAGGCATAAATCATTAACGTGAGTGTAAGATAAATGGCAGATTCGAGATCAAGAGGGGAAAATACTTAGGAGACAGCTTTGAACCAATAATTTTCTTACTACCATTTTTCTCAAATTCGTGAATTTTGGTGTTTTTAATATCGATAACTTTGCATTTAACATACACTTGACCACAATTTTTTATTGTTCGTTTTAATGTTAACTTTCTTGTCAACTTAATTTTTTTTTTCAAAGATAAAAACAAATTTTGCTCACAACGAAAATTATAGACTATCGTCGACGACATGTCTTCGTCAATTGTACACAGCTATTCATGAATGCCTTGATTTCCTTGCGTCTTGCTGGATGTCTTGCCAGATGTCTTGGCCGGATGTCGTGCTTAGTATCGTCGACCCCGTCAAGCCACAGAGCAAGGTATCCAGGAAGATTAAAAAATCAGAATAACCAAACATTCGAAAACCTTTTTTCCGCGTGACGCCAATCGCGATCATACGAAAGTATTGTTAAAATTTACTCAGCCCAGAGACCAAGGACTAAGGATTTTTCTTTTCTCCCCAGATTGCCGGATCCTCTAGGACTGCCACCGCCGCGGCTGCATCCTCACGAGACGCTGCTCCACCATCCCCATCATCCGCACCACCAATTGTCGGAGGGAATATCGAGGATATCGGAAGGTTCGCGTCTGTCGGACGGTGGCATATCCCGTCTGTCCGACAGCCTGTCGGAGGCTCACAGTCCACCCCTGGTGGCGACGAATCTCTCGGTAACGGGACCTCTGCGAGTGGCGGTGCCGAGTCCTCACACGCCGTCGTCACGGGGAAGCCCACCGTCGAGCCAGCATCAAACGACGCCGCAACACTCCGGACAGGGACACGGCCTGATAAGACTCGCGACGCCACCGCCGAATCCAAAACCACCCCAGATTCACAGGCCCTTCTCACCGGCGTGATACCGAACCTCGACGTTCCTCGCGCAATCGAGCCTCGACGATAAAACCTACGAGAATCGCACATTCGAAGTCTTGTGAGTTTCGACGACGAATGTGTCCCGAATTGTTTTCCGCCACGAGAGACACGGCACACACCTGCGTATATATTGTAAATATTTTATTAACGCCAGAGATCGAGGAGAGAAAAATCTAGACGAGCTTGATTGTGGTTTGTTTAGTTTGTCGAGAAAAAGAAATCGATTGGATCGATTGAAAGATGGTTAAAAAAAAAAAAAAACATTTTTTTTTTAAGCGCCGAGAGCTCCGAACGCGCCTGCCGGACGTTTCCCGACGACGAATTGTCGCGGAAACAAAGACTGATTAATGAAACAAAACAAAAATTATATATGAACTTCGTAGAGGTGGGACGCGCTCGGAGAGCTTGGGCTTTGCTGTGTCCGGCATGTAATATCCTCGATGAATTTAAAAGAGATAAAGAAAACGTGTCTGGATTGACGCGACTGCAAATATCCTCGCAAATAAAACTCTGCCATCCCCGCCCCTCTAGTAGGCACTATTAAAGTAGATCTATAGTTGCTTGCGATCGATGATGAAAAAAAAAAAAAAAAAAACAGTACGATTTTACCGAGCCATACTCTCTCCTTTTTGCCCGATAAATAATTACTCTGGGAGTAAAAAAAAAAAAATTAGTAATCGGTGAAAATGCGAACGAAGATTGTAACGAAGCGAATAGAGAGTGATACGTGAAAATCCCCCGTGCCCTTCCCCCATTCTTGTAGATAAAATAATCGAGGGATAAGAGAAACGAGACGAGAAAGAAACAAACACTCACACTTACACACACACATACGCAAACACACACATAAAAAAAATCTAGCGAAATTCTTGTATAATCGACGAATCTCCTTATAAATACTGAACATAGAGCACTAGCCGGTAAAACATATATAAATATTATATATAGAGAAACAAAAAATGAAGAAAAAAAAAGAACGCGTAAACAAATGATAATTAATAATGCGAATAAGCTAAACAAAAAATAAAAAAGAAAAAAAAATAATGAAATAAACAAACAAATTATAAATAAATATATTATATATATGAAAGAATGAGAAAAAAAAAAATGAAACATCATTATTATCTATTATCTATTGTCTATTATTATTATTTGCGCCTGTAAATAAATTCACGCGAAAATATATTAACAGATTATTATGACTCGACTGTTTCCTTTTTCATTTTTTTATTTACTCGTCAAAGAGTAATTCATGTTTTTCATCCTGTGTACCTCGATCCTGCAATGTTCTTTCATGTGATTTTTTTTTTCGCCGCTCCGATCGGAAGGGGAAGAATAAATCGCGATTCTGCGTCGGGCGAATGCTTTTCTATTCGCGTCGTGGTATCGCGCTGCTTTCTGGGGCTTTCCGTTACGTGCTTTTGCCGGAAGGGGGGGGGGGGGGGGGAAGGGGTGGGGGAGTCTCTAGCTGCGAGGAAGTCGATAAAGCTCAAGACAGCGAGAGAGAAGAAGGTTGAGGAGGGAGAGCCTAGGAGGGCTGGTGAGAAAGCGAAAGAGGGAGAGCGAGTTCTGAAATGGAAGTGCAGAGAGTGAATAAAGTGGGGAGGGAAAGGCAGCACGAGTCGCGCCGACAGCCTGCACGAGCTAGGCCCTGAGCCCTCTCCCTCGTCGCTCTTTGGCTGTTCGAGGCGGCAGGAAAAGCAAGAGAGACCGAAACAGAGATGGGAACGCTCCCGCGATAACGCGTTGCGTGGGCGGGTGTCGCTGACAAATGGGACCAATGAGCTCGCGGCTCGCTCCTGTAACCGATCCCATAGGTTAACCACCCTGTACTGCTGATATAATAAACTGTAGCTTGAGACACAAAAAAAAAAATGAAAATGTAATAACCACTGCGCAGGATCCGAATTATTTTATATCAGCTTTCGAGGCCTGAGCTTGAACTCTTATCAATTCCGTAAATTATTGCCGAATAATGCGGTAAAGACATTTTCTGATATGATAGAAGGATTTTCTTCGTTGGAATTATTTTATTTTATTTTTATTTATCGAAATAATCGGAGTGTGCTGTGGGCATTCGCCTTTGGGCTAAAACTGCTATCGGATTCGTGCACTGAGAAGAAAATACTTGGATTAACCACAGGTCACTGTATACGTTCAAAGCAGGTGTTTGTTTACATGGATTCAAAATTTGTCGTTTCAAACATTTTCGATGTACCAACCAAACAAAACCTTTGAACGCAAGTCGTTGAGCCATGGTTAATCCAACTATTTCCTCAGTGTGTTCGTGAACATTTTTTGAAGACATTACGTTTTTCGTAAAAAAAAATGACAAAATTACCCTTTCGTTTCATTTATAAACAATTTTTAACGCCCTTCAACGGCCGTACTTAACGGTTCAGAAAAACAGCACCGAGTACCCTATCGCGTTTTTTTCCCCCGTACAATAAAGTAGTCACCTCGGTTGCCCCGCCATTTCATCGGGAATCGAAGTTATCGCTCTAAAGTACCAAAAATCTCAAATTATAACAAAAATCGGCCTACAAAAAAAATCTCCCGTTGTTTGAACCCCACGCTATAAACCTTCGACCTCCATTCTTTAAAAAATGGTGTCCCATGGAACATCCCCTCCAAAAAAAAAAAAAAAACACCCCGAAACGTTATCGCGATCCTCGATAGCGATCCTGGCAACGCTCGCTCGTGCGTCGCTACCGGTACCCTAAAACCAATATATATACAATATTTATCACCGAAACTTTACGCTCCGACGCGTATAGAAGAGTGCCCTGTATGCATCCTTCTTCATCCTCGCGACCCCATCCCGTTTCACCGACGCCCCTGTCGCCCTCGTCGTCGTAGTGTGTATGTATTCCGAGGTAGCACTTCGTTCGACTACGTCACGCTCGCCCCGACCCGAGCTCTTTCGCCTATTGCCCATCAGAGCTTCGCCCATGTTTTGACAGTTGCTGCTCCGACACCTCCGGCAATCATTAGAAAGTGGTTCCCAACTGGTTCCGCGACATTCGCATGACGAACGAGCCTGCGAAGATCAAAGGTCTCTTCCGGTATGAGAACCACTTTGCCCTCTCCCCGTTCCGGCAGTGGATCCCAGCTGTCCCCGGATTTAGATGTTTAAGGATAATGCCCGCGGTGCGGTCGGGGCCTTACAGCTAAATAATGTAGTCCACTCTGAATGGCGCATAGCCGGAACGAGTGCGGGAAGTGTATGTGTGTCTGTATCGTGGATACGAACGGACCGGAGGAGAAAGGAAGAAGAGACGAAGAACGGGACGAAGAACGAAGCGAGAGGAGAACGGTAAGGCATTGATCTAGTGGTTATTTGTAGACATATTCGACACCTCGACAATACCCGGTGAGAAAATCATAATGGAGATCACCGTCAATGGGGCCTTTCCAGGGCCCTCGCCGAGATTATGCCGTGTGCCCGGCAGGCGAAGATCCCTGAACGAGCTGGAACACCCCGCTCTCGATGGGGAGCCCACTGAAGAGGTGTGAAACCGGCGGTAAAGTCCTCGATGAAAAGAGGATCTTTTTAAGATCCACGCGCACGCTACTGGCTTACCATTGTTGCGGTAAGAAGTTTTTCGTATTTTCGTTCGAGCATTAGCACCGAGAAGGCGGAGATGCGGAGTTCGGGACGGAGAGGCTGGAGAGCTTGGCGATTCTTAGCGGGACGCGGGGAGACCGGGGTTTTGGGAGACTGCACGGACTCTTGGGCGCTCGAGGACCACGAACTGATTCGTCGGGCTCGACAAGTACGGAGCAGTCGTGTTCTTTTATTGAAATCTTTCGATCTACTATATATTTATTTGTTTATTTATTCGACGGATTGCTTGTTTAGAGCGGGTATCAATAAGGATTGACATTACCAATACGAGTTTGGTAATGGACTAAGATTGGGACTACGATTTTTTTACTGAATCCGCTAGGGATTTTTGCTTGAAGCAACTTGACTAATTGTTATTTAAGTATGTCAAAAGTTACTTGATATTTTATTCCACTTGTGAAATATTGTAGTAAATTTGAATAACCCTGAAGATATGAGACTAAATTTCATCAAGTTATAACGGCTATGTTACGCGTTGCCCAAGCTTCGCTCGGGGAAGTTCACTTAGAGAATAAAATTTGGTGAGAGAACATTTTTTTTCTTTGTAATGCAGTGCATTGACAGCGACTTGCCAAAGCTGAAATTTGATGCAGATATCTTCAGACTCGTAAATTTGATTAATACAGAACAGGTCCTTTTTTTTTGTCGCTTATGTCCTCGTGTTGCGAGCGTTGAATCTCACTTTCACCCCACAAATTACCCATTTTCTTTATTCTTATTAAAAAAAAAGACAATAAACAGAAGAAGAAAGATAATTACTCTGTCACTGAACGCGCGAAAATTAATTAACATCTTTTTATATCATAATACCGTAAAGATGCATTTTTTTTATCTCATCTTCCGGCTGCTCCAGAGCCTGGGACTTGACTCTCGCTTTCACACAGCGAATCTCGCAATTTTTTCGATAGCCCCGTCCCACCTCGATAATTATAGTCGGAGTTTCAGCGTATCGTCTTACATGCACACGGAGCGGCGAGGGGGGGGATTTTCTACGTGCGTTGGGAAAGTGTCGTACAACATGCAGGCCGGATCGCAGAGAGTTCACACGCGAGGTTAATGAATGGTTAGATATAACTTAGCATTACAGTGCGTATTACTGTGTCTGTCGCAGCAGCTCTCTGCAGCGGGAGAACGATAATGCGACACCGGCGTGCGTTTAATTTGAGTATATTCCTCGTGAGCCGGATTTCAATGACGGGGGGTGTGGCAACGAAACCAAGCCCCTCTTGTCCCAAACTAGGAACCCCCTATACGAGCCCGCAAAACTAGACTCTCCCTTCCTGCCTCCGCCGGGCTCTCTCACCCTCCGCGGGTGAAGTGGCGACCATGGGAAAAACAAAATGTTTTTCTAGCTGCACCGACACATATCGAAACTTTCCTCGATTCAAACTCTTTGTATACCGATACGCTCGTCGATGACTGTGGCAAATAATGTCAAACTCGTAGGAAAGCATTCGGTGCCCACTCATTCAAGTTTGTCTCCGGTAAGAAATCGGGAAAGCTGTTGAAGGTAGTTTGACAAATTGTAGCAAAGATACACATGTGGGCACATTTGAGGGAGACCGGAGTGAAACGGGAACGCGGTAAAGTGCAGAAACGGGGCAATATGGATTATTAGAGAATGTTGACTCAGCGCTGGAAATACTGGGGCAAAATCGGGTACCATAAAAATTAGACTCAGCGCTGTTAACACTGGGGCAAAATGGGGTACCACAAAATTTGGACTTGGCGCTGGAAAGACTGGGATAAAATGGATTTCATTTTGCCCCGCAATTTTTTCCGAATGATCGGGATAATTATTACGAATTTAGTTAGTTTTTTATGTTGGCGAACATTCATCCGGAGAGCGCTTATTTGTTAGCTTATCCGTTTTGCCCCGTCCTTCCATATGTATAGGTGTACGTACGTATATATTTAGGGAGGATATTATGAAGGTCTTGCGGTGATCCTCGGACGTATATATGCACATATATATGTGCAGGTTATCTATACAGTAACCCCTCCGTTAGTGTGCTGCTGAATGTGTCAGGCGTCAGAGCCCTCGCGAGCTATTAAGCCGCTTAGCACTATGGGGGTTTATGTTGTGCTGGCTTGACGGTGGCCGGTCGAACGGATGGGGTATCCTCTCCAGTAACGCCGCACGGATCCGGTGCAGCCATGAGCCTTCAACCCCGCCTATGCCGTATACCATTATCCTTCCTTATCCGTACACCCCCCGCCCTACTCCTCCGACATATGCTGCCAATACTCTTGCCGTATCCGCGGTTACGCATTAGGACGTTAGCCTGCGACGAACCGGACCGCAGAGCTTCGACGTATACCTATCGACGAGATTATGCAATCAAGAAAGTTTAAATTAATTTTCACATGTATTTAAAAGTTAAAATTAACTTGCCCTTATTAAAACTTACAACATATTTTTTTTTTACTTTTTTTAATGCTCGGGTCATTTTTGACAAAAAACGGAATAAATACATTATCGATATTCAAGTAATCCGAAATTGTTTAAAATATATAATTAACAATAACGTGTTCGTATTTGCATAGATTATATCAATGGAATATGATGTATTTATAATATTATATATATTCATAATCATATATAGTTATAACTTTATTTTCTGCAAAGACGGGTTGTTGCACAGGCTGGAAGATTACTATAACGAAGTTGGGCAGGAATTTTGCAGCTCCGAAAGTTATCAGTCGAAAGTTGTCTATGAAAAATAAATTTATGAACATTCGTCTCGGCTGTTTTGATTTTGTCCCACCCTGCGTCCTCTCCGTCACAGGGGAGTGTGAACTCCGTGCGGGGGCGAGTTTCGGAGTGTATACGAAGATACTTAGCTAAGCACTGACAGCGGCTACGGATTAAGGGGGTGAAATGTTATTATTGCAAGGGGTACGTCGGCGCGTCTGCCCTCGCGGCGCTCTCTTCTTATTCCCCTTTTCGCGCCGTGCTCTCCTACTACTAAGTAGCCCGGTTAAGTATGTTGTTTAAGCTAACACTGTGTAAGTAACCATTCCCGTTGAGAAATTGCTCCTGCTCCGGCTGCTGCTGCTATTCTCTTCTTAGCGTTCGCCTCTTACCTTCGAGAAATTATTCGCCCTTGTACGGAGCAAGCAAATTAATGGCTGCTCCGCAGACTTTCAAAATTACGCGCAAAAATTGGAAAATACCTATCTATCGTCGCCGTACAATTTTTTCTCTTAAATATCATTTCTATTTGAAAAGAGTTCTAGGATCTTTTTCACACTTTTTTTACGTCCACACACGTCCAAACTTTTTTTGTTTACAATATGGTTCGTTGACAAAATAAAATCATGAAATTACAAACAAAAACAAAACTGTAGACCTTTCCAGACGATAAATTTGTTTGCTAATTTCTAATAAAAAGATTTTCTCCAATATCATTTTCACGTAATTGGAGTTCTAAAATTCTTAGATCAATTTTTTTACCTGGCTCATATAATTTTTATGATTTCTCACAAGCGTTCAATTTTTCACCTCACTGACTTTTCGAGTCCAAATTTTTTACTTGAAAATATGACTCGTTCGCACAAAAATGGTAAAATCATTTCTTGCTTTAAACCGTAGAACGTAGAGAATTTTTTTGATAAATTTACAACCAAATTCTTTCTCAAATACCAATTTCACGTAATTGGAGTTCCAGCATTTTCTAGATCAATTTTTTTTACCCGGATCTTATCATTGTCATGATTATCCACAAACGTTCAATATCTCTTTCTCTCTGACCCTTCGCCTTCAAATTGTTTAGTTGAAAAAATGCGTTGACAAAAAAAATGGTACGATAATTTTTTTTTTACTGTGGAAATGAGTAGACGACATATTTGTTGTTTAATTCACGAAGCTCTTTTTACCTTGAATCTGGAACACCCTGTACGTATCCTGGCGCAAGACCCGCTAACAGACGTATAATTTTCCGGTGGAAGCTTTGAATTGAACGGGTATGGAGTGTCTCAAGACGAGAGCCTCGTCTGGGTGTCGACTACCGGCACGTCTCGAGCAATACCAGTGTAACCGGCTTTCGAAGCTCCGAGGGAGGACGAGGAAGCTCATTAACGAGAGCTTTCTCTCTCTCCGTGGTAGCCGCGTCCCCGCGTCGTTCGTTTCGCTCGTCGGAAACGAACGGGCTGAAGCGGGACGGAAGGTTGCGTAGAAATCGTGAGACTGGCCCTCTCTCGTTTCGCGAGTCTCTCAAGATTCAACGTGCGGACGCGGTAACCAAGCCAAATTTTACTTATTTACATAAGTAGAAGAGCCTTTAATGGTGGCGAAGCGAATTTCCTCCTCTCGCCCTCTTACTTTTCCTGGCCCGCCTTTTCCATCTCCCCGCCGAACTCCTCTCGCACAAATTGCTCTCTCATTGTCCCCCGTCGTTCCTCCCTCGATGTCGAATAATTTTTTACTTTCTCGTCACATGCGAATCATGCAATGAGAAAAAGTATCGCAATCCGAAAAAATAAAAAATCCACGAAAATCCACTATAATATTCTATAATTTATATATTCTATAATATTCTATAAATATTCTTTAAATATTCTATAAATATTTTTTAAATATTCTATAAATATTTTTTAAATATTCTTTAAATATTCTATAAATATTCTTTAAATATTCTATATTTATTTCTATAATTTCGTCTGTGTTATTTTCGTAAATTCGCTATTGTTATTTTACAATTCCGCGATCGTTATTTTTACAATTCTTTTCGTCGTCAATGGTCCAATATTTTTTGTAAAAAAAAAAAATCGCTTTTTCAATTCCTCTCGCACAAATCGCTCTCACCTTTTGCCCCATCACTTTCCGCCGTTCTTCCATCGATGTCGAGTAATTGTTTACTTTCTCATCACGTGCGAATTATGTAATAAGCGAAAGTATCGCAAACAAAGCAAAAGAACTTGTCCGCGAAAACCCACAATTATTGTTATTTTACAATTTCGTATCATTAACAAGAAAATAAAAGGTGTATTTTTCGACGAGCAATATTTGCCGAGTCTAAAAGTCTTTTCCGCGTTCCCTCGAACGGGATAAAAAACGAGCCACCGGTGTTAAAAAGTATGCATCCGGTGAAATATGGAACTCGTTCCGATGGTTCGATCGAGCCGCTCTGCAGAGAAATTCGAACGTATCGGCGCTCCGATGAGTTTCCCCCGTCGAAGCTCGAGATAATTTTTTACCGCCGTGTTGAAACATTTTTTCGAGCGCCGGAGATGGAATTGAGCAGAAGAGAGTGGAAATAAAAAAGGAGCAGCAGAAGCGGACTGTATCCGAGGAGAGAGAGAGAGAGCCAAGGAGAGAGGAGTCGATCGCGCGGCGCGGGTGGAGGCGATCGCGGGCTCACGGATATCCGCACCCCGCGGAACTTCCGGAGTCACGGCGAGCGGCCACAGCCAGCCGTCGGTGGAGCGGAGACCGGAGGCTGGAGAGAGAGAGAGAGGAGAGCCCGGTCGATCGACACACACAACCGCGGAATGTGGGTGATGCAAGCGCGAAATAAAGGGCGTGGTTTTAGCGGAGGGGTTGAGACGAGAGTGAACGAGAGGATTGGCTGCGAACTTGGTACTCCGGTCGATACCTTCCCTCAACTGCGGTGTTATAGCATATGCTTGTATCTCGAGGCCGCGGGCTCCTCTGTATACACGATACCGGGGTAAACGTTTTTGTTGCACTAAACACGAAATTTGAGACCTGCGACGCCCGAAAGTTCAAAAAAATTACATTTCCAACCTCCGGAGAACCACCGGGGACACTTTGGAGGAACACAGCTTTCAAGCCGTTTGAGGAATTATCGTAAAATTTTTGTCAGACCTCAGGACAATCGATTCCTCTGGCTGGGAATTTTTTCAAATTTTTCAAAATACTTTTTGCTAGGTAATATTTCATTTTTCTCTTTATGGAATTCTCACGAACGATAAAGTGGCCGCACAGTCGAAATTAGTAGCAACACAAGTTAAAATACAACGAAAATTGGTCTCATTTTTTCCGAATTGATTAATACGATCTTAGAGGTCGGTAGTTTAGGTAAAAGAAAGAAACATATATTGAGACGGTAGCGCTAGAGAACGCAGGGCGATTGAGTAGCATAGCTTTCAAACGGCTCGGCGAATCATCGCAACATTTTTTTTCAGACCTTCCGACAAATCATATCTGAGCATTTTTTCAAAAAAATATTTCATATAAACTATCATTTTTTTAATGGCAATTCTCATAAACGATAAAGTGACCTCAAAGTCTGAATGAATAGCAACAGTAGTTAAAATACAATAAAAATTGGTCTCATTTTTTCAAAGCTGATTGATGCGATCTTAGGGGTCGGTGGTTCGAGCAAAAGAAAAAAAAAAAAAAAATAAAAATAAAACGATAACGAGACGGTAGCGGTTAACAACGAAGGGCGATACCCATGACAATGATAACATGAGTAACATAGTATAGAGGCAGTATCCTCTCATTGAGGGCAACAATGCATCGGATAGATGAGTTAATCGGTAAGTTCCTCCCCGGGGCACTAAAGTCCTCGGTTCGCGTTCTCCATTGTACCCTGCGGATAACCTTGTGTAAGTCGCTTCGGCACGCTGCTTTATATTACGATGTAATGTGCGTCGTGCATGAGCGGTGGGTTTGTATGACCCGGTCCCAGTGGGTCCATCGGCATAATGTACACGGAACGGTTGTGTTGTTGTTGGCCCGATGCCTTATACGCCACACGAGACCCGTACCGGCCATCACGGATAATACCGCGACGTAGCGAGAAAGAGTGTATCGCGCCCGGGAGAACAAAAGGATGAGTGACGTCTCCGGTGATCCCGATCGGGAGTCCGTTGTCTGGTCCATACAGCGATGCTGATGCTCACTCGCTGCTCTCGGAGCCCCGCGTTCCGCTTCTCTCCCTCCCTCTCCCCTGAATATAATATAGCGATGAGGGACAGCCCCGGAGTGGCCCGGAGTCGAGCACCGGGTATACGCCATGTGGAGACCCCTTGGGGAACTTCCCCGAGAGAGCTCTTCGGCTGACGGGAATTCGACGAATCGCGAACGCACATCGAAATCGGGAAATTAACGTGAGAACGACATCCGTCCCGGTCTAAATTCGCTTAGAGAAACAATTCGAACTTTATTTACGGATTCAAGTTCCAATTTAAGTTAAAACCTGGGGGGTCGTTGGAACTTGAGGGGGCAAACCCAAACCTTGCTCGGCCGGTAACGAAAACAGCAATTAATGTTTTTAACTGCTAAGCAGTCCCCGTTTAATGCAAATTGTGACACAACGCGGATATCAATTCAGCTTTGTGTAGGAAATCGCCTTCGAGCATCCGAGATCGGCATCGCTGGAAATATTAATTACAGATTTTGTTACCGACTGAGACGTTTCGCGTTCTCCCAATAAAAACGGAAAAAATACCATCCCGTGTGTATGTTTGTGTGTGCCTGTGTGTGAGAATATTTTCCAGGGTTTTTTTCGGGACTCGTTCTCTCAACTCCGAGTGCGAATTCGATAACGTCCCCGCAGCCCCAACTGGAAAGCTACACTCGTGAGCAAAGATTCTTTTCTTCGGTATAACGAAAGATAAAAATATGAAAAATACCTTTAAGGGGTGGATGGGGCAAAAATTAATTTTTCGGAGCTCGGGCGCGATCCGAGGGTAAAAAATGACGACTTAATAGCGTGTCTAGCTGTGCGTGAATGAAATTGCCACGGTGAGAAGTAATTAAGTAATTCATCAGGCTCGAGCGGTGAAGAGAGGAGAACCACCACCGAGCGCTCCGAGAAATATCATTCCTGCCCAGATGCTCGACGAAGGAACGCCGCGACGCGTGCGCCGGAATGAGAGTCACTGATCGATGGGACGCGGCCCGATGGAGGGTAATTCATCAGGCGGAGTGAGAAGGAGAGGGATGGACGGATCGAGAGACGGATGGAGAGCGCGAGGTGGCGAGAGGAGAGAAGAGAGGAGGATGCGGCCGGGTAACCCGATCTGTTCTGGCACATCCCGCGCTCTCTATAGAGGCTCCCGCCGCCTCCGATGCCGGCGGGTCGTTCTCTCGCTCATCTCACTCTCCGTCCACCACCTACCTATTCTCTTATTCCGATTCGGCGACGGAGGGAGGACGGAGACGGGACGGTGATAAAACGGTGGAAGGAACGAGATAGAACGGGGTCAAACCCGCAGCCCCGCAGCGGATCAAGACAATCCTCCTCGATCTCTTTTCTTCGGTTAGTTTCGCGGTTAATTCGCCGGGCGATCCCTTTTGTCTCTCTCATTTCTTTACCCTCATGAAAAAAAATAAAAATAAAAATAAAAATAAAATACAACACGAGAGAAGGATCTGTCGGGGCCTCTTTGCGTCATTAAGGAGGCAATAATATTCTCGATAAACCGGGAGATCGAAATTACTTTCGTCTCGTTGATTCAGTCACCGTTCGGCAAAGTGGATCATTTTTTTTTTTTTTTTTAATAAAATTTTTATTTTTGTTTATGTCTTCTTCCCGGCGATTTTTCGTTTGAAATACTGAAGTGGATAATGAAATGAAATAAGGCGCGATGTTTATTAGTTATCTGCAGCGGCGAACATTTTGATGAATCTCCGATATCGGTGGGAAAAATTAATCGGGAGACGCAGAGATCGGATAAGAAAATTTTCAGAGACGACATTTTATTTTTATCATTTTTTTCTTACGAGCTATTTTCCGTTTCAAACATTAATGTGGGGGAACAAATGAAACACCGTGCAGTATTTATCATTTTTTTGACAACCGTCCAATATCGTGAAAAATAAATATGCAGACGAACAGATCGAATGAGAAAATTGGTCAATCCTCGACATTTTAGTTTTATAATATTTTTTCCCAGCTATTTTTCGTTTCAAACATTAAAGTGGAAAAAAAATGAAACACTGTGCAGATTGTCTCAGTCATTTATACCCTTAACCTAGTTTGATAACCTTCCGATATCGCGAAAAAAAAGAATGCAGACGAACCGATCGAGTGAGAAAATTGGTCAAGCCTCGAGATTTCAGTTTTATAATTTTCTTCTTCCTAGCTATTTTTCGTTTCAAACATCAAAGTGGAGAAAAATGAAACACCGTGCAGTATTTATCAGTAATATGTACCCTAAAATTTTTGTTGTGAAAAATAAATATGCGGACGAACAGATCGAATGAGACAATTGGCCGCTTGCCCCCTCACCTCGAAGATATAGCGCCGCGACAGTCTCCGCGTCGTTGAGCATCGGAGTGAGAGATATCTGACAATCAGGTGGCAGATGATGATTTCATAAGGCGAGCGGGCTGCCTTTTCGCGTCGGCAAAACAAGCAGAGACATCGGACAGCCGGGGAAAGAGAGATCATCATACTTTGTAACTGCTCGGGCAAAAAGGGACGAGTTTCGCGAAGCGGGGCTCTCTCCCGCGCGCTACAGGGGTAGATAACATTATACGGTGAGGTAGGCGCGCGGGAAAGGGTTCGACGTGCGGCGGCGTATACGCGGCACGACGGATTCGCCACGTCCCGGCACGCCAGCTTGACGTATGATGATAGTGGTGCGTGTGCTCCTTCCTTCCTCGCTTTACATCGCTCCGACTCTCCACGGGAATCAAGATGCTCGTAATAATATCATTATCACAGTGGTATACCTTCGTCCGTACACGCGAGACACTCGCCGGTGTGCGCCGTATGCGCGGAGACACACACGAGCCTTTCGGCGGAAATCGAGTCTCCCCGAGTGAGACATTTACGCGACACGTAATGACTCTATACCGTCCGGCTGACGTTCCGCTGCAGTGTGCAGTAAAAATGAGCTGTCCGCTAGCCGATGAAGTTCTGGTATGCCGAGTTACGCGCTTAGAGCCCCGCGATAGCTTACTTTGAGTCGGAGTGGAATGAAAAATATTTTGCAGGCGAGAAAAGAGTTAAAAGCTGAGGGACTTTTTTTTGTCGGATTTTGGAGATAACATTTTGATTATTTTATTGCAGCGAAGAAGATTGCAATAGTAAAATTGAGTCTCCCTAATGAGACGTTTACGCGACACGTAATGACTCTTTACCGTCCGACTGAAGTTCCGCTGCAATGTGTGGTAAAAACGAGCTGCCCGCTAGCCGATGACGTTCTGGTACGCCGAGTTACGAAAAAAAGGTTTTCGGTGGAAGGAAAAGGAAAGTTTTTGGTGGAAAGAAAAAAAAAGGTCTCTGGTGGGAAGAAAAATATTTCGGAGGTGCGGGAAGAGACAAAAGCTAGGGGTTTTTTTTTAGTCGAATTTTGGAGCTAATTTTAATTTTTTTATTGTAGCTAAGAAAATTGTAATAGATATATGGGAAGACAATAAAAATACGGGGAGGAGAGTCAGCGGAGACCGGGTATAACGCAAAGACGGGGCTCAAACTCTTTGGGAGGCAAAAAGCACGTTAATGACGTCAGGGGCAGCTGGCCTCGGTTATTAATTAATAGTGTGAGTCTCTCGGAGGCTCGGTGGTCGTCAGCCGAAATTTGCCCGCGGGACAGTGAAATTAATCGAGGCCCGATGAATTTCGGCAGGCCGCTGCCCTCGCCGTACCCTCGCACGCTCCTGCCGCTGCTGCGCAGGATACGCGAGACGCTTTCCGGCCATATCATAATTTCATATTCCATTTTTTGATTTTTTTACACGAATAAAAAAGACATTTTTAACAATTCACAAAAACTGTATATTCAATGCCGGGACGCAGTCGCTTACGAAAAAAAATCACTACAAATTTGCATCAGTACTGATAAAATTTGTTTTAAATACAGTTTCTTTCGTTTCTATTGCAAGACACTGTAAGGAATATTTGTAACAAATTTAATGTACTGATGCTGCAAGTTTTTGTGCATAAACTGGTGTATTAAATTTCACATACAATTGGGATGAAAAATTAAAGTACAGTATATTAAAAACTTTAGAAATACTTTACTTCTAATTATTTATTTCAATTTTGCTGTAAAAATACATCAAGTCCAACAATTTACTTTGATTTCGCTCCCAAAGTCCATTCCGTTGTAATGACAATTGTTCATTAAATTTTATGTGCACTTTCTGGCATAACAACCTCCAGTCCGGTAATTTAAATTTACAATTTTTTTTAAGAGTGGCCACCTTTTTTTATTTACTACTTTACCTACTACTTTACGTTTCACAGTTTTTATAATAAATTATTTAAAAAAATACTGTCTCGATTCCAAGAGTAAATAAATCGCGTTAAAACATCAATATATAGGAGCGTCCCGTCCCTACGACGAACCAGAGCAGCAGCGTATAACGCATCACAATGTTAATGATGGTTTAGATGTTTCCGAATAAAGTAAAAGCGATGGATCCTCAAACGACCAGGGCCCGATGCCCCGACGACGAAGGTAGCCCCGAGGCGTGCGAGCTCGTGCCCCAAAGATTCCCGCACCGAACTTAATTATCAAAGAAAGCGCACGGCAGTCGCTGGCAGCTTTTGCTCCGGCTCCACAGCCGCGGTCGAGCCGGTCGACCATCTGCTAATTACTCGGAAAGCGTCTAATGAGAGGATTCATCAAAAAATCATCACGCCAAGGTGTTCGTATTAGACTCTCGATCTCTTACGTTTTGTAAATTTTTTAGTTTTTTTTTTTCATTTCTTTCTCGCCTCAGCTTTGCCGCTATATCCTCTTCCACTTTATTCCCACTCGCTCGCGGCCAACTTTCGCTTATCCTCTTTTGCTTCTCGTACTACAATTTTTTTTCCTTTTTTTTTTAGAGCTCTCTCATCACCCGCACTCACGTGCCTTCTACGCGCCCCTAGAAACTCGCGACGGGCAAAATTTTAATAATTCTCCAGCGCCGCGACGCCCGCGAACGTTGCATAAGCTCGGGAGCCGTCGGGCTCTCGGTGCTTTCGGCTTTTCCCCCGTTTTCACACTCTCTTCCGTCTGCTAACGGCAGCCGCTTTCGCAACTTTCAGCTCGCAACTTCTGCACTGAAAACCACCCTCCAGGCACCCTCCAGCCTCCGGCCATTGTTCTCCAAACTTCTCGAGGGTCGGGAACTTGGTATCTGCGAATAATTATCTATGCCGCTGTGACGAGAGAATATTCATACGAAAAAACGTAAATAGCGAGACTTTAGCTGTCTTTACACGGTACAAAAAAAAAGAAAAGATTCACACATTCAACAAAAATGTCTTATTGCATTTTTCTAAAATTAAAACTACAGTACCTTGACAGATAAAAATTAAATTGACGAGTAAAATAATTTTAAGCCCGAGTGAAGATTAAATGTTTAAGGGAAGACTTTTCTGCCCTTGAAACTAAAAATGAGTGCGGCTTTTTTTAATTTCTAGTAACTTTTTCTCCACATTGATTCTGAGATGCATGAGCTTAAAGTTCTATCAATAGGCATGAGCTGCATATGACCTGATCTCTTAAATGTACAAACACTTTTTACAGTCTATACTCTAAATATTAATTAAACAATACGTCTGAAACAATAAGCCACGAAATCACGAAACAGCGTATATGAAGTAATCCAAGTGTTAGTTTGTTCAAACGTTCCGTTCTTATTTTCAACGCCGTGGCGTAAAGAAAAATCCTAAAAAAAAAAAGAACTAACAAAATAAGTAGATGTTGCGAAAATGCTCTTATCTCGCGGGCACTTTTCCGTACTCTGCTCCACTCTGCGCTCGGTACTTCCTTTACCGTCCCGGAGAGCGCGAGGAATTATAATAACGAATTCTTAAATCAGCTTAGAGTTAACGCCCCGCGAAAGCGCGAGGAGCGGGCGGGACAGGAGGAAAGAGTTCGTGGAACTTTGCGTTAACGTGCTATACCCCATCTGCACCTGTGTAGCGTGAGCGGAAGCGCACCGCGGGCGTGTAAATATGAAAGTAGGTGTCTACAAAGTGCGGCCAAAGTGGCAGAACGGTGGATCTTTCGATCCCGCCTGTCGCCGTGGAGTTTCAGGGACGAGAAAAAGCAGCGGGCGGGTTGTGTAGCGCATAAACCTCGAAAGATTTCCGGCAAAAGCGAACGCGCGGGAGCGAAAGACAGAAAGAGCCGGGTGAGAGCTCATGAATCGCAGATTCAAAGGATTAGAGATCTCTCTATCTTTCGCGCGCCGCGCACTCTACCGTCCGCACTCTCAGCCTGGCCCGTTTTGCCTCTCGTCCCTGATTCCGTTTTCGCGGAAGCGACAAAGCTAGAAGGTCTCCTTCTTTTCCCGGGATTAGCGCAGAAGCAACACGCGAGCTCCGCAAAGATTAGGAAGCCATCAAGCTGATCCTCGAGACGGGGAGAAAAATAATTTGGCCGACTGTAAAAACAATGTATGGAGAAAAATAAAGATTATCAATTTTTTTTTTTTGTAAAAAAATTAATATGAAAGAAAGCTTTGGATTAGAAACAGGTGGTCTAAGAAGCGACGAAATGATTACTTTAGCGCCGAAGCAACGCGCAAGCTGGGCAAAAATTAGGAAGCCGTCAAGCTGATTCTCAAGTTGGGGAGAAAAATAATTTGGCCGACTGTAAAAACAATATATGGAGAAAAATAAAGATTATTAATTTTTTTTTTTTGTAAAAAAATAAATACGAAAAAAACCCTCGGATGAAAAATTGGTTGTCTAAGAAGCGACGAAACGGTTGCAAAGATGTTTGGGGTTTCGAGGGAACCAACTTTCGATCGAGGGTTACAAAAAAGAAAAATCAAAGTGGTGAATCGAATTGATCGTCACTCGATACAGCGACGATCTTCGACATTGAGAACCGCTGATAAGCGAGGTCTAACTATAGAGAGCTCTAAACCGAATTCAATCCTGATTGACGTGGCACGAGGGAAAGGAAGAGAAGGCAGGGATGCTAGACTTCCAGAGAGAGAGAGAGATCTATCGTTCGGGATTATCACTGGCGCCACCAACATCATCCCTCCGAACCCCGAGTTTCCATACCGGAGGAACAGCTTCTCTCTGGCGAGGTGGTGGTCAGAGTCAGAGATCCCTAAAGTTCATCGAAGATCAGACTTTTGTTTCATTAAAAACAAAAAAAAAATATCGATAAATCAACTAGGTCAATTAAAATCCCTCAAAATGACTAAATCATTTATTGATCTATAACTAAATCACTAAAATTCCGCCAAGATTGATAAATCCGCAAAATTTCCCTAAAACCATTAAATCAATCAAATCCACCCAGAACTCATAAATACAGTGAGTTTCCCTCGGATCGATGGATCAATAATCAAATTGTTTTCCAGCAAACAATGAAAATGACTCACTCGCATCTCCGTGGGAAATACAATCGTCTCTTCCCATTTTTTTTTCTCAAATTTTTTTTTTTTTTTTTTTCCCGCGCTCTCTTCTCGCGAGTACAGCACGTTCCCTCGTCCATCTCGAAAGCTATAGGCACTACAGTACAGAATGGAGAAGGTCGAAAGAACAAGAAACTCAAGTACGTGTGTGAGTGAGTATCTTCCTCTCGTCGTCCATTCGCGCTTGTAACGCGCCCGGGGTTACACACGTTGAATGGGATTGTTTGTGGGCAAACACAGTGGACCATCTCGAGGAGGCTTTTACCAATGTCCGGGTCACCGTGGCAGTGCACTACAGACGCTTTCTGGGCTTTCCTTGGCTCTCCCTCTTCGTCTCGCATCCTCCACGGCTTTGACTCCAGCGAGCTCTCATCCAGCCAGGGATGCCAGCCAGGCTCCTTTGCCCTCCGCAGCTCTCTGCCCAAGTGAGAGGATACGTAAGAGCCAAGCGATGCCGCGATCGCTTCTTCTTCCATTTATAAATACGCGTACTATGGTTACAGCGTATACACACAGGGCGAAACCGTCTCGAGCGAGAGATCTCTCGAAAAATAAAAACAAGAGGACAAATAAAATAAAAAAAAAGAGCGGCGAGTTGAGAAGAACGACGCTGGTGCTTCGCCTCGAGAGGGATGAAATTACCAAGTTGCAAGTCACAGCTGCAACGCGTGGTCCGAGGCTGCGCATTCCCTCGGTTCTCTCCGCACCTTCGCGACCAAACGACCTTAAGGTCGTTATACAACAAATGGAAATGGCCTTGCCGGTGAACGAAAACGAAAAAGTATCAAGCATTTTAATTCGCACGAATGTTTTCCATGTGAAATCGGGGAATGTTCATGAATTTCATAGTCGCGGCGTTTGGCGAGTTTGTCGGGACGGAGCGGTGGTTCGAAAACTGGTCGAGAAGAGTAATTCTTTTTGTGTCGTTTGGGGCACGTGGAGGGGGGAGGGTGCGGTGGCCCGTTTTGGAAAAGCAAATAGCGAGCGTCTGTCGTGCGAGGACCGCGCGAGAGAGGCGATCGCCGGAGTGTAGAAACTCCGGGACGTGGTCCTCGGGGTCGGGGAAAGGACCGCGGATGAGGGATGCACGGGAGACGGAGTCGGCCGGAGAACGGCCGGGGCGACAGCGCCCGGCGGTCGGGAACAGGAGCAGCAGCACGGTTAGTTAGGGCTCGGTGTTTGCTGAGCGAGTTACCCTAACTCAACTCAGGCGGTTGGCGGAATTAAACGTTCGACGGAGGCTCGTTAACGTCATGAATATGTACCCTCCTACTCTGGCGATGCTGCGTGGTGTGCGCCGTGGGAGGCAGGATGGTGTGGGCATGCACCGTACCAGCCGGGCAACCCCGCGGCCTGCGATTCGGCGTTGCTCTCCTCTGTGTCTCTCTGTAGACAGACACTGTACAGCTCTGTCGGGACTATGTGTACAGCGGCAGCGAGGCTGATAGCATCCGAATTCTCGACGGTGCCGGGAGGACCGAGTCATCTCTGCAGGGAAACCGGAAGTGATTCAGTCATTGGCGAGATAAGACGGACCGCTAGGCATAAGATCAACCACGAATCGCTGTTGTGAGAGATGGCTCGGTCTTCGGCGCAAGAGATCCGATATTGTGGCAAGCAGCTCTGAAGTGCTCGGCTGGTGCGAACTAGGAATAGTTGTTTGTGTGGCAGTGGCGCAGAAAGGGAGGACACGGGTCAGAACTCCTCATTCTACGCCCCTGCCATTCGTATAATTTTTTTCTAACGAATTCATGAAAATCACGCTTCTTGTTTTTGGGGAGGGTGCGCAGAAAGGCACTTTCTCGCACTAGTGCGAGAAAAAAGATAATATTGCGTTTGTATGGATGCGCAGGATTTTTCTCGCACACAATGCGTAAAAGTGCCTTTCTGCGCTCACTTCGTGGGAACGGAAAGCAGGATTTTTAGGTGCATTGCGTTAGTAAAATTCTCTTCTTGACAAGCGAGAGCAATTATCCTGTCTGGACGCTGTTGCTGAGCGCCAGGGCAGTCAAAAGCTGTTCGGAGCGGTTATTGGCCCCGATTGCGGCAAAACAAGTCGGAAACAATGGCGAGCAAACGACCAATTTTCATTTGGCTGTAAATGAGAAAAATCTGTTTAAAAAAATTGAAGTACATTTTTTTTTATTTACTTTCCTTTTCACGACCACTGGAATCGAACGGCAATACTACAGTCCCTTGAGCTGTCGATCACTGTACAGTTCGACCTGTGGAGAAGCGTCTGTGGTACCGGCACAGCTTCCTTCCCTTCGACCCCGACTCTCCGCCTGCTCGGCGTGTTTGCTGGTTAATATTCATCGGCTTCGCGGTTACACGCTCTGCGGCTACACCCCGCCCGGGTGCGACCAACGTCGTCGCCGAGCCAAGGATCGCGGATGATTTTCTCCGGGCTCGGTGAGAGGCTTACTCACGCGCGCAGGGGCTTTGGTTACACTCGATTTGATCCGCGAGGCGAGAGGAATCTCTTGCGCCACTGAAATACCCACGGGAAAGCTGACCCGATGCAATTTGCACCGCTAAATCTCTAAACAGCACAAAAAAATGTTTATTTAACATTTTAATAAATATTTTTTATCCACGAAGATTTTTTCCATTTATTTTTCTTGTTGAGTGTACAATTTTCGTACACTCAACAAGAACCTTCTTTTCTCCGCAAAAAATTGTAAAATTGAAAAATTGAAAAACTGTCAACTTGTTCAATTGTCAAAATTAGAAAAAATGGAATTTGTCGGCGTGAAATGTTTGGTAAATATACAAATTTTTTTTCAAGGTACGATAAACAAATCGCAGAAAATCGGTAAAAAAATGTTATTGATAGACGCGCGATGTTTCCCAAATTTATCCATGGAATCTCCTTCTCATCGGTCTGATAAAACAGAGCCTGACAGAGATCGACGAGCTGTGTAACAGTTAGCAGTGCGAGGGGGCGCGTACGAAGCGAGTACCAGAAACGATATTGCCGAAGAATCCCGAACGACGTCTTGATGTCGCGGTCGCAGACTATATCCCTCGTCATTTATATAAATAAGAAGTAAGATGAGTGGTGTATAGGAGGTACAGAATGGAAGCCGGAGGACGACCGATACCCGGCTACCGTCGCGAACGAGCGAGCTTCACACACGTATCCCCGGGTGACTATACACTTTGCATTATTCCCTCAAGGCAGACAGTGGCCTCACGGCCACGGCAGCCAACGAATTGAAAGAACCCCGAGCTGCGATGGGAATAACGCTTCGGGATTACCGGCGCATTCAGAAACACTGAATGAGCTGACTGGCCTCTCGTACGCCTATCGTTAGTGTATTTTTTCTTCCAGAAGAAATAAATAACGAAGAATCTTCAATAAAAACTAAAAAAAAAAAAGGGTTGAGGAATTTAACGAGGATCCAGCAAGGCCAATCACAAGATAACTCGAGATATTTTTTACTAAATATTCGATTAGGCTTTCGATGTTTTAACAAATTCAGTAAAAATATCTCCGAGATTTTGCAAACATTTTATTGAAGAACTTTCGAAATTTTACAATTTTATAATTTTACAATTTTACAATTTTACAATTTTACAATTTTACAATTTTACAATTTTACAATTTTACAATTTTACAATTTTACAATTTTACAATTTTACAATTTTACAATTTTACAATTTTACAATTTTACAATTTTACAATTTTACAATTTTACAATTTTACAATTTTACAATTTTACAATTTTACAATTTTACAATTTTACAATTTTACAATTTTACAATTTTACAATTTTACAATTTTACAATTTTACAATTTTACAATTTTACAATTTTACAATTTTACAATTTTACAATTTTACAATTTTACAATTTTATGTCAAGAAGACAGACGTGTAGGAAGAAAAGAAAAAGAATAAGCGAGGTCTTCTCGTCGAAAGCCGTTCAGACGTCCCCAGTGGACGACATGTGCGTCGAGGCCGCGGAAGGGTGAGAAAACTGGAGGGAAGGTAGGGGGTGCTTAGAGCGTAGTGGTATAGAGAAGAGAGACAGAGAGGGATATACAGGAGGCCCGCGGTTACAGTTAACAGGTCGTCATAACACTCGTCGGCGGTGCCCACTGACAAAAGAGACCCCTAAGCAAATAAACATTCCAACGAACCAGTTACTTAACGATCGTCGCTGCACGTCTGCCGCCGCTTCTCTTCCTATGCTGTTATATCCTGTTGCCGTACGGCGGCCGTGCGTTCTCTCGGACCGCGCCGAGCGCGTGCACTCGATCCTTTCGACATGTTCGCAGCATGCTCGAAGCAGTCCTCACTGACAACTGATAGGAGTGAATAAACTCGAACGCGTCCAGAGAAGCGAAGCGAAAAAGAAAGAAAGAAAAAAAAAAAAAAGAATGAAATAACAGTCGGTTGAGTCTTTGCTCCGGTCGTCTCTCATTACCGGATGCTGAAGTGACCCACGAAAGCCGGACCAGTAGAAATAATACTCTAAACACCGGATCGACCGGTCGGATGGTCGCGGCCACGCTCGGACCATATTTTAGCGTTGTGTGGTGAGGAAAAAAAAAAAAGAATCTCTATCACCAATTCCGCACTGGATATAGGGGGAGATAAAATATTCATCGTGTTTGTCCAGCTTTTAGCTCGCCGGACCATTTAGGCGAGATGAAAAATACATTTTTTTTTTTTATTCGACACGATGAGTGTTATTTTTAAATTTGTGCCACGTCGAACATCGGCAGCTACGCCACACTCCGAGTATAAAATTCGTAGGTCCGCGGGATGAACGAGATGACGAGGGGAGTTCGGGGAACTCTCTCTATCTCTCGGCTCGGCGCTCCACGAGACTCGAGACTGCTAGTTGAACCGTTAATTAAGTCATCAGCTACCGAACGCGCTACCGAGAACGCATCGTCTCGAACATTATCCTCGGAGGTTGTCGGCTCTGGTAAAATTCGAGATCTCCGGAGCTGCGAAGAGTCGGACAGTCGAAGAAGAACCCTTTCTCGTCATGAGAAAGTGAATAGACGGAGGGAAAAAAGGAGGAGGCAGAGAAAGGCTCGAAGGAGGAGGGAAAAAAAAGCCGAAGAAGCTGGACGTTACCGAGTGGAGGGAGAAAAAAAAACTCGTGAAACGAATGAAAAGAGATACAAAAAAAAAAACTTTGAAGCAAACAAAAGCCGCGCGCACGGCTAACGCCGGCTCGAAAACCGCTCAATTAATTCCGATTTATCCAAGGCATGACGCGTGAGATTTCGATTCGATTATCTCCTTTTGTCCGTTCGAAGTATTATAGGCACCGGAGAGTTGTATAGCCCGGAGGATTGTAGCGAGACGACGACAACTGCCGAGGAGACGACGACGAGAGGTGTCTGTACACGCGGCTCCTGTTGCTGGATACCTTTTTTTTTTCATCTTTTTTTTTTTGTCCTACACCGTTCGTTGCTGCGATCATCCTCTTGGCGCCTTCGCTCGAGTATTATCCTCGGTTACGCTCCTCGCTTCTCATTACTTTTTTTTTTTTTTGCTTTTAATTTTCCCCGACAGATCTTAAGACACTGGGAGCGTGACGAAAGTTTAAGTATTCCCTGTTGTTCGAGCTTGGGCAATTAAGTTGTGTTTGGTCAAATTATTATCAACGAAGCTGCACACTGAGAGAAGGATCTGTTAGAAATTTCCATGAATCTGGTAAAAACCGACAGTACTTGGAAGTAATGGGAGACGCGGTGGCGACTCAAAAAAAATTTAAGCGAGATGCTACCAATTAGTTATACTCGAGAATACCGGAAGTCGAAACTTTCAATTGATGTTATTTGAAAACGGTGCATCGGTTCCCAATTTTGAAGACACTTTTGTGGGAACTACGGCGACATTCTGGCAAACATTCGTATTACACTTAACACATTCCACCTGAAAATATGGTAATTTTAACTGTCGCAGTTGTTACCCGAATATCCCGTAATTTTTACGAGAATACAAGTTCATCTTAGTAATAAATATAGTAATCGTTGTTTTGAGGCTCGTATATATCGTTATATCTGCATGTTATGTGGATAGAAAGTACAAACTAAAATTGTTAATGATACGGGAAATAAAAGGCCAGGTTCGTGTATTCAAACCTGAGCAAACGAGTTTGTCACTTATTTAAAAAAAAATGATTTTTAGGAAACTTTGTACTCCGATTTTACGAAATTATTTTTAACTGTATTGTTTTTTCGAGTTCCTTCTCTCAGTGTAAAGTCGAGCTTGCTTCGGTTCGGTGTGGACAAACATTTTGCTCGGGTGATCGGAGATGCGCCACACTGACGAGAAACGGTTAAGATTGTAGAAGGCGAAGAAAAATTAAATAGGGTTTAGACAGCACGGGAATATATTACATCCTACCGAAATAAATGTCGAATTACAGCAGCCTTTTGAAACACGCGGCGGAGAGTTCGAGGTGGAAGCGGCAAGGCGGAGGAGGCGTTGAGGAAAGGGATAAATACGAGGTGTCAGGTGGCCGGCAGCCTTTCTACGTTTCCACGTTTCATTCGCAGTTCTCGTTTAGTTTCTTCGAGTCACACCTTGCAGGAAACACTTGAGACTTAATTGCTCGTTCACGGAATTTCTAACGGGCTCGTTCTGTGGCTCGTGGCCCTCCGACCTCCTCCGACTCGTCGCAAGGTACTTTCCCCCGGTCGTACGATAAATTAACCGTAAACTTCAAAAATTCAGATACTAAAAAAAAAATACAATGAAACTGAAAGAAAAAAAAATTGAAAAAATTTACCACCTCGGAGTCTAATTTTTCCGGTGCGAGAGATAAAAATTGATTGCACACATCTGTACAGTTGTTTTATCCATGAAAGAGCAACGCACTTTATTCTAAAAAAAAAAAGATTTTCTATTTTGTTTTATTTATTCTTTTCTCCTCGAACGGGGAATTAATCGCCAGGACCCCTCGTGTGCAGAGATTACCCATTGCGCCCCGGGAGCTTTATTATCTCCGGCTCTTTCCTTCTCGCCGGTGGTAAAGTAAGATTTCCGGAAAGCCGAAAAGGGGAGTTTTGTAAATGTGCGAGGCGAGTCACGCCAATCTCCCTGAGTGTTTGCCCTCGCGCGGTCCGACAGCGGGAAATCTCGTCTACCTCACTCATGGATCTCACGGTATAACACGCGCGCATTCTCTTCTTTTTTTTCCCCCTTCGATTATTTCTCTCCGCCGCACTTTGCCGGATACGCAAGCCGCGGTTCGCGAGAAATTCGCGATTTATATCCGAGCGCATACAAGGAAAAAGGCCCGAGGCATCGATAAGTTCTGGGCGATAAAATCGAGGATGACGACCGGCTGTCCCGCCGATGCTCGGAGAATCCCTGTATCATTCGTCCTCCTTCGAAGCAGAGGAGACTCTGTGTGTGTGGCGATGTTTGCCGTTGCGTCGAGATTGTTGAATCACGAAACGACGGAGAGAACGGAAGAGCCAGAGAGAGTGCGAGAGAGTGGCAAGGAGAGAATGAGGCGAAGGGGAAACAAATAAAGGGTTATTGTATTTGCACGCCTCCGAACGTCTCGGTTATACGGAAGGCTACAGGCTCGCGGCTCCCGTACCGATGCTGGGAGCGAATATTAGAGAAGAGATTTGTTCCGACGCTCTTGGCAGAGCCCTCGGCCACCTTCGTTCCCGATTCTTCTTTCGCCAGATTGGGAGCCGAGACGCGCGGATTATTCTAGAGCGTACGAATTACCGCGGTCGGTAACGAAAACTGTAACCAACTTTCATCGACCACCCCGGTCATTCACGTTCGAAAGCAGATTCTCACGCGAACTCGCATTGACGTCGGGTTCGCTCAAGAATCTGCTCTTAACCGGAAAGGATCGGCAGTTGTGAGAAAAATTGAATTCAGTTTCACTTACCGACCGAGCGCGGTTTTGAATTTTACACTCGTTCGGGCGACGATTGCATTCGAATTCCAAGTCTTTCCTGTTCCTCGTGGACCGAGTTGCGCTTCGAGGCTTCTGCAGCCTATTGAAAGTCGAACGAATGAGTAGTTGCGAATACTCGTCAGAATTATCCGGGCGCTAATAGTTACAGGCACGGTACGATAGACAGGGAGAGCGGCAAGAGCATCTGAATTACCGCGGTCGGTAACGAAAACTGTAACCAACTTTCATCGACCACCCGGACGATTCACCTTCGAAAGCAGATTCTCACGCGAACCCGCCTTCACATCACGTTCGCTCAAGAATCTGCTCTTAACCGGAAAGGGTCGGCAGTTGTGAGAAAAATTGATTACAGTTTCACTTACCGACCGAGCGCGGTTTTGAATTTTACACTCGTTCGGCCGACGATTGCATTCGAATTCCAACAGTTTTTCCTGTTCCTCGTGGACCGAGTTGTGTTTCGAGGCTCCTGCAGCCTATTGATTAATCGGCCCGAAAGAATGAGTAGTCGCGAATAGCAGTCAGGGTTATCCGGGTGCCAATAGTTACGGGCGCACGGTACGATAGACAGGGAGAGGCGTCGAGCGAGCGCCGGAGAGTAGAAAGAGACGAACGAGTATAGGTTGGCACAGAGACGAATATAGAATAGCATCGTATAGCGAGCCTTGTCATTACGCTCGTCGGCAGTGTAGCAGAAGCCATAGTCTCTCATTAGTGCGACGCGCGAGTCCATGGCGTGTCGGCCGTGCCTCTGTCTCCGTTACTCTATCTGGGACAGAGCAGCGACGAAAATAAGGGTGTATCGCAGCCCGGGAAAATTGTAAGTGTCGCGAGATCAAAGGGTGGGTCCAGTAACGTGATATCGGGTGGCTGCTGGCCTCGTGGCTTTCCCGCACCGGGCTTACTTGTCCCGCGTCGATATAGACGTACTCCGCGCTCACTTGTGTTTCTCTCCGAACACGTTCCACCGGAGGAGAGCACGAACGTTGCACTGACAAAGAGATCGAGGCAAGTGTACATTATCGCCCCGGTCCTCCCTGCCCGGTTCCTTGATCCTCTGGAGTTAACGTCCGTACTCCTTCATCTTCGAGTCGTTTAAGACGACGGGGCAAAGGAGCTCGCACCTCGCGCCTCGCAGGAGGTGGTGTCAAGTGCAGGCGAGGACCAACCAAGCCGCACCGACACCCGGGCCAACTGCTGATCCTGACGGAGTCACGATCCTTAACAAGGAAACTACGACTTTCGGGTGCGAGTATCGGGAGTCGCTTGGATGCTGGGCGCGAGAGCGCTCGGTGCTTCGCTCGACACTCGCACGGAATTTCACTCGGTTTATGATACAACATCAGGGGGAACTGTATTCGGCACAACATGATTGAAGACGATGACGCGGAAGGTATTGATCCGAATAGTCTTTGATCCGATGTGTTTGTTTTTTGAGGGACACGCATTTATTTTTTCTTGATGTCACTGCATCAGCTCGTGCTGAGCAGATTAGCGTAATTATGGTCCAAAGAAGTCCCGAAGAGGTCCGAAACGTAAAGAAGTCATGGACGAGGACGTAGAACTTAGTTGGACGTAGCAACACGTAAGACTTAGTTGGTTAGTTGTTAGGACGTAGTATGACCTAAGATGACAGCAGTTTTGGCCCGAACTCAAGCTGAAGATTGGTGATCGTCAAAATGCCATGTTCTCCGTCTTCGGCGCCACCTAAGTTCCTCGTGAACTTCTTCCAGCTTCCGTCTCTGACCGAAACCGATAGTTTCCGATGAGATCAAAGATCAACGTCTCCTTTTAATCTCCAAGAATGCAAGAACACCTACGCCTGAAATCGCCATCAGCAGTGACGCGGAGAAAGGTAAAAGATATCGGAAAATGTTCCGCAGAAGACATTCCGCCTCCCATGCGCCGCGGCTCTAAAGTATGGTAGTTGAGTACAAGTTGCGCAGAGGCGAGGAGTGTGGGGTTGAGTTAAATCGAGGTTGTACGCTATCGAAACCAGGAATCGATATCACCGTCGCGCTCTCGGTGTTGCTCCTCGCTGTTCTGCATACGGCCCGATCCAACGAGAGTGCTCAGCACAACCGGGAGCAGCGGAGCGGATTCGTACGAGCGAAAGAAACTCCGAACGAACGTTCCGCAGCGGCGTACACAAATCAAGCGGCTCGCCACTGCCGCCACCTCCGCGTCTGCAATTACTGTTGCGCCTGTGTAATAACCGAGCAGGGAGCGTGTAATATATCCAGCAGCCACCCCGAAGTGACCGGCGTCGCCGTTCGCGAGACCAACTATCTTTCTCTCTATCCTTCGGTTTCGCCTTTACTCAACGCTTCGCCTTTTTCCCCTTTCCTGCTGCTGTTCGTACATGCGATTCATCCGGCTCGCCGGACCCTATATCATTGGTCCTCCCCGGGTCTCTCACCTTCTTCCGTTCTTCTCCCCCCCCCCCCCCCCCCTCGCCCCTTTCTTCGTTCCGATACCATCCGACAGCTCTCCTGCCGCCGTTCTCTTCTCGTCTCTTTCCACTCCTCTTCTACCTTTCGGCTTTCGCTCTCTCTGACTCTCGCGATCTATCGGCAGTGAGGGGGAGGGGGGGGGGAGGGGGGCGAATTCGCGCGACTTCGCGCGATTATTTACGATCGATAATTAGCGGTATCTATCGCTGCCGGCGCCACACAGCTTCGCGCAACCAACGTGCGTTACACGATCGCCGGAGCCTTGGGTATAAAATTTTATAGGTACGCCCAACATTCCGCCTACTCGAGGCAGATATCTGACAGTGATACAACCGACACGATACGCTCGCCAAAAATTGCCCCCCGGCGGTGTTTCCCCGCAGCCCTCCCCTCTCGTTGTATCTCCTCGCTGATCCTTTCGTTGGCACTTTTCGATGCATTTGTCTCTCTTTCAATTGCACTCCCGGTTTATCGCCCTCGGTATGTTTTCGTTGAGAAAAAATCATTTTCAAAAAAATTACTAAAATTATGCTGAAATAGTAAATGGTATTTATTATTTCGTCGTAATTTTGGAGATTACATAATAAGTAATAATTATTAATTATTCATTTAATGATATAATCTTTTTTTGTAGTTATTATAGTTGATATAATAATTACAGTAAAATATGAAAAATGTTGTCGTATAGGTTTTTCTGTAAATTTTCTTTCTTCGTGTGAAACCTTCTGGGTGGCTCGGAACATCATTTCCAGATCACCTACAGCTCTCGGTTAATTAATTGATCGTTCGGGCGTCAATTAGGACTGAGTCGGGCAGGGAAAAGAAAAAAAAAAATGGTAAAACCCAAGTCTCGTAGGTGGACAGATGGCGAAGCACCTTGGCGACCCTTCGAGCTTTGAACCCTCCGATCGTTGAGTTCTTCCCTTCACCTTCCCCATTTATTTTTTTCCTTCGTGCGAGAAACAATTAGCACCCGTGTGAAACGGTCGAGACCGCACGCGCCTTCCTTCCCTCCTCTACACAATTTTCTCAAAAACGTGCACTCCGTTTCTTCCTCGCTGCTCATTCCTTCGAATTCGTTATCTGCCAGAATCCATTTCGGTTGCAAAAAAAAAAAAAAAAAAATAATATATAATTGATAGACTATCGATTATCGTAACTCGAATAGTTTCTCGAGACTTAAGTTCCGAGCGGACGTCTAATGATAATTATGTTGTGACAGGCAGAGGTGTAAACTTTTTGAGTCTCGCACGACGGTAAACAACAGTTACACGTGAGAAGAGAGAAAAAAAAAAAACGAGTTGGCAAGCGCGCGCCTAAGAGCGGAAACGGAAGTGGCTGTCATAGCTGCTGGATACACAAACAGCAACGGCATTGCCGCAGCCCCGTCGCTCGAGTTATTATATCTTCACGCTACGGCTGTTTCGAAGAATATAATCCTAATGCCTACAACCATTCATGATTGCGACACAGCGGAGTTCAAGCTCCTTCCGTAAAACAAGATTGAAAAAAAAAAAAAAATGTTCCATTCCCTTCTTTCGCAAGTTCTGTCTTGCCTTTTTATTTTTATTTTTTTTCGATTGTTTTTTTTCTTTTCTGCCAATGACGGTGCAAACTGCGATGGCACCTGCAGTGGCATTGCGGTAGCTGCATTGTCGGGTGACTGGCATCGTTCAGACGGAACGGAATGTCAATTGGAATATGTTTCACCTGCAGTGACGATTTTTGCATTCTATATCTGTCCGGCCTGGCAACGACCTCTCGCCTTCGACGCGGGTAGTAAAATAAACCCGATCGTATTTCGTTGTCGGAATATATTATATTTATTTTAGAGGATTATCGCACGATATATAATAATATTCTATGATACACTAATTCTTCAATTAAAATTTCTTTGTGACACAAAAATTATTAAATTTTAATTTAAAAAAATACGATCAAAATTTTGTCTTATATTTATTTGATTTCAATTTGTAGAAAAATTTGAATTTTTTAGATTAAAAAAAAAACGATCTGACCCAAGTTATCCAAATTTCTAACGCGTACATATATGTGCCATGTGGTCAGCACGGCTCCGAGCGTGTTCCCTCTTGCTATTCCTTCGCAGTGATATTTATACGCCGGGCGTTAACTGTCCGCCCATTCAGCAGTAAAAAGGGTTCCTAAGCGTGCATCAATTTCACCTTCGATATATACATACACACAGTGTATCTCGGACCGCAGCCGCAGCGAGTTGCCCGGTGCGAAAAGGGCGTGAATATTTGAAACGGATATCTATCTTCTGCACCTTCCGGAGCTCAAACTTCGATCACATACCCTCCGATATCACGGCAAACCGCTATCACGCCGCTTATCTGCCTCTCTCTCCCGGCATATTTTTCCTACTATTTCATTCCAAGTTTGCGTCATTCCGTTTGTATTTTTTATTATTTGTTTCATCCGTCCCGAGAGTAGGATAAAACAGTAGGAACGAAATTCCATCGGTAGACACGAACGAGGCCACGTTTGTCTTTTCCAAACGATTTCCGGCTGTCGGTCTCCTCCCATGTATTTTCTTATTCACGGACGATTTGAGGATTTTTCGTACGTTCCCTCGCCGTCCCGCCGCCGCGGCCTCCGCTCGGAGTCTCGGTCTCCTTTGTTCGTCGTTTCGGTATAATGTCCCATGTATTTGGATCACGTACGACGATATGTCAATATAAAGGAGTTACCTCGGAGTCCTGAATACAAATTTCTTCGGTGAACCGAGAGCGAGGAGGATTCGCGCAAGGAGAAGAGCGGAGAATCGAGATCGGCGGTGCAAGGGAGGGGGCAGTTTGGTACAGTCGGAATGCCGCGCGGTGATGGTCGCCGCGGCTCTCTTCCACTCTGGAATTTATGGATTGGAGAGCATTCTCCCATCCTCCCGTTCTCCCTACCTCGACCAACGCCAAAAACGGAACAGTCGCAGGGTGAACGCGAAACGTCAGGCTTGTTATCCTAAATACACGAAATCCTTTGGAGACGCCGCATGCCGGTCCTCTACATCCCCCCGGCGGAGCGTCGCAGGTCATCCCCCTCCGCGCTCCGGGCGTCTTCGGATAATGCTAGACAAATTGACGATTCAATCGGGGATCCAGCAGCGCGCACCGTACACCGCGAGACTACACTGGGATGGACCAGTTTTCCCTTATCCCTTTTAGACCTCTTCCTCCATCGAATAACCCCCCCCCCCCCCCCCGCCCCTCCTCCCGCCCCCGCATCCCTCCGTCCTGTGGGATCAATTTGTGCGAGATATGGAAATTCGGGATCGAAACTGCACGCGCCACGAAACGCCCACCGGATCTATCCGTCTCTATCTCGAGGTTATAATTTTAGAAGCGGGTTCGCCGAATGGAGTCGGTCAACTTCTCGGGGCCCGTAATACCGATACTGGAAAGGGGATACACGAGAAAGTGGAAAGTCGCCATTGAAATAGTAACGGGTCATACGATTTCGAGGGGAATTTGTGCACTGCAAGAAGGATCCGATAGAAATTACGATAAATCTGGCAATAACGGACGGAACTTTCGGGTTTACGAGAACTACAGCGACATTCTGGCAAATGCTCAGTACTGAACTCAACACAATCAGCTAAAAGATCAGATCAGAGAATGGGAAGATCTCTAACATTTTTTTACTCTCGAGCGTTTTAAAGGATCGTATGAAATATTAACAATCGTGTATAAAATTTTCCAACAGTTGATACATCCGTTGGGATTTTGTCTTCAACGGTTTTCCAATCGTCCGATGGTTGGTCGGAGTAAGACGCCTCTAACTTCAGTTCGGGCCGAGACGTTGAAGACCCTTAAAACAAAATGGTTTACAGTTTTTTTTACCAACCGAGTCCGCTTCAAATCTCCAAGGTTTAATCGCAACGATTAAATACCTCCATCCAATTATTTTTTATACATGTATAAAAACAAAGCTACCGCGCGGCGTCATTATCAGCCAGTCAACAGAGCACCCCTCAATCAATAAGCCCGCGTCTCAAAAGATGCAGCGAATGAGAGGCCGAAAGGAAGAGGAAGTGAATGAAAGAAGTATTCTCGAAGGGGGTTGCAGTTCGGGCGTATAGCAGGCAATCTAATTTCGTGAGCAGCCCGATCGTTCCTCTCACCTCTCTCTGTACTCGCCCTCTCGCCCAAAGTGTGTGTATACGAACACACACACACACACACAGTGTACCCCAAGAAACTGAGGGGTGTGTCTGAGTTCTCAGAGTGTCGGGCTGCGACCGAAACCCTCTTCCCCTCGCGATTGCCGCCCGCGATCGAAGAAACTCCGAGCCCCAGGAGAAGCGCGAGCGGGGCCAGTGGATATAAAACAAGCGAGTTGAAAGGTAAATCGCGTACACGAGAGGCAGCGAAAAGGCGTTCCTTTCATTTCTTTTTTCATCCCCCCTTTGCCTCTCAACGGCGGCAGCGCGCGCGGGTGAGTTGAAGAGTGAGAAAAAAATCGAAACTGGAGGATCCCGATACAAAACTGGAGGGCGCCAGAGCAGGAAGGACACAGGGTGAGAGGCGCAAAGGGCGAAGGAAACGAAACTGCGGAGGAGCGTCGGCAAGGGAGGGTGGGCGCCTCGGGACAGAGGCAAGAGTGAGGATTGGAGACGGGAAAAAGGGAAGCTCGGGAGCTTTATTTTGCGTTCTTTTTACATCGCTACGTTGCCAGCCTCGAGAGGCTGCGGCTCTTCTTTTCTTCTTCTTCATCCTCTTCATCCACTTCTTTGCTCCTCCGCCATTTCCTCCCATTTTTTTTTGGCTCCTCTCGCTCTCACACCTTTTCGCGACGATGTCTTTCTCGCACCCTTCCTCACCACCTTCCGCTCTTCCTCTTCTTCCTTATTTCTTTTTCCTTCCTCCGCGTCCCACTTTATTTTATTTCTTTCGGTTCCTCTCTCGCTCACACTCGATCTCCTCTCGTCACGGCGAGAGTCGCAGACGACTCGGCTCTCCTCGGGGCCGGGGACTATAAAATATTTGCTTTGGTAATGAGGCCAGGCGCGGAGAGTCGGAAGCATTGCCCATGGTTCAACCGGGGAGAGCGAGAGGATGCGTTCGTGATGTTCGATGCTGATGGAAAAGAAAGGGAGAATTACCGGAGCTTCCTCTCTCGCGCTCAAAACCCCGGAGAAGAAAGAAGAGCGGGGCCGAGGAGGAAGGAGGAGGCGGGAAGATGACGTGGAAGGATTTGTAGGTTTTCCGTGGAAATATTCGAAGCGCAAACACGGAAAGCGCAACGAGCAGATAAACTCGTATATATACATATATATATGATGATGTATACATCAGCTCTCACACCCAATTTTACGGAGTTCCCGCATACGGGTAGGGTGAATTATCTTAACACCTTTTGGCTCACCGCTCGGCAAAGACGAGCTCGGCGTTCGGCGATCGTCCGGGCTAGGCGGGTTGCGCAGAACCAAGAGATTTCCATTTCCGGCTCAAATAAATTTGCCACATTTGCCGAAACAAATCGAGTTCGATGCGATAAATCCGTTCAACCCGTGGTACATTTTTGCGGCAAAAAAAAAATGTACATCTATATAGATCATAAAATCACGCCCATCGGGATGAGAAAAAAAAAAAAAAAAAAAAAAAAAACTTAAATTCGATCGAAGCCGAGTCTGGCCGGTGTTGTTGAACGGCTAATCGCGTTATCGAATTTTCGAGCCGTCAGCGAGGTATTCCGATGCGAAGATATACCTCTCCCCGTGGCCGGAGCGCGTGGACGTACGCCCTGCGGGACGGTGGAAGCTTCACGAGCCACGGAGATGAAGAGAGACGTGGCGGAGCGAGGCCCGAGAGAAGCGACGAGGAACGATGAAAAAAAAATATATAAAAAATAAGGAGGGGAAAAAAAAGTCGTACGGGAATCTCTCGGGATGACCGATTATGATGAAGCGATTCCTCGCACTCGTCGGAACGTCGTCGTAACGGGCTAACAAAACAATATGGCGATCCGGTGGACCACTGGTGCGAGGCATTGGCCATCATCATCATCATCTCTCTCGCGAGAGCAGCACCGTCCGTCCGTCTGTCCGTCCGTCCACCCGCCCGTCCGTCCGTCCATTCGTACCGCACATACGCACTGCTCGCTTCTCGTATAATGCGTTATAGTGTGGGTCGGTATGTTTTATACACATAGATACCCACTGGCAATAATTGAAACACGCGATCCCGTACTTACCGCTCTGTAAAGGAAAAGTGATGCGGGATTAACAGCGGCGTTTATATTTTCTAAGGCTAGAAGGATTTATTTTGTTTTTTGTTACGTTTAATCGGAGCTCTTTGAGCCTGTGGTACAATATCATTGAAATTGATTTAAAAAAAATAAAAAATTGATATGGAGCTCGGTGAAGTTAAGATATAAATAATATAATAGGATTGCGGTTCGACAGGTATGACGCACAAAATTCGTACGTGTCAGATCGTCATCCGCGGCGTTTATATTGCTAAGGTTCGAAGGATTTATTTGATTTTTTATTACTTTTAATCGGAGCTCTTTGAGCCTGCGGTACAAAATCATTGAAATTGATTGAAAAAAAAAAAAAAAAAAATTGATATGGCGCTCGGTGAAGTTAAGATATAAATAATATAACAGAATTGCGGTTCGACTGGTATGACGCACAAAATTCGTACGTGTCAGATCGTCATCCGCGGCGTTTATATTGCTAAGGTTCCAAGGATTTATTTTATTTTTTATTACTTTTAATCGGAGCTCTTTGAGCCTGCGGTATAAAATCATTGAAATTGATTGAAAAAAAAATAAAATCAAAAGAAAATGTATATGGAGCTCGTTGAAGTTAAAATATATAAATAATATAATAGGATTGCAGGTTCGATAGGTATGACGCACCAAATTCGTGCGTGTCAGATCGATCATGGGAGTGAGAAGGAGTGAGGGTATATGCGAGATATGAGGTGATTCCCCGCTGTGAAGATACAGGACACCGGACAATCCATGTTTCTTATACTGCGAGAACGTTGTTGCTTTCTCCTTATCTCTTTCTATCTATCTATCTCTCTCCCCCTCTCCACGTTTGTTCTCTCTCACTTTGATATTTTAATATAAAACATTATCGCCGCAGCGCATGCCGGCCGCGATCCCCCGGTGTGTGTACGAGGGAAAGGAACGTGGTAGAAAACGTGATGACTCTATCGTCAGAGTTACGGACACGAAATCGCACCGACACAATCTCAACGAGGATCCTTACTCTCGCTTATATACCATATATATATAATGTATATATAATATAATATAGTAAGATCTCCGTAGCAAGATCATCTACATGACTGGATTCCAGTGTCTCGTTCACCGCCAGGAACGCAGGATACATTCGAGTCATCATTCGTGAAGAACGCAGCGTGGGGTCATAGGGCATTTATACCGATCGAGACCATATCGAGCCTTCGATAATCTCTTCTTGTGTGCTTTAGTTATTAGAATGCTACGAAGCGAAAATCAAATTTGGATCACGCGTAAGATATTTGAAAAAAGAAACGCATTAAAAGACTGAAATGCACGGCGAAAATGCACTTTTTGTTCCGGGCATCAAAAAGACTATACTAAGAGGAAGGAATTTCAAAAGCTTCCTCTATGAGGAAGCAAAAAACGAAATAATGAAGAGAACAAAAATTACCAAATTGCCAAAAATTGTCACGATTGTGTGACATCTGGAGCTTAAGGGAGATAAAAGAATTGACTATTCGAATTGAACGACATTTAGGCATTTATACCCATCGAGACCACATCGAGCCTTCGATAATCTCTTCTTGTGTGCTTCAGTTGTTAGAATGCTACGATGCGAAAATCAAATTTGGATCACGCGTAATTTGAATAAAGAAACGCATTAAAGGATTGAAATGCACGGCGAAGATGCACTTTTTGTTCCGGGCATCAAGAAGACTATACTAAGAGGAAGGTGTTTAAAACAAAACGAAGTAATTAAGAGAACAAAAATTGCCACGATGGGTACCGTTTGATATATTTGAAACTTACATACTGGTGAGCTTTGTGTGACGTCTGGAGCTTCCCAGAGATGAAAGAATTGCCTATTCAATTCGAGTTGAACGACGTTTATGACGATATTTCGCAGTGAGCATTTGGCGTTAGAGGCAACGTGCGCTTTTTGCAACGTGTCCTCGGTGCGAATTGCTGATTTGGTATATAGTACAGTGGAATCGCGTCCCGGCTGATGCCGGGACCTTCCCCTATTTCGGTTTCGCAATACTGCACGTGTCCGAGATTACAGGGTGAAGGCGAAGCTACAATACCGTACCATCCCGTTACTGGTAAGGCAGTAGACTACACTACTATAACGATATAGCGCGCACCCTTATTCCCGAAGTCGCGCGGAAGATTATTTAAATTCGACACCGCCGTCAGACCTCGCGTCGAATCGTATTCCGCATGGCACGTAGACACGAAAGATTTTTCACGTTGTAGAAGCATTTATACACTGCTTACCGTCGAATAAGTTACCAGCGTCAGTGAGCTAAAAATATCTGGTTTCTCTTTTCAATCATAAAAATAAAAAAAAAGTGCGTATTAGTCGAGAGACGCGAATACTGGCGACCCAAAGACGTTTCTCTATGGCGTCACTTTCGGTTTGAGAAACCCAATTTTTTCAGCGTAAGTCACGTCACAAAAAACATCTAGAAAATGTTCCCTATGACGTCACTTCCGGTTAGAAAATCTCACCTTTCCCCGGAAGTGGCGTCGAAACGAACATTTTTAAATTACTCTCTACTAAGCGACAATTTTCTAATATTTATCTATTACGTCACTTCCGGCGAAAAACATGGATTTTTTTTTTTATTATTCTCTGTCGCAGATTGCAAATTTGATTCCGCGTTTTAAAAAAGAATCCATAAAACAGTGCCCCGGGTAATAAACTGTCTGGAGCCATGTCCAAACGAATGGAAATTGAAGAAGCGGTTTCTTGATTCTCGCCCATTGGGAATCTGCGGTTTGCGAGATAGAGGGACCGAGAGGGATTGTCCGTGCGCGGTGCAATTGCACGGGATGCATAGTCGCTCACGGTTGGTTGGCAACTGTACTTTAGTAGTGGTGACGCTCGTGGTATACAAAATACGTGCATACACGATGCGAGTTCCAAAGTAGCGAGAGAGTCGGGCGTACGGAGCAATAAGATCCGTGGGGGGTGTGGGGCTCGCGCGTGATGCACTGCCGCTATTCTGCGGTCGGACGTCATCACCGTAGCTCAACCGTGGATGACAGACGAATAAGCTCCTACGCTCACCGGGGACCTCTCTATCTCCCTCTCTCTCCCTCCTTCTAATATTCTAAATTGCTCGTCCTGGCATGTTTATTCGACGTTGCGGCCGCTGCCGACGTTACCGGGTACCGCCGACCAGATATACACGACAAAATTCGCCTAACGTGAAACTGACCGACTTATCTCGAACTCCGAATAATAATGTTTTTAAATATATCACTACTCATATGCCATTAAAGTGATATTAATATTATATTTATTTATTTAATTATTACGGGTTCACACCCAATTACAAGACAATGGTAGAACCATCGTCCAATCAAACATATAATCAACGAAAAAATCGCCAAGAAAAATTAACAACATTATTAATACATCTTTTGTATATAAAATCGGACCTAATTTATAATAATAATATTAATATTATATTAATGTTATATTAATGATTTTCACAAAATTCTGGTGACTGACTACTGGCGATTGACTGGCGATGCCAAAATCTTCGTCCCGGCAACACCTGCCGAATCGTCAGGAACCGCGGTCAGTTTCACTGTACGCGAAGACAGCAGGCGACGCTCCATTCTCCAATTTGCCTTCTCCAATTTGCCGTCCGACACTTTTCAACTTCAACCCCTGCTCGCGGTCGCCGTTCCTCGTTCACCGTGCCAGCAATCTGCTCATTTCGTGACCGTCGGCTGTTTCCACGCAGACCCATACACGCACCGTTTTACAGTACCTTTCGTATTCGTCGGCACTTTTTATTTCTGGCGAAACCGCGCGCGGGTATAGATAAAGGAGGGAAGAAAAATTTATGATCGATTTCGATACTCCCGACGAATCGGTATGCGCACGTGTGCCGCGTCGCTTTACGGGTTATAACCGCGCAGAGTGTATCGAATGTTGAAAGGGAGAGAAGCTTCATACATATTGTAAAATGACCACAGAGCAGAGGATACAGCCCCGTAGCACACCGAGAGTTTAATCGACCGAGGTTCGCTGACGCTCCCAGCGTGTCCGCGTGCTCGCTCGAACGCATGAGTCGCATGTGCATCAGATGCACATGCGACAAATTGCCGAGAAATTAAGTGCGCATCGTTGCCTCGGGTTGGGTATCAATGGACTGACAATTAAGAGTCGCTCGACGGCTCTTTCTCTCTCCGCTCGTATTCGCACGTGTCGGTGAAAATCATTCTACACAGGACATGCGTCCATATATTCGCACACACGCTCGCACTTGTCCGGTCAAATTTTCAATTAATTAAGCACCGAGCGGCGATGAATAATCGTACTCGATACAGCTGCTAATTAAATGCATCAATCCAGTTCCGCATATCATTTCTATTTCAATTTACTATTACTGATGAAAAGTGGCAAAAAAAAATCTTGTGGGGACTTTGAACTATGATTTCGTGGTTAGTGAGGAAGAAAAAATGTTTATGGCTAAAATTCACTCGGTAGCGTGCTTAGGACTATCGAGAGGCTGTCGATACAGTCGCTAATTAAAGGTATCAATCCAGTTCCGCATATCATTTTTATTTCAATTTACTACACTGATAAAGAGTGGCAAAAAAAATCAAAAAATTCTTGTGGGGACTTTGAACTATGATTTCTTGGATAGCGGGGGAAAAAAAATGTTTATGACTAAAATTCACTCGGTAGCGTGCCGAGGACTATCGGGAAGTTTTCGATACAGCTATTTAAAGGCATCCATCCAGTTCCGTATATCATTTCTATTTCAATTTTCTATATCGATGAATCGTGGCAAAAAAAAATCGAAATATTCTTACGGGAACTCTGAACCATGATTTCTTGGATAGCGAGGAGAAAAAATGTTTACCGCTCAAATGCGCTCGGTGGCGTGCCCAGGACTATCGAGAGGTTTTACTGTACCCATCGTGTACAGAAAAATAACAATAGAAAAAAAAAAGAAACGGACGTCCTCGTGCGATAAAACTTTGCGCACGGAAGCTATTAATGACGCAGCATATATAGTGAAACCGACGTTTGTAATATAGCAATATAGTCGGCCGACACCTTTTGCTTAATACATTTTTAATTCGTCGCATCGTTCGTCGTTGCGATACACGGAGGTATAGCTATATATAATGGTACCGGAGCTGTGTTCCACATGCCGTAGAGAACCGAGCGAGCTCGATATCACTGACGGATCTGTGACAGGATATATCGCATAGTGGAATCGCATCGCTGTGGCTCGCGGGTCGTTAGGCTCCTCGCGGCTCTCTGTATGTTTTTTTTTTTTTTTTTTTTCCCGTTTTTTTACTCTTTTTCGCTACCACCTCGTGCGATAGTTATCGGGGGGCTGCAAAAATGAGTGCCATTTGCGAAAGCCCCGCTGGATATAGTATCATCACGCAGATAGGCGCGTGAGAGCCGATACGCACTTAATATACCCGGTAGATAGCTAGAGCACCCGGGAAAACCGAACTTTTCCCGGATTTTTTTATTTTATTTTTTTTATCCGAGATTGAAGAGAACTTGTGTCGAGAAATTACTACGTTTCCACACGAGTACATGGTAAACCGTATCGACCAATAATTTATATAGGTAATTAGCCATTGAGATATAATAATTACTGCAAAATAAACACTTTTTAAAAATACAATAAGATATTTTATGGGAAATTTTTTTTTTATTGTTTTAAAGGGATGATTGAAAATTGGTGCATGTCAAATAGGCACGTGAGAGCCAATACTTAATATTGGTGGATAGCTAGAGCTCGGGGTAAAAAATCTGGACTGTTATTTTATTTTCTTATCCGAGCTTGAAGAGAATTTGTGTCGAGAAATTACTACGATTTCACATAAGTTCACGGTAATTGGTAACGAGCAGTAATTTACATAGGTGAATGGTGTAATTAGCAATTTACAAATGATAATTATTGCAACATTTATATTTTTAATGTACAATAAGATACCTTATTTTCAATAAAAAAAAAAATATTTCAAAGAGATGATCAAAAATCGGTACATTTATGCCCTTTCGACAGTTCGGTTTCAGAGTATAGCGGGGAATGAAACTACGGCTCTGCATCGATACGATAATGAGCGCATAGAATGTCCGGCGGTGCGTGATCGCGTGTTCAGTATCGTTAGACGTACACAGGATATTACGCGCCCAGCATTGATTAATGAGTCATATTTTTAGGTATTTTTATTGCGATGTGAAAAGTGGTTTATACAAAAAAAAAAAAAAAAAAAAAAAAATGATTTCTGCGTACGAATCTCGACTCGTGAATGAATCGATGCCAAAGATAGAACGCAGTGAGTCACGTAATACCGCGACGAGTGTATACGCGGAGAGACGGGGATATCTTTCGTCGTTCGAACGAACGTTAATGCGAGCGTACATTCGGCATTCTCGCGGTAGCTCTCTCGGTATAGCGGAGAGTATCCGAGGGCCGCCAATTTGTCCTTATTAATTCGAATTATCGAGCTGCCAAGTGGGTGCGCGTCTCATCCCTGCGACTCCACTCCAACCAGCTCCCCCACTGCGTCTCGAGGATATTGGAACCTCTGACCTCGTTTCACAGTATAATTTAAGTTACGCGTTCGGCAAACTCACTTTCTCGACGAGCAACTCTTTCGCGGAAACGAAATAAAGAATAAACAAACTTCGATCTATCATCGAAAGTACGCGATAAACGTAACACCTGTTCAAAGTTTAAAAAAAATGAAATCATACGTCGTAAAGGTAGATAAAAATCCGAAAAAATTCTCAAACAAAGGTTTCAACCCCTCAAAGATGTCGGACAAATTTCGTGACGATTCGTCGAGTCGTTAAGGAGACACGTAGTTTAGAGTCCATTAAGCTGAAATGAAAGTCACGTAACGGAGCCAGGAATGTGAGAGAGATAGTGGCCTTGAGAACGTGTTTCACTTCACCTTAAGGTCAGTTGAAACATGTACCACGTGACATGTGAGTGTAAGAGACATACTTGCATTTTTCGAATCAATGCCACTCAAAAAGGGTTGTCATTTGGGGTAAAAGTGAAGTATCATCGGATGCAGTATTAAATTCTACATCAGCTAATACTTTGCTTTTCCGCTAAATGTCCACCAACTGGGAATGCCATTTATTACAGTTTTTGTTACCGACTGAGTCTGTTTCGCCTCGCCTTAAGTAAATGCGCACCTAAATGTCAGACATAGTCCCAAATTCTTCCGACACGCTATTCATTTCCAAAGAACTCTTCCGATTCCCCTCAAAGTCCCCTAGATTCGAATCCCAGCCGAAAAGGACTTCGCCGCGCCATCTGCAGCCGGCGTCCCCAACCTCAACGAGCCTCGAACCTTCGTTACCTGCGAAACCTATCTTACCATCGGTCGGCTAGGATCTGCAGTCTCATCCGCGCACAGCCCTCCGCAGCATCCACCACCGTCCACCCGGCTTCAATCCAACCGATGCAGGAACGAAAAATAATAACAACAACAACAATAATAACAACATTGCGTAGGCGTCGGTGCGGCACGCGTCCGGAGGGGGAATCCCCGCCCTCGGAACGCCCTCGAGTGTTCTATTGGCCGGATAAAGTTGTTCCGGGAAAAGGCTGTCATGGCCGGCATCGGGTTCCGAACGGTCCAATCAGAATTCGCCGTGGAACCGCCGAAACAAAAGGCACGCACATAGAGTGTCTGGCAGCGGCTAACGCGCTGCTCCGTAGGTTGTGCCCAGCTTCTGCTTTCTCTGCTTCGATATACAATATCGCGTATAGAGGGTTGTTGCTCTCGCCGGCTAACGGCTGGGCTGTTACCACTACCACGCTCCCAAGGGTTGCTACTGCTCGTGCTTCTGCTGCTGCTGCTACGGCCGGTCTGTCGTATAGGAGGAGAGAACAAATGAATGTTCGGCTAGAAGCTTTTCTCTCGCTCCCGATCATCCCCGTCGCGGTTGCCACGGTGAACGGGAGGAACCGGGCCGACGAAGAGGGGCCGGAGGGTGCGGAAGGAGGCGACACCGCCAGACTCTCATCGAGCAGCAGAGTTTTTGATGTATTAAAACGTGGGCGCTACGTGACACTGAATGCTAAGTAGACCTTTGAAATGCCACACGCTCCCTCTCTCCCCCTCTCTCTCTCTCTCTCTCTCTCTCGGTGAATGTGGAGTCTGAACTGGTGGGAGTTGTATTAGTAGGGAAGATCGGGGCAAAATGGGGCAGCTTAAAAAAAAATGTTAGACAAATTTATCAAATGAGACTGCACTGTAAAAAATATTTTATGTAATTTAATTTATGGGGCTGGGAGTTTTTATGCAAAAGCTGGTATATTAAATTTCATGTACAATTGAGATGGAAAATTAATTTGTAGTGTTTTAAAAAACATTGGAAATACTTCATTTTTAATAATTTGGTTTAATTTCAATGAAAAAGTATATTAATTTTTTAACACAATTGCACATTACATTTAATGTAGCAGTTTTTGCATAGAAACTTTCAATTCGGTGCATTAAATTTGCAATTTTGTTGTGGACACAAATGTCGCACCGTTAAAAACTGATGCACAAAATTATAAAATTTTCATGTACGAAACTGATGTGTTAAAATTAATATACAAAGGTCGATTTAATCTACCGATTTACGCGTAAAAACTTCGTGCGCAGTGTATACAAATTATCATACAAACATTTTTTTACAGTAGTAGTTCTCGCGCTAAAAAAATATATGGTATAGTGACGAACTTTTGAGATCAATAAATTTCGAAATCCATCCCATATGCTACTTTTTCGAAAACTCGGTTTTCGTAGCATATGAAATGGAATTCGGATTAGCGAGTTTCATTCCAAATGCAACGATGTCGGGTCGAGAGGTACTCCATTATGCCTCACTCCCAAGTTTTTCGGATGCAGGGAATAATTATTACAGAATTATTTTTTTGTTCAATTAAATACACAATTCGTAAGTCCACATGCATCCGAACGGTCTGAACTGTTTCGCTACTCCGTTTTGCCCCGGTCTCTCGTGTCTGCGAGTTCGCACATTCGAGTATGCGCGACGTAGAGAAAAAGTGTATGGCAGAGGGGGGCGATCGGGGCGCGGGCGGGCGTTCGCCAGTTCGAGTGTCACGACTTCCCACTCCGGCTTTCCCCTCTCCTCCGTCGGCTGAATTTTTATTATCATCAAAATAGCGAGGGCGAGAGGCGTCGGAGCGGGAGCGCTAGCTTATACAGGACGGAGGACGCGGGTTATTATCGTCGATTCGTTTCGGACAAATTAGAGCGACCTGCGCTCGCTCTCAATCGGGGCTGGCTCGATTGAGAGCGAATCCTATATACTTGCCCTGTCGCACCGCAGAACATTGACTATCTGCCAGCATCACGTACGAATGATGGATGCTGCCGATAACGAGCTCTAATCTCCGACCGATCTCGTGGTACGGAACGACGCTACGTGTCCCAACGGCTCTCACCATTCCCTGTATATTTACGTTCCCGCACTACGCGACGGCCTTGCACAGACTGTATGTCACACTGCCATTGTCATCGCTCCGTCAATGCGCGCCTATTCCGATGCGGAATATGTTAAACCTTTCGCGTGACCGTTGACGGCTCCGTTGTGCAGTTTTTAAGGTACGCAGAGATCGCCGTCCATAATGTATATTTCATATCTATAATCTTTTTAAGAAAACTTTTTTTTACGCTGGCACCAAGTTTGAAGAATTAAAAAACGAAGATATTAAAATTATTAATGGAATGACAAGCAATTATCACTGTAATAGTTCTATTGTATTATTATCGACATAATAACGTTTATGTTGATTGGACACTCACACGAATACTCACATACGGATAGAAACTCACGGATGAATACTACGAGCGCGCGAGGCACAGGAGCCAAGATAACCTAGTTTATTATTATAAATGTGAGTTGCTATTACAGTTAGGCATGATTTTAAGTACAAATTTCCCGGTAGGAAAAGAGGGAAGAGTTTTGATCTCTTAAATTCCGATGTAATATTGTTATCGAATGACCATGAAGATATCTGCGCGGAATAAAATTTCGTCGAGTTATAACTGATGTTTTTTGCATCGCATAAACTTAGCTCGGGGAAGTTCACTTGGAGAACAAAATTCTACAAGTGAACAATTTTCTTTTCATTCTAAAGCAGTGCTCTGACCGACACTTCCCACGAATGAAATTTGATGGCATGCAGATATCTTCAGAGCCTCGCTATCGACGTATGACTCAACTTATTCCAGACTTTTCACTGTTGGTCAACGATATTTGATAGATCAGCAGCTATCAATCGAAAATAAAATTTTTTTTTTACAAGTATACTAATTATTTTATTATAGTCATGGGGCTCGGGTACAGCCTCAGTGGACATCAGAATCTCCGACTCTGTGTAACAAAATGTCTGTTTGTTTTCCCGATGCACTATGTTTAATGCAGATAACGATCTCGGAGCTCCGTCCGTCCCCTTATCACCAAAGTTTTTCGAGCTCCTCGTCCTTGGCCTGTCCTGTTAAGCCGTGTCAGAGCCAGACCTATAATTTAGCGGACGATTGGCTGCTGACGCGAGTCAATTAGGCAACCACGACACAGCCCCGGCTTGTGCCGCTGCACTCCGCTGGATCGTAAGAACCATGCGTTAAGCCCTTTCTCGCAACAAGCTCTAAAACCGCATTTAGAGTCACTCGACTCTTCAGACCCCGAAAGTCCTTCATTATCAGGCATTTACCCAACAAAAAAAAAAAGAAGAAACAAAAAGTTGTCTCGTCACGTCCTGCTGCTCCTCTTCTCCACGTTGCTTTCATTGCGCTCTTTCTCCGGCCGCACACAGTTCCGCACCCTTGGTCCTCCACGATATTTCGGCAAAATTCCGAGTTTCTGGCCTGCGGCCGAACGCTGCACTGCTGCCGCTGTTGGTCCTGCCGAATCACTTCGGTATCTTGGCTCGTTGCCCGCCACTGTATACTTAAGTAGTTAACTACTTTACACGCCGATCGGTACAGCAGCCAGCAAGGCTTCTCCAACTGCTCGGTAACGCTTTCCGGTTACCGCACAGACTCGGGAAGGAAAAGAAAAGAAAAACCACAAATTCTAACCACCTCATTTCCATTCGAGGAAATTCGTCGCATTTTTGTAATTTTCTTTCTCGCCTACTTTTTCGCTCCGACTTTGACTTTTCACGGATTCACAAATTTTTTTATTTGATTTTTTTTTTTCAAGTTTTTGTGCTTTTCTCGGTCTAATCTATTTGCGTTAATTACTCGGCGATTGCGCTCGATGTGATTATCTTTTCGGTACAAGGAAGCTTTCCGGCCGGGCTGCGGGCGCGTACACATTGGTAGTCGAATAGAGAGGGTGTGAAAATCAATTTGACAGACGAGCGGGGGAGGCCGGGGAACGAGGCGTAACGCGTGCCGAATTACCTCTACGTGACAACGGGAACGTTTCACCGTTTTCTCCATTATTAACGAGAGAGAGAGGAGCCCGTAGACGCCGGTTGCGACAATTGCACGTTAGAGTAAAGAGAAGTCCCCGTTTCCCCGCCGCCAATTCATTGCGATGAAACTGCCGGCCAAACTGCACTTTCTATCACGGAAATTCCTTACAGACATTTCGGAAAATCAATCAGCTTCACGGTGCGGATTAACTACGGTACGGCGCACGGTAAACTCCGCGAATCTGCGTTGTTCGCTCGCTCCAATTTCAGCGCCATCTAATTCAAAACTTAACTTTTCCCGGTTGTGTATTGAGGATCGGACGAACGGAGTGTCTCGCATATTCGGGACGGGTCATCTTGCCCCGATTCCGAGATGCGTAACTCAAATTAAACGGAAAAGGTGCTTAAAAGGAAAAGGTGCTAAAAGGTGCTTCTCGCACTACTGGGTAAAAAAAAGATGATACTAATAATAATCAAATAAAGAAAAATTATCCTATAGAGCTAACAATTGGCGTCGAGTGTGACCGGTTGAATGTAGAGCTTTGGGTATTCAAACTGCGTCATTTTGCCCCGGTGCCGAGATGTGTACTCCAATTTAAAGGGATTGTAAACAACAAAAAAGGGAAAAAATTAAGAAAATGTTTATAATTCTGTTTTGTCCGTCCGCAATCATCAGAGTAGGCGGACTTTTGGTAGACGGGAATAAATCTACCGCAGATCAATGGTAGAGCAGAGTTGGTTTATTCATGGTGTGTTCAGCGGTCCTTGAAGTCCTTGGAGTCCTGGAATTGTCCTTGAATTTTGCCGGACTTTGAAAAAGTCCTGGAATGTCCATCAATTTCACCTTGTCCTTGAATTTTTTATTGTCCGAACATTTGAATTTGTTTAAAAATGTATACTTGGTTTAGTAAATGTTTTTGTCTTTTTTAAAATGAACTGCCACGTATTTCAACGTATTTTTTCCTGCTGAACACGAATCCGCTGGCCTTTTTTGGGGCTAAGATACAGTAAGACATTGAAAATCTCGATTTTATGCACGAAAAATCGTATTTTTGGGATAAAAATGGAAAATATTGGGTTGATAGTAAAATAATTGTTATATTCGCGATCAGCGGGAAAAAATACGTGGAATATAGCCTTGAAACAAAAAAAAATCAATTGAACAATGATTTTTCCATTTTTTAGCCATTTTTGTAAAAACGTCGATTTTCGTGATTATCAAAGGTCAATATCTCGGCTCCCAATGGAGCTAGGGAAATTCCGAGGTGCCCATCGTGTTGTACGGAAAAAAATACATAAGATTGGGTCCTGCCCGGAGTTTTGGAGTCGTTTTATCGTGTCGTTTGAGGACGTTGAAAAACGCAAAAAATGGACTCGGTATGGGTAGCCTTGGAATTTTTGATGAAATATGTTTTGTTGGTATGAAATTTTTTTTCTGTTTATAAAATTAACTGCGACGTATTCCGATGTATTTTTATGCGCTGAACATGAATCTGCTGGCCTTTTTGTACGTAAGTGCAGTGGCACACTTGTAGCTTCGATTTTATGTTTATTTTATATTGTAATTTTTCATAAATGTTCCAACACAACCTGAAAATGTCCTGGAAATTGTCCTTGAATGTCGTTAAATTTCGTACAGACTTTTTACTGGACGACATGTTATTACACATGGGTTTCATCACATGCCAGATTTGTGGTAGGAGGGACGAGTGCCAGATAAAAATTGTGAGAGTTATACGCGTTCGATTATAATATTTCGCGCTCGATATAATCCAAGATGGAACAAGGGACTAATCCAGGTGGCTGTCACGGGCTGACGAGGAGGGCCAAGAGGGTTGTAGATACGCGCGGTGGAGAGTTTACGCTATAATGACCCAAGAAGAGAAAGAGACGGTCCGTACAGCCGACCAGCATGAGAGCAAAGAAGAAGAAGAGACGAGAGGATCCGACGGGAGAGACTATCTCGCGTCCGGATTACAACGCGTACAAAATTAACCTTTGTCTTCTCTCTTGTCCACGATATACTCAAGATAACGTCGACGGACTTGTCCACTCCGGGCAGGCTACGGCTCGCAACACGACCCGAAACGCGTCACGGGATCCAGGATTTACAAGAACATTCACTCGGTAACATAACGCGAAACTAATGCCCGGGATGTTTCTGGACATTTTTTTTAGACACGCTGAGTCACGACTCCCGACGACAGGTGACGAAGTTCGATCCGCCTTGGGTTCTTGGGTAGCGAAGAAAATGTTATACGGAAAGATTTTTCCGTTTCTTTATTTTTTGTCGCTGTGAGACAATAAGTTATTATACGGCGCTCTGATGAATCGATTGCGTTCAATTTTAATTTCAAAGCTGTGTTTCGTAATGCGCAACTCTTCCTTTCTTCGAAACAGCGCCAAACGCGACGAGCTTCTGAAGATGTCATACGAATAATGGTAATTATTAATTTAAACGTAATCTAATAGTAAACTTCGACGATGCAGCACGGATAAAGTAAAGAATACTCCGAAGGAAAAATAAACGTTAATTCTAACTTTTAATGTTCCAATCGTTTAAATTCCTCTTAAAGAAAAGCGCCATCCGTCGTCATCGACGTCTGTGCCTTCACACCGCCGAGTCTCACTTCCGGTCGAAGATTATTTTCCCCATTCCGCACCGAAACCATCTAACTGTGCAAGAGCCATTCTACCCAGTCTCATAAGCCCCACATTAATAATATAAAAATAACATAGCTTCCTCTATGCGGAAGCGACATCCGTCAAGAATCCACCACCAACGATACGACGACAACAGTGTCAAACAGCGTCAAACAGCGTCAAACTCGTCGAGCTTCCGAACATATACCGATGATAGTAATTATTGATCGACCCATTTAAAAGTAAACTTCAAAGTTGCAGAAGAGATAAAGTAAAGTATACGACGAAGGAAAAACAAACATTAATTCTAACTTTCAATGTTCCACTCGTTTAATTTCCTCTTAAAGAAAGGCGCAATCCGCCGCCATCAACGTCTTTCTCATCGCACCCCCCAGTCTCACTTCCGGTCGAAGATTATTTTCCTCAACCCCCACCCACCTACCTCCGCCAGAGCTATGCTACCCAGTCTCATAATCCCCACATTAATAATACAAAAAAAAAAAAGAAGCTTCCGTCAAGAATCCACTGCCAAGTATACGATGACTGTGCAACGCAGCTCCGAAAGAGCCCTTACAAAATGGCGTTTCGGGTGTTCCCAAAGTCGATGGGGTGGCTCGCCGGTACATAGCCCGGGGTATAGAATTCCAGGGTGAAACCAAGGGAGTTTCGATCGCGGAAAACCAATCCCTCTCGCACGTTCTCCTAGCAGCGGTGGAGCCAACCCCCTCGGGGTCTCGTTGGCCGCGCGGGGCTCTCACGTGTAACGCGTTATGTAATCGTATACAGAGCACGCCTTAGATCCCCGCTAGGGTTCTCGTTCCCTGTTCGTTGCACACATACACATGCATGTGTACGAACGAGATTTCTTTGAACAAGTGTTGAGAAGGGGGATACATGTTCGCCGGTATAGCCGGTGGATACGTGCCCTCGCGCGACTCGTCGTTGATATGCTTTGTCGCTCGGCCATGTGTCGCTAATGCCTATCCCGTGGGGGGTCGTTTCTATTCTATTTCCCGTTGCGGCACCGTTGGATGGCTGGATGGCTGTTCTCCACTTCGCGCAGGGTTAACGGGCCTATGTGTCTGAGTCTGTATGCGTGTATAGGCACATAGCCGGCGCGAGGTGTCTCCTCCTCCTCCTCCTCCCCATGATGAATTCAGCGTATGCCGAAGCCAACCCCTGCTGAACGCATCGAATCTACGGGGTAGTATTCTCCCTTTCGCCTCGTGCTTTTCTCACCCCCTCGGCCCTCTCTCTCTTTTGAGGGAGGGGGGGAGAGGGAGGGAGTAACGGCGAAGCGGACCCTTATCGCTTATGATAAACGCATCATGGAGAACCCACAAGGGTGCTGCAGATTGACGTAAAATCAATGAATGAAGTCAATGGGCCTTGCGCGGAGCCACCCTTATATCGCTGTACGGACTCTATGTGCGTACGACTATTCAGAAGCAGTTTGGTTTCTCTCGCTCTCTCCGTTGGCTCGCACTCTCCCGGCACCTCTCGAGCGATACACAGCTTCTGTTGCTGCTCGAGTGCGTTAGTCCTTGACACGCACTCGCTTTCAAGCCGGGGACCGGGAGCTCCTACCGAACATTATTCGATTTACCGTTACGTACTCTTGCAAGCTCGAGCTTCGTAATGGAGCAATGGAGCCTCCGGCTCTAACGCGAAGAATGACTTTGTATTTTTATTTTTATTTTTTGTTATTGAAGTTGTAAATAACGTTGCAACATTGTTCACGGGTTCGTAATTGTTTTCATTCATACGCTGTTCTGGAAACTTGTTTGATGAGATTGGCAAAATGCGGGAAGCAATGTTACGTGCATTTTTCTTTTTTTTTTTTTTATACATGAACGACGAGAATGATTATTTTCTTTTCATTCGGTACAAACAATATGGCCGATGCGATTGACATTAAAAGAATGACGGAAAAATTATTTAAAAAATGGCTACTACAGCCAAAGGATTTTCACGAAACAAGAACGATGGTTTGTGTTGGCTCGAATGAAATAATGAAACAAAACAAAATTTAGGACAATTTCTATTTCTTATTATAAATAAATAAAGTTGCAATATTGTTCTTCGTTTCGCAATTGTTTTCACTCATACTTCATTCCGGAAACTTGTTTGACAAGATTGGCACGATGCCGGAAGTAATGTTACTAGAATTTTAATTTTATTAAAATACCTTTACGACCAAAACGATTCTTTTCTTTTCTCCCGATACAAGAAATTTGGTCACTGTACTAGAAATTAGGACGACGTAAAAAAGTGATTAAAAAAAGGCTACTAAAGCCGAAGAATGTTCACGAAAGAGAAATGATGGTTCGCGCCGCCCCGAATAGAACAATTTAAAAAAAAAAAAAAAGAAAACAGGATAATTTTTAATTTCTCTCGGAATGTTTCACACGGATATCGAGCCGTAGGCGCATATATCGACGATCGAGTCGAGTGAATGAGAGAGGAATCTCTCCGGATACCCGTTCATTATTTGCCGGTCAGCGAATATACTTGGCAGGATAATTATCCCCGGATTTGTTTATTTGCTCGGTGTGTAACCGACACTTGGCTCGCTACCGGCTTCGTGAACGACGTGCCTTCGTGCACTCTTGGGCCTGCGCGATCCACGGACGATCTTATATTTATTTTTATTTTTCTTATTCTTTTATCGTACCGGTAGGTAGGTAGATACATACATGCAGGTATGTTTGAGCTTTGAGAGCCACGGACAGGAGCGAGAGCGCGAGTTCTCCACTTAGTGTATTCACTATTATATTCCGTCCTCGCGGGCTACCGGCTTTGAGACCTCGGAAAGTCGAAGAGTCATCGTCGCTAACGAGGCGGACGAGGGAGAACGAAGGAGTCGAGGTGGTTCGGTTGATACTCGAAATACTCACCGGCTCGCCGTTAACACGAAGCCTCCCTGGCTGCACCGAAGAATTACGCCTTTCGTACGTACGCGCATACAGAACCGAATAAAATCGAGAAAAAAAGGCTCATAAATGCACGAAGAAAAATGTATCTTTTGGTGCCAAAAAAAAATAAAATAATATGTAGCGTTTCTTTTAATCGAAAAAAAAGTTTCGGTCCTCTTGTTTCGTACGTCGAGCGAGATTAAAGAGTCGCTCTTTCCGTCCTGTTATACCGGAGCAGGCAGCAGCAGCGGCTGGAGCGGCATCGAAACGACGAGAACGAATTTCAGCGTGGAATGGCCGCGATGTGCGCGAGCGCCATTGACTCCACTCGTTTGTTTGCCATTTCCTCGACGAAACAAAGAGTTAACGGGCAACTCAACGGGAGAATAGGGTGCAGGATCGAAAAAGAGGAAAAAAAAAGAAACAGAGTGTCGAGAGCTGCGGGAAAAGTATGAAGTGAGGTAAAAAAAAGGGGGGAGAGAAAAAAAGAAAAAAAAAACAACGAGCAATCTCGAGAGTCGCGACGGAGATAGAGAAGGAGAGCGCGGATGGGAGAGAAAAGCTTGATGGGAATGCCTCGTTGTTATCAGGGGAAAAAGTGAAATTCCGGGATTAACTGTTCGCTGTTAGAGCCTCGCGGGGCGCGGGAGAGGACGAGGGGGAAGGAGCGGAACACAGAAACGAAGAGATTCGCACAGAGAGCTTTCATCCCGATTCTAGGCCGCCATTTTTATTTCGTTTCCTGCTACCGGATGCCCACGGTTCAATCTGACTTGCTCCCGTCCAACACGGCACCGATCGAAAAATTTGTGTGTGTGTGTGTGTGTGTGTTTTTTTTTTCCACCCCCGTTGTGATCGAACAATTCGCTTGTACTTTGATTCCGCGAACGAATTATTGACAAATTGAACTCCACACCATTCCATGCAGCCTGTGTTTGTGAGCGGATGAGCAAATGACGATGGATCACAAAAAAAAAATATTTGTGAAATTGGAACGTTAAGAAAAAGTAGTCGTGATCAACATTTTTTTATTATTATTTTTTTTTTTTTTGTAAAAGTGACAACGAATACCAAAGTGGTAGAACTGTAGAAGGGTTCAAAAGAGATGTATTAGTTACCTAAAATAATATCATCAGTCGTTTTAAGTGGATTAAAATAAAATAATTTGAGACGGGATGTACGTAATAATACATTACGATACTAGTGCGAAAAAAAAAATTTCAGACGAGTGTGAGTTTTTCAGTCACACGAGTTAAGAAAAAGTTTTTCGCGTGATTATCAAATTTAACCACGCAAGGTCTGAAAATTGTGGTTTTCGGCGAAGCGTGCGTAAAACTGCCATTTTTCGCACCGAGCGAGGTAAAAATCTTTCTTTATATCCGCGATACATCGAAGCTACAAGTTTTCGCGACGTGCCGAAACTGTCGTCCCGGCCATAGTGGCGAAACGACGGAGAAAGGTTAACTGGGCAGGGGAGAGTGGCGACCCCCCTCTAAGTACGCGAACGAGCCCCGCTTTCGATTGACTCCGCCATATTGAGTTTAGTTCTATGGGCTCTCGAATCATGGGGTTTGTTGGACGGGAGACGTGTTATACAGAATAGCGCACGGTATAACTGTATCCCGAGCGAGAATGTCCAGCAGCCAGCTACCTTCTATACGGCTCTCCTCCACGGGATAACGAAGTTACCCCGGGAGCCTCTACGTGACCAAAATTTCTCCGCCTCTGCACGAGCTAAGTCTAAGTTTCTCCTCTCGACTGCCCAGCGAAGTCTTCGGACACATCACCTTGCTTCGTGCTTTACGCGCCAACGGCTCCGTTTCCCACTCCGCTTCTTGAAACGTTTTGAGAACCCTACAAAAAAAATAATACATCACAAAAATTCGATCGAAAGTAGAGTACAAATATTAACCGAATGACTTCGTAACGCTGAGAGGCAGCCTAGTTGGATGCCGAAGGAGATACCGGTCTCGAAATCGGAGTTTCACGCTTGGGTCGCTTTTTTCTTAATTTTTGTTTGTTTGTAAAAACCCGCTCTATGTTGTGTCGTGCGAGTAAAATCGTGAAGACCTATCTTTGATATTTGTATGAAAAAAAAAGATTCCTTTCGTTATTGATCGAAGTTGGGTAGGCAATATCGCGCCAAGTCTAAGGTTCTCTTGCTCTCCCGACTACCCAGAGAAGTCTTCAGGCACATCACCTTGCTTCGTGTGTTACGCCCCGACGGCTCCGTTTCCCAGCCTGCCTCTTGACATACTTGAAGAACCCTAAAAAAAATATTTTAAATACGACACAGAAATATGATCGAAAGTAAGAGTAAAGAATACTAACCGAATAACATCGCAACGATGAGAGGTATCCTAGTTGGATGCCGAAACAGATACCAGTCTCGGAATCGGAGCTTCAAACTTGGATCTTTTTTTTTCTTAATTTTTTTCGGTAAAATCCCGCTCGACTGTGTCAACCTATCTTTGATATTTGTATGAAAAAAAAAAGATTCTTTTCGTTTTTAGTCGAACTGTGTTGGGTAGGCGATATGCCATGCTCCATGGATCCAGCGATGACGACAAAGAGACGACCCTCTCGTTTCACGATATGTATCAAATTATCCTCATAATGAAAAATGGCGGGCAACTTTACACCTACCAGGTGCGTTACACGATCTGCCGACAGCCATCGAGAGGGTGCCCACAACCGAATGGTTGTGGAAACGTGCTCAGCGAATGAATGAAACGTTTCTGTCGCCTCTGCGGGTATTAACACAATGAGAGTTATAATGGACACGTCGACACGGCGTCGTGTAAATCGTATGTACGTAGGAGCGAAAAAAAGGAAGAATGACCGGAGCGAGATGGAAATCTTGACAATAGCTCGCTCGCTCGCTCGCTCTTGCCGGTGACGGTGTACAATGGGTGTTGCTTTAATAGGAGTCCGGTTACACATCGACCCCCAAAAGAGGCCCCTATTTCAGCTATTTCACACCACTAAACGAACGCGCGCGACGATTCCGTGTAACTACTTTTACCAGATTTTATCCCGACGATACCGAAGGTCTCAGATGGAAACGGGAGATCCGGGGTGCACGAGGACTTCCTGGACGACCGCAGCGGCCGCAGAACCTTCCTTCGTTCTCTACGATTTTTCAACCATCCTCAATGCGATTCATTTAAAGGGCGTATCGCTGCGGGCTTCCCGAAGACTCGAAGTGGAGTGCATCGGAATTAGAGGAGTCAAGTTTGGGCAAAACTGCAGCAAACCTGCGTTGGTACCTTCAAAAGGAAAAATTAATATTTATCAGTCAAAAATCGCCAAAGTTCAATGTTTTATTTGCGACCACTTTATCCTTTTGATAAATTATTTTCTGGGGCATAAAAAAGTACACTTGGAAGGTCCTGTAAGAGTACCATTTTTTGTATTATTTCAGATGTTTTCCATTTTGGAAAAAATTAAATTTATCTTACAATTTTTTACACTCGGAGCTTTACCTTTACGAACGATCGATCGCGTGGGATTTTTTATAAGTCTATTTTTTTTTACATAAAAATAATTAAGACAGTTTTTTTTGCTTGAAGTCGTCGAAGCCGACCTTAACGAATGAACACGAAGAAATTTTTGTTGTCCGAACGAAGTGGCTGATAAAAATGTATCTTCGCACAGAGACATTACGGTCGTGTGCTTTTCCCGACGGACGGCGAACGTGGTGAACCGTCGGTGAAATTCGTCGGAGGCGTCGGGAGGCATGCCGGAGTTCGGCCGGAAGCCGGCTGGAGTTTTAGTCCCAGCGAGGAGGAGTCCTCTCGTTATAATTGCCAAACGTTCGTTAACAACGCGAAAGGACGAACCCCGGAATTCTACGAGTTGGCTCGGAGTGATGAACTTCCGTGTGCAATCTACTGTTGCGGCACCGGAGTTCTCGCTTCACTCTACATATATATATCATATATATATATGTATACATAGAGAAGAGCATATTGAAACGCTGGGACGCAAATCAAAATGCAGGCTGTATAAGCCAGCGGCTGAGAAGAGGCACTCGAATCGTCACGATAAGGGCCCTCGAGTACTAGAGCGCAGAGAGATAGTCGGAGTGAAGGACTCGTCGCAGCCCGCCGACTACCGGCACTCGACGTAACGCTCACTAATTGCGTTCGTGACATGTCTCCGAACTGTCAACCGTCGAAGACTCGTTCGGGAGTCAACCCGGATTCGTCGGGTTTTATTAGGTATATCGGCCGAAGAAAAATCAAACGTTGCTTAAGCCTTTCACGAACCACACTAACCTGTACCTTTATATTTCGGGGGCATAAATTTCAATTCGTCACTTAGCTGAGTTAATATTTTTTTAAGCCTTCTTCAGGATGGTCTTTACAAATTTTTTTTGCCAAGCCATGGCAACGTAATAATTCGGTAAGATATTTTTTTCTAATATCCTTCTGTATTATTCGTTTCAATCGAAAAATTCTGGAAAAAACGCGATATGTAGTAGTTCCAAAGAAAATTGGTATAATAACTTTTTATTTAGTGTGAAAATTGGAAAGGTACATTTTTTTATACGTGACATTATTTCGAGCATGTTTGTTTAAAAATGTGGCTCAGGCAGGAGAGAAAAGTTACTCTTTTTAACAAGAAAAAGGCTTCGGACTTAGAGTTGAAGTAGAACAACGTTCGTAACGTTTCTAAGTGCTAAAGTCGAATAAAACATCTTTTTCAATGTTCATTTCAAGTAGATATGGGTCGACGGTTCGATATTCGCGACATAATCGATCCGCAGAGAGACACTGCAGTGTCGCCGATGGCATTGTCCTAATCATGCAATAATGATGAGTTTCTCATCGGGCTTCTCTCCAGCACCGCTCTCGTCGATCCCTCGCACTCATTACGATTAATCGCGACGAGGCCCTTATTGGCAATTGAAACTCGAGGGCTTCATCCCTGGTTCCCGGCCAGTGGCAATGAAGTTTTCCCAGTAGATATAGGCCTCGAGAGCCCCGACTGTACAGAGGGACGGGAGAGAGTGACAGGTTTCAAGAATAATCCGACAAATTTTAATTGGAATATCATAATTTCTGGCGCGGTGAAATACATTTTTTTTTATAGAAAAAAATTTAATAAAAAAAGTACAGTGCGAATAAAAACATCGCTGTGTCGGCTTACCCCGAATTATAACAATGGCCGCTCGACCATGGTGTATATAGCGACGCCCGTAGATTTACGAACCTTCACACTGATCGTGCGTGCCCAGACCCTCGCGTACGCGTTTTCACTCCCCCCCTCCCCGTCTGCCGGAAGTGAGAACGTAACCATGGTTACAACATTGAGACTGCGGGACTCTGTGCTCGCAGCTAGGGGATGACAAAATGGTGCGGGCCACGACCCTCCGCACCCTTTTCTTTCATTCTCATTCTAATATATTTTTACAAAAAGTCAACAAGAAAAATGGTCAAAAAATGTATCGAAATTATGGAAGCAATATTATTTATTGTTTCTTGTTTTGTTAGACCGATGATTAACGATAGCGCGAAGCTGAAGCTGGAAGTAGTTTTCCCCGTGGAACACGACGGTTATTTCGGTTTTTCCTTAATTCCATCGGCACGCAAAGATACCCCTTTTTGAAAATACCAAAAATCGTTACTTCGTGATAAGCAGAACGAAAAAGTGTATTTAATTCCCACGCTGATAAAAGAACATAATTATTTTCATCCACTACCAAACAAAACCAATAATAGTTTATTTTTGTAATGAATATTCGACCCGGACAAATGAATGAACGGAAGGCGTGTAAGACGTGGAAGACGTATAGTAACTCTGAGAAAGCATTTTAAAAGTGATTCATCCCTCTTGTCCGCCTGCTCTCGTACTAACAGCAACCGGTGGCGCCCGCATTGACACTATCTCCACGATCGGCTGTATAACCAGACCCAAGAGAGATGAGGCAGAGATCCTTCGAAGAATCAGGACAACACTCGGGCTCCGGTTCGTAGGTACTAAGCACGAGGAAAGAGGAGTGCAGAGATTGTTAGGGGGCGCGGAATAAGAGGCAGATCGTATCTCCTGGTAGCAACGGGAGTGTAATACTCGCTCTAGAGAAGAGTTTTCGTTGCAAAAAGAAGTCCACCTTTGGCTGCTGCCCAAAAGAATCCAGATATCCTCGCTAGCCACAACTTCCTGCCGAAGTTTCACACTCGAAAACATTTTTAATGCGAAATACCTTTCTGAAATGTCGCGCTAGTTTCTTTTCGCTGCCGATGAATAAAAAAAGCAGCAGAAGAAGAAAATAAACAAGAAAAGGAAGGAAAAGATGAAGCCGATGACAAAGATCAAGAAGACGAACATGAAGAAGAGAAATAAATTAATCCGTGAAGAGGAAGAAGATATAGAAGAAAATGGAGAACGCAGAAAATGAAGAAAAACATGAAGAACTCAGAAAATGAGGGAGAATATGAAGAATGACGAAGAAAAAAATGGAAAAAAAGCAATAGAAGATGAGGAATGAGAAGACAAGGAAGAGAAGCGAGGACCGCACGGGAGTTCCAAAATGGCGTCGCCTCGGGATCTAATCCCGGATGAGAGGAGCTCTGAATGAGGAATAGGGGAAGTAGAAGGAGACGAAGTAACAGTGGCTCGGACGGAGAAATGAGGATATAGACGAGAGGGAAAGAGGCTGCAGAGATGCGACGTGAAGGATCTATACAGTCAGCAAAGACGGAAGGAGCTTGGATGGATAAGGGGGGGGGGGGGGGGAGAGCAGACAAGGGACACATCTCTCGGATTACGTCTTAACAAGCTCCACGACATTCATTTGTCTTATCCGCCCGGGCTCTGTCGCTAATGCGACAGCGCAGCTGTTGAAATGATTAATTTACAACGAGCTAACGCGTACTAGAGCGAATGTGAAATCCACAACTTTGGCACCTCCTAGCACGAACGGCACGGCGCCCGAGGATTAAATCGCTATGCGGCCGGTGACGAAACTGCAGGCATTAATTAAGGACAACGGGAAAACAGCAAGCTTGACACTGGGACCGAGATATATCCCCGTCTATGAATGTCGGTGTATAAATTAATTTGCAGGCCGGGTCGATCCTGCATCCGAGTCTCGGGAGTGCCGCTAAATTATGCCGGCATTGATTCAATTCACAATCTGACCCAATTTTTATCCGAACGAAACTTCATTTCGTTAAAAATTTAGTTCTTACCTTAGCGATAAAACAAAAACAAAATCTTTTTACCGATCCCTCATATTTCCTTCTCCTTACACGAAAACCGGAAAAAATATATATTTCAAAATATGTTCCATTTATATACGATAACATATTTATTAAATGATATCTATTTAAAAATTATATTTTCGAAAACATACTTCACATATTAAAGATATTTTTTTTTAAATATATGTCACATATATATGCCTTTGAAACGGTTAGATAATTCTTCGGAAGAAGAACGCAGCTTAGATTGGGAACTCAGGCCATGTATCAACAAGCTTCTCTCCGTTCTCACTGCGCCGAGCTCTCTTTCTCCCGTGAAATTGGATTATCTCTCGATTTCTCTCTTCCCAACCTGTCGCGCCTCTGTATACAGAGAAGAAAGTATATACGAGTTATATACAAGGGCGCCTGGGCGATGTGTTGCGACAAATGCTCAGTGACAATTGCCGATCGATGACTAATCCCCTTTGTATACCGGCCATCGCGCAGTCCTTCATTGTCATCGCCAGCAGTGTGACCGACAACAGTGCGACGAGCAGAATTGCCACTACGAGCTTCCTCTCATTCTTCTACTTATTATCACGCCGAAGGCACCGCTGTGCGTAACGAGGCTAACTGACGCGATTAACACTCGAGCTGGGTGTTCCGATTATGTACCAGCCATCTATACAAGGCTCGAACTTCCAAACTCGTTAACCTCCCGCAGCCAAAAGATTGCAATAAGCATTTTTTTTCACACAGAAAAAAAAAATCATTTGATTCAACAAAATGTGCGCTTACGGGTGGCGAAACAAATATTTGGTTGATCGAAAGGAATACCGCGTTGATCGAACTAACAGACCGTCGAATCAAATGTTTCTTTACTTACTACGACAATTATTTCGTTCGATCAACCAAAAATTTGTTTCGCCACCCGTAAGCGCTCATTTTCTTGACGTAAACGATTTTTTTTCTCAGTGCAAATTTTTACCTAACGGCAGAGAACACTGTTAATTTTTTTTCATCGATCAATCGCTATTTTTAATTCATTTATCCGTGAATAGAATAACGACTTTTAATAATCTTCGCCCGACAAAATGTGAGGCTTAAATGTCATTATAAATTATGTGCATTTAAAAAAAAATATACTCGTATCCGATGCCGGAGATAAAATGCGGGGAATATCCGATCATCTACACGAGGCTCGAAGTTCCAATCTCGTTATCTTCCCGAAGTCAAAGAATTGCAACAGCTTTTTTATTTTCGTCACATTTTTACCTAACGGCAGCGAACACTATTCATTTTTGCTTATCGATGAATCGCTATTTTTAATTCATTTATCCGTGAATAGAATAACGACTTTTAATAATCTTCGCCCGACAAAATGTGAGGCTTAAATGTCATTATAAATTATGTGCATTTAAAAAAAAATATACTCGTATCCGATGCCGGAGATAAAATTCGGGGAATATCCGATCATCTATACGAGGCTCGAAATTCCAAACTCGTTATCTTCCCACAGCCAAAAAATGACGACAGCAATTTTTCTTCTTCTAACTTTTACCCAACGACAGCGAACAACATTATCTTTTTTCATCGATCAATCGCCATTTTTTATTAATTTATCCGTGAATAGAACAATTACTTTCAATGATCTTCGTCCGAAAAACGTGAGGCTTAAATATCGATATAAATTTAGTCTCGTATCCGATGCCGGAGATAAAACGCGAGGAATATCCGAGTCTCAACAAAATGGCCGTCGGAGTTGGAGGAAGGGCAGGGGAGGGAGAAGCGATAGGAAAAAAAAAAAAACACGAGCATGAGGAAGAAGAATATATAAAATGGGTAAAGAATTCCGTTTCTTCGTTCCATCCGGACGTTCCGCACGTTCGAGCCTCACGTGACTCGCTTCCAAATGCACTATTATATTCTTCTTCTCGGCTCCCTCGGGGCTTCTCGACTTTCCGGCGTCGTCGTCGATGGAGTTGGACCGCGCAAGCGCACTCGGCTTACTCCTTCGCCCGGATCGAAAGCTCCGCCCGGGACACCGTGGGCCTTTGTTTAATCCCTCCACCTCGGGCACAGATTCGCTATACGACTCCTCACTGTGTATGTACGAAACCCAACGGCAACAGCCACATTGCCCGATACGCCCACGACATGTGTCCACGAGTTCTAATCTTCTCTCCTCTCATCTCCATTAAAATATTTTATTTTTTTTATTTTAAGCTTCCTTTTACTTGTTTAGTCGCCGAGACGCGCACGATGACTGCGAGCAAGACGATGACGCCTCGCTGTCTTCGCTACGGGTATTGGCCGGCGTAAGAGACTGGATAGCATCGCGTTTATTTATAGTGGAAGAGCCTGCTATCCGCGCATCGGCTATATTTACCATACAGACCGGTTCAGAATTAATGTCGAACGGGATTTGCAGAGGTAATTGATCGGTTTTTGGGGGTTTATGTAAATTCGAAAAAGTTGGCGCACCCAGCAAGGCGGTATATCTTCCGTAAACCATAAAAATGCCGTATCTTCCGAAAGGTTCGATGAATTATCACAAAATTTGAGAGGCGTTTAGAGAGAGTTTGGACTTGCTTTAATCTTTTTCAATGAGTTTGCAAATTTTTTCTTTTTCCCAGGAAGAGGGTTTGTGTTGTTACTTTGAGAGGATCAAGCATAAGGCACGAGGGACCGATTACAGTGCGGGACCTTCCGGTACCGGAAGTCAGTTTTGAAGACGAGACATTAATACAAAATATATTAATTTTTGGATAGCGCGTAACTATAATGATATAACGGAATCCATATAAACTCTGAATCAGCCTGTAGATGATGTTTTTCAACTATTTTCCATTTTTTTTTTTTTTTTTTCTAACGGATGCGGTTATTTTTGTTACTTTGAGAGGATCAAGGATAAGGAACGAGGGACCGATCGCAGCGCCTGACCTTTCGGCACCGGAAGTCAGGTTTGAGGACGAGATATGAATACAAAAAATATTAATTTCTGGATCAGGTATAATTATAATCGTATGACGAAATTCGTATCAATTCTGCGTCAGCCTGTAGATACACATATAGACATTAGTCGTTCCGATCCACTTAGCTAATACGCGTTTACCGGTAGCAAATAGCAAGTACAGAGCGAAGAGACGGGCATCAGAGGCAAATACGCAGCACTTGCGGGTTGGATAGGATGTTGGTCTTACACTGCACAGGAGGCAATAGAGAAACTGTCGCACGTGTGCAAGACGAGAAGCGGCTGGGAAGTCGAGATATTCCTGGAGCGGTAGTTTGGTTCCTGTAAGGAGGAAATATTGATCTGCGCTCCTTGCAATTATTACAATATCCTGTCGAATTTTCATGCTGCGCAAACGCTTTCGAACGGTAATCGAAAAATAACTTCGAATACGGAAATAAATTGTATAAAAAAAATAAATTATTAACGCTACATAAGACTGCTTGATCTGTAACTGTAAGCGTGGAGAATTTTTTTTTTATGCATTACATTTTTATTCTTTAGGCATTACATTTGTTGGACTTTTTTTATTTACTCGAGTTCATAAGAAAGTCAAGATACGCGTGCCGAAATTGTGCAAACTAAATTATTAACGCTATCCTGATCTGTAGTAAGCGCAGAGAACTTTTATTTTTTCAGACATTACATTTTTTTTAATTCAGGCATTAAATATGTCGGGCATTTTTTCCGATCCACTCTAGTTCACAGGAAAGTTAAGATACGCGTGACGAGATTGTGCAATCGAGCTGTTATGAATTAAAAGTTATTTATAGACAGCAGACACGTAAAATGTTCGTTATTGGGAGTTTCTCATATATCGGGTAGCGTGGCCGAGCGGTCTAAGGCGCTGGTTTAAGGCACCAGTCTCTTCGGAGGCGTGGGTTCGAATCCCACCGCTGCCAATTTTTTTTTTTTTTCCTCACTCAATCTCATTCCCCCATTGTCAATGGCAATCTTTCGTTGACCTAATAATTTCATTAGTGTGTGGAAAGTCGATAATTGTTGCACTCCTTACTTGTCGGAACGGAACGATTTTATATCATAGGATGTTTGGTTTAGCGGATAGCGATTTTATCGACTACGCGCCGAGGAGAGAACCGTAGAACGCTGCAAAGATTTTCTGTTGCATCGAATGTCGATAAACTGCCTACCGTTGGAATAAGATCGATTGTAAAGAAGCGTTTATATTTATACAAAATTTCGAAAGCATCAATAATATTTTTTTAAAAGTACTTTAAAGCATTTATTGATTTAAAAAAGAAATTAACTCATTGGAGTTTAAGGTGGTTCTTAATTCGAGGACTAATCCGTTTTGTACGACGCGTCACTTCAATTTCAAACCGGCTTCGGATTATTGTTTCCTCCTAATTAGTGTAGGCCCAATTATTTATTTTAAAAAGAAAGTAACTTATTGGAGATTAAGGTGTGTCTTCATCGACGAGTAATCTGTCTTCGTACGAAGCTTCGCTTCAAGTTCAAACAGCCTTCTGATTATTATTTATTTGGCACAGAAGATTTTATTTTTCCGTGTCACGAATATTTATCGACCCACATCCGTCGATATCCTTTCGAAACTGTCTCACCAAATGAATGGTCACGATACGGAAACAACAATCCAAGCTCATTGACGTCAATGTATAGTTAATTAACGTGTAATCAGAAATTTAAACGCCGACAGATACGGTAATCGACTGCAAAAAAAAAAATAATCTGAACAGGGCCTAAAATTAGACCGAATCACCGCACAAAAACGGGTCTCGTGTTGATTCGAAAACATCTGATGAAACCGCAATTCAGACCGACCGAAACCGAAGAGGAAAATACAATATTACAGAACAACTTTAATAAAAATGAAATATGAAAAGAAGTTTGAACCACATTAATGGGAACTTCCATTTTGGAAATTTCATTTTTCGACCGGAAGTGACGCCTTTTCTTGCACCTCATGTCCCTCGAGTGGGGGGATGATGTGATGCAATTATCATCGGCTTACTGATCTTTTATTTCTACCCCACCTAGGCTCATTACGAAATTGCTTCTTGTATCGTTTTTTTTTTTCCACTTCATTTCACGACAATTTTGAACTAGGTTTAAGTTGCTTTGTATTGCTCTCTGTACGCTCTGGTCCTTAGGAGATTTATCTTTAGGCCTAATACATTTCCATCTATCTATCTATCTATTTCCCGCATGACGTCCCTTCCGGTCGAAGCGTGAAATGTTCAAACCGGAAGTGACGGCTTCTTCTTATAACCGGTATTTTCAATACCGGTCAAACTCGAAGATCCGATTGCTGATAAGATGTAGATTCATCGTGTGCAGTTGTCATGGTGTCATTTTTTTCAGCATTTATTTGATATACTGCCACAAATGTGTTTTAGAGTTTCCGTTACCGACAGATCTAAACTCGAGGTTCGATAAACGCCGGACGGACGTTACACAATATTTTTACCCGCTATACGCCATAATAAAATAAATAAATTAATAATAATAATAATAATATAAATAATAATAACAAAACAACTAAAACTCTTCTAACACAGATTTCCAATCTCAGTCTAACGGTTTCCCCCTCGAGGCAAAACGGTATACGAGATGACCGAGACGCCCGATGGCGAGAGTCATTCGCGCGGATCTTTATCGTCTCACAGAGCTCACACTATCCAGATAAGACGAGGGAATACACATCATCGAAGGCTAACGCAAGTATGAAGTAAAGGTCACAGTCCAGTGTCGATTCTCTCGACTGATCGGTCGGAGCGAGAGTTTCGCTATACGTGCTCCCGAACACGTGGACTTGCGTGATTTTTAATCGCCGGAACGCAAATTAAATTAAACAAAAAAGAATAAACTAAATACCGAAATACGGTAATTACAGTGTCAAAGAGCCCAAACTTCGTAACTCTTCAATGAAAAAAACAAAAACAAAAAATTGTTAAATAAATTTCAAACACACAATAATAACAATAATAGTGGGATGAAACGCCGCGACTTTGTCGAGCGAAAACAGCCAACGCTGCTTCAATCGTTAAAATTATCGCAGTGATTCGGGTGATAATTTTTTTTTCACCGAACGCATGACGCCGTCCTTCGCGGGATAAAAACGTCGATTCATTTTTCCGGCGACTCGGAGATCACCGTTCGTTCGGCCGGTTAAAATCTACGGATCGAGGTGAAGGCCCTGGCGTACGTGGCAGATAGTCCGAAGACTCCAGAGGGCAGGCAAGGTCTCGTAGGGATACAAACCGACCGCAGTGTGTATTTCGGGCCCAGCAGGTTTACTCGTTCCACGCACCGAGTGTTATTTTTCCGAAGCCACGAGGTTGCCTCGTGCGACGCAGCGTGGAGTTTTTAAAGGAAGCCGATAAAAGACGATAATCGGAGAAGTAAAAATCTGGAGGTCGAGAGATGGACGCGAAAATCGTTCGCGTGTCCTTCTGGGAGATTGCGCGGCTTCACTTTCTGTCCTTCGTCTACGGACTTTATCTCATAGTGAAGCGTATCGTCAAATGGGCGTGGGATCCGAAGAAGTTCTTCGTTCTACGACAGAGGGACAACCCACCCTCGTGCCTCGTCGACAACAGCATAGGAAAGCATTCCTACGTGAAGCTCATGGTAAGTCTCGCTGCGGAAAAAAAAAAATTTCATCGCGCAATTTTTATTTATCGCAAAGTTTGAGAGGGAGTGAAGATAATTTTTGCGGAGGGGCGATTAAAACGGCCGAGTCGGTAGAGGGTAGTTGACCCCTACCGATAACACGAGTTCGGCGACGAATATGTTTTTCTTCGATATCTGGCGCCCCCTCGTGCGTGTTTGTGTACGCGATCGCGTGATGGGTCGCACTGCAGTTTAAAGTAAATGCAAAACAAATGCCGAAATATTGACGTCAGGTTAAAAGATCGGTCGTCAATGTTTGGCAATGTAACTTATCGCTTGGTCGTGTTTCCTCAATGTTCATAAAAATAAATGCACACGATTTTCGAGGGTGATGATAAAATTCGAGAAATTAACGATTTGTCGAAAACAAAATATATACATATATATATTATTTTTTAATTATCGGAGAACGAATTTTTTCCTTTCGTTCCTTTCCTCGTACACACTTCTCGGGTTTTTATGTTGATAACCAAATATACAGATTGTACGTAATTGAAAAAGAAACAGAATTAAAGAAATAAAGAAGTTTACATTATAATAAATTTTGTTGTCTGTTCAAGTTTCCAAGATTCGATAGAGCTCAATAAAGCTGCAATATGGCGGACGTGTCTGCTAGTTTAAAAAAATGTACGTGAATGATGAATTAATTTTTTTTTTCTAGGGTGTTAAATTTCATTACGTCGAAGCCGGCGATCGAACGAAGCCTCTTCTGCTGTTGTTGCACGGCTTTCCGGACTGTTGGCTGACGTGGAGAGAACAAATACCCGTTCTATCGGAGCATTTTAGGTGAGAAACCGAAGAGTTTTGAAAAAAAAAAGAAAAAAAAATTATCGAATGAATAAAATTGACGGAAATCTGATCTTCAAGTGACTTTGCCATAGAGTGGTGGCTCTGGATTTAAAGGGATTCGGCGACAGCGACAAGCCCTCGACGAGACGATCCTACAAGATCGAGATTTTGTTGGACGAACTGAGACAATTCATCCTCGCTTTTGGAGTTAAAAATTGCAGCATCATCGGCCACGATCTCGGTGGTCTTCTCGGCTGGTACATGTTGTCGCTTCACAGCGAGCTCGTCCACAAATTCGTCGCTATATCGAGTCCTCACCCGAATTACTATTGGCACGGCCTGTCCAGAGATGCTGCCTTCGACGTGAAGTCAGTTTTATCACAGTGATCAACAAGAATCACCTTAAATATCACAAGATCGTTCGAATTTTTTTTCTGTCCAATTTTGTTATTTTATCTTAGATGGATGCATTTCAGCAGACTGCCCTATCTACCGGAGATCGACGCCCTCAAGGAAGATCTATCGATCATCAATGACACCTTCAAGCACCTCCATCTCAATCAGTCGAGCGAAAAAAATTACGTCGAGGCGTACAAGTACGCTTTCAGTCGGAAAGGTAAATTTCTCGTGCGAGTCATACAAATAAAAAATTGTTTGACTCGATACTTTTTTTTTCCAGAGGATTGGACCGGGCCGATAAATTACTATCGAAACTTGCCCTTCACGCGCCTGGATGTGACCGGGAGCGAGCCAATATGTAACCAGACATTGCTCATAGTCGGCAATCTGGATCCCTGCGTCCCGCTGGAGAACGTTGTGCAGAGCACGGAATATCTCTCGAGATTCAGTATCAAAGTGATAACGGGCAGTCAGCATTTTCCACACCAAGAAGATCGGGACGAGGTCAATGAAGCTATTCTCAAGTTTCTCATCGGTGAGAGAAAAATCGTTCTCGTCTTCCGTCATTTTGACACCGTGTTTTTATCTTTGTAATTTATTTTTTAAATAAAATGTTTTTTTCCCCAGGTTTCCCACACGTGAATATTGAAAAATCACCCTCGAAGAGCATAGTGTCATCGTGGCTCGGTTCGCTCAGCAATACAGTAAAATATGGCAACCAAATGTTCGACGCCGTGCAGAAGCGAACGAACGGTGTTGTCACCGGCTTGCCGAACAAAGTGCTCTATCTGGGTCACGCTCCGGAATAGACGAACAGACAATTACTCATCTACGTGGAGAGACGACGACGGCGGCAGCTGTAAGAAGCCTCGAGAATTAAACGAATTAAGGTGTGTACAAGTTTCCTTATTATCGCTCTCGGACATCTTACGACCGCGTCGCCGATCGTCCGGCCCTTGCGAGATGATACTAACTAAGGCTGATTTACCAATTGTTTGTAATATATTATACACATTTTTTTTACAAAAAAACATCTACTGGAAGATTTCCAAATCACTTCTATAATCAACGACAGAAATCGAAGTGATCGGACGCTTTTGATCGATTTTTTTGTAAGAAATATTACTCTGTAGTCAGTTTTGTCCTAGCGCACGATTCGTTATGTGATTTACCAATTGTTTGTACTATATTATATACATTTTTTTTACGAAGAAAACATCTACCGGAAGATTCCAAATACACTTCTATTGTCGACTATGGAAAACGAAGTGGATCGGCTCTTTCGATAGATTTTTTTTCATAAGAAACACTACTCCATAGTTTAGTTTTGTCCTGGTGCACGATTTTTTACGTGATTGACCAATTGTTAATTGTACTATATTATATACTTTTTGTTTTACGAACAAAAAAAACATCTACCGGCAGAATTCAAATATTCTTTTATAATCGACTACAAAAATCGAAGTGGACCGGCTCTTTCGATAGATGTTTTTTCGTAAGAAATACTACTCTGTAGTTAGTTTCGTCCTCACGCACGAATCGTTAGACGAATGACTTGTGATGGACAGGGCACATTGATAATTCTAAAATGCGATTTTTTTATTAAATATATATATGTATTCAAGTATACCTTGTCATGTTTGTGTTAATTACATCGTAAAAATATGTTTATCCGTTAAGTAAAGAATATATATAATATATATAAATGGTTTTTTTCTAAAAAACTTAGTTGGTGAACGTGAAGCGAATATATTTAAAAAAGATGAGTTTTGCGTAAAACAATGACACGTGGGCGTAATTTCATCGTAGAGGACAGTGTAAAGTTACTCGTTGACGCAGCTTCTCTTAAAGACTCACCGAGCGTGCATAGCAACCGCTTGATAACCTTTGAGTTCTCAGTTCTTGCTAAAATCGGTATTTCGTTTTTTTTTTTTGCTAAGCTAGAGCCGCAGCTTTCGTTGTCGATTCCTTCTTCCTACAAAACAAATGTAATAATCGTCACGAAGGCCGATGATGGTGAAGACGATACGGGGGAAGGATCAACGAAGCGTGAAATAATTTTTGTGAACTGATCGATCCGAGAAAGGCAGAGGTACAATTAAAGCTCGAAACCTAAAAGGAATGTCAGAGTGTTGAAAGTATAGAGATAGAGCGGAGACAGCAGCGGAAACACAGCAACGACTTCAACGTCGTACAAAAAGCTTACTTTGCAAAATTCTCGCCATCCTCGATCGTCTCGGGTAGTTCGCAGTCCATGGTTTCCGGTAAGAAAAAACAGAGAGCCGCGCCGAACATGGGACCGATGCCGAAGAATAACGGAGGCAGCCAAATTCCGAGACTTCCCTGTAAAAAAAAAAGAGCAAAAATAACAACGATAAGTAATCAGTTTGTTTTGACCGTGGAAAATTTATCTTCAATTTTTCGGTTTCGAACTTTAATTAATAGCGATTGCAATATTTACAAATGAATTAATCGATAAAATTCCAATTATTTTAATTACCATCGTAGCAATGAAGGGCGCAATCATGCTGCCGACCCTTGCCGATACGCTGCACAGCCCGAGACCGTTGTTTCTCACGACGGTCGGGAAAACTTCGCCGGTGTAGAGATAAATCGTCGGAAAGCTAATGGCCATTCCTGCCAGTCCGAGACTGGCCAGGCTCACCTGAGCGGTCGGATTCGTTACGATCATTATCAGCAGCAGACTTAAGCTCGACAATAAATTCCCGCCAACAAGGATCTTCAGTCGGGACACTCGAGATATCAGACAGAGGACGACCACCGTTCCGGGCAGTTGTATGAGAGCTGTGTAAAATGGACCGGCTCACATTCATCAATCGTTCGATCGACTTTTCGACGCCGAAAAAAAAAAAAATAAGATTAAAAATATCTTACCCGACACGCCGACGTTGATGAATATGTCACCGTCCAATTGACCAATATATTGAGCCAATCCGAAGTAACATATTCCACAGACGAACCAATTCGTAGCTATGCAGATGGTCTTGATTCGCATATTCGGGGTCTTGAATAAATGCGTGATGTTGTACTTTTCGTTCGTTCTGTCCTCCGATTTGACCTGGCTCTCGTGAGCGTCGATTGCCGCCGATACTTTTTCGATGGGAATTTTGTTCCTCCTCGCGGCGCAAGTGAGAATCTTGCGGGCTTCGCTGATTTTTCCTACGGCCAGCAACCATCTCGGTGATTCAGGAATGATCCTGAAAGAAAAAAAATAATGGATTTTTTTGAATCTCCATTCTCATAGTCACGAAAAAAATGACATCTCAGCAGCCTCGGAGTCGAACCTTCGACTCACCAATAGTACGAGAGCAACAGTATCGGCGGTAGAGATACGGCTAATTGAAATCCTTTCCAGGATCGCGTGAGATAAGCTATCACAGGGATCGTCAAGTGTCCGAGCAGGAATGGTATATGAAATAAAACTGACAAAGTGGATCGCCACTCGATCCCGACGATCTCCATCACTGCAATTAAATTATCAAGTTAATTAGCGGCGATCTAAAGGAATCGAAGACCTTGCGGAACTCCGTTAATCGATGCGACGATCTCTCGTCTACTCACGTAGAACGAAGCTCACGAGCATTGTGCCGCCTGTAGCGACTGCCGAGACGAATTTCAATGCCAAAAATAATTCGTACCAAGGCGCGAACGTGCTGAAGAGCGCGGTCAACGATTGTACAATCACGGCTATCATCAAGGGGATTTTCCGGCCGATTCTACAATCACATGAAATATCAGTCGAACCGTCATTGATTGATCGACCGTGATTTAAAATACGTAATAACGATATATGATTATCTCTGCGAGGAGTGAGGAATTCATCCTATTGAAAGTTACGAGTACCTGTCGGCCATCATACTGAAGACCATGTTACCAATGAGAATTCCAAACATCGTGCACGATTGTGCCAAATTAGCCAATTGGTCCCGATCGCATACCAAATCCCACTGAAAAAAAAAGTATAAGTCCAAGAGTATTAAAAAAAAAACGTATAAGGATAAAAGTATATCAATGTAATAAAAACAAATCGCATTCGCAAATAGGTCGACATAAAAATTTGATAAGAAATCGGAGGTCGAAGTGACATCAATGAGTGATTAGAAATGATATTTATTTGCGGTTGATATTTAGTTTCTCGGTCGAACCTGAGTGATGATAGTTTCCGAGAAGATACTTCTGTCGTATTCGAATTCACGGCACTTTTCCACGTCCCCGTTGGCCACGTGAACGTTGCACCTCATCGACATTGTTTCGTTTTCGGCGGATGGGGGTGAGACACAGGTGAAATTTGCCCGTGGAGCCAGCAACCCGATCGACAATTGATGCCAGGCCACCGGAAAGTTGACCAAAGAAACGGAGACGGCGATAATTATGTGCCACAGCCCCATAACTCCCATCGCCTCTTGGATCGCATCGATCGTCTCGTAATCTGTAAAAAAAACGAAGAAAAAAAATCATTAACTCAGTTTTTACATACTAAAGAGAATTTGAACTTTTTACAACAACTTATTGTCCACAAACGTTCACAATTTTTTATTTGTTAATTTTCCGATCGCACCATTCGGCTCTAGTTTTACAAACAAAAGTACAAACTTAAATTCCTAATGACGCGGGAAGTAAAAGGACATGTTTGTATATCAAAACCCGAACAAACGTGTTTATGACTTATTTAACAAAATTATTTTTTACTAAACTTTGTATTCCGATTTTACGAAATTATTTTTCATCGTTTACGATCGCTTTCGCGCACTGAGAAAAAAAATCGTTTACGTCAACAAAATGAGCGCTTACGGGTGGCGAAACAAATTTTTGGTTGATCGAACGAAATAATTGTCGTAGTAAGTAAAGAAACATTTGATTCGACGGTCTGTTAGTTCGATCAACGCGGTATTCCTTTCGATCAACCAAATATTTGTTTCGCCACCCGTAAGCGCACATTTTGTTGAATCAAATGATTTTTTTTTTCTGTGCGTAGTCTGTTTCGTCTGAGAGGTGCGATGGACCAGGCCGTGTCTCGGGCACAATAAAATACGAGCCTACGGATAATATAGTTTGAAAATAAAAGCGAGCAGTCTCATATTACGCGGTCACGTAGATCGGCTTACCATCCTACGAGAATGCGTTCGTTAACTGCGCGTGCGAGAAAGCACGTGGAAGAGAACGCATATATACTAGGATACTACTCGATTAATTTTAAAAAATTATATATTTCTAGAAGTAACAGTTATTTCGCAATTCACAGAAACAAGTAGAAACAAATAATGGTATCCTATTATTTTTATAGCCTGCACGCAACTTTATGGTTTATTAAAAATAATAAGATACCATTTTTTTTTTTTTTTTTTTTTGCAAGAATGAATGGATTATGTGAATTAGAGACTATTATGAAACGTCGCAGTATTTTTTATTTATCGGCGACACGATAAAAATCGGTTTCGTCGTTGTTCTAAATAAAATAACGGGTCTATCGATATGAAAAGCATGGAAATCATTAAATTAGAAGAATTAATATAATTTTTTTTTTTTTTTGAATGTCAGCCGGTTAGATGAATCAGACACTATTCTCGACTCTACGATACGATAAAAATCGGCCTCATTGTAGTTATTGTGAATCCGATGTAGTGGGCCCATACGAAACTGAAGTTTACAAGAAGTAGAAACCGTTTCAGAACATTCAAGTCTACGTGTAATTTAACTGTTAACAGTTCGATTTGCAAACTGCAGGCGGAATTTTTAATTTGCCAATGTGCATGATGCGAATACTGATTACTTCCGTGGTCCTCCGATACTGAAGTTTTATATCTCATAAGATATCTCATTGGATGTGCTCGGTCAATGACCGGGACGTCTCTTTGCGCGTTTATATTTGGCACAAGTCGACGCCGAGTGGCGTGTATGATGCAACGGGCCGCACGTGCATCGCTTGCAAACTCCGAAACTTCCTTCCGATAAAAAGTCATATAACATGCGTTGAAAGAACTAAGAAATAATAATAGAAAAATAATCTCTAATTTCCTCACCGCGCTTCATATTTCTTTGTTCGACGAAGTTCGTTCACAAAAAAAAGAAAAAAAAATTCTTCCCCGCGATCGATTGTTCACTCACGCACCACCTTCCTTACGCTCGCATCGCCCACCGCCCAAAGTGCGCTTCGCTCGGAGCTCCCGAACCAACTAACGGCGATCCGAAATAAAACCGCGGCTCTTTATGTTATCGAGAGGGCAAGAAGGTTTTCTGCGGTATCGGTAAAACATGCCACACTCGGGTCCTCCCGGTACCTCGAATTACAGCGAGGCGTTTGTCAACGCACACACAACACACACAAAACCAACGATGCCGTGGAGGGGTCCAAAGCATGTAAGAAAAAAAATTGCTGTTAGCTGTGAGCCGAAGCGAGGCGAAGCATAGGGTAAAGCGACGCCGCTGCACATATTATGTCTGGCGCGCCCACCCCACTTCGCGGTTCCTAATCCCATGCCCAAGGCCGGACGAGTCCCGACGGGGGGACCACTGGAATTTTGGCGTAGGACCTTAAAAAAAAAATTCTTGGTCCGGTCACAAACTCCAATAATACCAATATACTCCAATATACTCCAATAATTTATATAAAAGAAATAATGTAATATCACAATCACATATTGAAACATGAGCTTCGCTTATGACCCCGAAGATATCTGCACGAGACCAAATTTCGTCAAGTTCCAATGCCTGTTTTTTTTGCATTCGCTCGGGAAAGTTCACTTGGAGAATAAAATTCAATGAGTGAACAATTTTTTTTTTTTTTTTTATAAAGCAGCGCGTCGACAGAGACTTGCATAAATACGAAATTTGATGTCGTGCAGATATCTTCAGGGTCATTTTCAGATACACTGTTATACTTCATAGGTTAAAATGAGGGAGGGGGGGTTATTTGTCGCAAAGAAAACCAGCCAGTTTGTTCGGAGCCGATCGTTTGACTTGACTCTCTTGCGAGTCGGGACTGGAGAGCTTTCGTTTTTTCCCCTCTTCGACATCGATGTCTTCCTTGTATCTTTTCAACGCCGCTTTCGAGAATTCTATGGTGCTCAGATCGGGAAACTCTTCCTGCAGATCCGCCTTGTTCTTCGCCAGCCAAATGACGAAAGAGTCTTTTTTGTTCGCAATGTTTTTATGCTGCTGGTGCGGCTTCGATGAGAACGGAAGACTGGGTGTTTTAATTTTCTGCGGTTTTTCGGGCATCGTATTCAGACTCGAGAGTCCTGTTGGAAAATTTTCAGGTCGTTAGTTAAACCGCAGTAGTGAACGGAAAAAAAACTGGACAAAGGATCGTTTTATAGCTCGTAAAGAGGTTCGTGGTAACTATGAATTATTAACGTTCGAGCGACCACTTCGAAATGTAATGTTTTTTAAATTTCCGGCGACGAAGCAAAAGTGCTCACCTCTCGACGTAGGAGACGGTCCCGTCTTCGCGAAAGGATTGTGCCGTTTGCCGCTGAGGGTCAAGGGTTTTATCTCGATATCGGGTTTCTTTCTCGTAGGAGGCGTGAGCATTATGTCCTCCTGCGTGTCAACGACTTGCACGTCGTCGTTGTGACTGTCGAATTCAATTTCGATCTCCTCTGGCTCTCGGTTGCAATTCTTTTCCTGGTCCTTCTTGTCGGCAATGGACTCGAATTTGTTGGCTAGTGCCATGCGATTTATACGACCGGCGTACTTTATCGCGAGCTCTATTACCTTGTCCGAGGCTATTTGCTCGCAGAGCTCGACCGCACAGAATTCGACGTTGCCTCGGCATGCGAACTGCGAACGAATTTAAAAAAATTTTGAAAATGATCCATCGATCGAAATGTTATCTGGATCGTACAAAAAATATAATTACAGCGATGAGAGAAAGCACGGCTTCGTTTTCGTCCAGCGGATGACTACCGATTTGCCACAGTTGAGCTTCCTTGGCAGTTTTTTCGGACTCGGGCTCGCAGAGCGGAAGAATCATCGGTATCTCGTTTACCGTCGGTCGTGGAGTCGTGGCCGGATAGCGACTGCCCTTGCACAGCACGCATCGAATATTTCTCTCCTTCTCGCTCACACCGATTACGAAAAAGTGGTCCATTTTTCCCTTGCACTGAAAATCAAGTTCGAGCCGTTAATAAAAGTTTGAAGGTCACGCAGATGACGCGCAGTGTACACTGTAAAAATTAAATTGTAAATTTAATGCACCGGAACTTGAAATTTGCTTACATTACTTACATTAATTGAACATTAATGTTCTTGTTTTGTTTGAAATGTAAATTAAAATACCAGATGTTAAAATTGCAAATCTTTTGTCAGAAAATTACAAAACATGACATTAAAAATAAAAATTTTACTGTAAATTGCAATCGCAAATGTGTTTGACATTTTATGTAAAACAAACAGTTTATGTAAAACAAAGCTTCCAACTCCGTTCATTAATTTTGAAACAACATTTTTTTACAGAGCAGACACAGCGCCGTAAATAATTCGAATTTGTGTATCAGCTCGAATTTACCTGTTTATCGGTATCAACCGCGACTCTCCAGAGAGAAGACTTTTTGTCGTAAATTTTTACGAGCCCCTCCTCGTCCATAACTGTGGGCGACGCGAGATCGGAAAGACCGAGCCACATCAATTCGCAGGACGGTGCGAGTGGCACGCTGAGAGTTTGACTCCGCAAGTCCGGGCCTCGTATTCTTATCCACATGAGATTCATGTGTTGATCATTCGATGCCCCGACACCCGTGTGATAAGCCACAACGAGGTGACTCCCGTACCCGTTCATCGTGACCGGCGATCCTGGCAACGCTATTACTTCTCTCTGAATACCACTGACCATAAACAGTCTCAAATTTCTTCGGGATGTCGCAACAGCCACGAACGTATCACCCACCGCCAAACATTGAGACTCTTCACCTTCCGGAAGTTCTATCGACCATTCCTTGTTCCCGGAACCCCAGCCTTTAAAAAAATGAAAGCAGACACGAATTAGCATTTGTAAAATAAATTGAAAACGCTGAAGTACTTTTGTTATTGAAATTGAATAAAGCCAATGGAAAATATGTTTAAATAATTTCACTTTATCGTTTTCGTTTTTCTTTTTTTTATTAACCAACAACCTACCTTGTAAAACTACGACGACGAGTTTGCTCAACGCGCCATCGATAGCCGGACAACTGAGAGCCAGAGCTTGCGGCGACAAAGCTGCCATCGTGTGCCTCAGATAATTGTTAATGTGCATGGTATGGTGAATCGTTGCGTCGTGAAACTCGACCTCGATGCTGGAGTCCTCTTCGTCCTCGGAGGCGTAACATTTGACTATTCCCGTGTCGTTCCACACCATGAAGCGCGAGAGAAGGTGAACCGGTGAGCTTCCCGGCTGAAAAGGCGCTTGCAGATTGATCTCGGGTATCGCGACTTTCGTCTCAGCGCGAACGAATTCCGAGTTCACGTCCGAATGACTCTTCGCATCATCGTCACTCAATCTCGCGACTGACGTTTTTATTTTGTTCAACGATATAACGTTCTCGTCGTCGTTGTCGTCGTCTTCGATTCCATTCAGATAATTGTCGCCGCCGATCTCGAGATCGTCATCGACGTCGTTGCCGCTCGGGAATTCGGAGATCAAGTCATCCACGGATTTGTCGCTGGTGATCTGCGTGCAAAAACGTTTGTAACGAACTAATGTTCACGCAGGACGTAAACGGAAAACTTACAACGTCGACGCAGCCCAATTGTCCGAGACTGTCGCAAAAGGCCAATTCGTTCGGTTTTTCCAAATTCCAAGCGAGAGTCGTAATCTTCGGATTCTGATGATGTTCGACGTATCCGATAGTTTCACCGCTCTCCACGTCCCAAACTACGATCTCGCCGTGAACCGAACTGGCGGCTAGTCGAGTTCCACACTCGGAATATTTACATATGCTGAGTTCCTGAAGATCAAATCATGATTAAACAATAGATTCATAGACGAGTGTTCTCGGATCGTCGAATTATATCGGTCGATGGATTACAACCCACCGTTCTCAGATCCGAACACTTGAGTCGATTTTTTTCCTTCCAAGTGTTTCGCTCAACGATAACGATCTCTTTGCCGTGCGGATAAGCCAGGGTGCTACCGTCGTTGCAGTTGAACGACGGTGTGGAGTAACTTTTAGCCGTGAAAAATGAGTTGCACTTCGGTACAACGTTGTTCCATGTGTGAACCGATTTTTTTTCGGATATTCTCCAGATACGTATTGTACCGTCGGCGCTCGAGGAAGCCTGAGAGTAATATCGGAGAATGAGAAATGGTTTAAAAACTTGTAAATTTCCAAGGCCCAAACGAAAGTTCGTATCGCAACATAATATGGTGGTCCATGGTGGTTTTTTTTAGTACTCCAGATACTTGCCACATACTCCTCCTTGGGGTCCAGAGATAGCCCCAGTATAGGAGCCTCATGGCCATTCAGTTCAATGTTCTTCGAGGTCTCAATGTCTGTGACCTGAATCCTCATATCACTGAAATATATATTTTTTTAAACAAAAGAACATTAGAGACAGAAAATGATCTCGAGAACAGAAATTTGTAGCTCCAGCTTTCTTTCAAATTTGTGACTTATTCTTCATTCTCTCACCAAGCTCCGGAGACAATGAAGTTACTGTTCTTTGCAGTAGCTAGAGCAGAAACTGCTGCGGAGAACCTGGTGACTATGCCTTCCTTCTCCAGATCCGGGAATGTTAGAATTTGTACAGTGTTGTTGTCGTTTCCAACGTACAGCTTGCCATTCTGTAATTCAAGAACAATAGAAAAATGTTATCTTGCGAATTTTAAACATTTTCAGTGTTGTTCTTGTTTTCAGCGTACAGTTTACCATTCTGTAATTCAAGACCAATAAAAGCAATGTTATATTGCGAACCAATTAGGAAACTACAGAAAATTGAGGCACACAAACCTTGGAAACGACTGCCGTAGCCTGTTCGGCAATGCAAGTGGCAGAGGGATCGTCGTCCATCAAATTCAACCAGTATCTCACATCCCCATCGGCTCCGCATGTTACGATTCCACCCCTAAACAAAATAGAAACGAAAATAAATCACAAAACGTTGCGAACAATGTAAACAATGAAATGAAAAAAAAACATCACAAACTTACTTCTGACCACTGTAGTAACAAACGCCAGTGTGCCCTTCGGGATGCGCGTAGCGCGTTGGTTTTATCGTAATGGGCATGTTTTGTAATGAAAATATTCCGATCGGTGTGTCATAAATATAAAAATCATAAAATAATGGAAGAAAGACGTCGTAGCTGCGGACCGGGTTAGCTGCCGACGTGAGACATGTTTTGGCGCGCGTTTCCCGTGAATGCAGAACAACGGAGGTGGTGGGGATAGAAAAGAGAGTCGGAAGATAGGAGGGAACAGCCGATAGGGAGCACGTTGTGTTTGGTTGTTGTTTATACTCCGAAAAGAGTTAAAACTATTATTCGACTGACAATGAGTTTCGCGATTTACGACTGAAACATGATAATGTGTCATGAAAGATTCTTTTTATGGTAAGAGTTAATACCAGAAAACGACTGTGCGCATGCGCAATCACGATACAATAATGAAAAACGCTCAATCGAAAGTATCTATCTTTTGGCGCTCATTTCCCGTGAATGCAGAACAGCGGAGACAGTGGGGATAGAAAAGAGTCCGTCGAAAGATTGGAGGGGACAGCCGGTACGGAACACGTTTTTCTTGTTTGTTGTTTATCCTGCGGAAACCTTTAAAAATAATATCGTCACTATTATTCGGTTGACAATGAGTTTCGCGATTTACGACCGTGACATGATAATGTGTACGGGAGAAACTCTGTTGACTTACGACACAGCCACCGGCAAGGAGGCGACGATATCTTTGCCCAAATTATCGTCGGACAAGGACAGCAAGGTTCACAACAACGTCGACATAGATTCTTATCACGGAATAACCGCGGTCTTCGTCTCGAAGGACGGTGATTTTTTTTGCGTATGCACGAATCGCAAGCAGCTGTGTCTCTACGGAAGATCGGACCGCGCTTTGATATCCAACAGAACACTGGTTAGAGCGGCGAGCAAGGCACGTTTCACTCCCTCGAACGACATCGTCGTAGCGGACAAGTCGGGCGACGCTTATCTCTTCTCCTCGATCAAACCCGACGAGAATGGCAAGTTGATTCTCGGCCACTTGTCGATGCTGCTCGACGTCCTCGTCACAGAGGACAACAGACACGTCATAACCACCGACAGGGACGAGAAAATTCGCGTCAGTGCCTTTCCCAACGCCTACAACATCGTGTCCTACTGCTTGGGACACAAAAAATTCGTCACCGCCGTCGCGCAGCTTCCGCGCGACGAGAGCGTCCTCGTTTCCGCGGGCGGCGATGGAACGCTCAAATTTTGGGACTACAAGAACGGCAAGGAACTCGCGAGCGTCGCTTTCGGCGACAAAATTCCCGACGACGAGCTGGACAAGCTCAACGAGAGCCTGAAATGTTTCGAACTGACGGAGACCGTTGAGACTCTGCCGGTCAAGCATCTGCGAATTACTCAGCTCGACGAACGCAGAGCACTGCTCGCAGTCAGTCTCTACAGCAGCAGAAGAATTCTAGTCTACGCCGTCAGCAAAGATCTGGAGGTCGAGTATCTCGAAACGGTCCTCGTCGAGGAGGAACCACTGGAGTGCCTGCTGAGGGACAACGAACTCTGGATATTGCAGGACAACGGAGTGAAAGTTTACAAGCGAGTAGAGTCGAGGTTCAAGCTGGACAGCGAGGCCAATAAAAAATTGGAGTCTCTCAACCGAACATGGTCGAATCTGAGAAACAACGCGAATAAGCAGAGCCTTTTTCCGATTCTATACAAACGAAAGTACGACAATGTGCAGGAGTACCAGGAGAGAAAGAAATCTCGTTTAGGAAATTCGTGAGTTGAGGGAGGTCCACGGAGTTGAAGTTTACAATCACGTGGATTTGAGGTTCGAGCCGGGCGAAGAGGCCAATAAACAATTAAAGTCTCTCCACCGAACTTAGTTGAATATGAGAAACAAGGCGAACAAGCAGAGCCTGTTTCCGATTTTTCTACAAACGAAAGTACATCAACGTGCAAAAGTACAGAGAAAGAACTTTCGTTTAGAAAACTCGTGAATCGGCTTGTATTTTTTAAAAATCTATGTATATATAATTCATGTTTCATTGTTTTTTTTTCTTGTTTATAGACAAATACAAATCGCATCGCATTTTTATTGTTAAATCTTACATCCGAACCTGGTGCGCGCCCACGATCGGTGACACGAAGCGATTATTAACGGTACATTTTTTATATAAGCTTGGAAGGAGAGGAAAAATTAAAAGGATAATTAAATTGGTTTGTAGTCCAACTTGGACGAGAGTTTCTTGTTGCCCGAGACTTTTGTGACGACTCTCATGTATGCGCGTTGCAAACGTATCGCGCATACACCGATCTTGGTGCCAATAAAAAATTGGAGTCTCAATCGAACTTGGTCGAATCTGCGAAACAATGTGAACAAGGAGAGCCTATTTTCGATTCTCTACAAGCGAAAGTATGACAATGTGCAGGAGGTACCGGGAGAGAAAGAAATCTCATTTAGGAAACTCGTGAATCGGCGTGTATTTTTTTTTCTATGTATATATAATTCATTTTTCATTATTTTTTTCTCGTTCATAGATAAATACAAATCGTATCGCAGTTTACTGTTAAATCTTACACATCCGAAACTCGCGCGCGCCCACGATCGGCGACACAGAGCGATTATTAACGGTCGTTTTTATATAAACTTAGGGGGAGGGAGGGAAATAAAAAGAGTAATTAAATTGGTTTGTAGTCCAGCTTGGATTCGAGTTTCTTGTTGTCCGAGACTTTTCGGACGGCCTTCATGAAATCCTCCTGAATAACATATTCGCGTTCGAGACGTATCGCGAATACGCCAGCCTCGGTGCAGACGTTTCTGAGATCGGCGCCGTTGAATCCGTCCGAGAGTTTTACGACGGCCTCGTAGTCGATCTCGCCGTGTTTCGCTATAGGAGCCGCGTGAATTTTCAATATCTCCAATCGAGCCTGTTCGTTCGGCAAGGGAATCTCGATCTTTCTGTCCAACCTTCCGGGACGGAGTAGCGCCGGATCGAGAGTATCCGGTCTGTTCGTGGCCATTATCATTTTGACTTGTCCCAGCGAATCGAAGCCGTCCATCTGATTGAGCAGTTCCATGAGAGTTCGTTGAATCTCGCGATCGGCGCTCGTGCCCTCGGAAAATCTTCGCCCTCCGATAGCGTCGATCTCGTCCATGAATATTATGCAGGGCTGATGATCGCGAGCGTAGTTGAACATCTCGCGAATCAATCGGGCCGATTCGCCGATGTATTTGTCGACAATGGCGCTCGAAACGACCTTCAGGAAATTGGCGTCCAACTGACTCGCCACCGCGCGAGCCAGTAACGTCTTGCCGGTTCCCGGTGGACCGTACAGCAAACAACCCTTCGGCGGGGTTATTCCGACCCTCTGGAAGAGCTCGGGATTCAGCAGGGGAAGCTCGATCACCTCGCGCAACTCCCGAATCTGCTCGCCCAGACCGCCGATCGCCGAGTACCTGACGTCGCCGGGGTCCTCGTGGGACATGTTGTAAACCAGAGGATCGACCTGCGATGTGAGAAAACTCGTTGGATGAGTTCTTTTGTTACAAAGAAAAAAATGTTGATGCAAAAATTTAATCGACGAACCTCGCGAGGAAGATACCGCATTATCGTGAGAGTAGTCATATCCAGGGCTACTCTCGTGCCAGATTTCAACTTATTCTTGTCCAACTGACGCCGACATCCCACGACGTAACGCGGGCCATTTGTAGCTTTGACGATAACTGCGGAAAATTATTACTGATTAGTGATGGGCTATTGTAAAAAAAATAAGTCACAATTACTTAAAAAAATACTTCTACAAAAATTTATTCCTACATGCCTATATCTATTCTATCACATAGTAAGGCCTAACAGCGCTAACTTTTGTAGAATTTCAAGAAAAAGTGATGAGTCTTTATAATTTCCAATTTAACAACTTGTAAACTCACACTTTTCTTCCGTCAGTTGTTTCAGCACCTCGCCGACGATCTAAAACATCGATTAATAAGATAAAAATTCATTAACATTATGTGAAACATCCTCCTCGCCACCTAATCCAGTCTCAGTCAGTATTGAAAACTGTAATTAAATTTTAACATCCCAGCAGTAACTGTCAGAAGAAAAGTCGCATCAGAAGCGGATATGACACCAGCCAGTTTTGACTGTGAATAACTGCCTGGTTCCCCTTAAGAGCATGTACAATACCATGATTGGTAATACAAACTATAATCAACTTTTGGAAACTGGGTGGGTGTTCGCAGTGAAGAAGAAAAGTCTCATCAAAAGCCAAGATCTTATCCGCTTCCGATGAGACTTTTATTGTGACCGTACATGCGAGGACCCTTGAGAAAAGTTAATTACAGTTCTTTATACCGGCTGAGCCCGGGATGGACGGGCACAAGAGTGTTTCATATGGTCTTTAATCCTTTATTGCAGAGTTCCAAAAACTAGCATGTAAAACTTTTTTACCTGTCCCACACTCTGAAGAGCTTTGAGGTCATTTTCAGACTTGTCATACTGCTTCGTAAGATCCTTCAGATGTTCTCGCACTGGAGAAATAAAAAATCGAATGTTATTCCGTAAGTTCTCAATGATTTGCTACAAGATACAGATCGAAGATGGAACGGTAGCTTTCAATGACGGCGGAGGCTTTTTGACAGAGAGTTAAGCCGGAGTAGGTTATAAACTTAAAATCTCTCGTGTTCGATAATTTTTTTTGCATCCCATTTCGCCGAACGAACGACTCACCTTCCTTGAGACGAGACTCGATTTCCTTGTGCTCGAGTAGTTTCTTTCTGTAATCTTGAAGAGCTTTTTCTCTAACAGAATCGACGGTCGCCGCCATTTTTCCCGTATTTTGCTGTATAACGCTGGGCGAACCGAGTTCACGCGACTTCGAGCTACCCCGATCGTCGTCCCGAACGGATGGAGCTTGAGGAAAGGGTTACAGCCTCGAGTGCAGATGCCGCTCTCGTCGGCGGCGGCAAAATTCGCAAAATTTCTCGCTATACCGACAGCGATGCGGCTTCGGTGGTCCCCAGAGTCAAGCAAAATCGTTCGCGGTCAGTAGTTGAAAGGGACCGCCTAGCCGTGCTTTAACTGGATTGGAACCGTTGAGCGGGAGGTCGAATTCTGAGGATTGGTGTTCGTACTCGAAGTATCGAATGCGAACATTAAGACCATATGACACACCCCCCTCCCTGTCCATCCCGGGCTCAATCGGTATCAAAAACTGTAATCACCTTTTCTCACGGATTCTCACATGTACAATCAAAAGAAAAGTCTCATCGGAAGCGGATATCAACTCGGCATTCGATGAGACTGTTCTTTTGACCGTACATGCCAGAATACGTGGGAAACGTTTATTACAGTTTTTATTACCGGCCGTGGTTATTGCACATGCACTTAAAAAAAAAAAAAATTGCAAAGATTATGCAAATTTCTCTCCGTCCCTATCCAACGTCGGTCAAGATGATTTTTCGTCGCGTCGGGTTAACTACCACTGTGCGTAACCTATGCTTGCAATTATCTCGTCCCCTAGCCGCCCCACTCGAGACACACTCGCCCTTGCTCGTCCCGATTGTTGCTCGGCAAGTTCAAGTTTACAAGAAAAAAGAACAAAAAAAAAACGAAGTGAGGAGGACAGCTGCGCCACCGCTGAGAAGCGGAGTTCGATCGTTCGTCAGTTTTCTCCGAGACACAGCGCCTGTCAGTTGACTAATTGTTTTATACTTTCTTTGTTAACCCACCACCGAAACGTTCTATTATGCCTAAACGTCTGTTTTCCACCGTTCGTCGTCGCGATAAAACACTAAAAAAGTCATTATAAACGTCGGCGAGTATAGTCGACGATCGATATACAATATACATGTTATATATATATATATTACATAGAGCGTAGATACAATTTCCACGCACCGGTGTACTACACGTACGATGATATATATATATTAACTAGCTAGTAAAAACCTTTGCACCGCTTCAATGTCCACGTACAAATCATGCACAGTTGTGTTGCTCGGTATAGCGCATATATTACATAAAATTCAATTATTCGCGGACTTTCACCGTTGAACAAGCAGTCAACAGATCGAGATATAGTTTTAAAAAAGTCCAAAATATAAAAAAAAGAAGAAATTGCAAGTTGTTAAAATTTTTTTATTTTTATTATGGTATACTGGCTACCTAAGAAGCGTTTCATTAAAAGGTATTGCATAGCTTTTAGTCATAAATGCATGGTGATAGCAATTATTTTCATTGGCATTGTCGTGGAAAATAGTAACAGACGCAGACACAGCAAAGTGACCTCGCGCTCTAGCTGCAAGCTGCGAAGAGATAGATTAGATCGAACAAAGCTCTGGATCCGGAACAATAATAGAATGATTGCTCTACTTGGCCTATAAACTAAAATTAACTTTATAAGTGTATATGCTCGCAAAGAAATATAATTAATAGTGCAAGCGCGCTTTTAGCGGTCATGCTCAAACTTTCAAATCATTTCTGTGCCGCTGAGCTTGATGAGTGGCACGCTCAGATAGAGGTGAGAATTTAACACGCACTCTTCCATTTATTTATCTTCTTGGCACACACTGGAGATAAGATACCTTTTTTTTGGCTTCAGTTCGATAAGGCTTACTAATTGCATCATAACGACATTCTCATATCACCTCGTGGAACATTGGTAGCGGGAAGTAGGGGAGAGTGGGGAAAAATGGGACAGTGGGGCAGAAAGCAATTTTCCAATGGTTTTTGGCTGCCCCATTTTGCTGCAATTGATATATCCAAATTTTCTGCCCCGTAGTCAAACCTAAATTTATTGGAAAATAGCGTTTTTATCTAGGGTCCCTTTTGCCCAGCTCTTCCCTGCTTGTGCAGGCATTTGTGTACAAACATTTTCCACATTCTTTTTTTCCCAATTTTTTTACTTTATCGTAATTTATTCCAGTAAATTTGTCATCTGGGCAAGCTAGAGGAGATTTGCTGCATAATTAAGATAATTTTTTTCTTCTGGCTTCAAATCAATAAGTCTGTAACTAATTGCGTCGTAAAAACATTCTCATATCAATTCATGGAACATCAGTGGGGGGGAAATACTTGTGTGGGCATTTGTGTACAAACATTCTTCACATTCGTTTTATCTTAACTTTTTTACATTATCGTATTTCATTGCAGTACATTTTTCGTCGGTACGAGCTACGCGGCAATTTTTTTCCATCTATGCTGCCATTTATCTTGAACACTCAGTGTCAACCAGAGCTGGGCGAGAACACAAAGTGCGTATTGAAGTATCGAGTACTGTGTCAGTGTCCAGTACTCAGAGCTTGAGCTATTAAGTTCTGCCAGTACTCAAGAACTATCCTGTGCTCGGTGCTTAAAGTACTTGCTACTTCAATACGTACTTATGGTATTTGCCCAGCTCTGGTGTCAACAACTTAGGATCCTTGAAACGTAGTTTGTTGCAATTCTCGTGAACCGCGAACCGCGAACGTAACTTACTGACCTTGACTTTCCGGCCTACTCTCACATTGAGATAAGAGAATCGTCAGTGATTCCCGCACTTTCGTCGTCAACGGGCCACATCAACGAGCTCGCTGGTTTCCTTGTTTGGCCTTGACAGTCAATTCTGAAGTAAGGTGTTCCATTCAGCTATGCCATGCGAAGGTTTGAATAGAATAATCGTTGGCGATTGTTAGTTGTATTCGTAATGAGATAATTGAAAAACATAAGATAAGAGCATAGAACGCTGGCCTTTGGAGTGCAATGATTCATTGTGAGAGCTTACTACAAGTAACACATACACAAACGTTGATTCACGTACCAGCTGCAAAACCACCTAATCCTGTTAAAAATTGTTCTCAGTTCTCGTTGCGTCGCGTTCCAGAGCTGAGAGTAGTTTCCCACCCGTCGCCGAGTCGTCTCCTTGACTCCCAACATTTTTAACGAAAATATCGAAAAGCTACCGATCGATAAAGTGGGCCTAACACAAATTGTGACATAAAACAGCTTTCTCCTACCACCGCATCGAGCACGTGTGTACAACGGGAAGGGACCTCATCTGACAGAGCAGTTCGACTTTAACTCACTAACAAAAAGCAAAGCAAATATCTTTATTTTTTTTAACACAAAAAAAAAAAAAAAAACATGCGGTCGTCTTATCTACTCTTGGCGGCGCTGGTACCATTCTTCGTCCTTGATATTTGGTATACGGGAATGTAAGTCTATTCCTATCTTATTCATAATCACGCTTATTGTGGATAAATATTGTTGGAGTATAATAAAAAGTGCAGAGAAAAATATAAAGAGTATGTCGATTGTTATGAAAAAAAAAAGACGACACGATAATTCACCTAGTTCATTGACATCGCAATCAATCACATTGTATTACGTATTCACTCGCTTCTGCATGCAAATTTGATATCACGAATTGGTTACTGATCGCTGGATAAACAGACCGTTCATTTCCGTCGCTCGGGTTAGTCGTTGGTCCGTCACTCGAGCGATCGCCTCTTTTACCTGTTCACTGATCTACGTCTGTACTGTGTTCTTTCTTTACATGAGTAACGGAATGGTGCTTTTGTGGTGACTAAAGGGTACACAGGGTACGAATAATATTTACAAAAATTAAGATCGTTAGGCCTGTTAGCTTAGAGAGCACAATTATGATTTAAAATTGATTTGTTTTATTTTTTTTCATTTTCCAGGCGCTTGCGAAGGCGACAATCGAATGTATTTTTTTTTTCTTTTAGTGCATAGTATTATTGTTCTCGATGTCAGCATTTGGATGCACGAAAAAAAATGTCTCGATCCACCATTTTTAACATTATTCTCTGATTTGCAGATTCGTATTATGGGCGATGAAGGTGTCCATCGTCGGTTACATCATCATCTTCGGAGTACTGCCGCTTGTCTTTCACTACTCTTATACGATACAGAGAAAAATACTCTTCTTAAATTTTGGTGAGTCACTGCCCTATTCAAACGTGTGCCTCTCATAAATGATTATTCATGCGATGCGATACGATGAGACGACGATGATGATGATGCGATTTTCGTTTGCAGTCCATTGGCCACCTGGTGTGGATTTCGCCAAGCCGGAGTTGGTAGGACTCGAGGGTGCGAGGAATTTTTATCTCACTACTGATGAAGGTGTGAAGATCGGTACATGGTGAGTTAATTATTTATAAAGAATATTCTACAGTAAATGTAAATAATACTGTTTGCAAAACTGTAAAGTTATCGCTAAGATTTAGTTGCAGTTGTTATCCGTTGGTTTAACATTACAGGCAAATTTTGCCGCAGTCTTTGGTGAACGGCTCGGAGGCGTGGAACGACGAGAGGTACGAGGCCGCATTGAGCGGTGCGAAGAGACCAATATTGTTGTACATGCACGGGAACAGCGGTAACAGAGCTAGCAGACACAGGGTCGAGCTCTACAAGCTTTTCCAACGACTCGACTATCACTTAGTGTGTTTCGATTATCGAAGTGAGGCCAATAGACTTACGCAATCCGCGTACGACGAGTACAAATTGTGGGGGCTTGAAAGTAATACGAAAAGAACGATACATATGTTAACCAGGTTACGGCGACAGCGATCCAGCAGAGTTATCGGAAGCCGGTGTCGTCGCCGACAGTAAATACGTTTTGCAATGGCTCATGAAGAAAGTAAACGGTACAGCTCCGGTATTCGTTTGGGGTCATTCTCTGGGAACGGGGTAAGGTTTCTTCATTTTTTATAAACTCCATTCACAGCTGAGGGATATGAAATTTAAACCGAATTACCATGATCGTCCTGACCTTGCAGAGTGTCGTCCCATGCCCTGGCGCAGTTGGCCGCGGAAGGATCTCAGCCGGCCGGTTTGTTCCTCGAATCGCCGTTCAACAACATAGCCGACGAGCTGAGGGAGCATCCGTTCGCTCAGATATTCAGGCATCTGCCGTGGTTTGATTGGATAATCGTTGAGCCCTTTTACGGCAACAACCTGAGATTCGAGTCGGACAGACACGTGGAGAAAATTCAATGCCCCATTATGATACTGCACGCGGAAGACGACAACGTCGTACCCTTTGCTCTTGGCGAGAAGGTATGTAAGGCAAATAGCGCAGTTTCCGCAACTGTCCTCTTTATCGTCATCGAATGCGATTTACAGTAACAATAAATACAGCTTTGGTTTTATAAAAAAAAAATTGACGGCATGTTGAAGAGCGGAAAACAGTTTTTCTTTTTTTGAACCGACAATATAACCAGTGTATATGATACACTGGTTGTATGTCGATATGATAATAACGGAAAACTGCGATTAGTGCTCTAAGGTTGAGGGAAACTGGATCGTTTATCTTATTGCGGGCCACCGTTTCTGTAACGAAATTGGGAAAAAACATCGATGTATCTATGAAACCATTACGTTTCAGCTTTACAAGGCCGCGTTAAAGTTTCGAGGAAACGAAACGAACAAAATTCACATGACGCGAATATCGTCGAGCCTCCAGCTCGGTCATAAGTGGATATGCCGTTATCAAGAATTGCCAGGAATAATAGAGTAAGTACTGCGCTGTAAAATTGGAAGGCTAAATGATAGGTTTTTTTTTCAATTTTTTTTTACAACAACCATTAGACGTTATAATTATAATTTTGTTTGTTCGCAGGAAATTCGTTGACCAGGCGCAGGAAATTCAGAGTCTATGAAGGACTCGGCGTGAATGTATAGGAGTATGATATTAGTATAATATTTTTATGTACGCAAATCATTGAGCAGAGTCTCGAACTGCACCGAAGTGCGGTAAAACTCGATGTTTATTCATTTTCTGAATAGACCGATTTCCGCAAGCTCAATTCAACGGGCCAAAAGGAAGACAAAAGAAACGCAAAACAATGCACAATATTCGATTAATCACTGATCGTATGCACATGTATGTCAACGTGCCAATGAGACTGGTGCGCGATCTCGATTCTCTGTCGAACAAAACATCAAAAGAACGAGCCAAACTTGTATACCCGTAACATTATTTTAAACGTGCCAGTATGTGACAAATGTGGATTTATGATTGTCTCTATGCGCGTTCGTAATTCTGAAAAAACACGTGAATCTCTTTTTTTCACATGGAAAAAAAAATCTGCAAAAAATTGCGTCAATGTCACGCAGCAACGAGTACGAAACGATCATGAAAACATTGAACAATAATTGCGGCGCTGACGTCTTTACTCGGGCCATGATTTCACACTCGAATGTAAATTTGCATCATTTACGCTAAAAGCATTTCGGCCAAGTCACTTTCGTCAAAAAGTAGGAGACTTTCTGATGTAACTGATGTAATTGGTAACCGCGATGTTAATAGATGGCCGAATTGTGCACAGCACGTGATTGGTCTGATTAAAATGCGAAATAATACGAATGGGCATCGAATAGTTATTGTCAGGGCGGAATGCTCATACGCGAACTTTTATACTAATTGGCATAACCCATTGAGAGCGCAGAACGTTCTCCCAATAATTGGTGTCAGATGTGGACACGATGTGGAACGCAGGCTTGTTTTGACGCTGGTGAAAAAAAGGGCTCAAACTCATAAAATTATGCACATGCTTTCATCATCGGCAGTTCGGAACCCCAGCGGACTAAGTACCTCGCGCGGGACTCCATGAAGGTGGCGAGACCTGGCCAACGACTGGAGACCCCACTCCTTGGAGGGGTTGAGCCACCCCTATTCTTGGATATCTCGATATTCCGAGATTGTTCCTCGGAAGTTTCATCGTTAAAAAATTATCGCGAGAGAAATTTGTAAAAATTGAAAAGCGTTGAACTTGCTTGAATTTCGAGCTGTGAGCATCAAGCTCCTGAGTAAAAGTCTGTAACAAAATATTAAAAATTAGTTGAAAGCTTCAACAATAACGTCTCGTTATCTTCCACCACAAATACCTCCATCACTCCTTTCATACTTCCAGCGCATCTCGAGTCGAACATTTTAGCGTTCCACGGGCGAAGCAGCCTTTCGTGCTATCTCGAGCGAGTAAGTAGTAGAATCATGCAAATTGGTACACAATAGCGACAAGAACTCGTAGGCGCTTGCGGCTTCTGCGGATCATTTGTAAGCGCTTTAAGCTCTTCGAAAAACGAAAAGCTTTCGGTTTGAGAATCTCATTTTTCGACCGGAAGTAATGTTATCTATGGGGAACGTCGCTTCCGATTTAAAAATCTCAGTTTGCAATCGTAAGTGACGACATTTAGGGGAAACGTCACTTCCCATTTCCGGAAACTGAAATCTTCAAACCGGAAGTGACGTTTCCCCTAAATATTGGGAGTTCCGCCCGAAAAATTAATTTTTCGGACCGGAATTGACGCCAAACGACTTTCGATTGAAATGAATTTGACGCCAATGATACCCGATCGGTAGGAAAACCCGAAGCTTACTATAGTAAGCTAGCAATTTGCAGCCGATATGGAAATGTGGCCATTGAAACTCACTCATGATTCGTACGGCCCTGTGTAGGGAGCGACCCGTCTGGGAGAGGGTCGCCGGTGCGCGCGTCGCGCATACACTAACGAAAACTATAGCCAAGAAGAGAACTCGATCGCAGTTGTATAGGCCAGTGTGGGTTCGCGAATGAGCGGCTGCTGATGTGCCTCTGTGTGGGTGCGTTGGTCTCCTTCTCTCTTTATGTCTCTTTCTCTCTCCCTCACTCCGTCATGAGTCAGAACCCATGGTCGCGTCGAGTTTCGTAATTAATTTTTCGCCCGTCTCCCTCGGGACGTTTGTGAGTTCGCGCGATGCGATCCATAAAACGAAATATCTCGTCACTTTCGTGCACGAGGCGAAACGATAAACGAGAATGGCTGTGATGTACCTTTCGCGTGAAAAAATTCTCGAAAACTTCGTGCTTCGCGAACGTCGCCTTAGTCGCCGTGCGTTTCGTGTTGTGTGTATATCTCCCTCGTACTCGTAGCTCCCCGGAGTCCTGAGAGTCCGACTCTTTCGCGCGGGTCACTCCCTTGAGGATTTCGAAGGTAATTTTAATCGAGCAATTTACAATCGCCGGAATAAACGATCGAGTCACACAACTCGCTATATGTTTCTCGATAAATTGCAATCCCAATATCAATAGACTTCCATACAAGCTTTTTGTGTACAGATCCTATTTCGCGACGATATCAATTCTATCGATGTGTACATAAAAGCTTTGTATTGTTTTCTTTTTTTTTTTTTCTACATCGCTCACTCGTCGGTTCGAAGTCTTCGCGCCGACGTCGAATTTTTCGCAATTCAATTTGTTCTCATTTTATCGAACTGTCGTGAGTCTCTTTTTTTTTATTCGATCATCGAAGCTGCGGTTTTGGTCAGTTTATTTGAGTGAGATTTGTTTTTTACTTTAACTGGAATTCGAAATATCGTTTTCACTGTTCTTTTTTTTTAGATAATTTGCGTTATTGCTTTTTTGGAGTAAAAGAGTATGTTTCATCACATTTCAGCCTTTTTATGGATATAAAAAAAAATTTTTTTTTTTTAGATAATTTGTGTTAATGCTTATTTGGAGTAAAAGTGTATGCATCATCACGTTTCAGCCTCTCTGTGATATATCTTGTATAAGGAACTGTAGAAGCATGGATCCTGTAAGGAACAGACCGAGCAGACCTCGCCTAAGATCTCATGGAAACTCTGCCAGGGTCCTGGTCTTTGACCAGGCTGAGGCGGAGGACAGTACGAGCAACGCCGAGGCAGATTCTGCTGCTCGTCAACCTCAACCACCCAAAGTTGTCAGCAAGGAAGCTCCCGTTCGTCCTGGTAGGTCTTCTTTAATCAGAACAGTTTCTAAAAAAAAAGAAGAGAAAAACACATTTTTTGTAAAATAATAAAGTATATGATTTTAATTTTGCAGTCGGAGGCGAACTTTCGAATTTAGTACGCATGAGAAATTCCGCTATTGGAAAGTCTGCACCTTCTTTGTCGGTTCACATGGTAAGCCAATTCTCAATGAAAATTAGGATAAAAAGTATTCGTACCCAATGAACATAAGTTACAAGAACATTACTGCGATTTTACAATTCGCTACTCAGGGATAGAACTGTTAGATAACAGCTTTGTTATGTTACGGTTACATTGCTGATTAGGAAATCGTGATAAAACGACAACGTAACTGTTACTTTGTGTTTACTGTTATGGTATCTGGAATAGTGTGGTTGAAATTGGAAAAAGCCACGGAAAAAGAATCTAAAGTCGCGTCTTCAAGCATTGATTTTCTATGGTTTCATATTTATAGATTCAACAAGATATAATGCACAATAATTTTGTTTAATGCCAACCCTCAATGAAAATTACGATAAAGCATACTCAGCGAGTACAAGTTACAAGAACATTACTGCGATTTTACGACCTACTCGGCGATAGAACTGTTAGATAACACCTCTGTTATATTACGGTTACATTGCCGATTAGGAAATCGTGAAAAAACGGCAACGTAACTGTTACATTGTGTTCGCTGGCTATTGTATCTTGAATAGTATGGCTGAAATTGGAAAAAGCCATTGAAAACGAATCCAAAGTAATTGTCTGCCAGCATTGATCCTCTATAGTTTCAGCTATAAGAAAAAATACGCAATTTTTTTAAAAATTGTATTCATTTTTATATCGTAGTATGAAATTTAAATTAGTAAAAGTCAAAGTACATGATTTCATTTAAAAAATGAAAAAGAAAACACATTTCTGTAAAAATAAGAATTAACGAAAGCCCGATCGATGTATTTTTTTTCTAGCGTGAATTCAACATTCCTCGACGGGCGGCAAAGGCAGCTCATCGTAAATCATTCATAGCAACGACCTCGCCGACATTGCCGAGATGTCACTCGCCCCTATCAGGTGAGTCTCTCTGGCTGAAACCTCGCCGCGCCCAGTCCTCTCCCACTTGCCCGGTTTCGTTCGGCGATAATCGACTTACACGGATAAAAACGGATCGAATTCAGATCGTCGAACGATTGTATTTGGCAATCGACGGTATAACCGCGGACGAAGGAAGGAAGGTGCGAGAGACGGTAGATAGATAGTGTTGTTGTGACTGAAGTTGCGCAAATGAATTCGTTGGCAGAGGATACTTTATTTAAGAATATGATGTAGGCCAATAACGAGAGTGCCGAGAGAAGAAGTGCTGCTGTCGATGCCCGTCTCTCCACGTCCTATCTCTCGTTTCGTGCATACATCGCATCTCTCTCACTCTCCGTATCAATCTTTCGAGCATTCCGTTACGTTAGATTTAGAACGTTGACAAGCGTCGAACGAGCTCGACGCGAGCTACCGACGACTATTTTCATTTATTTCCGTTAATTTATTTATCATTGAAGGCTCAGAGTTTGTCGTAGGCCTAGATAATAATTTCGAATTCTTTTGGTGTTTTCCCGATTATAGCGTTCGTCCCGATCGTAGGCAGTCCCCTAGAGAGTCCTAGGATGTCATCCAGTCCGCATTTTGCTTTTGCTCCAATTAAAAGGTATCTATTTCTGTGCTATTAATTATTTCATTTAGACGATTCGATGGATGTCCCAATTAATTGACGATGAAACTGTAGCTCGTCGATACTCTAAATATATCCGTAAAAGTCCTTTTTTTGGTTCTTTTCGAACACCATCGAGAGGGACATCCATCCAGAAACAATTATTCAAAACCCTAGATGTTGGTCTCCCATTCATCCGTAATTGTACAGTTGTTATAATTATTTGGCAATGTTTCCCGGAAAGGATCGGCGGTGGTGCGTCGAACACGGCCGACGGCAGGCGATGGTCCGTCGCGAGTTTGCCTTCCAGTGGTTACGGCACCACTCCTGGCTCCAGCAACGTTTCGGTAATTTGAACAGGGTCCTCGGATAAGTCTAAATCTATCTCACACCGAGCTTCAACTATGTTTCTTTTTATTTTTAATTTTTTTTTAATTTTTTTTTTTTACTTCTCTTGCAGTCGCAGTGCTCGAGCCAAGAACGCCTTCATCAACTGCCGAATATACCGACGAAAGACGAGCTGAGAATGTTGTCTTGCCACTTCTCGAAACCCGGCACACCGTGCTCATCGCATCCGGGATTTCCCGGGTCTAGTATATCCAGTATTCCTGGCAGCATACCCTTCAGCCTCGAGGAAGAGGGCCGAAGATCGCCTTTGCACCGTCCAAGATCTCGAAGCTTGAGGTACGCTAAATGATTTATTTTATTTATTTGTGTACATAGACAGGCCATGCCCATTCACAGACCGAACGAAAGAAACCCAACGGGGATACGTTTTTACAAATGAGACTTAAATTAAAAATGAAAAATAATACCATTAAAAAATTTGAAAATGATTCGCAGTAAATATGCGAAAAAAATAAATAATAATAATAGTACTGCGTAATAATAATTACGCAGTAGGGAAGATGCCGAACACGAGGCTTCTGAATCGCTTAGTAAATGATTAATTATTAATTACATTTCAATTATTAATTATGAAATATATTTCTGATAAATCGCAACTTTCACATCGTATTTGTATCTCGAAATATTACTCCGTATTCATACCATTAACTCAATTAGAGCCAATTTTAGGACCAAGGTTCGATATTGTTTTCGCTAAAAAAAAAAAAAAGAAAAAAGAATGACCGAGCTAAAATTTGTTTTTCACCGTTGAATTTTGCAGTAGTCCGAGTCGCTCGCCAGTTCTGGACAACGAGATCGTAATGATGAACACCCTGTACAAGGAACGCTTTCCCAAGGTAAACGAGTAAACAACATTGTTCCCGCGTAAATGCCCGCGCCGACGATCCCCCGAGTCTCGAGCAATGAGAGACACGTAATATTTTGGCTCGCTGCCCGGCTCTGCGGCCGGTTCCGAGCGGAAAAATATTCATTCGAAAATACACACGGCCACATGTTGCTAAATCTCGCAGGGGTATTCCCGAACCCCTCGGTGTCCCGCTCAATTTATTTTCCTTGTTGATTCGCGAGGGCACACGAGTCCGGTCTGGAATTCGCAAACGTCATGGTCTCGTGACCAATGAAAATTTGACAGAAACATTTTCTGTCGTTCCATCACGTGAGACACGAAAAAAAAAAAAAAAAAAAAATAATGAATATTCATTTCAGGCGACGCAACAAATGGAGGAACGACTGACAAATTTTATAAACGAAAACAAGGAAGTCGACGAGTACGAGGTGGTTTCTCACCAGGCCCAAGATTCGTTGCCCATAATACGCTTCGTGCATCATCAGATAATCGAGATGGCACGCGACTGCTTACAGAAGTCACAGGAGAAGCTCATAACGTCGAGGTACTTTTATGAAATGAGCGAAAATTTGGAACATCTGTTGATGGAGGTGAGACACGCACGCACACGCGCGCGCGCACGATCGCATAATAAATAGTTCGAGCTAAACCTTCGAGCCACGATGACGCCGCCGTGACCTTCCGAATTCTATTTTTCGTTCATAGACCAAGGACAAATCGTTGGAGGCGGCAACGCGGCTGACTGGCTTGATAAAGAAACTTTTATTGATAATTTCACGACCGGCCCGCCTCTTGGAGTGCCTCGAATTCGATCCCGAAGAATTTTATCACCTGCTCGAGCAGGCTGAGGGTCAAGCGAAAATATCTATTGGGATAAAAGCCGACATACCGCAGTACATAATTAACAAGCTTTCGCTTAACAGAGATCCAATCTCAGGTAATTAACGGTTCTTTTCGTTTCACCTTTAATTTAAGAAAAAGTTTATCATTTGTCGACTGTCTTTAGCAAATCGATTTTTAACGAGTTACAGACCTTCAGGACGACATAAACAAACTCGAGGACTCGGCGAGCTCAAATTGCAGCAACACGGAATTGGCGACGTCGAGTCCGAATAAAGACGACGACGGGAAGTCGCAGCGCGTTCCGTGCGAGAGCGATTACGAGGTGCTCAAGCTCATTAGCAACGGTGCCTACGGCGCTGTTTATTTGGTGAAGGAAAAAACAACGAGGCAACGATTCGCTATGAAGAAGATCAACAAGAACAATCTAATGCTGCGCAATCAGGTTGAACAAGTCTTCGCCGAGAGGGATATCATGAGCTTTACGGACAATCCTTTCGTTGTCTCCATGTATTGCAGCTTCGAGACGAAGGTGGGTGTTGACTACTTCGAAAAAATGTTCGAATTCACTTTTGAAAAGTACAAAACAACGCCGGGTAAAGTACCTAAAAATACTTTTGTACTTGGTCGTTCTAAGAAGAACTTTTGTATTTCAAGTTCGTACTTGAAGTACTAAAAGTATTTTTGTATTTCAAGTACCAAACAAGTACCCGGTACTCGAAGTAATGCCCAGCTCTGGTGTAAGCTAATAAGCGACTTAACTTTTGCAGAAACACTTGTGCTTGGTGATGGAGTACGTGGAGGGAGGAGATTGCGCGAATCTTTTGAAGAACATCGGACCCTTACCGCCCGACATGGCGAGATTCTATTTCGCCGAGACGGTTCTAGCGGTCGAGTATCTCCACAGTTACGGAATAGTTCACCGTGACTTGAAGCCCGACAATCTTCTGATAACAGCGCTGGGTCACATAAAACTCACGGACTTCGGTCTCAGCAAGATGGGTCTTATGTCGCTGGCTACGAATCTCTACGAGGGTTACATAGACCGTGACACCCGTCAATTTTCCGACAAGCAGGTCTTCGGAACGCCGGAGTACATAGCGCCGGAAGTAATATTACGCCAGGGTTACGGAAAGCCCGTCGATTGGTGGTCGATGGGAATAATTCTTTACGAATTTCTCATAGGGTGTGTGCCGTTTTTCGGCGACACGCCCGAGGAGCTTTTCGCTCACACGGTGAACGACGACATCGAGTGGCCCGACGAGGAGGACTGGCCCGTTCAGCACGAAGCGAGGGACATAATAACGGCGCTGTTGCACCAAAGCCCGAGGGACCGTCTGGGCACGGGCGGCTCGCACGAGGTCAAGGATCATCCGTACTTCTTCGGCGTGAACTGGCACACTCTGCTGCGCCAGAAGGCCGAATTCGTGCCTCAGTTGACGAACGAGGAGGACACGAGTTACTTCGACACGCGGATGGATCGTTACAATCACGATCTAGGCGAGGACACCGACGACACCGACGATTCGCCTCTGTTCGGCTCTTTCTCCTCGTACTCGCCCCAATCGCGCAAAATATCGCAGACTCGTCCGCCCGTGTTGACCGGCGAGACGGAGCTCGATTGCTTCTCGAAGAAACAACTTTTCCGCAACGAAATCGAGCGTCCGCTCTCGCAACTCTCGCCGAGCTCGTCCGTTACCTTCTCGCCTCCGCTTCGTGCCCTGGAGAAAAATCTTCCCACGGACAAGAATCGAACGATTCCCACTGCCAAGAGTAACGCGCCGGCCGACAATCTCAACAAAACCGACAAAAGCTCGGACGCCTCGACCGCCAGTCCCGTGTCCATCAACAGCAGCGGAGAATCTCGCTCGACTATCGTCAAGAACACTACTCTGCCTGATGGAACTGCTGTTAATTTCAGCACACCCGATTCGTCGCAAACAGAGTCCGACGACATCAGCCCGCAGATACAGAGAAAACGACACTCCCACTCGTCCCGGGACAAGCTTCCCAGGTTCAGTATTTCGATTGACGGTGATCACACGTGAGTCATTAACGCCGAAATTGGCGAAAACTTTTATGTTTATGTTTTATTTTTTATTTATTTATTTATTTATTTATTTATTTATTTACTTACTTATTAACTTATTCATTTACTTTTTTTTTATCGCAGCGCTGTCGGTCAAATTGCGGCATTACTTATGTTTTATTACTTTGATCCTGCAATCGGCTCTTATTACGTAAAATCGAAAGAATTACCTTCCCCCTTCGTACTCGCAAGTCATCACTTACAAACGCTAAATGTCTCATCCGGAAGATCGAAAAATAATGTATGGATTTTTTATTTTATTTCTGCGAAGGCTCGACTTGGCGGCTGCGAGGAGAGACGCGGCCGAGGACAAACACAACTCCAGCACCGATTCGTTCGAGTCTTTCAATGCTATGCCGCTTCCTCCTACGGCGAAGCAGAGATCGCGCTCCGTGATAAAGTCTGCTTCCACCAGCGGACTCTCCCTCGTTATACCGGCTAGCGACTTTTCCTGTGAGTTCGCAAAACATTTATCGAATCGCCTGCTTGTAGTGGCGAGATTTAATTTGCCAACGTAATTCTCGCAGACGAGCCACCGATATGCGGTCAGTCGATCGAATCTCCGGGTGGTTCCTCCACGGCATCCTCCCGGGACACTTCGCCCTGTCGGGAGCTCAGTCCTCTGGTCACGAGTCTCAAGCCTCCGATCATCATTCGACGTGGACCGTGCGGTTTCGGATTTACCGTTCATACGATCAGGGTTTACTACGGAGACAGCGACTTCTACACGATGCATCACTTGGTCATGGTTGGAAAAGCTAAATTTAATGTTTTCGAAGACACTTCACGTACGAAATCCTCTGAGCGAGGACTTTGATTCCGGTCGATTCGATTCGAATCGTTATATCTCAAAATTGTTTATTTTTATCGTTAATATATAGTGTGCTTTTGTTATTCGAAATTTATAAGACTGCGAAGTCTGCGTAGTCACGCTCGACGTGAGGCTCGCGTACGTGAAGGGTTAAAAAAAGAAGTTACCTCATTATATATTGTCTTAAAAATAACATTTGTTTTTTCTCCAGGCGGTCGATCAGTCGAGTCCCGCATTCGAGGCCGGACTGAGGCCCGGCGATCTGATAACTCACATAAACGGCGAAACAGTTCAGGGCCTCTTCCACACTCAGGTTTTACGACTGATGCTTAGCTGCGGCGATCACGTGACGCTGCGCAGCACACCTCTAGAAAACACGAGCATCAAAACGGGAGGAAGGAAGCGCGAACTGGCGCAAAGCAGAATGGCACGACGCACGCTTCATCGACAGCGCAAACAGAAGCGCGATCAGTCTGACAAGAAGCGCAAGTCCTCGCTGTTCAGGCGTATAAGCTCGAAACGAGCGAGTGTCGAAATGCAACAGGTATTCTACCCATTAGCAGCGCTCGCGCAGAAAACAAGCAAAACAAAACTAACTGGCAAAATGAAAAGATCTCACGAATTGTCGTCTGGTGCACACATTATTTTTCAATGCAAAGAAAACCAACCTACACGTTTTTAATTATTGCACCGAAAGCGTCGGTAACGAGAAATATACTCGTGACCGACGGAAAGAAAAACACGTTTCAGCTATGATATCGATTTATTTATTTTTTTCATTACAGCCGTTAAGTATCAGTTGCCCCTTGTCGGCACCCATTCTACCCAGCGACAGCAAACCTCCACTTATGGTATGATTTCTCGTAAAAAAAAAACATACTCCTTTATTCGCACGTCGGAGAATTTATCGTTTGAACATTGATTCATTGTATTATTTGACGTACCGATATGCTTATCACTCATCACACACCGATTGCTTTTGCAGATTTCATGTTCGTACATTAAGGAAGTTGGAGCGCTTCACAGTAGTGAAACGAATAGTACATTTTTAAAGTCGTTGATACTAGTAATTTATGATACTAGTGCGATAAAACTTTTTCTGACGAATGTGAGTTGGCAGCACGAGCCGAATGCGAGTGTTGCAATCAGACGAGTTAAAAAACAAATTTTCGCACGAGTATCGTACAAAATTTTACTTCACAAGGTGTGAAAACTGAAATTTTCGCACCGAGTGACATAAAAACTTTCAGTATTACTCTTAATCTATTGATTGCAGTGCACGGTTATTTGTATTACAACAGATGTTCTGAATCCAGAAAAGCATGAATTGCAATGAATTTGCAAAAATGTTAACTTGTTTGTTCTAAATTTCGAAAACGTAAATATTCATTCAGTTTTTTCAAAGAATAATTTTCGCTCGATATTGACGTATTACGGCTCATTCTCTTCCTTGAAAGATGTGCTAAGAGTTCACCGTCTAGATATTCGATAGGAATTTCGTCGACGGATCAAGATCGAGCAACGATGACGAATTATTGTTTGAAAAAACTGAACAAATGTGTACCTTTTCGAAAATTATCAGAAATCAGTTAATATCTTTGCAAACCCCTTGAAATTAATGTTTTTCCGGGTTGAGGACATCCGCTGTAATACAAATAACCATCCAAGATAATCTCCAGATACGAAAAAGTTTGTATAAACGACTGTAAAAACGTAGCACTCATTTGACTAGTGTGAAGCGCTGCAACCTACGTAATGCAACTCGGCGATGTCCCTTTGTTCTTTTCACGATCACGATTTTTTTTTTTGGGACTTTTTATACGTGTTTGCAAATTTGATTTTCGAGGGTCTCGTTCTTTTTTCTTTTTCTTATATTGACACATTTGTTTTTAGATGGCCGCTGGAATATGTTCTCCGTCCATGGTAACGCCGAGTCGTTCATTCCAATCGTTTTCTCGGTCACTGCCACCGCAGCAGGAATCGTCGCCCTATTTCGCCGGTCTGCCAAAATCCGTGGGTAGCCCGTCGCCACCGACAAACCGTCCGAGTTCGGAGCCTTATCACTCGACCGGCAATTCGAGTCCATGCTCGAGTCCGAACTCATCGTCGCCCGGCTCAAGTACTTCCGTCGGCAGTATTGCGAACATTCCTAATCAATCGCACTATCAGCGACCAAGCACGCTTCACGGGTTGAAGCACAAGTTGCACACAGCGGCGAAGAACATACACTCGCCGAATCGACGAAAATCCGTGGGACACATACCACTGTCGCCGCTCGCTAGAACTCCGAGCCCTTCGCCGATTCCGGCGAGTCCTACGCGAAGTCCGAGCCCTCTCGCTTTTCCCACCGGGCATCAGCCAGGAAGCTCCAACACCACGCAGTCTTACAGCCCAGGTAAATGCGAAACACAGAGCTGGCCAGGACTTCAAATATCGGGTACTTGTTTGGCACATAGATTAAACATAGCTTCAAAACGACGAATCACGAAAATTTCAGTTCGTGATTTTTTACAATAAATTTTTAATACTTTGACCAGCTCCGCTTACATCTTCCAGCGCCGTACGATTAACCCTTCGTGTGTGTGTTTGCAGGTGTGTCCTTGTCGACTCCGAGCAGCCAGAAGAAGACCTACGGTCGTCCAAAGTCCGCCGAGCCAGGTTCACCTCTTCTGCGTCGAGCGCTCAGTCCCGACAGGCTTCATCCACGTTCCGCGGAGAACAAAACATCGATATCGCCACTGGCGAACACGGTAGTGAGAGTCACACCTCGGGCCATCAAGTCTCAGACATCGCTCAACGACAGCGGCGAGGAGACTTCCGATTCGAAAGATTCGCAGGAGACGAAAAGCACCGATAAAAAATGCTGCCTCGAGTCGTCGAAGCAGGCAGGCGAATACACAAAGCACTCGCATGTGATATCGATAAACATAGCTTCGGTAGGTCTCTCGAATCCCTGCGGCAGCACGCAATTGCCGCGAATAGCCGAGGAGAAAGATTCGCCGACGGGAACCAAGGGCGAGGGAGACAAGGAGACGAGTCCATTGCCGAACGCGAGTCAGTCGTTGCATTTCGAGCGTCAAATGAGTCTGGACTCGAGCTTCGGCTCTCGCGGACCGGACGGTCGTTCGCTGTCCTCGAGATTCACGACGAGTGGCTCGTCTTTCGACAGCAATACGCAAAATTCATCGAGACCAACTACGTCGGACACGCGTCCGAAGAGCACAGGGTCGTCGATCTCGTTCGCCAACGTGCCCTGGCGAACCAACAACGAAATCGAGACTGCCGCGGCTCATCAGCTCGCCAAACTGAGCGTGTACGATGCCAAACCGGCGGCGAAGAGTAAAACGGACGCGAGCCCCGAGGCGAGAAAGGTTCTTAAGAGATACAAGGTCGAGAACATGGACACAGGGTGCTCGGGACGATCGACAAATTTTGAAAAAAATTCGTCGAACGTCGAGGACAAGAAAAATAAGTGAAGCTCCGGAGCTCCAATCGTCGCTCTCGTCTGTCGTTTTATACAAACTCTATTATAATCGTAGCTTCTCGAATGGAAAAAAGTATCAAAAGCACACTAGATATGATGAGCTGCAGCTCTGTCGGTGTTGCCCCCCCCCCCCCTCCCCTCCCCCTGTGCTTTTATTTTTTTTTCTTCCTCCCACCTTCTTGTCACTGTAATGTCGATGTGTAAATAGTTTCTATTCAGAGCCCCGAGGCTCTACCGCGCTTTCCGCGAAGATCTGTATATATATATAGGGCGTTTCAGCCGACGTTCGTTACGATGAAACAAAAAGCATGATTTTTTCTATTAATTTCTTTTCGACGTAAAGAGAATTAGGAAAAAAGCTGCACAACGCTCTTACGGTCAATAACGACTGAAGCATCGTTTCTAGTTACTTTTTTTGTGTGCGCTGCGCAGTATTCGTTCGATCTCATCCATTTGGTTTTTTCCATTTTTTTCCCAATAAATTCTCCGTGTACGGCGTTTTGTTTGGGCCCATCATTGAGGAGAGCGCACCATATGTGCGGTCTTGTTTATTCTCGACTCGAAAGTAAGCAAAGTTCGAACAACATTTTTTTATTTATTTATTTTTTCGACATTGACCACGTAACTTTGAGAGTAACTGAGAGATCGTCGACGATCGTCGCCGCCATTTGACGAAACGATGGGAACGATTTGTTCGTTTTTTTCTTTTCACGACACTGCTTTGTTCCGCTTGATCGCATAATCCGCACGTGAGCTCGAAGAAACCGAGAATCTTAGTATTAACGATTGTCATTTATTTATTTTACATGCGATTTAGTCGCTCTAGGGTAAAACGAAATGATAGTTTAGGCTGTTGCTGTGACAAGTCTCGAAAGCTTGAAATCAATGCGCGAACGCGGACCCGCGAAATCGCGCGTAACAAGTGGGACAGGCCGATCGATGTTAGGCTCGAAAAAAAGAAAATCATTATTTCGTTATATTTACAATTAGATGTGAGTAGGAAAAAAAAAGCGAAGACTCAGAGTCAATCGCGTTCGATTAGCTTATTCCTTTTTCTCTTTTGGGCACGAAAAAAAAAAAATCGTTTGTTGGGGTCCTTCGGCAATGAAAGGGCTCGTCTCGTATGCTTAGTTGTTACGTTTAATTGTTTCGTTTGTAAATGTGAGCTGTATATGGTGATAAATGGTTGATAATTAACGTTGACGTTCGATTTCTCATGGAAGGGCGCTTTACTAGTTATTGTGATAACGTAAATTTAATCGGAGTTCGCGTTTCCCTCCCGATCACTCGACAGTTCCATTTTATACATCTTTTTTCTTCTCGTCTCTCGTCTTCACGTTATTCGTAAATGGCAAAATCAAAATAACGAAATAAAAACCGCAATATTTGTACATTCGCATTCATCGATAATTCTCAATAATTTCGCACGTATCGTCAGTGTAACGAAACAAAAAAAAATAATTAAATGATAAAATAGAGTGCTGTGACGCTTGCAAGGAAACCGAGTCTCCCCCTCTTTGGAAACGCTGGATGTTTCCCTCTGTTCGCATCCTCCCACGTAACAAAGTAGATCCTTCTCAAGTGTTCTCGTCGTAAGAATAATCGTTAAATAGCATCTAGAAATAATTAAAGGTAGTTGTTCTTATTTGTTTTTTTTTCTCTATCTCTCGAATCGCTTCAGACCCGCTCTCCATCATTGTTAGAATATTACTTTTAAACCAACGATAATTGTATCTCGCTTTCTCAATCTCGTCGCTTCGAACGCGAAGGATAATTAATACTCTGCCGAATTGTTAAAATTAAAGAAAAAAAAAAAATAATAATAAATGGATAAATAACACCAGCGACATATCTCTCAAGTGTACAATGGGTTGTGATTGTTAAGAAGTCTCTTCGTTACGCAATTATATACAGGCAATAAGTTTACGAATTTATAGTGTTCCAGAAACAAACAAATTAAATCCACGATCCACTTTTTATTCAGTATGTTTAATATTGTGACTCGAATCGTGTGTGTTATATCGTTAGCTGACATCAGGACGTTGTTAAAAAAAAAAACCGTCGCACAGAGTCTCTTGATATCCGTTTATACATAATTGATAAAAACAGGTCAATTTTGCATGTTCGATCGTCAACGAGTCAAGGAGAGTTTGTTCCAAACTACAGGAATAAGGAATACGACGAGTTTCGTTCTCTCGTTTTTTTAATTTCATTTTTTATTCAATGTGCCGAGAGATGCGATAAAGTTGATAATTTATTATTAGAAGTATCATCGGATATACATATATAATCACGGTAACGTCTCGATGTTGATAGGATAGTGAGAGAAATTGTAAATTGGAGGAACGGATGAGAGAACAGCCGCGAGTGAGTAATAAAGAAAGATCGATGAAGAAGAATAATTTCATGTCTCAGTTTTCAATTTTTTTCTTCTTCATCAAACATTTAAAAAATAAGAATTACCGTATTCAGCTGGCCATGATGTTCTTGAAGACGTCGAGACCGAGCATCATGGATTTCTCGATCCTACCAACGTTCAGATAAACTTTCGCGATCGATGATATGAGCACCGGGCAGAGAACGAGCTCGCTCGAGCTCGGCCTCTTCGTCGGATCTCTTCTCATCATCTTGTGGATCATATTTATCGTACCGGAAGTAATCGCATTGGTGGAAAGTCGTCTCACACGTCCCTGGCTGATCTGCTCCATCATCTCCAAGTGATTCTGCGCGAGCGATGTCAGTGTTAATCAATATCAGTCTTAGATAAATATTTAATATCGGTCTTGAATAAATTATTAATGTCGGTCTTGGATAAATTATTAATATTGGTCTTGGATAAATAATTAATATCGATTTTCCATAAATAATTAATATTGGTCATGCATTAGAGAAACCTCAAGAAAAATTCCTTATCACACTTTCGCTCAATTTTTTTAAATTTTGTAATCAGTGGAAATTTAGATAATTTACCTTCGTGTTGAACGGAAATTGATTGGTCAGGAGCTCGTAGAGGATTATGCCGGAACTCCAGATATCACACTTGTAATCGTACGTGCTTCCCTCCAGAATTTCCGGGGCCATGTAGAATCTCGTTCCAACTCTGGTTTTTGCCAGTTCTCTGCAAAAGATAAAGCTCGTGGTACCAAATTTTTGTTTTTAAAAATTATAGCTAAAAAATCTTGAACGTCTTTTCTTCATTTATTATTTACTAGCAAGTTGTTGAGGTTCGGACGCGCCGCGTCCTCGCTATGAACTATGGAATGCAGAAGATTACGTTAACTTATGCAGCAATAAAAAAAAAAGTGAAACTACTTGCAGTTCCACATTCTTCGATACGCCAAAGTCGCCGATCTTGACGATATCTCCACGATATCCGTGAAGCATTATGTTGCCCGGCTTCAAATCTCGATGCAGCACCGATTGCTTGTGAATGTGGTGAACACCCAGGACTATCTGAGCGAAGAGATAAAGGGCATCCTGCCGGTTCGTAGAATTTTTTCATATAACATTATAGCACGATCTCTGCGGAGGAAGAAAATGAAATAAAAGAAGAAATATAATATAAAAAAAGTTACCTCTTCCGGCATAGGTTTGTTGAATCGCGCCAGCATTTCTTTCAGAGTCCCTTTCGTAGCGTATTCCATGAGGATGTAACCCTTTCTGTCCTCGTGCCAGGATCCGTGGTAAGCAACGATATTCGGATGACGCATCTTCTTCAGCAATTCTACCTCGTTCTCCACCATCTGATCAATTACAACAAAAAAAATTGAAATAAGTGAAGAAGATAAAAATAAACAAAAATAGATTGTAAAAATATTTAAAAAAAAAAATGTTATAATAAAACTCACGGAACTCGACGAATTGCCGATTTGCTCTTTTATGACGTAGACCGCATTGTCCGATTTCGATCGCACGCGATAAACGGCTCTTATAGAAAAAAATAAAAACTGTCGTAATATTAAAGCCAGTTTATAAAAGGAAGATGATAAAAATTCGGACTAACCCGTAGGTGCCAGCACCCAATTTTTTCTCGTATATATAATCGGTGGATTTCATATCGTGCGAAATTTTGTCACGAAGACTTATTTTCAAACGGGACACGAGCGATTTATTTACGATTGCGAAGTGATAGAACCGTTCGATGGGGCTCCTCGCACAATACTGACGGTAAACACTGGCTGTGAGGACACCCTTGAAAGGAATTGTGTGCGAAAAGGAACAGGAGAACAGCCTTCGGGACGGAGCTCTGTAAATAGAAGAATATTACGAGGAAGAAATTATAATATTATATAATTTAATATAATTTAATATCTATTTATAATACAACACAATATTTATACTATTTACTAATAGAATTAATATTTTTCAATGATACAATGTTACATTTTCAAGAAAAAAAAAAACAACGATATAATTACTATGTAATTGTGCTATACAATAATTAAATGAAGAGATGAGAATTTTGTCATTTAATATTTATTAATATTTTTCAAAATATAATAAATTAATAAAATAATCAATAAAATAATAAATTAGAATAGAATTTTATTTCCACTGTATGGCTTTCGCCTTTTACACAACCCGCCTCTCCACTTCTTACATTCTAATACAATAAATAAAATGATAAATTAATAAAATTAATAAAATAATAGAGAGGAACATTGAAGTCCAGGCTCGCGCGGGCTTACGACACGGCACTGAGAAAACCGAGTCCGGAGCTTCGTGTCTCATCGCTCTCGCTCTCGAGAGACGGCGAAGTCGGTGAAGAGAAAAGAAAAAAAAAAAAAGCGCCTCGGCGATTGCCGAGCCCTCGGATGCTGTGCGGGGACCGTGTCACGCTGTTGGCCCACGCACTGTGGAACGCGTGTACGAGAACCGGCGGTCCTCCGCAGCGGGAACATACACAGCAGGCCTTTTTCCTCCTCCACACGACGCCCGAGTGCCAGACAGTCTCCCCGAAACCGTCGGGCAAGTCGCATGCTGAATGATAATGCGCTTCGTTCTCGTATTACTATTATGCGCTCCATTAATCCTAAGCGCTTCCGATGAAGATATAACCGGCAATGAGATACCGGTCGACGAGAAGCTGCGGGAGTCGGAGAAAAATGAAATCGACGAGATCAAGTTCGACGACGATGAGATCATCGAGGACGATGAAAATTTGAGCCTCGACGAGGCTTACCAGAATTCGGTTCAAGCTTATCTCGACGAAGATTGGGATGGCTGCATCGAGGGATTCAATCGAGCTATCAAGAGGTAATTGTTACAATCATTATCATCTTCATTTTTTTTTTTCTTTTAAGAATTGATTGCTTTGAGAATTTGAATTTTTGAAGATTTTTTTAAAAGCATTGAATTCTTTTTGTTTGGGTTTTCTGAACAGGTACAAGAAGTACAGAAAAACGGTGATAACGTGCCGAAGAGAGTGCCGCGATAAGGCGACGGGTAACGGGCCGTTGTTTTCGGAGAACATCGAGGATCTTCATTACTACGAGAAGAAAGTTCGCGAGACTCTGTGCCTGTTAAATTGCAATCAGGATTACCGGGACATAGCTGGATCGAAGTCACTCAAGAGACTGTCGAAAAAGACCGAAGTCAATCTCATTCAACGCACTCCCTACGAGTATCTTCACATATGCTACTATCAGGTGAGATTCGATTGGCAGAACTCGTAAACTTCGTGCGAGGACATATCTTCCCGATTGAATTCCAAAACATTTAATCATTTTTCATTATTTTACAACAAAAGAAACAATTTTATTCTCCATCGAGGAAACAAATCCACAATTTGTCTACTTCATGAATTCTCTATTTTTCATGAATACTATTATGAGGTGGGATTCGATCTCCAAACTTATCGGCATATCGTCCCAATTAATTCGCAAAAATTTTCTCCATTTTTCATCATTTTACAATAAAAGAAATAATTTTTTTTTCAACAATCTATTTATTTAATGAATTCTCTATATGTTATGAACGCAATCGGGTGAGTTTCGATCGGAAAAACTGTTAAACTCCGTGGCAAGACGTAAGACATGTCTTCCCGATTAAATCCCAAGACTTTTCATCACACCACAGTAAAAGAAACAATGATATTTCTATTCACTATTCTATTCACTATTGCAAACAAAATACAACTATTTAAACAAAAAGTTGTTTATTTCATGAATTGTCTTCGATTTTTCTTCATTTTGATAAATAGCATATTTCTATAATATTAATGTGATATTAATCATATTTTTCGACAGAGTTAATAAATAACAGGCAAAGAAACGGCTGCGTCCAGGAGAAGGGTTAATTGGCGTAATTTTGGAATTGAGAAGAAAACAAAAATACGATCACTTCGTATTGCCTTTAGTCAGCGACGTGATAACTTCTCTAGTCCGTCGTAGTTGAGTTTCAGCTCCAGCCAGTTTTTTTCCGAGTTCCACTTTCGGAGAAATTTGCGTTATCGAAAAACCCGGCACGACCGGGGGACGATTGCGTAAGATACTCCCCCGAACGTCGAGACGAATCCCACGCGTTTGCGTTCAATCGTCAGCAGAGCGGGCGACACTTGGTAAATAACGAGTTTAACGCACGATTTTATAACGCCGAGATAAAGCTAATAGCGTCCTACATCGTTTTAATAGCCGATGCACACGGGCTACCGGGATTAATTTTCTGACTCGCGAATGGCCACGGCTTTTATTTCTTCCCGATATCTTCGTACAGCTTCAATTTTTGTAAAGGCCTATAGAAAAAAGACACCATAAAAAAAAGAATAAAATAATTTTAAAAAATTAGAAACTGCTACGAATGGTAATACAAAAAATATAATTATTATTTTTATCAGCATTTATAACAGTTTCTAATTTATATGATCAATTACATCAATAATATTATCATTTATAATATTAATATTTATTATTTATAAAAAAAAAGAAATATTTAACAAAACTACTTTTGTTAAATGGATCGCGGGGGAGTAAATTACCAGTTATCAAGAGTTTTAATTGCCGCTCAAAGGGGGTCGCAAAAATGGGCACGTCTTGCGCGTAAATTAGCGAAGCAAATAAACCGAGCGCTACTTTGAGTTTTACGGTCCCATTGAGTCGAGCTCGTTCCTAATCGAGCGAACGTGACCGAAGACTTCGGAGTCCTGGCGGAGTTAGTAAACTTCGTTCCGAGATAATTAGATTCGCGCGTGGATCGTCAGCGAGAAAAATAGACAGGACAGATATGAGCGGTAGTCTCGCGGCTAATCGTCTCGGCTCGCCGAGCGCTTTATCTTTCCGACTGCGTGTGTTTGTTCTCTCGGGTGATCGCATTGCGTCGCCAATGAAAGTGCACCCATTTATCCGAAACGAGGACAGGTTCGGATAGAGCAACGCTGACTCGCGGTGTTTTCTATTTCTGTGATGGGATGTTTATCGTTTCGCATGGCACATGCATGAAAACCAGGAATAGAAGTTACACGGGTCGACTCACCAAGGGCGTGTCAGTCAAACTCACCCGACAGTGAGTCTTATCAATTTTGCCACATTAGGCAAAATAAAAAAAAAAACATAAAATAAAAAAAAATAATGTCATTACATAAGTTTTATTTTTCTTTATTTTTGTTTTTATTTCGACTGTTATCGGCGTCATTGACCCAGTCGGACCCTCGTCGAGTCAACGCCCGCACGAGGACGTGACTACCGTTGCAATAGCGGAAGTCGGATACATAAATTAAATCTTCTTTTATTCATTTGTTATTTGTATTCGTTAATTTTATTTTTTATACTATTTTTTTTTTTCTCTATTCAGAGAAATCGTTTTCAAGAGTCAGCGAACGCCGTGTACACGTACCTTGTCCTTCACCCGAAGCACGAGATGAGCCTGAAAAATCTTCGCTACTACATATCACTTCCGGACGTTTCCGAGAACGAAGTGACCAACTTGGAGGCCGAGCCTTTCGTCAGGATGTACATCGAGGGGGTGACGGCCTACGACGACGAGAAATACCGCACGGTCGTTCGCGACCTGGAAAATTCACTGATCTCCTATCTGAAGTCGGAGGAAGACTGCAGACTCTACTGCGAGGGATATTTCGATCAAGGATGGCTTCCGGAATTCACGCCGTCCGTTGCTAGTAAGACCACTTCCGGTATCGACGACTAAACACACCTTCGGCGTTCGAACTTTTTGAAAGACAAGTTTTCGAAAAACAATTCGCGAAGCTTCCTCTATGAAGAAGCCAAAAATACAGCAAATGCTTTCTCACAGAAGAAGCTTCGCGAATAAAGGAGCATTATGAAAAAGCGATTTTAGTTCGAAAATTTCAATTTTCAACTTTTACGAGAAAGCGATGTAAAAATGTCGATATTAAACTTTTTTTTATTGGAGGTTTGCTAGGAATGGGTCAAGGAAGCTGTTATGGTAGCTTCGATAGAAATATCTTTGGAAGGTCATACTTATCGTCTACCGTCATTAAAAAAAAAATTCTTTCCAGATCACTTCGCGTACTGCATGAAATGCAAGCGCGGCTGTTCCGAGCAGCTGAACAACATCAACGGCGAGTATCACGCGGACCTGCTGCCCAGTCACTATCACTATTTGCAGTTCGCCTATTACAAGCGTGAGTGAATAGCTTCGACTGTGTAAAATATGTGAATCATTGCACGGGTGTCCTCTCCGGCTATCTCGGAGCCTTGACGGACCAGCCGTCGGTTTATCTGATTAATCCCTACGACCTCGTTCCCACCGGCCGAATTAACAGTCCGGCAATGCCAATGAGTTTTCTGCCGGAGCTCGAGAGCATCTTCCGTTCGAGCGCGGAATGGAAAACGGCACAATTCCATCAAGCTTCGTATCCGATTAATGCTAATCGCTCTCGTGCTCCATTTCAAACTCGTCGCTTTTAAGCTGTCACGAGCAACTGCAAATTCTGTTTTATTGTTTACAATCGATTTGAACGACGATACAAAAAACAATCATTTCGAAACTACTTTTGGGAATTTATTTTTTGGAAAAAGATTTCAAAGATTCATTTTTTTTTTAAGTATCTTTTTAATGGCAAACAGATATCAGATGGAAATGACAGATAAAAGCTCTGCTAGTTACATGGTAAAGTGTAAAAAAAAAAACCGAAGGGTTAAATAACATTTAATGCGTTTTTTTTTCGTCGACTCTTCGATTAGTGGAGAGTTACACGCTCTTCTTCCCAGCCGAGGAAATTCTGTTTTATGTTTACAATCGATTGGAACGAAGATACAAAAAATATTCATTTCGAAGCTATTTTTTGGAAAAAGATATCGAAAATTTATTTTAAAAAAAGTATCTTCTTCATGGAAAATGAATATCGGATCGAAATGACAAATAAAAGTTCTGTTAGTTATATGGTAAAATGTAAAAATACCCAAAGGGTTAAACAACATTTATTGTTTTTTTTTTTCTTCAATTAGTGGGCGACTTGAAGAGCGCATGCGCAGCGGTGGCGAGTTACCTTCTCTTCTTCCCAACCGACGAAACGATGCTGAAGAACAAGGACTATTACAGCACTTTGCCCAAAGTGGAGGAGTTTTATTTCACGCCTCGTCAGGTACTATTATCTAATCTCGTGACTTTCCAATTATCATTGATTTTTATCGTCACAATTTATTTTTATTGCAGGAAGCTCTGCGGTACGTAAAGCGTCAGGAGTACGAGGTTCGTCTGATGCTGTCAATTACCGAGGAATTCGCGGTCATCGGCGAGCGTCTCAACGCCGCGAAGAAACAGCTCGAGCTCGAGGAGGAGCAGGTAAATCGCCAGCGATAAATATATCTTCGATATATGTTTGTTCGTTTGTTTCTTCCTTCGATGCGCACCCTCGTGCCAAATTTTATTTTGTAATACGCTTCTTTTTGTAACTCACAAATAAATATCCTTGTCCCGCTGTAAGCAACCTTCTTCCGTGAAAATTTTAATTTCGATGAATTAGCGTGGAATTGTCGGCATTTTTGTGAAGAGCTCGAAGAAGTGACGGAGCGATTAATGTCGCGCGCCTATCGATAGGCAACCCGTTCTTCCTCTATGCACTGCGCTGCAACGGATAGCTTCCCGATGCACTCGTATCTGCGAAAAGAAAGCTCGTACCATGCGAGATAAGAGTGGGCTCCCGGCCTTGTGAGACTTTGAGGAACGATATTTATATTTTCAGCTGAAAGTAAAATAACACTTGCGAGGATAGTGCAGAATTTATGTAATTTTGTTTGCAGTTAACTAACCATCAGTCCCAGTGTTGTAGAACTTTGCAGAACGATATTTATATTTTCGGCTGAAAGTAAAATAACACTTATGAGGATAGTGCGGAATTTATGTGATGTTTTTTGCAGTTAGCTAATCATCCGTCCCAGTGTTGTAAGACTTTGCAGAACGATATTTATATTTTCGGCTGAAAGTAAAATAACACGAGGATAGTGCAGAATTTATGTAATGTTGTTTGCAGTTAGCTAATCATCCGTCCCAGTGTTGTAAGACTTTGCAGAACGATATTTATATTTTCGGCTGAAAGTAAAATAACACTTGCGAGGATAGTGCAGAATTTATGTAATTTTGTTTGCAGTTGACTAATCATCCGTCCCAGTGTTGGAGGACTTTGCAGAACGATATTTATATTTTCGGCTGAAAGTAAAATAACACGAGGATAGTGCAGAATTTATGTAATTTTGTTTGCAGTTAGCTAATCATCCGTCCCAGGGTTGTAAGACTTTGCAGAACGATATTTATATTTTCGGCTGAAAGTAAAATAACACTTGCGAGGATAGTGCAGAATTTATGTAATTTTGTTTGCAGTTGACTAATCATCCGTCCCAGTGTTGGAGGACTTTGCAGAACGATATTTATATTCTCAGCTGAAAGTAAAATAAGACTTACGATCATATCGCAGAATTTCTGTCATGTTTTTTGCAGTTAACTAATCATCCGCTCCTAGCGTTGTGAGACTTTGCAGAACGATATTTATATCATCAGCCGAAAATAAAATAACACTTGCGAAAATAGTGCGGAATTTATGTAATTTTGTTTGCTGTAAACTAATCAACCGCACCCAGTGTTGAGGGAGTTTGCAGAACGATATTCATATTTTCGGCTGAAAGTAAAATAACACTTACGAGGATAGTGCAGAATTTATGTAATTTTGTTTGCAGTTAACTAATCATCCACCACCAGGTCACTCGCCGGCGTTTCAGCTTCGATTGTCCACCAACGAAAGCGACGAGCGGAGGGAAGAGAAAAAATCCGTCGATGAAGAGAATTCCTCGATCGTCGAAGAATCGGTGGTCGATGAGAAGACGAAGATTCGTCTCGTTGCCGACGAGGACGAGCTCGGTGGAAAGGAGAGATACCTGGCTGAGGGATTTCTCAATGGCACGGAGTGCGGGACTCTGATAAATCTGGCTCAAGTGCGATACAATTTATTTATGGTTTAGATTTTCTTTTTTAGAGCGTTTTGTCAGAGTTGGGTCGGAAGTGAAGATGTGATTTTAGTATTTGCGTAGATCGGAGCTGTGGAAGGCGATGGCTACGAGGGTAACGCGAGTCCTCACTCGAGTTACGAACGCTTCGAGGGATTGACCATCGGACGTGCTGCTCTGGTAAGTCGGCAACCTGCTTGTACCAGACAAAAAAAATAAATTATTTCTAATTGATTTTTTTTTTCAAATTTTTTTGATAATGTAATAATACCAGAATCGGTGAAAATTTGCGTGTCGTCTTTCATATTTTCTTCTAAAATACAAATCTCTTTACCAGACTAGTTGATTTAATTCGAAGGTCTTTTTGTGTAATTCCTCAGATGGTGTAATTTGCCTATGTTATGTAGGTTTGGTACGACTTGCTCCAAATATAGGCAAAAAAGAAATTATTTTGTTTTTTTTATTATGTGACAATACCAAAATCGGTGAAAATTTGCGTGTCGCCTTCCACACTTTCTTTTAAGACCCTGATCTTTTTACCAGTAGAGATGATTTAATTCGACGAACTTTCCGCATAATTCCTCAGATGGTGTACTTTGGGCTTATGGATTGGGAGACACTGGATCTGGCACTGCGAAGCACCGACGCGGCAAGGGATCACGTCGAAAGGTATTTCAACCTTGATCGACACCTGTATTTCACCTACACACATTTGGCCTGCCGATCACCTCTGCCCGGTAAATTTTACCTGTCGTCAGTGCTCGCATCGAGTCGCATTATTATCCCGGAAAACAATCAAGTTCACCGAGGCTTCCTTGCTATTCCGTGGTTACAGAAAAAAAAAAACAAATCCAAACATTGATACGATTATCGGTAATCCAGCGTGTCCTCGCTAAGTCTTTGATGTCACGTATTAATTTCCAGATGCTCCGTCGTATCGTCGAGACCTGAGCCACGCGATCCATGCGGACAATTGCATAATCGCCGACGATGGTTCATGCGCCGCGGAGTGGCCGGCTTACACCTTTCGCGACTATTCGGCGATAATTTATCTGAACGATGATTTCGAAGGTGGCGAATTCGTCTTCGCCGGTGACAATAAAGCTCGCGCGATTCAGAGCACGATTGAACCCCGTTGCGGAAGGATGGTGGCGTTCTCGGCCGCCGGTGACAATCTTCACGGTGTGCGAGGCGTTCGCCGAGGCAAGAGATGCGCGCTGGCTCTGTGGTTCACCTTCGACAAAGAGCGCCTCGAGGTCGAGAGGATTCTCGCACGGGCGGTCATCAAGAGAGTCCGGGCCGACGGTCCGGTGAGCCCCGAGGAAAACGAGTCCGTAACTTCGACGAGATACGAGGACACGCTCGCCAGACGATTCGAGGAGGACGAGAAGCTCAACGATCTCTTCAAGACTCTTCGGTCCTCGTGAAGCAATTTTTTTTTTTTTTTTTACTGGAACAAAAAAAAAGAAACAAAGTTCGATCAGTATTCCTAAATCTTTGATATGCACGAAATGGTTAGAGTTCCTCATCCACCGATGTACGACGCGCTGTCTCAGGGACTAACTTGTGTGTCGAAAAATAAATTGTAGTATTTTATTTATCTTTGCGCTGACGAATTTTATTTTTCTATTTTTAGTTTCTATTTTTTTTTTTTGCTCCATCGTCGAAAGACTAGCGCTGTTTATATAAAATATTCTAGATCTTTATTAGCACAGACATTACATGCCAACCGGATCGTTTTACATAACCATCCTATAATACATAATTAACATGCGTGTATCGTAATAATTATCACTCCGCTTCTCAGTTTTATCTTTTTTTTTTTAATTATTATTTTCATTCTTTTTTTGTCAATGTTGTTCCTGTTATTTAATCTCGGCACTATAATTATATGTATAGACGTTATGTATAACTTGATTTTATACACGTATACTATACGCGATATGCACGTGCAGCATTTTTTTTTTCTTTTTCTTTTTTTGCCTGTACGCGATACCGGAAGATGTTTGAGCTCCGTACACACGATTGCCCCCTCCCCTTTTGTTTATTTTATAATCATTTTTTCATTCTTTTATGTCTACTTCGTACCGATCGTTTCGTCGCGTGGCGAAATTATAAGCTGAAGGTTTCGCAGTCGACCTCCCGGTCGACGAACGTGAACACAATGCAAGAGAGAGAGAGAGCTCAGTCGAATTTTCGGACAATAGATTTCTTCGTTCTCGTATGGTTAATTAGTAAACCGATCGTTGAAAAATTGGAAGAGAAAAAACGTATCGTGTGTGCTGGACCGTAGGAATCGAGTTGTTTTTTTTCAGCCTTATGGTTAAAAATATCATGATCGTTATGTAGCCTTTCGTTTCGTTTTTTTTTTTTTTTTTTTGTTTAGTTGCTTTTTTCATTCTTTTGCTATCGTTAAAATTATATACATCTATCGCGCATGGGTGCATAAAGCTCGCGCGTGTTCCTCTAAACGTAATTAGACATGAAATGGCCGCGCTTTTATTCATTTTTTTTTCTCCGTTTAATCATTGTGTACGAACTGCTCGAGCCCGACGAGTGAACGAATATCCAACGGATAATTATATAAAAACTGTTGGGCAAACAGTTTGAAGTGACCCTTCGAGACTCAATCGAGCCGCAAGAGATTATTTATTCGTTAATTTATCTTACGGTTAAAGAGGGAATGGACTAAGTTTCTTCTTTTATTTTCGCCGGGTACCTGCTGCAGCATAGGATTTTTTTTTTCAAAACGCTACACTAGCAACTTTGCGCTAGTAGTCTCGATTTCACCTAATCGGAATAATCAATCGCGAAAAAGTATACTTTTTCCTCGGCGTTCCTTACGAACCGACACAATGAACCTCGGCAATGAGAATAGACGCGTTTGTCATCGGAAGTTCGAAATTCGGAATAAAATTTCTTCGTCAAAGACAGAAAGAAGAGAGATTGAGAGAGAGTAGATATGTACCGGATTTTTTTACGCGCCGCGTCGCTAATTGAGGGAATGTGAAGTGATGCGTTAGTTTTCTTTTAAATCCCTTCCTCACAACTATAAAAGTTTCTAGATGGCAAGGCGCTCAACTAAAGCAACATCCCAGAGTTTGATTATAGTATGTACCGCGAACGCTTCTTTCTCATACTTTCATCGTAACGTAACGTCGGCATAATCGTCGAACAATGACGATATACATATATATATATATAAATATATATATGTAGTTAAAAAAAAAGAAAAACAAGAACAAAGAAAACTATGGATTAAAGTAACTGAATAATAATATTAACGATAGTTCTCGAGGTTGTTGTACTGTTTGGGTGTGAGACGGTACCGTATAAAAGTGTTATTCTCGACTCGCGACACGCCGGGAGGGCCGTAAATACCGGGAGGAACGCGATAGCGTTCTCTTTGGTACTCGAAAAGCGCGGGGCAGGCTTCTCCTATTCCTCCCATCCGTCGAATTATTATCGATCGGGGAAAAACGATTGGATCGTCACAGTGGTGTCGGCAGTGAGCAAACGGGCTTGTAGTACGAAGTAACGTTTACAGCTCTATCAAGTGGGCAAACTTTCCCACTTGGGCGCCCACTCGGGTAGATGTCAATCCATGCTGGGCGGCGGTGCGGCGTATCGTGTTCGTGGATCTGCATCTCCGTCGCAAATGTACTTTCCTGTAATTTTAAATCGCATAGTCAGATATATATTTTTTTATACGCCATTTACAAGAATCTTAATTATTTGATCTGCCGAAGAGGAAATGACGGTATTGCATTCCGAGCAGCTTTTTGGATTAATTTTGCACGGAGATACGTGAGCTTTTGTATCTGGAAAATCAAGTGTACATGAAACATTCCCTACCATTTCGACCTGAGCCTAACCCTTCACATTTTCGATTGGGCCCGTGATTTTTTACGTAGCTGAACTAACTCCCAAAAGCACTCAGATTATTTATCAGATCCGGCTCGAAATGGTAGGTAATGCCAACTATACATATTCTTTTGATCGAAAATAAATGTCTGACCTGACACGAATCGTCGTTTAACGAGGCTGAGTCTGTATCCCGGTCCAACGAGCTCGAACTCTACACCAGAGAGCGTCGTACCCTCGCAATTGAATTGTGTAAATATAGTTCCCTGAGTTCCGGGTCCCCGCTCGAGCTCGACCCTCGCCTTGAGCGATCCGACGCCGTTGCCCTCGCTGTGCTGCGACAATTCGGTGAATTTCCATAGCAAACGATTGGTATCGGGTAACCATTGAGCCGATGGTTTGCTGTGAAGGCCCTTGAAGCCACCCTCGATCGGCGCTGCCACGTGCAAATTTAGCAGAGGGCTCGGCGAGGCCATTGCGCGACTGTTGTACTTGTAATCGATCTGTTGGAAGAGAAAACAAGCGGGTTATTCGTTCGAATGTTCATTCTGCACTGAACAACAACGGTTAGGCGTTTACCTTCAGATCCGTATGAGTGGACTCGCACTTCCAGTAGGCGACGATCTGAAAGGGACACGATCCAGCACCCTCCTTATTCTTAATTTGGTATTTGAGAATGTCCACGTTGAAATATGAAGCCGAAGGATTCTGCTCGGCTTGACGTCGTAGCAACGTGGTTAAGGCACTCATGTTAAAATCGAATATTGTACTATCCACAGTAGTCTGCGTCGCATCTCTATAAAACAAACAAAAAAAAACGTTTTATAACAATTATTCGGAACCTCGATTATCCGAATCGATTGGGGTCGAGCCCAGTTCGGATTAACGATTAGTCGGATAATGGACATTTGCAACCAAAAAGTAGTATATTTGAGTATAGAATATTAAAAAAGGGAACTAACGATGCGCCGGTCTCCCTTCGAAAAATTCTCGTTCCGAGGAGCGCTATTAATGACTCATCTTTATGAACCATTAATAGCGCTTATTCGTAATTTTGATTTACGAATTTATTGAAAGCAGCCGTAATGTACTCAGAATATTATGTAGTAAGTTTCGGACCCTAGAAGATCTTTTGGGAAGCAAAATAAGACTGAACAAATTGAATCAGAATGTTAATTTAATTACGCAATTGCCACAGAAACGATTTTTTCAGTGAAAACTAATGTCTTCGAAAGAACTCACATGCTGACGAGTTGATTATTGGGCAGAAGTCTCTCGAGCCTGTTGCTGTTTCTGACCCGAAACGAGAGCTTCGCAGGATTGGGATTATTCGCGAGTACCGCGACGATACCTGCGGGAAACGATAGCATCATGTCGCCGCTGAGTTTGACCTGGCATCGAGTCTCGTCGGTTCCACGGAAGTACGAGTGAACGATTTCGTGGAAGGCTACAGCGAGAGGAATCGTGTCGGCGAGGCCTATGGTAAGCGGCGATGGCCCCCTCGAAGATCCAACACCGACGCCAGCGGTGCGAAATTCCAGGCTCGCAACGCTGTCGGCTCGCGAGATCGTCGCCGGAGACATTCGTCCTCGCGCCGTTCCCTCGCCGCGACGCGAGGGAGGTCGAGGAATCGCTATCGAGCCTGTGGGTGTCGAGGAAACTGACTGTTTCGGCGGTAAGGCAGGCGTGATGTCACCGACTTCGGAAAACAAATCTCCTTCTACGAAAAAAAAAAAACGAGCAATTAAAATTTTTTCTATGTGAAGGTCAATTTTTGTGATCTATCGAGGCAAACTCACCGGGGAATCGTGTATGAGTAGTAGCCGGTGCTGACATCGGGGGAGCCGATTGGGGAATCGGCGAGGTCGACAGGGCCGGCGGACTCTGCAGCGGAGCGTATGGATGACTTCCGGTCGGCGTCGAGGCGCTCGAGGGCGTGCTACTGGGATTGAACAAATTCAAACCGAGTAGGTCAGAGCTCGGCTTTCCTCCGAGCTGCTGCGACACTGACTGAGATCTCTTCATGTGATGGTCCGAATCCGTGTTCGAACCTCGGCGACCCTAACGATAAACCGCGATCATTCATTTTTGTTACAAAAATTAAAAGATGTTAACAAGACGGAATCCTCCACTATACATTTTCGGAACAGAACGATTGTTTGGGAAAAAAATTCAATAAAATTGCGTTTACAGTTTGAAAAAAAAAAAAAAATCTCGTTAGAAGAGAAAGCGCTAAAGGTGTAACGACGATAGACTCACTGTCGGAGCGGGTGACAGCGAGAGATTTTCGACGGTGGCTCGAAGCTCGTCGACACTGGCGCTCATCGGTGCTCCGCCGTTGCTCAGTGGTTTGATCTCAACCCGAATTTTCCTCTCCCGTTCGTCCTCCGATTCTGTGTCCGAGCTCGAATAAAAGCCTTTCTCGTTTTCCCACGGATCGGGCTTGGGTCTGATGCAAAAACCATCCTCGTCGACTTCCGGCGTCGGAGTCTCGGACTTTTGGCTCTCGTCCTTCTCCTCCCTGGAAGCGTATCGGTTCATATTTCAGAATGTCGCTTTATCAAAACTTTTCAGCAAGCCCAGTGCTTTATCAGTTTTTTTTTTTTTTATTTCTTTTTATTTTAAATTCAAACATGATTTATAGTGAGTCCGATGGATAAAGTATGTTTTTGTACAGCACTAGGTCTGCTGAGCATGCACATACTGACAGGTCAGACTTTTCTTCCTTGTTGCTGTTCGTGTCGGCCGAGTCCTTTTTCTTCTTCGCCTTTTTTTCCTTTCTCTTCTCTCGTCTGCTGCGCAGAAACCCTGTCGATAGGATCAATATGGACTTTAGAAATTTCCAACGAAAAATCCCAGAAATTCGCAGACAGAAAGTTTAAACGATTTTTTTTTTCTTTTTTTTTTTGCAAAAGATTTATCAATGATTATATATATATATTTATATATATATATATATGTATGTATAATAGAACTTTCTACAATGATCCGAGATAGGTGCAGATTGCGGGATGCAACGGAAACGTGAAATAAATATAATTCAGCGATAGATCAGAGCAGCTCACTAAACGCGTTTTTTTTCTCAATAATTTTTTTTCTTCTTACTATTGCACTGCATATATTCTGCGTAGAACCACCACCATACCACCGTAAATATAAACTGAATATCAACGGAAACGCGAATTCCTCGGATTAAATTGTTTTTCTAACTTTTTGCCAAAAAAAAATTCATGTTATCGTTATTTTTTTTTTTTATTCCGTCACAGATTTCTTCACGCACAAAATTCGGTATGTGTGAAGGAGTACGAATGACTCGGAGCGAGAATGAATGACATGAATAGTAATAATAATTTTTTTAATTTTATTTTTTTCGAAAAAAAACACAACACCTGTGAGCCATGCATTACTTAAGATCTGTAAAAATCGGCTCACCTGAGGCATCCCGTCAGTAGCCGCCACCTGTGCTCAACGTTATTCAAGTCCATAAATCTCCCATCGAATTACAAAGATATAGAAAGATATATTGTGAGCACTATCGCTTCGCTATCGATATAAATCGATTAAAAATAAATAAATTTTAGAAACTATTCTCTTTCAAGAACTAAAACAAAAATAACAAAGTTGGAACAACACTTTCACGTATGTGGAAAAAGAATTGTTGAAATAACACGGTGGACGGGACGGTGGACTGTATAAATGACAATAAAAAAAAAATCGAAAAAATGCGAGAATCTCGTACGTGTTTGCGGGGGTGAATGAGTTTTTTTTTGTACGTCTCGTACGAGGGAAATATTTTGTGTACAATGATAAAAAGATTCCCTGGTTTTTGTTTCATGTGCGTATAACATGTCACCCCCAAACAACGATTGTTAGAAAAACAATTTATAAGTTTCACATCGGTCACCCGTGAGAATTATTAGCGACTAGAAAAAATGTTGAAGCGAAAGCTTCGTGTTAGCTAGGCACAATTTTGTGAGGAATAAAAGCTTCGTATAAGCTGTACTTGCACGCGATGTGTGCTACAGAAACCTCAGAAGGTTGAGTCGTGAGAGAGAGAGAGAGGTAGAGAGAGTTATATATATATAGAAAAAGTGGCTGCGGTTGTTAGTAAAAATTACCCTAAGTCAACGCTCTGATAAAGTGCGAAAGATAGTGGAGGAATACATAATACGTGTGATCACCCTGACGATATCTGCACGAGATTAAATTCCATCGAGTATAACAGCTGAGTCTTGCGTCGCACAAACTTCGCTCTACGAAGCTCAATTGGAGAATTAAATTCTGCAAGTGAGCAATTTTTTTTTCTTTCTAAAGCAGTGCATTAACGGAGACTTGCTAAAGATGAAATTTGATGTCATGCAGAGATCTTCAGGGTGTTTACGTGTGATACCGAAAGCCGATTAAAAGTCAGAGAGATGGAAAGAGATTTGTTCTTCTCCTTTATTCGAGACGCGTAACAAACTATTCGACCGAGCTCGTAGAGGAGGCAAGTAACCGAGAACCATACATAGACAGCAGAAGAGAATCGGCAGAGACTTTTTCCTCTATTTTTGTTTTCTTTTTTCTTTAGGTAGATCCACGATTAAAGCTTTTACATTTAGATCCTCTGAGAGGGTTCCTGGAGATGCTGGGAGGTGGAACGGCAGAAGGCGGGTTGTTTCCCTGAGGAGTTACAGGTGCCGAACCAGACCCCGCTTGCCTCTGCCTCTCTGAAAAAATATACTCAACGCTCACTCGTCCGAACTCTTGCCCTTTCGTTTCTCTCTAATAAAATTTGATACTCGTTTGTTCGGTCCTTTTTTCGTTTATCGCGCGCGCGTTAAATCTGTATTTCAGTTTGGATTCCTCCACCTACATCGTTGTTAGATTTTAATAAAGCGCGATGCAACAACCAATCAAAAGTAAAGCGCAATGAAAACGATCCGTGGTTTGATAAGATATCGCTGCGGTTATATATTATTTTTTTTTTGAAATGATAATAATGAAAATACGAACGGCATAAACAAACGATATGGCTGTGCTGAAACAAAATCGATGTATGTACGAGATAGAAAAAATAATGGTGAAGTGATTTTTTTTTTTTTCTAGTGATGTCCGATCGACAGGATAGTCCAGCCTCAATACGATCGGAGTGACGTACCCACGAAAAAAAGAAATACAAAAAATTATGTCATATACACTTGACGTACAGTTCGACTGCCAAATAAAATCATTTAGCGGTCGATGTTGAAAAAAATATATCTTTAGATTTTTTTTTTTCTCGTGGGTTTCTGATCGAGCGTGTGAGACACATACACAAAGGCAAACACATACAATTAAACATTACGTACCGAAAAAGTAGCGAGTGTAGAAGAGTAAACACGTGGATTTACACAAAAGTCTGTATCTATCTGTATATCTACAGGGTTAAAAAAAAATCGTTAGGCCTAACTTTGAGCGTATCGAGGCCATCGATCCGTGTCGATAGCACAATTTGAAAAGGAAATTTATCACGCTAGTGCGTTTTTTTTCAATTATTTTTTTTTTCTTTTACTTTCATTAGATTTGTTTTTTTTTCGTGTTTTTTGCTATCGTTTGACCTACCCTGGGAGTTGGACATGAACAGGTTGAGTAGAGAGGTGGTACGACGGGAGGCCTTGGTTGTTTGACCCGTCGTCTCTCTATCCTTTTCTCTTTCCTTTTCCCTAGTTTTATCCTTCTCGTGAGCCCTCTCGTCTCTCTCAACCCCGGTAACCGCGATACCCACCCCCTTCGTACTGTGATTTGTTCTCTTTGAGTTATGTTTGTTACCGGCAACGCCTGTCTCTCCATTCGCGCTCTTCGGCGTCGATTCCTTAGCCACCTCGACGCTACCCTCCACTTGCGTCTGACTCGTCATTTCCGCGATACTCGTGATTACCTCCTCGTACTCGATCACTCCTGCGGTCACGGAACAAACAACGGAATTCAATGGGGTTCCTCGGCTCTTAAGGGAATACGTCACACAACGACTTTTCTACTTTTAGAAAATAAAAATCACAAGTGTTATAAAGCAATGATTAAGGGTTTTTTTAAAAGAATTTCAAATAATTCGATTCTCCACATGGATTCCGAGACCCATGAGCTTGAAGTTGTGTCAATAAGTATGAGCTACATATGGTGCCGCGGAATAAGCAACTTACTTTAAAAAAAAATCTTAAATAACATTACAACATTATTAGGGATGCATTAAAAAATTAGATCGAGCTGTGCCCATAGATTTTAGAAGATAGCATAAGTTTAAGGAGCTACGAAGCTGTACATGAATAGATATCTGGGCCTCAAATACTACTAGCAACATGCCCCCCTCTCCCCCAATTAAGAAACGGCGACCCGTGACGTATTTCCTTAATTGTTCACCGGTTTCGTTAATTGCTTCATTGCAACTCAAAGAGAAGAGCAATTACTGGTTTTTGCTTACCCGGCTTCTCGAAACCCGTGTATTTACTCTGTACAAACTGCTCCAACAATTTGTCGACCGTCATGTCGAGACACTGTCGCTTGAAGTCTATGTGAACTTGGCCGACTTGCTCGTGATTAGTCTGAAGCACGTCGGCGTAAGTATTCAGGAATTCCTTCATGTGTTTCAAATGTGTCTCCTCGACGTCTTGGAATCTCTGCGTAAAAATATATGTAAGTAATGAAAGAAAATTGGGCATTGAGAGAATTTGATAGTGACGAATATTAACCCTGCAAGCCTGAGTCATTTTGCTCTCGAAATCGTTGCGAACGACCGTGTACTTGTCGACGAGGGCTTTGTAGTCGTCCTGAGCCTTCTTGAACTTCACCTCGGATTTCTCGAGCTCTCGCTGGCTCGCATTGTCCTTGCGAAGTTTCTCGAGCTCCAGGCCCTTCTGCAAACACATGTCCTTCGCCTTCTGGAGGGTCACGGTGATGCTTTGGATATTCTGCACCACCTCCAGCGTCGATGATTCTTCCTCTTTCACCTGAAACTCGAGGACAAATAAACTTTTCATAAATAACGCGGTTTCGCACTTCATTTTTCTTATTAAATCTTCATTTAATTTGAGAAAATGTGGATGGAAATTTCTAAAAAAAAATGCATATCATTACCTCAAAGTCCGCACTAGTACACAGTAAAAAATAATTTCGTAAAATCATAATACGAAGTTTCATAAAAATAATGTCAAATAAGTGATAAACTCGTATGCTCAGGTTTGAATATACAAACCTGTCCTTTTACTTCCCGCCTCATTAACAATTTTATTTTGTACCTTCGTTTGCAAAACCAGAGCTGGATGGTGCGGTCGGGAAATTAACGAATATAAAATTGTCGTCGTTTGTGGATAAGTTTTTTTGTAAAAAGTACACATTTTTTTTACCGTTCACTTTCTTTGATGGTACAAAAAATAATTATACTCCCATCCTCGCTACAACCAAAAGAATTCTACGCCATCCGCTCGCGACAAAAGAAAAAAACTTTTTTTACTGTGTAGTTTCTTTGAGGGCACAGAAAATAATTTACTTGCATCGTTGCTACAACCAAAAGAATCCTACGCCATCCGCTCGCAAAAAAAAATCCCAGAGGAAAAGAAAATCTCTCGTACATAAAGAGTTAATTTTATGATATCATTACTATTTTATCTGGAGTATATTGAGGTGGTCGGAAGTGGAGCTCATGACTTTAATAGACTCATTTCTTGTCCGCTTTTGTCGTAATATCGAATAACTTTATCCTCGGCGCCTGTGCGTCGGGAGAGAGAATATGCGAGCTCGAGTGGGCGGACACTGTCTGATAATGAAAGCCAACGGGACACGACGCAAGTGTAGAGAGAATTAATAAAAAAAAAAGAGACGAGAGAAGATACCTGAATAGCTTGGAAATGCTGTTTGTGCGGAACATGTGCGGAACTCTTGCGCGCTCATTATAAAAAAAAAATAAAGCTGCATGCAGCTTTTTGTATTGTACTCACAGCCTTGTGTTTCTTGTGTAACTCGTCAGCGTACTTGGACACATCCTTTATGAGCTCGGATACTCTCTGTGCCATCTGCAGATGAAGCGTGGCGAGTTTCTCTGCGGCACCGCGCAAGGCTGCCCAAACAGGTGCAAATGTACCCTGCGTACTGCTGCTGTTGCTCGCCTGCTTGGCAACTTTGCTGAGAAGCTTGTAATTGTTCTCCTCGATGGCCGACCGCTCCCGAAGAAAATCGGCCAACTCCTTGCTCGCGACCACGCCATGCTTCATGTTATGGTACAACACGTCGAATCCATTATTCTTTTCACCCTGTTGACAATAAATTCACAGGGTCGATTATTCATTAAAACGACAGTTCGCATCGTATCGACTTTTTGGAGTAAAATAATTTTACATTTTCAACTGTGTCGAACCTTTGCATAATAAATATAATTAATATATATTTGTTATAAATAAAATAATAAATATAACGCTGGAAAAAATTGTGTTTGGACATTAATGAATTTTTTACATAAACTGTGTCTAAAATTTAAAACTATTTTAAAAATTAAAATTTAAAAAAAATTTTAATTTTTTTATGAAAATGTTTGTAGATTTCGGGCAAAAGAGTTGTCACTTTAATATCTGGTATTTTTTATTTATGCGCCCTAGTTTCGTACTGCTATGTGCTATGGTGATATCAAGCGCTATTGTCATATTTACTGAATCCTTCTCTCAGTCTATAAATAAAATAAATGAATATAATTGAGAAATAAAACATTCATTAAAAGTTGAGATATAGCTTTTGGGTGATTGTCTTTTGGAAACTGGTCGATCGACTCTAAAATTTTTTTATTTTCAACATAGCACGCCGTATTTCAATGGCTCTCTAACCCTGAAATTCAATATCGAGGATTTGCGAAGAGGCCAATTTTTTTGAGTTATCGCGTGTTATTGCAGTTTTTTTTTTTTCACAATCTGAGCAGTGCATTGGCGCTCAATTCAGAAGGTCAGCGTGTATTCAGTTCGTGGGCTGTTCTCTCCGGGCTTTTATCTTCGTTTAACTGAAATTTAATGATAAATTGTTTGAAGAGCGAAGAGCGAGGCTTCGCCGGCTGTCCGTCCTCGGGCTGATAGCTCAGTGGCGATAGTGCCGTAATATATACACGCAGAGGTAATCTGTCAGGCGTTCGAAGCTACAGTGATTCTCTGGTGTCGCTGCGAGGCTCGACGCGTGTATTGTCGACGAGCTCGTACGCGGTTCGCCATGCGCTGTTGAACCCTTTACCGCCCACACTGTTAACCGATAGCGACAATTAAGCCCCGACGATTTCCAGTATCCCTCTCGTACGTCGTTGAAATTTTTTTATTTAAAAATAAATTAAAATAAAATAAAATACAAAAAATAGACGATCAAGTCACTTCCACACCGTTCTCACGAGCGAGACGAGATCTAGTTTTGGAAAAATTGTAAATTGTTACCCTCGTAAGCACGTACCCGACGTTCTTCCTACCTCGCTTGCCTAACCGGTTTTCACCGAGTTTTCCTGGTAACAGCGACAGGCTCTCGACGCCGGAAAAATAAGTCTCTCGGGTAGCAAAAAATAAATACAAAACAAACAAACAAAAAATGCAATAAAACCCGACGAACTACGTCTGCAAAAAAATTTCGACATTTTTATACGTCCGTCGTCAGGATATCCGGTCAACATTGCTTTTTTTTCGTCAATTTATTTCCATGTAATGTTTCCGATTTTGTTTCCGAAAGACCGAACATATCATCGCTTAAGAGCATGCGAAACACTATGGAGTGCGAGAGAGACAGCATCAGTGGCACTCTCGGCAGAGCGGGAGAGACGAAGGTTATGTAAAAAAAAGCTTCCAATACTGTTCATTAATTTTCAATGAAAATTTTTGTACTGTGTGCTCTTCGTTACCGATCATTTTCCGAAACGTTTACACGGCACCTTATGTAGCTTTGTCCGCGCATTACTAATAAAAACTTGGTAAACAAATCTGAAAAAATTGGATACGTTTCAGCATGTTCTTTGTCTGCAAAGTTGCAAACTTTTATGGCGATCGAATCGAAATACATTTTGGTCAAAATATTCTTAAAAAATTGTATTTCAATTTTTTTTTTTTCGCGATTTGCTCTCGCGAAGAATTGAGGGAGAAAGTGTTACAGCTGTTCCATATTCCTCACGGAAATACCGTAAATTTACGAGACCTTTGAGGCCCCCCGTGTAATTTATGCGGGAACGAGAAACTCGCATGGAACTCTCGTTGTGTATAAGAAGGCTTGACGAGAATGTACCGGGGAGCCATTTAACACTGTAACCCTGGATCGGGTCGCAACTATAAACTCGTACGAGGAACAGTGATAGTCCTTACGGTTCGTTCTCGTGCGTACACATGTACATTGCCGATGGAAAATACGCTCCACGGAGCGGCTGCGGAGCGATGACGTTACGGCAATGGGCTGCTATTAGATTCTATTTCTTCCATCAAAGCCATCGCGCGAGTTTCTACGCGTCGTCGCTCGTGTCCGAAGCCACGGAGCTCCCCTGCTCTCGCCGCTGACCGTAATGTATGTTTTTCCTCAACGTTTCGTTCTTTTTTGTCGACGGTTGTCGAACATTGCATAAATTAACGAAATGCTGACGTTACGTTAGAGCTCTGGAGTGTGTGCGTCCGGGTGGTATTATCCCGTGCAAGTAATTACCGCCGCTCTCGAGACGGAAACATTACAATCGATTATTGTACGGTGTAATGGGCCGGTGCGGCGGGAGCTCTCGCGTAGGTCGGCGAGAGACCGTTTATTATACGGCGTAGTAACTCTCGGTGATTTACCTTGGAATTTTTTTTCGGCTTAATATTTTTTGTTTTATTTTGTCGATATCCAATTAAATTTTTCGGTCTACGAAAAGAAATCCGGGATTTTGGACGATTTTGCCCCGACATTCCATTTTTTTTCACGTAAGAAACATTAAGGTAGTGAGAAAATTCTTTCAACACAGTCGGTATGAAAAACCGACTTTTTGTTACCGACCGAGTAATTTCGCACGACTCAAGTAAGACTTTCTGGCGATGCTATTCAAATTTTCTGAAATCCATTTTATGAAGTTGCATTTCGAAAAAATATATATATATATATATTTCATTGAATTACAATTACTTTACAATCGATAATTTAGTCGTTGTATAAAAATGATAGGTTAGTCGTCTCCGCGCCGTTATCGCACGTGCACCAAGGTCGCCGGAAGACTCGTCGCCTGCAACGGTGCTCCACCCCCACTGCACCGGTCGGTAGTTTATCGATAACGCAAAAGCCGCGTGGAAGATAGTCCGGGAGGGAGAGATGAGTAACAGGAAATAAGACTACGGAAAGGGAGGAGGCTCCTTATCTCCACTTTCCATAAAGTCCAAACTATGACAACGAAAAAAAAAATATATATCTAATCGAGTCTTAAACCGACGCCTCGTCTCTTCGCGCCCCAAGGGGCGGGGGGGGGGGAGAGGAATCAATCAGCTACGATTAACTCGATCAACGAAAGATCGTCGAGTGTAACGAGTCTCTGACGTTGGTAGACTTTGCCCTCATTGTATTCGATTCGATGAGCAGAGAAGAATGAACGAAACGACGTCGGTTAGGCGCGGAAGGGAGAGGGGGGGGGGGAGGCGCTCCGCTCTCGAGTGTCTAAGTTCGCTCAATGGCCAATTCTCATTCCGAGCGTATGACAACTGAGCTGATACACACAGCGTCGCTGCACCCGTGTAGGAATGCGCGGGTTTTAGTGTGGCAGTGAGGTGATACGGTACGCTAACCACCTCGCGTCCTTTCCTAACGTACATTCTCTCCGAGCAAGGCGGCAAGTGCCCGCCGCTGCCAGTGTGGCCACTGTGCCTGCTGTTATATTCCGTGGTAACTGTATGCAGTGGCCACTACAATGACGACGGGACGGCCGAAAGGGCGCGGGAGAAAGAGACCTTCTATTATCCTTACGCCTCTCCACTCCGCAGCCGTGAAAAATCAACGCCTCCTCCTACTACGCTGGTCAGGTGGAAAAACAAGCCCGAGTCACGATTGTGTATGTTAAAAAACAACCCGAAGTTTCGAATAAATTTCGTCGCCTGAGTTCTACGACTTTCGAGGTCTATTACGGTGCCGTTCGTTCCTTAACCGATATAAAATATTGATATTAGATGAAAATATTTATATCAGATATAAATATTAATATAACCGATATAATAATAGTTAGGTCGTCAAAAATTTAGATACGATTCATCGTAGAGATTTTTTGGTCGTAAGGCTCGTACGGTAAATTATCGGCTCGGGGGGGGGTCACGAGTAAATAAACATCGTCGTAAATTTATAGATACCGTATCGTATGTTCGATAACACTAACGAGAGGATTAAACGTTTGCGGGTATAATCATGTGTAGTTAAAAAAATGTCTTTTTTTAAGTCGATTTAATCCTCTTGCGGGCAGTACACCTTGCACCTATGTAGTTATATATATATATATATATATATATATATAGATTTTATTTTTTCAACGATAACGCGTGCACAGTAGGAGACCTGTGCGTACACAAGTTGCGAAAAGAAAATAACGAGGAGAATTCACGTGTCTGAACGCAAACTTATTTAAAAAAATGATATTTCTTTCGCCGACTCGTGAATAAACTGTACAAATTTAACGAACTGTTTACAAAACGAGTCTACCGTTAACTGATCGCCGTAGAAGTAAAAAGCAAATCCTTAAACAACAATTCTCCGGACAAATATTGAAAATAAACAAAAGAATGACAGAACGCTCATCCGCCTCTTTCGCCCGATTCGCGTCGTCGGCAGCCGCTGAATAAACGAGAACACGCTAAAAAAAAGAAGCCTTCGATGTGTCGAGCGGAGGAAAAAATAAACGAGATCCGCGACTGCAGCTCGGAGAGTGTTACGAGTATCGCCCTCCGTGTAATCTCTACACCAGTTTATTCACTGTTTAACCTAACTTTGTCGAAATTTTTTTTTTAACTTGACAGCTCTTACTCGAAGCCAGATTCTTTCAGTGGAATTTTTTTTTTTTTTTTTTTTTTGCAAACCGATCAATCTTCGCTATCCGAGATTGGGATTAAAATATTTCGAAAAACTTTCTCTCTCGGTGAAAAAGAAACTCACCCAGAAATAGTCGGCAAAGTCCACGGTCATGATGAGCCGCGATCAGACCATCGTATAGTATTCGCGTTTCGTTTCGCCGCGTTACTGGCCTCTCTTTTTTTTCTCGCTCCGTCGATGCCGCTGCTGCCACTCGCTCTTCGACTCTTTCTTATTCTTAATTCCTCTTTGGCGTACACACCGCACCTTCTTCCTCGGGGCACTGCTACGAGACGTGCACGCACGTAGGTAGGCGACTTAACGCGCGAGATGAAGACGGATGGGGGACGGAGGGAGACACGAACGAAGCCGGAGGCTCGGCGGCGCACAGGACGAGCGAAAATATTAACTCGTTGACTCGCTCCGCAAACGAAACAACACACCCCGCGCGCCGAACGACTGCGGCAGGAGTAACGGGTTAACTCGATTTGTGGATCAATCGAAAAATAAACTACGTACACTCGGTGTGTGTAGCTACCTATCGGGCGAGGGTTCCTTTTTTCTTTTTTTTTTTCTAAAGTGTAGTATTTACTCGTACGGGGCACGGTCACGGCGCGGAAACGCGATCAGGAGAATCCGAACGAGCGACCCGACACGTAACCGTGCTCGTAACGTCTAGCAGCTCCTCGGGCGTCTCGGCGAGCGGAACGAGGGACCCACTCGACCGCGGAGACACGGGTCAACTATCTTTTATTCGCGTAGCGAGTTACAAAGTCGCCGATAGGTTCGCCACTGTGTCGGCGAGCGAACGCCGTCGGTAAGTCGGAGCCTCGCTGAGCGTCGATAGGAGAGAAACGAAACCAGTGCGAAGGGAATTCGACGCTCTTGGTCGGCAAGTCCGAAAACGAAGTCGAGTACGCGTTGTTTATTTTACGCGATTGCCCCACGTAGAATGACTCCCGTCGCCTCGATTTTCCACGACTTTGCGCACCAGATCGTTCGACGCCTCCTTGAAATTGTAGGCCCAGCCTATTTTCCCGAATCCGTCAAGTATCATTGTCGTTAGGTTCAGCCCGTAATCTCGAAACTCGGCTGCCTTGTAGTCCCATGGAAACGTGTGATGATAATTATGCCACCCCTCTCCCATAGACACAAAAGCTACGAGATAGTTTTCTGTGGGACAAATGGACCTAGTAAATAAAAAACAACATCGATTATCTCTTCACTTTTGTGCATATATCAGTGCCATTAAAAATAATTGAAGTGTAATCGGTATCTTCATTTTTTTTAAATGTAAACATTATTCCATAATTTTGCTTCCGCATAGAGTAAGATTTGATTTCGTCAAAATATTTTTTACACAAACCCGCGCACGCGCGCGCGCGTGTGTGTGTGTCGTGTCAAGCCTGTAAAACTCAACCATCTATAACTCAAGAACGGCTTTATTAATCGAGTTGAGGTTTGGCACGCATGTAGAGCAGTTGAGTGCCTTCGTTTGCTACAATTACCAATAATTGAAAGATTCGTTCAGATTTTGAAATTTTCGAAAAATATCATTTGCTCTCTAGCTCTTATAATTTTTTTTAGATATGTGCCTAAAAAAATCGACATAATTCCCTATTGAATTTGGCAAGAGTCGGTCCATTCGTATAAATTTTATAACATCTTTGTCTAACAAGAAAATGCGTACCACACAACGGACGCACGCTTCCGTTTCAAATATTGAGGTAGAAGCTAAATAAGTGGCAGATTCGTGATCAGTGAGAAAAATACATCAGACGTAGCGCCGAAACTACGAATAACGAACATTTTTTTAATCAAAAATGTGTAATGAGCTTCAGAATATTCGGGGCTTCATGTCATTATTTTACATGATCAAAAAGTATATTGAAAATATAATTGGTTTTTTAAAAGATTTTTTTTTTACTTCATAGAGGAAACTTGGGTTTCATACATATGGATAAATGGTGCAAAGTAATCTGCACATAGCTTCCGCATTTATTACAATTTTGCACATAGCTTCCTCTATGCAGAAGCCAAAAATCGATCAACGAACTTTCTCATAGAGAAAGCTATGAGAAAAATTTTAATAAATGGGGAAGCAATTCGCAAATTCCTTTGCACCATTCTTCTTTTTCAATAAGATCAGACATCAAATGAATAAATAAAAAATGACAAGATACTCACTTGTTGTAGCTACGATATCCCCAGAAATGCGCGAAGCTATTGATTGTAAATATTGCGTTGAGGATGAAGGCATAACGAACGAATGCCTGCGACATTATCGTCACGTACCATTCCTCATTCCAGCAGTAAACGGGAATAATAATCGGTATTATGAAGCCAACGAGTAATTTCAGTATTGTAAAATGTCTGTCATAAAAAATAAAATTAAAACAACAATATTTATGTTAACCAGTTTTTCGTGTCAGTTTTTTTTTTTTTTTTTACACAAACTTACTTTTCTTGAAATTGTATGAGCGGGTCGGACAGAATATCACTCATGTCGACTTCTCGTCTGCGTCTCATTAATTCGGGATGCTTCTCCATCATCGTCCAGCCCACATGGCTGAAGAAAAGGCCCCGATTGGTATTGTGCGGATCGGCATCGGTGTCCACATATTTGTGGTGTACTCTGTGGTTCCTCACCCAATTGTATACCGAATTCTACCGTACAATAAACAAATAAATATATTAAATTGGCACTCTTCCATAGAATAATAAAAGTATTTACCATTCCGGCTAAGAGATAACATGCGAGCAGAATGATTCGAAGAGGTATCTTGGCTTCGTACGATCTATGCGACCACAAACGATGAGGTCCGGCGGTAACACCGAATACGCCCATTCCTGTCGTGATCAAAGCTGGAATAATGCACAAGCAACACTTAGTTACCTTCGCTTCGATCGACATTAATGGAATATCAATATCATTCTTTTTTTAAAAAAGGACATAAAAAAAAGCAATTATAAAAAAAAAAAGAAAAAATCTTCTAAGTATCCATCTAGTAATGGTTGACTTACACCAAAGAGTGAGCATCTTGTATTGCAAAATATTAACCGTGAGGAGAGTGTATACGGTTCCGACGTGCAGGAGACCGACACCGATTACACTGTGCCATATAATTTTCGTTTTAAATTCGTACCATCCGATCTTATAGTTTCTTAATTCTTGCGTTGTTTCATCTTTCTCCAGATTTTGTTGTTTTTTCACGATCGGGGATTCGTTACTTTCAAGGTGTTTCTTCGAATTGGCGGTGGTGATGTTCTCCGGTATTGCGTCGGGAACGCCCTGTACCATTTTGCTGGCGGTGCTGTCGACGACGAGCAAGTGAAAATGCTTCGAAAAAACGATGTCGATCGCCTCCTTTGAAGGTGCTCAAAATAAAATAAAATAAAATAAAAATAAAAAATAAAAAAATTAAATGATGACCTGATTGTAACAAAAAACGAACGAAGCAACTTCCCCGCTTACAAACTCATTTATATATAACGCAAAGTTGTCATGAGAACTGTTTAAACAACAGACGCGATTTTCCGCGATTATTGATAATTCATTGCATGAATTCGACGGAATTGATTTCGGATGTGTTATGCCGTGCAGAGACCTTTGCCACTTTGTGCAATGCGGCGCACCTTGTGTGGATCATGCGATGATAGTAAATAATTTCTGGAGTGAAACTTTTTTTAGGGACGTTCTGTATTTTCAAGGTAGAGTAAAGTCGCGTTACTGACACATTTCACAGTAGAGTAATTCACATTATTGGTAACGCGTTATACGAAAAATGTGCTTTCTAGCCAAACTGACTTCTTTATTCGTTCTCGTGCATTCGCGGAACCGTAAGAAACGCAAATGAAACCTATAAAGGAAGGCATGATTGTCAAGAAAAAATTAATAATCATACCACTTCCCGCTTCCCAATTCATTTATACGCCACGTGCGGTATCGTGAGAACTGGGTGAATAGCAAATGCGATTTTCTGCATTTTTTAATAAATCATTAGCTGAATTCAATGGAATCGATTTCGGATGCGCGTATCTTATGAGAATCATGCGATGATAGTAGGGGAGACCTTGGCAAAATGGGTAAGCGGTAATTTCAATTATCAGCTTTTATGAGGAAGCGATATGAAAATTTTTATTTTCAACTTTATGAGGAAGCGATATGCAAATTTCAATTTTCACCTTTTTTTTGTTTTATTACGATCTTGTTTCTACATAACTAATTCCTTTCCGGGCGCTGCTGCGTGCTTTCTATAATGTATAAACATATGACTGCTGAATTTTGTTTGTATGGTATTGAACAATCTTTACAAGTCGTAACATTGAGCGCGCCTTGATTTATAGCTTTAATATTTATTATTCGATAATCAAGTTGAGAAAAAAAAGCAGAAAAAATTATACGTACAATATTTCGCCGTGACAAATATAAATATATGTATAATCTAGTTATTATAATTAGTTTACTGTGTATATAATATTTGCGAAGTATATTTGTATAATTATTTCGTTTTGAATGGTTTCCAAATACATATTTATAGTAGTCGTTTCGCGGGAGGGGGGGCTTAAATATATAAAAATCTGCAAATGTATTATAACACACATTATGACACCCAAATGATAAACTTGAGCGGTCTCTATCCTTATCCATATTTTTTATCTTGTTTTTCTCTTTCAATGCATTCGCGCTCACTTGACAATTTTCTCGTTCATTTAACCCTCGGGGTCAGGTACTTTTCAAAGCCGTGCTAATTATACGCCGTGCCTATGATTAGTTCAACGGTTTTTTTAAACCCATTCGTTTTCCAAGCTGCAGCAGAGTATTTCTTATTCGGTGAATCTACATCTCAGTTTCTTCGAAACATTTAAAGTATTTCGCTTGAAAACATTCAAAACATAAACTAACGCCCCAGCCCCGAACATGCACGTTACGAAATATTTATATTATTATAAATAGGAGTTTAAACATGATGCGAAAGAAGGATTTTTTTTCACAATTGTTTCTCAAATCCTCAGAAGATCGAGAAATGAATTGAACGCTCGACCGAGCTCGTCTCCCACGATAAAAGTGCTACGATTGGGGAGGGGGGGGGGGTTCTTCTTTCCGCCAAAGAGATTGCTTGAAGTACCTCCAAGAAATGGTTTTTTTTAAAGAATTTTATGATACTTGGCATACACGCTCTTTAATACTTTATTCATACATCTGTGGAATTTAAATATCATTCGAATAATGACCGTTTCGAAGCTGAGTTATTTACACTGAAAGTTAGCATGAGCTTCTGATTGCCTACTACATGAAAACTCGAATCTCTCCTCATGAAGTAAGGTTAAGGGCATGTGATACAGACTCAGTCGGTAACAAATCGCCTTCCCTATTTTCTCCAAAGCGATTGATACAACGAGCAAAAGCAAATTAGGTTTTCATACTTATATCTATTGCCTACAGAAACCTAATTTGATTTTGGTCGAAGCATCAACCATCACGGAGAAAATAGGGTAAGCGATTTGTTACCATCGGAGCATCTATACGTATGTATCACATGCCCTTAAGCGAAAAGCGATTGGGAAGGTTTGAGTCCGCAGAAGCTAAATTACCGACGCTTGGAGAAGCTGGCTATCAGCAATGCAGGTATCTGCTTGCCTCAAAGGTATGGATAGCTCGCTACTCAAGGGTGGGTAATTTAGCTTCTTCTCCGGACCCCGTTGGGTGGCCCCTAAGCCTGGAATTTTCTAAGTGCCCTATGGGGGAGGGGGGGGGGGGGGCTGATTATCCAAAGTTCCTTCGGGCCTCTGCTCCTCATCCTGATTATTCTAAGTCCCTATTCTTAGCAAGTTTTGGAGACATTCAACGAGAGCGCGCGACCCCCAGAAGTCCCAGTATAGATATATTGGCGCCGAGACGCTTCCGCGTCTCTTGATAATAAACAGAGAAAATGCGTCGCGCGGCCTCTAGCGCTTGACGGCAGAATTACCCATTCGGCAACCTACCTTACTGCGGGAGGCAAACCGCGTCGCATCCTTCAAGCGGATTTCACATATTCTTAAGAACGGTGGATCTTGTCTATCCTTCGTTTTAGTGGGTACTTTGCAAAAGCAAAGAAAATTTATTCCTAAAATCATAACTATTTTTGTTCCCCAAATAAAACAAAAACTTAGTAAATCCAACTTTAGGTTTCAACGTTCGAGGATAATTTTTTTCTTTCTTTATCGTAGGTGTCTTGCAATCGCGTGGTGCATCGCCTGCGGGGGAGTCAGACGAGCTCGACGATAATTTTAGTCCACCGTCGTCGAGCGATTATCGGTTTTTGCAGTGTGGCCAATGGCAAATGGTATAGCGGGCTTCGTACGTATCGTACGTGTGTACGGGCGATTATACTTCGGCGAAATAGTCGGAGGGCGCTCCGTCCGAGGCTTTCGACCCTGAGTGAGCGTCGGGGCGGTGGGGCTCGACCGATGATTGGTGTGTCTCGTAGGGACGAGCGACAGGTGCACTGGCCGCGTGCGCGTAAACTCACCCCTCTGTTCTTCCCAACATCCCACCTCTTCTCCATCCGCCTCCGCTCTCTCTCTCTCTCTCTCTCTCTCGCTCTCTCATTCTCCGTCTGTCCACCTCAATTTCTAACACTGAATAAGGCTTTCCGCTCGAAAGTTTCATTCGTCAACGACACACCAATCGACCAGCAAACGTTCTCGTACCGGTTAATAAAGGAAAAAGAAAAATAAAGAAACAAAGATCGTGTCTCGTGCATCCTCGGAATCGAGATAAAAAAAAATCGCGCACAAGCCTCGTACGAGATCCATTGTTTTTTTTTTTTTTTTTTCTATCGACCGAGAAAATAAATAAAAACAATAAACTATATATAAAAAAATTCTAAAAAAAAAAAAACTATAGTGATTTCCGGTGTACGATGCCAGCGAACAAATCCAGCCTGACGTCTCTGCCCTACAAAGAGAAACCGGGCAACGGCTTCGCGGCCTTAACGTCGAAAAAGAAGAAACGCACCTGTGTTAAAAGTAAAAAACATTGCAAGCAATATCTGGTGAGTCGATACAGCAACAATAAAAAAAAAACCCAAAAAAAATGAAAAAAAAAAAAAATTCGTAAATAAACAACGAATTTTATGTGTTATTCGAATAATTATTAATTGTTGAAAATAATTGTTGACAAAAGAAAATTGGGAACTATACGGAAGTGTGTGTGTGTGCGTGTGTGAGTGAGTGAGGGCGAACGGATAACGAACCCCGTCCAAAGTATACTATATCGTATTTATTTTTCATCGGATACAGTGTGGAGTAAAACGAGGCTGAGTGGTCCGTTCCGCCAACCGATCGATTACTCTATCTCTCCCACAGGGTTGAAAAATAATAAAAAATGTATATAAAATTTTTTTATTCGCGGATGTACTCGACGATAGAGTAATTTGTATTTTAATGTAGCTGGACGGATCGCGGAGATGGTCGAAAAAATAACTCGGCGAGATAGTGTGCGGGGATAGGGTTTGTTAACCCTTTGACAGTGTGCATGAACGGAAATAGTTATATGCCGGGTAGACGGTCGAGAGCACGAGTGCGGACGATCGATCGGCACAGCATGTTTAATTGCCATGTTATTAGTCATATCTACTTCCCTCGGGAGACAAAGAGCGGCTGAGTCTATTCAAAGAATTTCTATGGACCTTTGTAGCGAACTATAAATTAATTAATGCCCGTTTGGAGCACAAAGCTGGAGGTGCTCGGGCAGGAAAGAGCCGTTTTTCTAACCCTTCGATAGTCACCGGAGACGAAAATATTTATACTTATTTTTTTTTTTTTTCTTGAATGTATGGAAACTAAATTTTGTTTAGAATTGATTTTTATTCTCGCCGACCGTCGAAGGGTTAACGGAAATTTATTTGACAATGTTATTAGTCATATCTGTGGCTGAGTCTGTTCAAAGAATTTCTGTGGATCTTTGTAGCAAAGTATTAATTAATTAATGCTCTTTTGGAGCACAAAGTTGGAGGCACCCGAGCAGGAAAGAGCATTTTTTGTGACCCTTCGATAGTCACCGGAGACGAAAATAATTATACATCATTTTTGTTTTTGTTTTTCTAAAAATATGAATATTGAAGTTTTTTGTGCTTTTTTAAATTCTCGCCGACCGTCGAAGGGTTATCGAAAATTTATCTGGCAATGTTATTAGTCATATCTGTGGCTGAGTCTATTCAAAGAATTTCTATGGACCTTTGTAGTGAAGTACATATTAATGAATGCTCGTTTGGAGCACAAAGTTGTAGGCACTCGAGTAGGAAAGGGGGCGGTTTTGTAACCCTTCGATAGTCACCGGAGACGAAATTTGTATATATATATATTTTTTCTTTGTTTTTACAACTATGAAAATTACATTTTTTTTTTTTGAGAATTAATTTTTATTCTCGCCGACCGTCGAAGGGTTAAGGAAAATTTGTTTGGCATGCACGGATAGGTGAGGCGTCATTATGTACAAAAAAAAACTCTAAGTAGCACTATTTATTGTCCTCTTATTATTACCATTATTATTATTATAAAGCGTGTGTTGAAAGAAAAAAAGAGTTTATTATTTTTTGCTACCAATCCTGCACTGGCACCCCAACACCCCGCGTGATTCTCCGACACTGTAGGGGGATTATGTGTATATGTATATACTTGGCACTGTATATGTCTACTATTTTTTTTTTTCTCTTCCTTCGCGCAATTATACCCGACGACGTCGTCAACGAAGGGCCGGCCTCGAGACGACCGACCGATCCTCGACGGGGGTCAGTATCAAACCTACGTTATTGATTTCCGCGAATGCCGGGTGAGAGAGAGGAAAGAGACAAAAAAAAATCACAAAGAGACCAAAAAAAATATAAGAAAGGAACGAGGTTGGTGCTGATACGGCGAAAAACAAAAGGCGACTAGCGATTCTCCACTTCTCGCGCCCTCCTAAACCACTTTTCATTAAAAGAGGCTGGAAACGAAGTGGAGATGGCTGCGAGCCCGAACATCCCTTCCTCTCCGTCTCCCCCTTTTCTTCCCCCTTTATGTAACATCCTACTAAAGAACTCGGGGTGGTCTAAAAAAATTATTTATCTTCCCCAGTCTCATGTTTCTCTGGAAGATTTTAAAAACGCTCATACAGAGAATCAGTTGACTAATTGATAGGTAGGTTATTTAAAAAAAATAGCTCCGAGCTTTTAACAATCGCCCCGAAGGGCCTCGGTGATTTCCATTAATTTGTCAATTTATTTTTCTCAATGTTTTTCGTAATTTATTTACTTTTCAATATCCCTCGGTGCATTCTTAAAAATTGCTTAACAGCAAAAAAAAATTATTTTCGGTGCGCCGGTTCGGTAACGAAAAAAAAAGAAAAAAAAAAAAAAATAACTTCGAAGTCTTTGGAATCGCCCCGAAGAGCCGCGGTAATTGTCTTTAATTTCTCAATGATTTACCTAATCATTTTTTGTTTCAATGACCATCGGTACTTCATTAAAAATTGCTTAATAAAATAAATAAAATTATCGGTGCGCAGTTTCTGTTTTAAAAACAATAGCTCCGAGCTGTTAGGAATCGTCCCGAAGGGTCTCGTTAATCCTCATTAATTTCTCAAATATTTTTCGTAATTAGTTTTTATTTTTCAATGTACCTCGGTTTCTTTGTTGAGATTTGGTCGATAAAAAAAAAATATCATCGGGTGCCTTTCTCATCTACCGACCGTCGGCAGGCGAGTTTCCAGCGTCCCGGAACTGCCTTACCGACTGAGCAGCGAGGTCGGTAAATTCTCCCAGCCCAGCGGAAAGCAGCGCCCCTAGTCGCGAGAAACTCGAAACTTCTCTCGGCGTCCCGTCTCGGGCCCGATCGCAGCTCCGACGGTTCTGGCGTGATTCCAGCGTTGGCAACTCCCGCATTCGCATCACGTTGGAACGACGTACATCGTCGTAGACGGGAAACCGAACGGGGAGCGTAACCGCGCAGAGAGGGGGGGGGGGGGGGGCAACGACATTTCTCCATCGCGAAAGTACTGTATAGACAACTATTCCCATCGGTCTGACAACTCTCTATCTTCTCTACTGCGTCAGCTCGAGGCCATCGAGAAAAACTCTCCAGACGAAAAAAAAAAGGAAATATAAAAAAAAATCGATACACACATGAGAAATTTCTCCTCGAACGAGCGAAACAAGGAAATTCCATTTTTGCACGTAGTTGATAAAATCACGAGAATTTATTTTCAACACGTATGGGACTGGGCGAATAAATTATTTCGGACACGCGATCGGTAACGAAATTGATGCAACGAAACTGGGCGGATAAATCGCCATAGATTCAAGGAGACCGGCAGGGGGGGGAGGAGAAAACGGAAACGGAAGTCTGGTGAAACCGGCTGACCGCGAGCGTGAAACACGGCCGAGCGATTATGCAATATATGGGTGAGCCACAGAGGGCGAGAGTCCGCTAGAGACTCTGCTCTTCAATCTATTATACGTACGTGGGTATATATATACATATATATATATATATATACACGTCTTCGGACGATGTACATACATACCTGTTCCGTGTGTCGTATAAATTCGATGTACATTATGTAAAAGGTATCGAACCTTACGGCCTCTTAAACTCCGGCCACGAGCGTTTGGCTATTCTTCGATTTGCAGATGTCGATGACATTTATCATGCATCGATTAATCCTTTAATGGTTGCTGAGTCCAAAGTCACGTTTCCTCGTAACAGAAACGTTACAAATATTATTATTTTTTAGATTTGTGAGCGGGATTGTAATTTTTGAGATTGTGATGGTCGAAAACAATGTTTTGGGACAGGCTTTTAAAAAGTACATGGGATATGATTTTTGAAACACTTTAATGGTCGCTGAGTGGAAAGTCACGTTTCTCGTACAAGAAACGCTATTAATTTTTTTTCGATCTGTGAGCTATTTCTGAAATTGCGATGGTCGAAAACAAATTTTGTTTTTCCACAGACGTAGTTTGAGAAAGTACATGGGATACGACCTTAAAACGAGGAGGTATTTTTGTCGTTATTTTCGAAGCAGCGATATTTTTGCTTGCCGACAGAGTAGCGAGGAACCAAAGTGCTCATCGTGTTATATGGGGAAGAGTAAACAAGATAGGGTTGGTACCCGACGGAGTTTTAGAATCGTTCTTTTCCATCCGTTATTGAGCGACGAAAAAAGACAAAAAAAATTGCGCTAAAGGGAAACCTTGGAATTTTTTGAGCGTCAAAATTGAATGCTTGAAAAAAAAAATCTTCTCGACCACATATGGCTGAGATCCGATAAATTGCGTGACACGATTTTTTTTTTGAGGTCGGTTTAAACGCCCTATAAATAAAAGAAACATTTTTCTATAGAATTTTAAAAGGTGGTCGTCACGACTCGATCGCTAGAAAAACCGTCGCAGCAATCTCTCTTCCGTCACATTCAGTGCAATTTTTGTTCGTTCTTTTTTATTTCACGCTGTAATCTGGTCGGTACGAGTGGCGGCGTTTCGCTCTCACCCCCTTTGCCGCAGTTCTGCGTTATACGCTTTTAATTGGCCTCCCGCACGTGGTGCTGCGAAGCGAAGCGCCTCCGACGAGACGCGTTTGTTCTTTTTATTTCGAATAATAAAAATAAATATAAAAATAAAAAATAAATAAACATCCGGGCTAATATAAATTAAATTAAACTCCTGTCCGTCTGCACGTATTTCTTTTTTCTTTCTTTTTTAATCTCGTTCATTTTCCTAATGGAATCAACGCAGTCCTTCGTAATATTTTTCTCGGCTAGTAAAATGTAAAATCCTGCGGAGAGGTGGCGAATAAAAGGTTGCTTCTAATCCAGGACTCTCCTCCACATCCTTGCATTCAACGCGAATATGCTTCCCTCTCCGCCGTACCCGACTGCCCGTATACTCCGCGCCCTCTCTAGCTGGTGGGTGATGAAAATCTGGAACGACACGCTCCGAGCAATTTTTCGTATTACAGCCAAGGCAATCCTAGCCGCATGAATGAGGTGAAATGGTACTCCTGCGCCTTTTATACCCCGGCGCGTTATATTCGTCGCGCTTTTCGTGTTACGAAAAAAAAAAAATCTGCCATCCCAATTCCCTAGTTTTTGAAGCCTCAAAAAAAAGTAGCCTGAGCCAAAGACGACAAAAGGCCGCAATAAATACACGCAGTGACATAATAAAAGTGGTAATAAAAATACCACGATAAATCTGTTGCGCGCTCCCGAAAACCGGAAGCCATGTATTCTTGGTGAGATCATTTACGAAATCGTGCAAATTATATGTGCGTGGAAAAAACATTCGCAAGCGAGGAAATAAAAAAAAAATTGTTCCGAAGTTTGGAAAAAAATTATATAAAAATTTGCGCGCAGCCGACATAGAAATAAATGTGTGCGAAAAATGTAAAATATACGTTTCACGAAAAGTTCTACGTGATTCATACGTTATGATATATATATATATATATATGACGGATATATCCGATCGAAATTTTAAAAAATCTCGCGCACATGATAATTATATAATTTATATACGGAATATATTGTCGCTCGCAAAGTTGGATATTTTTAATATATTTCAAGCACACCTTTCGCAGATACTTTTTCCGTGTGGGAGTGATTCGCTGGCGGGCCGCGTGTATGCGCTATCGGTAGTGCGAGGCAAAGTCGATTCTCAGGGTTTGACAAGAATTTGCATGGAAATGAAATGTTTTAGGGATTACACACTCTCGTGAGTTCGGTCCGCGCGCACTTGTGCACTGTTGTATTAGCGGATGTGTATACTTTATAGGCAAATACGGTTTTGCCAGGTAGTTCGTGCAAGCGCTGTAACTTATTTGTACGGTCGGAGAAAAGGATTCGAGGATTTTGTTCTACGGAAGTTGCGCGCACACGCACACACAGACCGAAACACACTTGCGTCCCGAGAACTTTGTTGTATTATACGTGTAAATCGAATTTCCCTCGAGTTTTCACGCTTATGGATCTGCGGGTATATTTCAAGAGTGCTCTCTGACTTTTTCTACTTCGTTATTCGCCCGTAACTTTTTCTCTCCGGGTTCTTTTTTTTTTTCATTAGCAGAGTACTCGACTGTCTCTTCGTTACACTGGGATCGTCGGCCGAGATAAAAATAACCCGTTCGACATGATTATTTTTAAAGAGACTTCAATAATTAAAGACGCACTTTGGATATATAACTTTGAGGAGATTATTAACCTTGGGTTATGTAAGGGAGAGCGGGGCAAAATGGGACGGTGGGGCAAAACGGGATAGACAATCGGGATGCGTCGATGGGGTAAAACGGGACGTCCAAAATTGTTGGAAAATTGCGCCTTTACAAATGTTTAAAAAAACCCACTTTTCCAATGATTTTGGTACGTTCCATTTTGCCCCATCTATGCATCCTGATCGTCGGTCTCATCCTGCCCCACGGTCCTGTTTTGCAACGCTCTCCCCTACGAGAGCATGGATTTAGTGAGAAAGAACGTGGGACACATTTAATTCATTGAAAACTGTTGGTTTAATAAAAACAATCGCAGCAATTTCTGCACTCTTCATTGGAAAAGAATCGATGCGTTGAAAATTAAAAATTCATAAAAAAACCAGCGGAGCTTCGCGGGCTTCAGAGGGCCTTTGGGGGATAAAAATTTCCGTAAAACAATGATATTTTAAATGTTTTATTAACTTTCGAAAAACAAGATATCATTATTTAACGAACTTGGGCAGAAATTAATTATAAAATGTTCTCCAACGTGCGTGTCAACGTTTCCGACATGCCACAACAATTTTCAAGGGTTTAATCGATGCGTTAAAAATTCATAATGAATCAGCGGAGCTTCACTGCCCTCCAGAGAGTCGATTCGGGGGATAAAATTGTGCTCGTTACCAACAGAGTTAATTTAATTTTGTACTTTATCAATTACGAAAATAGAACATCCGTGAATTATGGAAATATAAGTGGAAATAAAAATATTCAGCAACATAACGAGGCACTGTGGCTTTATCGTTCTTCCAAGAGTAGATTCAAGAGATAACACGATTAAAAAAAAAAAAACGAAAGTATTCAAAACTCAACAAATTATGGAAACAAAAGTGTTCCGGTGTGGACACACGGGAGGGGGAGGGGGGAGGGTTGGTTGGCTTAAATTATCCTCGAGAATGACTGAAGCGGAGAACAGTGGAGAAATTTACTAATTTTCAGCATGACGCGACTTCCTTAACGAACGTCCTCTACCCCGAGACACGGGTCGAGCAATCTTTGCAAGACATTATTATTTAATGAACTTAGGAAGAAATTAATTGGAAAAGCGTTCACCAAAGTGCGTGTCAACGCTATCGACATGCCGTAAAAAGTATTCGAGGGTTTAATCGATGAGCTCAAAATTAACAAGGCATAAACAGCAGAGCTTCGCTATGTTCCAGAGGGTCGATTCGAGTGATAAAATTTTACGCAAAAATGCGCTCGCTACCAACAGAGTCAATGTCATTTCTAACTTTATCAATTATGAAAAAAACATCCGTGAATTGTGGAAATAAAAATGTAAATAAAAATGTACGGCACCGTAACGAAGTTCCAACAGCATACTCAAGAGATAACGCGATAAAAAAAAAACCCCAAAGTATTCAAAACTCAACAAATAATGGAAACAGAAGGGTTTCGGTCTGGACACACGGTCGGTTTGTTCGGGCTCGATTTATCCTCGAGGACGTTTGAAGCCGAGAACAGTGGAGAAATTTACTAATTTTCAGCATGACTCGACTTCCTTAACGAACGTCCTCGACCGCGAGAGTCGGGCGGAGCGATCTTTGCACGCGTATTTCGAGCCTGAGGCTGCTTCCGGCGCCGATGTGTTCGTTCGGCAGAACGCAGCGCGTCTACCGAAGGGGCGAGGGGCGGGGTGGGGGGGGGGGGGAGGGGGAAGGGGGTTGGTAGGGTAGAAACGGGGAAAAGTGGTTTTCCCGACAACGAGGATAGGACTTCCTCGTACTCGTCGGTAGACTCGGTACAGAAGTGGCGGAGAAGGGGTGTTGCGGAGAGCGAGAAGGTTACCGCGGGTCTGGCCCGACGTCGCGGCGCCGGGTCTACGCCAGGGGTAGGACGAAGCAGGGACGGAGCGAGCCCGTTTTCTCTCTCAGTCCGCCCCAGCGACCCCTCTTCCGCCTCTCTTTCGGGCGTCGCGTTCGCCCCCTGCGGGGAACGAGCTCTTTCTTTCTCCGGGCCGAGGGACAGGAAAACCGTGGAAAAATGGAAAAACGCCAGCTGAAATACGCGACACGTCGCTTCCGCGCGACTCTCTTCTTCAACCCCCCGCGCGACACCTCGAACCCTCCTGTTTCTCTCACTCCGCGCGGTTCTCTTCCCTCCACCTGGCGCGTTTTTCCTTCACAATAAAATATAAACTACAGGCAGACGGGCGGACTGGCATACGTGCCCTCTGGCTCGCGGGCTGCGACAGCCGCGAAACGGAGAAACTGTGAGCATGAGAGCAAAAAAGAATAACCCGGACAAAGCAGTGTCCTGCGGATGAGAGAGACAAGACCGAAGCGGAAGCGACCGGGAATTTATCACGAGTGGCGCTGTGCGAATTCACCGCGTACCGCAAATTATTTAAACAAAGACATGTATCAAATCAAAAAAAAAAAAATGCTTCAACAGCAACCTCTTTTTCTCTTAATTACGAAAGGGGAAATTGTATAAAGTACGAAACTTGCATACGTGGCCTCCGGCTCGTTGGCTGCGAAAAACGTGAAACGGAGACACTGTGAGAGCATGAAAAAAAAAAAAACCCGGACAAAGCAGTGTCCTGTGGATGGGAGCGGTGAGACCGAACCGCAAGCGACTAGGAATTTAGCACGAGAACCGCAGTACGAACTCGTCTCGTACCACAAATAATTTAAACAAACATTTCTATCCAGCCTCAAAAAAAAAATGTTAACAGTAATTTTTTTTTTATTATGAAACCGGAAATAGCACAATTTTGGTAATCATAATAGCAGTCCATAGCAGATAAACATAACCGATACGAATTAACTTCTTTCCCCAGTTACACGAAAACAGCAATCCAAAAAAAAACCTTAATAAAATTTAATATTTTCATCCCTTCCAAAAATTTTTTTCTTCGGTCTCATTATTTAAAATAAGATTTCTATAAAACCTGAAAAAAAAATGTAAACCACAATCTTTATTCTCCCAATCACGAAACCGGAAATCGTACATTTTCGTTAATGAAAACGGCACCCGAGGCGAGTGTCAACAGCAAATAAACGCAACCGATACAAATTAATATTTTTCCATCGAATCACGAAAACAGCAATCCAGTTGCGAACGACGCTGCCTCGCCCGCGCCTTAATTTAATTTAATTCCCTTTCATCCCTCGCAAAACAATTTTCCATCGACTCAATTAAAAGACATCTAAAAAAAAAAAAAACAAAATCATTTCCCCTTCATTCCAGCATCGATTCATGTGCATTTCCGTCGACGCGTTACATTACGTAACGTCCCGACTTTCAATTTCAATTCCAATAAACGTCCGGCCTTCTACCTTCGCCCGCACCAAGGGGGGCCGTAAGGGCAGAAGAGGGGGTGATCGAGGTGGTTCAAGAGACATCTGTATACCTGGTCATATAGCTCAAGGGTGCGTAAAAAACCCCATGGATTAACGGTGTACCACGGTATGTTCGAATTGGGTGGCAGAACGGGGGGGGGGAGGGTTGGCTGAGAGAAGTAACAGCCCGTGGAGTGAAAGAGACCGAAGTTGGCCAAGGGTGGGCGCGAGCGAGAAGAAAGCAAGGCAACAGCATCAGCAAGGCAGAGGGGGGGGAGGGGGTTGGGGGCGGCGCGGTTGGGAGGGGGGGCAGAGGGGGGGCCGAGCGGAGGATTCGCTTTTGCCGAGTACATTGCGGACTATCGACCGGCCGTTGCGCGGCGCCTGCGCACCGTCGACGAAACCCGCCTGCCACCCTCGGAACAGCCTTACCGGCGACACGTCGCGACGACGTCCGTTCGGCACGGGACACAGTGCCTCCCACGATACGTACACGGTATCTGCGCCTCTCTTCTCCTCCGCCTAGATCTATCCACTCCGGCGAGGAAAAGCCGTCGGTGTTACATCCCGTTCTCTCGCATACAGACGGAACGCGGGGGACTAGCGTACTCTCGATCGGCTCACGTCAGACCGTAAACGACGTCGACGCCGACGCCGACACGTCACAAGTCGCCCCGAGACCGAGTTAAATACCAACAAAAAAAAAAAAAAAAAGAACGCTTCGTCAGAGCGCAAGTCACAAATAAAAAATTTAAAACAAGAAGGTTTAAACTAAATGAACGTATAAAAAAAAAATAAAAAGAAAATTTAAATAAAAGACCCGAGGGTGTTCACCGTCTGGCATCGCAGTCTGACCGCATCACGTCCGCGACTACTTGCGGCCGGGCCAACGCTGCGACGGTAGTGAAGACTACTTTGAAGATAAAAAAAAAAAAAAAACAACGCCGAAATAAAGGAGGATTGAAGATCGTAGAAGGTAGTAAGGGCCGCATACGTAATCCTGATGAGAACTATACTGCGGCATAGCGTGATCGACGCGACGATAGTGAACGCTCGCCGGTGAATGTAACACGGTACGGGTTACACAGTGGGTGGAACTAATAGGTATAAATAGGAACTTTTTACAGGAAGCTAGTCCGAGGACTCGATCTATATATACGTATATATGTAAACGAAGAAAAAAATAAAACGAAAAAGAAATCTTAACAAAAAAAAACGTACGTGGAAGAGCGAGATGAAGTGTTAGGATATCCGCCCCCTCGCGCGCGCACACAATCTAAAATCTAACCGGCACACGAAGAAAAAAAAAAAAGTAACAATAATTTTTAAAAAATCATCCCTCGTCGCTCATGCACGCACTGCCAGACGCATCGAGCGAACCGTCGCGTTGACTACATCGGGTGTTCGGGAACGAAAAATAAAACAATAAAAACAACCCGAAAATGACTTCGAGACAGAATAGTATATGAAGAAAAAAAAAAAACAAAATTAGGAATTTGAAAAAAAAAAAATCTCACAGCGAGAAGCTCGAACGAGGAGGGGATTGAGAGAGGAGATCTCGACGCGAGACAAGACACGGGCGTAACTGTCCAAACTTGATATATATATATATATATATATATATATACACACATATACATATATATATTAAAACATACATATATATACACGTCGTCGTCGTCGTCGTTCGGGGGTGAGGTTGATACGTCGAGCCGTAATCACCGTTAACATTAAAAGCGTCTCCAGCGCGAGTGGTTAACATAATCAACAACGGGTGCGACTAGGAAGTGGCCGACAGTGCCGCCTGGCCTGGCCCCGCAGCAGGAAAAAAGCTCCCCCTGGGAGAAAATCTACGCTCTGCGTCGTCGGCGTTAAACGTCGTCGTCGTTGGTCTTCACGGCCGGATCACACTACTGTTCCACTGCCCCACACACCGCGGCCTCATGATTGGTTCATTCTGGAACCTGTGCCGTGCGTGCCCTTCAATGCCGATAGATAAGGTGAGCGATAACGAAAGGGAAAACCGGGAAAACGGAGGAGAGAGAAAAGAAAGAAAAAAAAAAAAACTATCGAGGGATGAAAATCTAGGCTGGGGGGGTTGGAAATGCCCGATTGGTTGAGCTCGTGAGGCGATAAATAGCGAAAGGGAAATAAAAATGGAAAAAGAAGGAAATTCGTTTCGATTTTTTGCGTTGGAGAGTTGAAGAGATGAGGAAGGTTGAGAGAGTGGGGAAAAGGGGGGGGGGGGGGTGCGAAAGGTCGTTGGACAGATCGTCGCGCACCCCTGCACTCGCAACCCGACTCTCAGCGACCCGCACTTCTCACAATATATATGTGTATACAGACACATATATATACATAGGTATGTGTGTGTATATCTATATAGATGTTGTAGTACTATCAGGATGTTGGGCCGTACATGGACACACAGTGGAGCGTCAAGTTTGAGCTCTCCGTGCCTCTGCCCGGCTTGTGCTCTTCGCAGAGGAGGAAAGCAAAATTTCACTCGACGACGCCCGATTAGCCGCGTTTCGTACGCATGACCGTCGCGTTGTCGAGAGACGATGCTGCCGGCCGGCAGGGCCCTGAGAGCAACCAAGGGAACTGACCGAGAAACGAACGGAGCAGTGAAACGTCCACGTATCACGTCCTATGCGAGACCGGAAGGTTTTTTTTTTGTTTTTTTCTTCAAAAAGGGGAGATATTGCGAATTTTGGTTTTAGGGAGGCAGCTCGTGGCTTCGATGGGATGGGGAGGGAAAGAGCTATGTGGAACGACATTCGGTGGAGTCGAGGGAAAAATAAAAATAAAATTGGGAGGATGAGTAAATAGTGAAAAATTTTATGTTCCATGAAATTTTTAGTAGTTTATGCGTCGATCCACGTTTCAGATATGGAGCACAAATTTTTATTTTTTTTTCCCAAACGACTCGATCCGATCGGAATTTAATTAAGATAAATAAAGATCTAAGACCTTTTTTTTTTAAATGCCTCGATCGAAAAATAAAAGTGTAAAACATTGAATATTTTTTTAAACGACTTCGACCGTATATTTTTTCGCACTACCCTGTGCGAAAGGTAAGCTCGGACCGCTATAACGAAGCCCAAAGATCGTAACTCTGTAGAGTCACTAAAAATTTTTTTTAGCACTTTCGGAATAAAAGGAACGCCTATATACGCGTGTATAATCCGTGACGGGATTTACAGCGAAACTTAAAGTGGGTTAATCGTACCGGATTAGAGCTTCAGCGAAGCTATTCTCTCTACGAGATTACTTGTATTATATTTTCGAGTGAGAGGGAGATAAAGGGACGGCCTAGCGGAGAGCACGAAAAACCGTTTGGACAAACGATAACTCCGCCGACTTGGGCCGAAAGCGTTATTAAATTTTTTTCAGATTTTATTCCGATAAGATCAAACCACTCCACGATACGATTACTCAATCCAAGCTCTTCGCCGGCTCATCCTTTATCTCCAGGGGTGCTTTTTGTTGACTCGGGGCGCGCCGGTCTACGATCGACGTATTTCTCATCCCGGCGACCATTTTTGTTTTTCTTCTTTCCTCCTGTACCTCCGAGACTCCGCCAGGCTGAGTCGGCAGGGTGAAGAAACTACACCTTCGCAACAGCCCTTTCCCAACTCTTACCAAACCTCTTCGATCTCTTACTTTTGTAGTTTTTTTTTTTTTCTTGCCCAATTTTTTTTTTCTCCCTCGTCGAACTCCATCCGGAATTTCGTTCGTCATATTGCGTCATCGCATTGAATCATCTCTCGCTCGCGATCTCTACCTCTTCCCCCCCCCCCTACTCGGCCCCCGTCCCCCCTCTTCGCTGCTCTCTCCCAAAACCACTGTGTCGGGTAAGGCAATTTCGCGAATAACCTATCCCCACTTCCTCGCTTTCCACCCCCTGAGTTAAGGGTAACGGGTCATTGCGTCAGAGGCGGAAAGCCTAGTGGCGAGGAATCGAAGATCAAACGACTTTATAACCGAGGGAATTTCCCGGAACGTCAAAAGCCCAATGAGGGAGAAAGCCACCTCTTCTTCTCGCTCTCCCGCGGCTCGAGCACCTTCAATCGGGAATCTCTCTTTATCCACGACGACCCGAGTCAGTCGTAAACCTCTCGAACGAATGAAATTTATTCGGTGTGAGATATCGCATTGTGGAAGAAAAAAATAGTCGTAAAAATAGATAAAAGAAATTGTTGCCCTTGCCGTTAGGCTTGATTTTATACTACGGGTGGTAGGGGAGGAGATCGCTTCGTCGTGTATTGTTAAATTTAATCCTTTTTTTGTCCACAACGATACACCATATAGCGGTTTTTCGCCATCCGTATGAAAATTTTTGTTTTCCGGGCCGAATCGTCGTCACACTGTCTGCCAAAAAACGAGAGCGAACTAGCAATGGTTTTCTTCTTTTTCTCTACGCGTTGTAATAAAATTTGTGGTAAAATATTCATAGAAATCAATAAAAGAAAAAATAAAAGAAAAAATCTTATCTTTGCCGTTTCGCCTAATTTTATTCGTGGTGGATATTAAATTTAATTCTTTTTTTATCCGTAACGATCTACTGTATAGAAATTTTTTTATACGCGTATGAAAATTTTTATTTTCGGTGCCGAATTATCGTCGGCGCTGTCTGCCAAAGTACGAAAGCGAGCTAGCGATGGATTCTTTTTTACGTCTTGCAATAAAATTTGCGGCATAATGTAATGGCCATTAGCAGTTTGCGTCGCGAGACTGGTTGAAAAAAAGGGTCACGGTTCGGGAGTGAAAGACAGAATTTTAAAAAAATATAAGAAATAGGGAAAGGTTTAAACGAGGCTCGAACTTGATACTTCCACTGCGGTTAATTTTCGACACGGCTCGTAAATTCCGTGAACGTCGCGGCGTAGAAATTGGCAGGATGGTGACCCTTCCCATCGGTTGCCAGGCCGCGTTGGGCCGAGACTCGTGCCGCATAAACCCCCTGGGCTCCTCTTTTTTCCCTCCTCCCCCCCCCCCCCCCCCCAAGTTCGTCTCGAACCTCGTGTGCCGGGAATCCCTTCCACGACTTCCCGCAACGCCACTACCACTTTTGCCCACCGCAGATCCACGAACTATCGCCGGTTGTGCAGGAGTTACTTGTCTTGTGTGTGCGCTCGCTCGTTACGTGTACACGCGAAAAGTTTCGCCGCACTGTATACCGTGCAACTGTTCCTACTCGAAAGTAGTAGTAAAACAACTGCCCGCTGATATTTCCACACTCAGAAACGTCGCGTCCCCGCACGCTCGGCGGATAAGCTCCCGGCAATATGTAGCATGACGGAATACCACTGCAGGCACTGCGCAACCATACTCCCATCCGCCCCACAGTCATTGGCAGGCGAAGTCCTTGCGGCAATTTATCTATTCATTTTTCATTCCTTTTCCGTGAAGTTCGAACGGCAATAAATTTGATAATTTGCTTGAAGAGTTCTTAGTTTCTAAATAGATTTCTAAAAATGTTATTTCTTGTAGTTTGAAGTGGAACATTTCTCGAACCATTTTGGACCTGTGATCTGCATTAATTTCCGGACTCAGTTCGAGTTCTTTTTGTGTGTCTGCCCTTTTGTGCCCTTTACTACTATCCGCAAAATAAATTTGATAATTCACTGGAACTGTTCGAAGTTTCTATATAATAAGAAAATATTGTTTCTTGCAGTAGGACTAAAAAATGTCTGGAGCCATTTTGGGTCTGTGGTCTGCAGGATTGCCGGACTTAATTCCAGTACTTTTTCCCTGTGTCCGCTCTTTTATGCCTTTTACTACTATCAATAAAAGAAATTTCATAATTTGCTGGAACACTTCAAAGTTTCGATATACAAATAAAATTATATTATTTCTCGTATTCGAAGTAAACGATTTCTCGAACCATTTTGGGTCTGAGGTCTGCAGGATTTCCGGACTTTTTCTGTCTCCGCCCTTTTATACCTTTTACGACTATCCGTGCCAGCAATCGAAATTTGCCTTCCTGAAGTAAAATAAAAATGGTTTTCTCGGTCTGTTTTTTTTCGTGTCGTTTGCTGCACGTAGTAATGGCTACAATATAAAGTTGCCAATGACTGTGGAGCTCGGTTTAGTTTACTGTAACGGGTAGGCAGTAGCAACCGAGCGCAAGGGGCCTCGGTACGTTGACTCCGCGAACGGTTAACCTCTACTATTCGACTGCTGAATTCCCTTTACGATCAGCTAACTATAGGACCATTATACCGTGCCCACTTGGTGAAGCTGATCGACTTGCCGCAATGCCCGCCGGGGACTCCGCACCGGAAACTGCACGATAATCAGCTTCACTGTGCACCCTGTATGCATGTATACACAGCTGTGCATACGTATGTAAGTGAGTACATAGCGTGCGAACGGTAGGGCTCATTACGTCGTTTGGAACGCGTGGATTGTACCTAAGATTAGATTTTGATGCTACCGGCATTCTATGTATTCCTGCTGTATTTATGTATTTCACATCCGAATGCGAAAAAAATTACGTAGCAAAAAAGCCCGCATCGACGCAGGTTTTTTCGCTATGTCATTTTTTTTTTTAACAATTTGTCTATCTTATCAATAAAATCTGAGACAGACATGCGTTATCTGACGTACTCTGTGGTAAAAAAAGATCATGCATATTTATGTATTTCACATCTGAATGCGAAAAAATTGCGTAGCAAAAAAGCCTGCATCGATGCAGGTTTTTTTGCTATGTAATTTTTATTTCATTTTTTTGCGACGACGATTTGTCTATCTTATCAATGAAACCCCTGACGGAAACGAGTGCTCTGACGTTAAAAATACACATCATCAGTCAAGCTTTCGGAGACCGATGTCCGATAAAGCCGTGTTGGAATTTACAAAAAGGTTCGATCAATGTTTTTCTTATTCTTTATTTACTGGGCATACTAAGTGCCTGGTATATTTTAGCATTTCACATTTGAATGTGAAAACAGTTTCGTGGCAAAAGAGCCTGAATCGATACAGACTTTTTATACTGCTGTAATTTTTTTAACGTCGACGACTCGTCTATCTTATCAATAAAATTCCGGACAGAAACGAGTTATCTGACGTACTCTGACGTTAAACAAATATCACGAGACAAGCTTTCCAATAATGCTGTGATTGGACTCAAAAAAGGTTCGATCAATGTTATTCTTGTACTCCCCATTAAAAAAACAAAGCTTTCTCTACGTGGAAGCAACACGGCACTCGTGCAATTTTTTATATTCGAACACGGAGATTTTTTCACACGATCGGTACTCTGCTAAGAACGATCTATCGTGAGGGATTCTCGATGCAATTTTCATTAACGAGAAAGTAAATAAAAATCATTTAGTCGCCCAAAATCAATGGAGCCCAATTTGACGTACAAAATAAATGGTCATAAATGGTACTTTTTTTTTTTTTTCAAGAGTCCTAAAATATATACGTATGTTTGTCTATCCTAATAATACGCTAAAAAAAAATTGATCGATTATTTGTTCGAACCTTAAATTTGACAAATGTTCGTAATTTTTTATACAACTGGATCTGTCACGCGATCGAGTTAGGTCGAGGATCGTTGCGCCATCGAATGTCTTCATTCATCGGAACACGTACCTGTCTTCGAGGCCCGATAGATAGTCTAGCATTAAACGCAAGACGACGAAGAGGAGGTGAAACGTCGTAAGATGACGGTCGGGCCTCCAAGTCGGGACGCAAGTGGAACGTGACGAGTGACAAAAAAATGATCACAAATAGTACTTTTCGTATTTTTCTTGTAGAGTCCTACAATATATACGAATGTTTGTCGATCCAAACAGTTCGCGAAGATAAAACGTACTTGCAAAACGTACTTACAAAAACTTGCCAAATTAAAAAAAAAAATTTGTACACACGTGTCTTTTTCCCGATCGAGCTAAGTCGAAGATTACGCCATCAAATGTCTTCATTGATGGGTACACGTGTCTGTCCTCGAGTGCCTCCCGACAGTCTAGCATTAAAGCAAGAGGACGAAAAGGAGGTAGAACGTAACATGACGAATGAAAAAAAAAAAAAAAAAAAATGGTCATAAAAAGTACCATTCCTATTTTTCTTTTCAAGTCTCCTACAATTTTTACGTCTCTCCGTCCAAACATTAACCATTCGGTAAGATAAAAAATGGCTCGATTGTTTCTTCGTCCCGTAGTTACAAAAACTTGCGAGATGTTCGCAATTTTTTTTTTTGTACAATCGGCTCGTTCTCCCGACCCAACTCGAAGATCGTCGCGCCGCCAGATGTCTTCATTCATCGGCACACGTACCTGTCCTCGAGTCCCGAGAGACCAGCATTAACCGCGAGAGGACGAAGAGGAGGTGGAACGTAAGATGACGAAGCTCCGGACGGGCCTCGAAGTCGGGACGCAAGTGGAACGTGACGACGGCGGTTCTCGGCCGCTGCCGCCGCTGGGAAGTGGAAATATCCGTTTCGCTCAGCCGCGCGCCTGGTTCATTGGCACGACCATCGTCGACTCGGCCGTCGAGCACTATCGGCACTACGCCGGCCACTGTGGGCCGTCATACCGCAGCGCTCTACGCTGCAATAATAATCCTCGATTCCCCCTGCGCTTCAACTTTCCCGGCCACATCGTACCTCGACGCTCCGAAAGTCTATGAACATTGAATGGCTTTAACAGCAGCGCCGGCCTCGCCAGTAGTCTTAAAAGTGTCGAGGCGTACAGTCCGCTCGGGTTCGCTTGTGGCTCGCTTTATTTTTTCACCGCGTTAAACCGAGCCGAGGAAAAATCTCATATTCCCCGATCGAATTCGCTCGGAATTCGCACGTTCGTTCGACGCGCGAGGCCTCGAAGGCTTCTCTTCGGGGACTGCGATTTCCTACCGCTCGGTACATCGTTCGATCGAGCGTGAAACGGGAATTTCGCGTAACCAGGCGGTTAAAATTCGATCGGGGAAAATTTTGGGGCGTCATCCAGGTGCCGCCCGGTTCGCCCGCAGGGACGCTCGCGAATCATCGGAGGCGAAATACGCTCGGGAGCACGGGGTTAAGCGATCGCTTATAAGCTTCCCCCCTCCCACCTACGACCCCGTGTGTGCATCGCTGCGCCGGACGGTTATGCCACGGAGCGACTACTGCCAACAGGTTTTAATCACTTGATCGCGCTTAAGCCGTTCCATCAACGTCCAGCGAATAAATGAAAAAAAATTTGCTTGCAAGACATTTTTTCTTTAATTGTTAATTTTTTTTTCTGTTGACCGACTGTAGTTAAGTAAACGGGGTGAGAATCGTGGGCGATAAGTGATAAGGGGGTGAAACTTGAAATTGGAATGGCAACTTTAGCCATTTAATTAATTGACAAAAGTATTTTTTATTTTTTTTCTACCGGATGATTTTATTTTATCAAGCGAGTGTCGTGGATGTAATCTGCTTCTGGCGGCCTTAAAATTCACGCGCCTCGAAATTCGAGAAAATAAAAAAATTTGTTTGCATGATATTTTTTGGTTTTCCGTTTGAGCGACTGAAGTGGTGATAAGTGATAACGGGTAAAGCTTGGAATTGGAATGACAACTTTGGCCATTCAATTAATACATAGGAGTATTTTTTCATTTTTACCGGAAGATTGTATTTTAGCAATAGAGTATCGTCAATGTGATCCGCTTTCGTCCGATTTAAAATTCGCGAGGCTCGAGTTTAGCGAAACCCCACCGCGTATCTCCACCGAATAATTAAAAGAAATAGTTTGCCTGGCTTTTTTTGGTTTTCCGTTTGACCGACTGAAGTGGTGATAAGTGATAACGGGTAAAGCTCGGAATTGGAATGACAACTTTGGCCATTCAATTAATACATAGGAGTATTTTTTCATTTTTACCGGAAGATCGTATTTTAGCAATAGAGTATCGTAAATGTGATCCGCTTTCGGCCGATTTAAAATTCACGAGGCTCGAAGTTCGCGTAACCCGCGATAGTGTTACGTGCCCGGGCGCTTCGATCCTACCACTTGGAATCGATAGATACACAGGCATTAGGCGACTCATATAGGTAGCTGTGTATCCGATGTATGCACGAGCCCAGACACCATTATTATTCCACTCGAGTCTGTTTGCACTCGAGCTAAGTGCCCGGGAATATTCTCCGCACTGACGGTATAGAAGCATGACAATCGAGGGACTCCGGCGCGCTCGCGTCCGCCCGTTCCCTTGCCTTCGCTCCGTATATCTTCTCGACGAATTCTGCATCCGCGAGTGCGACGATAAATCGAATCTACACACGCCAGGTAACCCGCCCGGGCAACAATGGAATAGGACGGAGCGCAATTGAGTAGCAATTATCGTTTCGACGAGCGCGGAGGGGGCGTCTGATCGCGAATGGAAGTTTCCACTAATCCCTCTCTCGTTATCGTTTAACTCTCGAGACTCGTCGACTAGTCGCATCTGCGCTATCAGTAGCGGGTCGAGCGATGATACCCGAGAATTCAATTTCAACTCACTTAAGAGTCCCTTTATATTTGCGAGCGTTAGACATTTTTTTCTTTTTTTTTTTTATACTGTAATCGCTGCACGACATACTTTCCTATTTGAGGTGCTCATTTGTAATTCTAACGACGTTCCTATATACAAAACTATCAACAGTTGCGAATATAAACAATTATAACACTCCCATTTTATTTTTTATTTTCAATAAAAAAAAATCAAAATATTATATTGAAAAAAATGGAATACAATTTGTTACATTGGATTATAGCGATTTTGCGTAACGATTGAAACACTATCGTGAACAATTGATCGCACGGGATTTCGGATACGATATTTTTGTCTTACTGATGAAAGAAAAACAAACATATAGGTCAGAAGTTGGCAAACCCTCTTAAGCAGTAACGTTCCCTCATCGTCAGAACCAACGATCCGCTGCGTTCCACCTCTAAAAAAAATTCTAAAAAAAATCATTAACCACACATGGTCCATTTACTGAACGCAGCGTATTCATAGCCGCACAATTTAACTTCTCAGCGCTAAGCGAGTCCACCCACACGCATCGGTTCCTTTCATTGTCCGATACATTTATCGTAGGATATTATTGAGCGCTCTCGCTACTCACGCCGTGTGAAACTCCACCGTGAGCCCGACGATACACAAGGGGTGTACATTGTTTTGCCGGGCTGCAACGGCACTTCTCCGCTATTGCAACGCTGCACGAGTACATGCTGGAGGGGGCTTACACAAAGTTTTCGCCCACTTGGCCTGTCGTAGGTGTTTGCGACTCGGAAAGTTTCGAGCTTTGAAGGAAGAACCACTTGCCTTTCTCCCCGAGGCGCGACACTGCTATCCAGACTTTCCCAGCTCCATTCGAGTACCTTTTCGATAGCCCGCTCGGGAGGAGAGAGAGAGAGAGAGAGCGAGAGACGGAGATCGTACAAAGTATTACAGTAGTGCATTAGTGTAGACCGCTGTGACTCCTGTTATCTTATTTTCCATTGTTTCAACTCGAATCACAGCTTTTCTCTCTGCAAATAACATTACCATTGTTTCGCTATAAATTTCATATCAGCCCCCAACAATGCCACGGAATTTCAAGCTGTTTCTGACCAATGTGTGGACACTAACCCCTTTGCCTGCAGGCGCGTAAAACTGCACCGAGAGCGAAGCAACTTTTTTTTTCTTGTATAGTTGAAAGAACTTAAGTCCTTTCAACTATATTATATCATTTATTTGTTTGAAAGAAATACGATTTTTTTTACATAATATGTAATATTATGTGAAAGCGATGCAACTTTTGTATAGTTGAAAGAACTTACGTTCTTTCAGCTATATTATATCATTTATTTGCTTGAAGGAAATAAAATTTCTTTGCATAATATATAATATATATATATATATATATAATAATATATATATATAATATATATATATTTCTTTGCATAATATTATATGCATCATATAATGTTATATATTGTGTAGTGCATTAGTGTAGACCGCTGTGGCTCCTGTTTTTCATTTTCCATTATTTCACCTCCAACCGCAGCTTTTCTCTGCAAATAACATTACCATCATTTCGCTATAAATTTCATACCAGCCCCGAACAATGGCACGGAATTTCAAGCGGTTTCTCACCAATCTGTGGACATATTTAACCCCTTCGCCTGGTCGCGCGGAAAACTGCGCTAAGAGCGAAGCGATTTTACGCTCTATCAATTGAATTATATTGTTTATGTATTCAAAAGAAACAAAAATTCTTGTTATAATATAAAATATTATATGCATCATATAACATTATATATTATAATATTATATCACATTATGTTACCATACGAATTTTTGAAAACATTTATTTGGCCGCTATCGAAGAGACAACGATTCGAATTACCAGTGTGACTTTTTTTTTGGATTTTCATTTTAACACCTTCCATTGTTATCTGAACCGCTCGAGGGTTCGAGGATGGCGAATTCCGCGGAGCGATAATTACCGCGAAAAAAAAATGTCTATTTTTGTTTCGACGAAAAAATAATATTCCTATTTTCCGCTCGACGATAGTCCGATTATCCTCGATAGCGGGTTCACGCCGACAACAAAGCTACACCCGGAAGGTCAGCCGCGATCAATACCACGAAACTTTGGTTAATAATTGAGAGCTTCCGCCGGTCTATAGTCAACGCACGTATCACGGAAATATACGCCGAGTTTCTCAGATACATCGACTCGATTTACGTCTTACTAACTTTTCCGATACTACTCAATGAATCTTTATATCCCGTAAAATGTATGTTCCAGACATAAAGTGGAATAAATATCCGGTCGAGATATTTTCCGATATCTCTTCCCTCTTTCTCGTATTATGCGCCGCGGTAGAATACACATTATCTATACTCCATATATATATACTTTATCTATACCATATATATATACTTTATCTATACTCCATATATATATATATATATATATACACATATATATTACAGTGAAATATGTATTACCATATACGGCCGTATGAAAGCTTTCGGTTGAGCCCTCTCTGCCAGGCAGAAATTTGCTTTTGCCCGGCAAATATTTGCAGGTTCTGGCCTCGTTCGGTCAAGAGACACACACACACATATATACATATATATACATACATACATACACACACACATACATACATATATAAAGATAGATATGTGCGTGTATGGTATGTGTATAAATGTATATGGACATATATATATATATGTGTGTGTGCGTGTGTGTGTATATGCGTTATTTCTATGTTTTCCACCTTGACCACGAGGGCTAGCACGAGAGCACGAGGGGGTTCGTGCGCTTGCCGTTTCACTCTTATTGCTTGCCATTTCGCGTCGATACGTCCACACGTTCATCGCTCGTTTCCACCTCGCCTAATTTTTTTTTCACACGAGCACACATGCGCAGACACATGCACGTAAATCGTCATTAATTGCGAGCCTGCCCTCCGAACGGAAACTCCAATTAGTCGGTCGAGAAATTTCGAAAGTACCCAGTGATAGGGATGGAGGGCCCTCTCGTTAATTGCAATCGGAACACTTTTTGTGTAACTCTCGCCGGGTCGCTGATAATAACTGGTATATCGGTAAAATAGCCGTATCATTCCGACAGACCATTCATCGAGGGAAAAAATAGCTTTACGTCGGCTCGAGATCGATGAGTTGGACTTTTTATTTTTTGGGTTCTGATTTTTTTTTTCTTGTTTTTTATGTTTTTTTTTTTTTTTTTTTTTTGTAGGGAAAAATGAGGCTAGCTAGGTACTTTTAGTCTATATGAGCTTCTGTTTCGTCGATGGATTATGGAAGCCCCGAAGGCATCGGCTTCTTTCTTTCGCTGATACACGCTGCTGCTCCTCCTCACTCGCTATAGCTCCGTCCATTTATCGAAACCCTCGGGGGCAGAGAGCGAACGATGCGTTCTTTTTTTTATCGATTCTTCCGACAGCTAAGCCTACTGCTACACTACTTACGATGACAACTTACAAACCACGTGCGATATACCATTTCACGCGATGTAATTCACGTCGCAAAGCGTCAACGTCAGGAGCGAGAATGAATTAAACGCCCACCAAGCGGTTCGGGCCGTTATGTCAGAGGTGTTATGAAAAAAATGTCCCTGCTTATTTATATAAATTCATGTATAGTAAAAATGGCTGAAATCATCTTTTGTGGGTTGTTTTGGAGCGATTTTTTTCTATCGAATATTAATTCGAGATTAAGATACGTGGCAGGTTCTCGGTCAGGGGGGAAATACGTCGGATGTAAGAAAATTAAATGTGTTTGACCCATTTTTTTTTTAATTACGATTTTTGAATAGTGATATTCGTGCTTTCCGACGTTGTCAAAAAAATACGGCAAAAAAAGAGTGTCTGAGCAATTTTTTTTTTAAATTGATGTTTTGAAAAAATAATTTCGACCACACAATCTCCATGTAACTTTCCTTACCGAGCTTAAACTCCTTAGCAATATCGGCCCAAATATTGATGAAACCGATCGTCGACAACTAAAAAAACAATAACCGAAATGCAAAAAAAAATTCAAAGTGAAAAATCTTGATTAATAATTTTTTGCCCAGAAAACCCCATAAACTATCTCGAACGTTATAAAAAAAAATTATCGCCAGAACTCACGAAATGGCGTTAACGATTATCGCCGAAGTAGAGAAGGTACTCATCAAATAGTCATCCGCAGTTCGGCTCGGGTAATTTTTCAGCGGCCCCCACGTGCTAAATACGTTTCCGGAATGGGCTAGTAAACAGACTCGGGTGCATCTGCAGTTGGCTGTGACGCGAAATTTACGTCATCCATTTACGATCTGCCTCTCGTATACACACGCTCGCGGGTTGGCTCGTCGAGTCGGCTATACCTGGTCCTCGTAAGCGGGGTAAGGGGCGAGTGGAAAGGTAACGCGATTAGTGCGGGCGCCTCGATGGATAAGAGAGGAGAGGCGCATAGCCGAGAGCGCTCCTGATGGCCCCGGAGGCGCTCGGAGGCGGAAGGCCTCCTTCATCCCTCGATCCCAATCAAATTTCCCCGACGGAAAGTTTGCCGGAGCGCGAAAGTCGGCGTCTTCCCCCGGTAATTTCATACCCGGTGAAAAAATAAAAATTAAAAACAAAAATTAAAAAAATTAGTTATCTCAAGTCTTGAACGTTTCATCGAATATCGGCTATTTAATCTATTCCGTCGAGCCAAGTATATATATATATGTATATATTTAAACACTAGTGTCGACGAGAAAAACAGCGGGTAGGAATCTTCGATGTACTCGCGATTCTTAACCATTCAATCGCGGCCCCGGGACAATTTTTTTTTATTTATTATCCATAAATTTCTTTTTTTTTACATTGGTTATTTTCCAAGCGCCATTCGGAACAGACTCCGGGTTGCGTGTTTCCCTGTTGGAGGAGGGAGAGGTGGGGACTGTCGAAGATTAGGCGCCGGGGATCGCGGAACCTCGGGCGCCGGCCTTCGGGGCCGAGGGAGGCGGGGCGACTTCCGGTTCTTTCGGCTTTCCTCCGCTGGCGGAATCCCCGGTCTTTCTTCGCTTCCCGAGATCCCTTATCGCGCGGGTTTCCTCCTTGCGGAACTTTTCGATCGGTGTCGAATTCCACCATACCGTTCGGGATTCCGACTGCAGCTTGCGCCCCCGAGATGAATCGCGATTGCTTCCTTGTTTACTTTTTTTCTATAGAGGAAGCTTTTTTTCTTTTCTTTTTTTTTTCTTACTTTTCTGATTCCTCATGGAGGAAGCTTTTCTTCCCTTCTTCTTCTATATATATGTTTAGCGTCGCCTCCGCGACTCTTTCATTTTCCGGATGTGACTGCGACTCTCCCGCTCACCGCGCACTCCTTCTGGAACTTTTCGATCGACGTCGAATTCCGTTCGGGATTCCGACCACTATTCCGTTCGGGATTCCGACTGCAGCTTGCGCCCCCGAGATGAATCGCGATCGCTTTTTTTTTTTAAACTTTTTTTATACAGGCAGCTTTTCTCTCTTTTCTTTTCTTTCTTACTTTTTGCTTCCTCATAGAGGAAGCTTTTCTTTCTTTTCTCTTCTTCTATATATGTTTAGCGTCGCCTGCTCGACTCTTTCGTTTTCCGGATGTGACTCCAGCTCTCCGGCTCACCGTGCACTCTGCACGAGAGCTTTTTACCTGTTCGCGGCGTGTTGAGCCTATTGTTAAAATTCGATGCCCGCGACGAGAAGGGAATCGATTTCGCCGTTCTCCGACCAGCCAGCGACAGCCCGCCGAGGCCGGAGTATTGTAGAGAAAGTAAAAGCTCGAACGGCGTGTCGAGGGTCTGTGTGCTACTCTCCGTGCGGTCGCGAAGCTCCTGCAAAGAGCCCCGGCTACCGGAGAGCTTCCGCGGCGAACTAACGGATAACGCGAGGGCGGAGGCACACGTGTCACCGCATTGTGCACCCACAGAGACCTCACCGACCGACAATACAGGAGAGTTTTTTTTTTTTTTTTTCTTTTTTTTTTTGAGCCTCGTCTATCTCCGGTGCGGCGACGAACACGATACACAGCCAACTGTGACGCGTGCGAATTTCTTTCTTGCACGTGGTTTTATGTCGATAATCGACTGACGAGGCTTTGAGATAATAGAAAAATTTAATCCGAACCACCTAGATTTTTAAGGTCTGATTTTTGCGTAATATTTTTCATACGCGTGGATTTCTGTCGATCATCGTCTGTCGAAGCCCTAAGACTTAAAAGGAAAATGGAATTTAAGCCACCTAGATTTTTTAAGGTCTAAATTTGCGGAATATTTTTCTTACGCGTGGGTTTCTGTCGATCATCGACTGGCGAAGCCACAAGATCCAAAACAATGGAATTCGAGCCATCCGGATTTTTTTAGATAATTTTCGCGGCCGTCTTCATAGTCGCTTAACTTTACGGAAAATTGATATTTATTGGCTCCGTTGGAGTGAAAACGATAGGACAATATCTTGGTGAAGAAACTGCCGAGGTTTCTTGTCGATTTTCCCAGGGGTAAAAACATTACAGGCTCTTAATTAAACGTTCCGGATGACGAAGTGTAAAGTCGACGTTACCGAAGCGGAACTTTTTTTTTTCAAGCTTTATTTAATGTGAAAAAATCGCATGGAGTTAAAATCTCCATGTAATGCGTTAATTCGACCTTCGTCGAGATTGCAACATATCGAATAATCGATTGAACCAAGATCCCTATGATTCATTAGTTTTTTTCTCGTAATTTTTGGTATCGAGGTAAATGGTCTTAAACACGTGTGTTTCAGCAGCTCCACTCAGAGTACAGGAGCACTTACACATGGCACGAGTACACGGGGCCGCACCAGGAGCACACGGTCGTTCGCCGAGCGCCCCAGGCGCCGCCGAGTTCCAGTAAGTTTTAATAATCATAATCACACACTACTCAATTATGTCCGAAATTTACAGTAGAAATTATTAAACATATACGAAAACCACGTTAAATAACAGAATCTACAACTATATTCTCTATCTCTATATCATATATTATCATTATCGTTATTATTATACTATATATACATAGAATACTTCTAAAGATGTCTCATTAGTAGAGATAAAATTCAACGACGAGAGAGAACGAAGGAAAAAGAACAGTTGGTATGAAGCAAAAATAGAGGGGAGAAAAAAAAACGACATTTTTTCTTTTTACCTTTTTAGTTATTACGCAATCTTCCGTACGTATTCTCCCTCAATTTTTTTTCTCGTTCCTTTTTCATTTCTTTTCATACAAACTGTCTATTATTATGTCCCATTCATTCTTTTTTTAAATATAATGCCCTTCATTCTAGTACAATAGCATCGTGGTTGAATTATCTTCGCATTTTTATTCACGATTCTTTATTCATTAAACGTTTTCATTATATCTGTCATAGAGTTGGTTTTTTCGTTTTTTTTTTTCTTTTGTCATTTTTTTTTTGTTATTTATAATCTCTAAGTTAAGATATAGACGTGCAATAGTGGATCTTGATCGTGCCTTATTACACACCTCGTGTCTCACATACTTTTTTTATATATTTTTTTTAATCATCAACCAGCACCATAAATGTGTCAATCACGTAATTTCTCACCCTCGTAAATTTTAATCGATATTTATACTCTTTCATCGTCAACTATCATTAGTTCGTCGTGATTTCCACTCACGACCCTTTTTTACATTTTTTTTTTGTCACTCTCCAGTATCGGTGTTGTAAAATCTCTGTGTCTCTCTGTCGTCTACGCTTGTGTAGATAACACACAATTCACAAATTTTTTTCGTGCTCGCCCGATCGTTACCCACGACGAGTATTTGTTTGTATATTAGCACACCGATGGAAGTCGATTTATTCGAATTCACGAAGAATTCTTTCAGATAAATTCTTAGCTACTTTTGACAAATAAAAGGAGTGAAAAATGTTCGTGCGTTTTAGAAAAAATTATGTAAAAAATAATATAAAAAAAAATGCGAAGGACATTGTGAATTTTATGCAATATATATATATATAGCTGACGATTATTATTAGTCTAGAGAATGCGTTAGATAGTAAATTTCACCAAGTCCGAGCGTTTTCCCATCGTTTGCATCACCGTAAAATAAACAAAGCGAAAAAGAAAAAATAATACATTTTTATTAATTGATTGATTGATAAAAATCGCGAATTCGGAACGAACGAGCGAGCAAAAAAAATCTCATCGTTTGAGGAGAAGCTGACTAGACGAAAAACGAGGAGAAATAATGTGGCAGGGTAATGAGAGAACTAACGGTGCTGTGATTGATAATTTCAATGATGTTAACGTGTCGCGCGAAACGGCGGAGAGGCCCTGGCTTGTTAGGGTCCGCAAATTCCCCCGCAGTGCGCAAAAGTCCATTTCCCCGGAAAAAAAAAAAAACACGCACCCCATGCCCGTCCTTAGAGAAACGTGCCAGCTGCGAATTTTGATTGCAGCGAAGCAAGCGAGCGCGAAGCTACAATCGGCCAAGTCAACCGAGGATGATAACATCGAAGGTAAGACCAACCAACAGCAGAGACGTTACGAACGCGGTGCTATCCACGCAATATTAAAAAAAAAAAAACGCCAAATCATTTGTTACGTTCATTGATTAGACCTTGCCATTGTACCATAGAAATATCTGTTACTTTTATCGTTTTAATCTTATTTAAAAAATATGCCTATGTTACATTACGTTTTATTCCGTTACGTCGTACCTTTTATGTATATTGAGATACTAAATTTGTTCCTTCGTTATTTCGCCTCGGCACGGACGATCGAGGGTGTAGGGCGAGGCCAATCGTCGTCGAAACTCTTTCGGCCCTCTGCGTCGTATTTTTCAAGACTATAATTTGTAAGCAGCGCAATTATCCGAACTCGATTGTTATTTTATCACTGCAGCTTAAACCTGTAAATATAACTCGACGAGTTATAAATATGGTCTTAGCCTTTTTTTTAGTAGCAGAAATATTAAAATCATAAAAAAAAAAATTTAAGTGATTTTTAAAAATAACATCATTAAAAAATAAATGTACTTAATATTTCCGCGACTAAAAAAAAAACACTGCGACGAGACAAAAATAACCTGTCTGCGACTGTAGATCGATGTTCTCTAAGCTCAAAGCCCTGTGCACCAAAATAATTAATGCTCGAGCTTAAACGACTCTAATTTTGAAACATCGCAGAATTTAATGTTTTTCGAGCGCTCTGCCAGAAGGGTTGAAAAAAAAATGTCAGAAAAATTCCAGCTGCGAATGAGTTCGAAAGAGCTCATTCTTTTATCGTCGTCCATTAAGAAGAAAAAACCCTTCGTCTCATCTCGTCCCGTCGTCCCGTACATTAAAAATAAAGACAATAAAAAAAAAGTCGAGATGCTAATTGAAGTGAGCCTTACGTTAATGAGCCCCGGCAAGCTGCCACGTTCGTTTTCACTTTGGATTGGAGTAGCGGACTCGGTAGGAGAGGTTCTCCGGCGTCGGCGTGTCTGCCCAGTATAGTCCGACGATACCGTACCTACTCGTCCCCGTGGCCGAGGCCGACGTCCATTTCCACTTTCGCGTGCGATCCGTTCACCCTCCGATATGATTGCTCGACTTACACCCCCGATCGATCCAGCATATCGATCACAATACAATTATATTATATGTATATTCGATATATATATACATATTCATCCCGTTAACCTTAGTTTAGTACCGGCATTAGCTTTACGACTCGAACTCCCGATTCTGGCTGCATGCGCTATAGTTCGAATCGTTGCGCTTATCCTCGTGCAAAAAAAAAAAAAAGAAAAATTATCGTGACTCGTGTCGATAACGAAGAGCGCAGTCTGAGCGGAGCAATGGAACGGTGATGATTTATCAAATAATTTAATTAGTTAATTAATTTTTTTGTTCTTTAAATTTTTCAATTTTCGTAAGTGATCTAAGCTATCCTCAAGCATGTTCCTCATTCGCACGCTTTTCTCCGTCCTCACGTGTCTCTGCGCCTAGCACAGTCGTTATTATTGTTCGTTACATCGACGGCTCATAAATAACAATTATTGACCCTTCGCGTGCGGCACACTTTTCATGGAGAAAAGTTTCCGGCATTTTTTAACTGAAACAATTATGTTTCGAATCAATTATGTTTCGAATCAATTATGTTTCGAATCAATTATGTTTCGAATCAATTATGTTTCGAATCAATTATTTTTTTCTGGATCATCGGTGCATGGGAGAGCGGGGCAAAATGGGACAGTGGGGCAAAACGCAATTTTCCAATAACTTTTGGATGGTGAGTGGGGCAAAACGGTGCTGAACATCCGGATGTATCGTTGGAACAAAATGGGGTATCCAAAAATTATTGAAAAACTGAGTTTTGCCCTCGCTGTCCCGTTTTGCCCCACTGTCCCATTTTGCCCCGCTCTCCCCTAGTTACCTAATTTTTTTTACTATGCGGTTGAAACGCGAAGGGTTAATTGTTGACGAAAGCTTAAATTTAATTTTTCGCTGCCTTGTTGAAAAATTATTTGTCGCTCCGCGAAGAGTCGAGCCTTGTACCTGCCTAATGAGTTACTGTTATGTTACACCTGTATCGCTTATCAACAAAAAGACACATACAAAATCTCACACACACAAACACACGCCCGATGTGCTATCGGGTGGATTGAGATAATGATTATTGTACGTCCATGACGAGTGTAAAATCGGTAAAACATTTTAATTTTTTCATTGTTTTAACGGGACGTTTGGGACGCCTCAATGACGATCGTTACGTTATCGTTTCAGGACCGACTCTCGAGCCGCCTCTCCCGAGACGGAAGAAATGCCCGGAGCTTGCCTACAAGACTCACGAATTTATCAACGCGGCCGACGGAGGCGGAATCGATGCTGTCGACACTAACGTCGTTGCCGATAAAGTTCGGGTATGATTGCTTAACAATTTCACTTAAAAAATGTTCACAATAAAAATAGAAAATCTTTACGATAAGAAAATTTGGGGGATGAAATAATGTGGGAGACTTTTAATTTTTTAAAACTTTTTTATAAGATAATAGAATTTGGGGAATTAAATTTGGGGGCGATATTTTTAATTTTTCCTACTTTTTATAAGATGCGACAATTTGAAGGATGAAATATTGTGGGAGATTTTTATTTCTTTTCCTTTTTTTTTAATAAGATAAGACAATCTGGGGAATGAAATATTGAGGGAGATTTAAAAAAAATGACTTTTTTATAGGAGGTGGCGGCCAGTGCAGCATTGCCGCCGAGTCAGCTGAGCAAAGCAATTTCGCGGATAAGCACGGAGTATCGATTGCAATTCGCCTGGCCGAGGCGATCCCAGCTGACTAATGGCGATGCGGTACCGCCCGTAGCAGCGGCAGGAGGCGCAGGTGGCACAGCCGGACCCCCGAGAAAGTCGCTCAGCATGGGGGCTCTGAAACAGGGTATCGCGCCGTCGGGACCGGCACCCGTTCACAAGAAGAGACCAGGTGACGTCGATCACAAGCGTGACGGTAAAAATGTCTTGTCAATGCAAATTCTATCATGAAACGACGATTACCACTTTACCGCGATTCGGATTGTCTTTTGTCAGCTGACGAACAGGTTTTATGGTTTATGTTGATCAAATGCTCGATCATCTTTATTCGATGTCGAATAGAGAGATGGTCGATAGATCGGCAAAGTAATTGCGATTAGAAAAAACATTGGGCCGTTGGCCGAATTGGGCTACAGTTGGGGTAAAAATAGATCTCACGGATTGATTCAACACTCGAAACTGTAAAATACGGAACTCTATCCATCTACAAATAGATGGATCTATGGATCTATGGATCTAAAGATCAATAGATCTATGGATCTATAGATCCAAAGATCTATAGATCAATAGATCTATAGATCTTAAGATGGAAAGATCTATAGATCTAAAGATGGATAGATCTGTAGATCTAAAGATGGATAGATCTGTAGATCTAAAGATGGATAGATCTATTGATCTAAAGATGGATAGATCTATAGATCTTAAAACGGATACATTTACATCTGTGTATTTTCCCATTGCTGGATATAGTTCGACCTAAAAAATGGGACTCAATTCCATAAGAGAATGATTGCTCTTAGCCCTATTCTTGAGATTTTTATTTTTCACAGAGTCAGTAAAAAAGAAATGCTGAATGATTAAGAATAACTGCTAAGATCCACGTTTCGATCCCCTCTCGATTATAATGATGATTTTTTGAATGAAAAATAGGTGCTCAAGCTTCGGAGCTGGAGCCGCTCGTCGGCGGTCACACGGACGCTGTGGACGGTGTTGTTCCCGAGGGTGACGAGCGCGAGGAAGATCTCACCGAGGTCAAAATAACTTTCAGGTCAGAATCAACGACCTTCGAGGTTTCGATAAAAAAAAAATAATCAAAAAACATTTAAAAGCAAAAGGAAAATCGACAAATAAATAAAATGCAATAAATCCTACAAAAACGAACGCGACTACGACAAGCCCGTTGGCTCGGATTTTCGGATCGAATCCCAACGCATAAATTATTAAAGGGCACCACGCGAAACGATCTTGTTATATTATTTACAGAAAGAAAAAGGCTGTTAAAGGAGTGACGATAGCGGCTGGAGATTCAGCCAAGAGTCGCAGAAAATTGCTTGGAAAAAGTTTTCCCACCTCAGAGATTGCGGAACTCAGGCGTCTCGCCGACGAGTACAAGGTATAACAAGTATACTCCCTCGCTCGTCGTCGTTCTCGTCGTTGTTCATCCCTTCGTTCACTCGCTCATTCGTTCGCGGCACTCCCGAGGGATTTTCCATGCCGCAAGAGCTTATCGAGCTACTTCGCTTATAAGTTCGAAGTTTCCCTCGACGTCTCGAGAACTCGAGCTGTGATTGCCCGGTTTCGTTCCTCTTTCTTCTCATCGAAAGATAGGAGACACGACTTTGCGTGACCAATCCCAATAAAGTGTTTCCGGCATGTCTAGCGACGTAGATCCGTCGTAGATTTTTTTTTTTTTCAATTTTCAACATCAGAGCATCAGAAAACTTTCCCGAATCATGTTTTGCATGTCTCACGTGTTTGTGTGTCATGTGTACGATTCTTTCTTATCTTCTTTTTTTTTAATCATTCTTCGACATTCCATCGTTATTTCAACATTTTTTTCTCAAATCAGCATCGCGACTGGGGCTGCGGACTGGGCTCCGACGAGGAATCCTCGCTGTGGAGTCACGTGTCCAACAACCACGCGCTCAACGCTCTTTCTCTAGCCAGGCCAGTAACAAAATAAATGAAAAAAAAAACCTGTGACCCACCCTCGAAATAACACAGCCCGGGAAAAGATATTTGTTCTTATGTATCATATATCATATAGGGTAGAGCGGGGCAAAATGGGACAGTGGGGCAAAACGGGACGGTGAGCAAAACGCAAGTTTCCAATCATTTTTGGATGTCATTTTTACCTGTTGATACATCCGGATTGTCTGTCCCGTTTTGCCCCATTGTCCCATCCAAAAATGATTGGAATATGGCATTTTTCCCCACTGCCCCATTTTGCCCCGCTCTTCCCTATCATATATATATATATATATATATATACACATACAGATACTATAAGTTTGTAACTTACTCTCTGTAAAATCGATAATGATAATAATAATAATATATCATATATCATATACGAATGGAACAAATAATTTCAACGGTGCAGGGTGAAATCTTTTATGAATTTTTGTCATTTTGTTTTTCATAAAAGATTTGCAGAGTGTTTTTCGAGGTGTGGACTTATGTAGTGTGTCTGTCGATAATCGTACACTCCTGGTGAATCGACGAATTGATTTTTTCTTTTTGTATAGTGGCACTATGTCGTTTTGCATACACGGGACTTTGTCGTAGTCGTTCGTCGTTGTTTTTGTAAATAACCTTATCCGAATGGAAAATTCCAACTGTCGGAGGAAATCGATCGTATTAATTTTTTCATCGTGCCGTTCGCCTGCAGGTCCGCCACGAAGGAGGAGAAGGACAAGGAGAACACGAGAAAGGTCGCGCCCACGATGCCACCAGCTGGTAGACCGTCCTCGGTACAAGCCAGACCCGTGCATGGCATTATTCTCGACGACATCAAAGCGGTACGTTTATCCACGAAAATCCATTATCGACCGTTCTCCGCTGAAAATACTGGACCACAAATTCGTTAAAAAAAAACCAAACTTTTAAGTCGATTTTTCATAAAACGGAATTTTCCCATATTCTAATGGGATCTTCAGAAAAGATGTTTTTATTCAACGAAAAAAAAATGTTTTCAGGAACTAAAAATTTGACAATGTTAATAATGAAACATCAATAATTTAATATATATATTAATAATATAAAAAAATATTATTACTATATCTATTAAACAAATATACATTTCATGTGTATTCAAATTTTAAAAATATTTTATAATTCATGAATTACACATTAAGTTCATTGAAATTTATCGATCTAATCCAGGACAATGAGAAGGCAATAGCCCGAGCGAGAAAGGACTTTTTGATCCGTCATCATCTCGACCGTACCACAGGAGTCGGTGAGTGTGAATCGAGGCCCCAATTTTTCCGATCGGCAGTGAAAGCTCGAAAAATGAAAGGTCGAAGAAGAAATCAATAAAAAAAAAAATTGACAATTAATCCGATTCCTTCGGACACGCGATAGGTGACGGAGCGCTGCTGCCATCGCCGACTCGCGAAAAGTTGGAGCCAGTGGTGCCGCGTCGTCGCGACGATTCCAAGGAGGCCCGCGAGGAGATTCAGCCGAAGACGAAATCGAGTCCCAAGAACAGTCCTCGCACGGGACGCTCGCAGAGCCTCGGGCCAATGGCGACCGAGCGAAGATCGCCGAAGCGGCAGCCGCCACCGCGCGCACCCTCGGTCAGCAAAGACGTCAAGGTATCATCATCGTCGTCGTCGTCGGCCCGCAAGAGCGCTAGCTCCGATAACTACCGGATGACGCGAAAACCTAGGCGAATCGTTAATGTAAAAATATCATTTTACGTTTATTTGTTCCTTGTTTTTTTTTTTTTTTTTTTTTTTTTTTTTTTTTTACACGTGTGTGTCTGCTTTGCGGTATGAAAATTACACGCACGCTTCTTCTTGTCGCGCGACGAGCCGTTCGTATTTTTCATACTCGTTTCCGGTCGATCGTTAAAATTGTTCTTAACATTTTCGCAGGAGAAGGAGAAAGACCAGAAAGAAAAGGAGCCAAGGGAGAGAAGCGGCGAGCCCGAAAGGCATCCACGTCCGAGTAAGTAGAAACAAAAAGCAGAATTCCCTACGGTATTGCGTTCGAGTCCCTCGTCTTGTTTATTTTTATTTTTTTACTGTTTTTTTTTTTTTAATGAAAAATCTGCGATCGATTCATAAATCAGGGATCCACACACCATGAGCCCTTCACCCCCTTCTCTCTGTCACTATCCACCGAAAAAAAAAAAAAAAAAATGAAACCAAGAGTCGCATCGTTCTTTGCATCTTCGTGTATGAGATTAGTTCGAACGAAAAAAAAAGAAGAAAAAAAAAACCTAGCGTTTATTAAACATTATTATGGATATCGTATGGATATATATATATATATTGGAATTTGGACTGCTGTCTGCTCGTTCGACCCTCGTGGCCAGCGTATATATTATCTATTAATCAATATTGTCGTATTCGTATGGTAAACATTAATTCTGTTTTATTTGACAATGCGAGATACCCACTGCCCGTATTTATTTATTTATTTACTTTACATTCTTTAGTGTATTACGTTAATATTATTCGTGAATGACGATTAGAATAGAGAGATATTTAAGTTATCGTTAGTATAATAACATCGTAACCCGGAAGAAAAGAAAGAGATCGGTTTGATTCGAGCGAATTTGTTCGAGTAAATATCGAAGAAGAAAAACAATTCATTTTATTTGACGAACAATTTTGTCCAAATCAAACGGATTCTTTTTTTTTATAAAGCAATGCTACACCACATAACAGCTTCAACGGGTGGTGGGTATTAGGGACCGTCATTTACACATTGCCATCAATGTTTTAGGGAGATGCATGATAGAGCTGTCTAAACTATCTGTTTCTCTCTATCTATCTTATCTATAACGCCTATTATTTCATTGCCTACGATACCGGAAGAGAGAGAAAAAAAAAATACGTACTAATTAGGCAGTTTATATTCGAGGACTGAACGAAGTCGGTAAAAATAAAATAAAAAAAAACAATGAGAAAAAAAAAAAAAAAAACGGCATAAGGGACTTCTCGAGCCAGGGGTCCGTTTAAGGCTTAAAGAGATTCTCGTTCGTCGTTCTTCGTCGTTTTTTTCCCTCCTCCACATCGACATCAGGCCCCCTCATCGCCCCCTCATCGCCACTCTCATAATTCACTCAACAAAAAAAAAAACGAAAGAAAAATGTCATCGAAGCATCATCCGTACCGTTAGAATGCAAATGAATGAACGATGTCTGAGAGAAATTCACTGCTTCAGTCTGAAACCGAACGAAAGTCGAATAAGAGATGAGAGAAAGGTTTAAAAAAAAAAAAGGCTTAGGAGAGAGTTAGAGTGTGATTGGATACGGGAGCGGGTGTTTCAGCCGCGAGTGGCCGTGGGGTCCGGTGGAGCATAAGAGAGCCCTCCTCGATACAATATCCGGCGGCGAGTTGTCCGTCGACGTGCGAGCCGCCTATACCGCCGTTACCGCCGCCACCTTCGGGCCCTGGTCCGACACCGCTCCACAAGACAAGGCCCTCCCCGCGGGCTCATCGCAAACGTACGTTTTCTTAGACCGTCAATCGCAAACAACCAATTTGAACAAAACAAAACAGACAAAAGATAACAATAAAAGAAAATAAACAAACGGTTGTCTCACGACCGTCGACATCCCTGTCTTCGGCGTTACCGCTGTTCCCAACACTTCCGGTACGTCCCCGCGCTACCGTCGAGCTGCGTTCCGGTAACTCGAACTCTGGTCGATTGAAGCGAACGGCTCGTGGGCAAGATTTTTTGTTTTTTATCACTCGGAAAAGATTCGTTCACTTTTCTTAAATCACTAATCGGTCGTTATCCGGAAGTAACGGTGGATCAGAATCTTGCGGGAGTAAGTAAAGAAACTGAACTAAAAATCAATTTTAGCCGAAACGGCAAACTAAAGTTTGCCGATTTGTTTTCAAACCGACTGTGACTCTTACCTAGTTTGTCTGTCCCGCGCCAATTATATAAATCGACAAACAATTTTAGACCAAACTTCACCTCGAAGCGCTAAAAAATTTCCGAGTAATTAAAAATAAAAGAAAAATCATTGCCCGACGTCTGAATATCCAAAACCCTGGGCCCATAGTAGTCTATTATTTATCATAGTTACACCCTAATTGAGCCGCATACTTAGCACCCTTCGTTCCCGGAGTAGGCAGATATTTAAAAAAAAACCCTCGAATCGCTCCTTCCAAAGACCAAAAGCAAAAAAAGATAAAAGAATTTAAAAAAAAAAAAGTGATTATCGGTGAAGACGGAGCGTGTGGTCGAATTGACGGGTATATATATATATTTTTTTTTTAGTTTCTTCCGTTATTGGTCATTTGAATAATCTCATAATCCATCGATCATAAGTCATCACTTCTGAACTGTGTACGATATGTGTTCTAGCCTTCCTCGCGACAAGCGCTCCCCCCCATCGCCCTCTTCTTCATCATCACGTTAAACCCAGTGTAACAATAAGTGTAACTACCTCGTCAACCGTACCGAATACGACGACAACTTCGACAAGCACGACAGCGACGAGTTTTGCAAAATCGTCGTCAAAGCAATCGGTTCATCCACAAAGCGCGGCTCATAACGCGTACAGCCAAGCGGGTACCATCATCGGCAGCAGCAGCGGCAGCAGCGTCGTTCCAGCTGCACCTGCGAGTATCGCCGTCAAGTCAGGCCAGCATCGGATAAGAGCCGCTGCCGCTGCGGCTGCTGCCACTACTACTTCTTTGACACCGTCGTCAGCGACAACTCCTCGATCCGCTGTTGTTGACCAACACCCATCCAAATCATCATCCTTCGCCGACAATCGAAACGCGTATCGAGCCGCTGCCGCTGCCGTTCCTCCTTCTTCTGCTAGCGCCGGCCTGCAAGCTAGTAAGTAGCATAATAGGCTTGTGAACCAGCACGCATCGTCGTTCGCAGAGAGCTCTCGTCCGAAGCCGCCCACCGTCTCTCGTTCTCGCTATTAATTTTCCACACGAACCCCTCTGTCTTGTTCTTCATTGGAAGAAAAACATTTTTTTATACTTTAGAAAAAAAAAAAATTGAAAACAAAAAATGAAGAAAATTATGGAAATATTCTTTTGAGTATCGCTGAAGAAACTTTTTTTTTTCTCTGGTATAAAATAACGCTTTCCTCGTTAGGGGTAAACAATATCTTTCTCTTGTACACTCAACCCTCTCAGTATCTCAATCTCTCTATCTGTTTTCTCCGTCTCGAACTTCTCGCACTCTTCGATATCTCGCTCCTTCTCTATAATCGAGTTTTTGTGCAATTGCAATAACTGTTGAATTTGGCTGATGTGTTATCTCGCTGTTTGATTTCATTTGTAATGTTTTCCTGTTTCTCTTCTGTCGTAAAAAAAAAAAGAAACTGTCGCTCTCTATCGTCGATGTGCGTATGGCTGTTGTCGCTTTTACTAACTTGCCGAGGATTGGGTACGTCCGCCTGTGAGATTCCTGTTCCCGATCATTTCTTTTTAATCCCCGAAATTCTTCCCGATTCTCTTTCCCTACGTGTAAACAAAATAATATATATATATTTATATATAAAGAAAACGTTCGTGCGGTCTTTGGCTGTCGTGTTATTTTTTTTTTTTTTTTCACTGTGTTGCAAACAACCGGCCGTGTAATTTATGTTGTCGACACCACCACCACCCCTCCGCTCTAAGTACGAATTTACAAGAGGATGTGTGAAGATTTTTGTACCTGCAGACACGACCAATTATTAATCGTCATTGAGAAAAAAAAAAATATCGATGTACCAACATAGATGTATTACCTGTGCTCGTTTGTAGCTCTTCGCTCTTTCTGACTCTATGTAATTCGGATTATCGTTCATCTATCTAGTTCTGTATTGTATGTTTATCGTAGAACAGTCATACTGTGTATCCGTCGATCGAGTCGAAGATCGTGAAATTTTGATCAACGATTAAAATGAATCGATCGATTGATAAATTAATTGCATTTGTTAATTACATAATCACCGTCAGTCGATCGAGTCAAAGATCTTGAAATTTTGATAAAAGCCTAAAATGAATCGATCGATTGATAAATTAATTGCATTTGTTAATTACATAATCACCGTCAGTCGATCGAGTCAAAGATCTTGAAATTTTGATAAAAGCCTAAAATGAATCGATCGATTGATAAATTAATTGCATTTGTTAATTACATAATCACCGTCAGTCGACCGTGTCAGAGATTGCAAAATTTCAATCAACGACTAAAATGAATCGATCGATTGATAAATTAATTGCATTTGTTAATTACATAATCACCGTCAGTCGATCGAGTCAAAGATCTTGAAATTTTGATAAAAGCCTAAAATGAATCGATCGATTGATAAATTAATTGCATTTGTTAATTACATAATCACCGTCAGTCGATCGTGTCAAAGATTGCAAAATTTCAATCAACGACTAAAATGAATCGATCGATTGATAAATCAATTGAATTTGTTATTTGTTGTATATCCCTCTCCAGCAAAGCACCTCCAACATGGAAAACTATATGTTGTTGGGACTCGATCGAGAGTTTAGATGGTAAAGTTAAAAATTTAACAATTTTTAACTAATCCGATTTTCCTAATAATCAATTAATTGACCAATGATATCATTGACCTGCGGATACAGTATCGCTGTTGTAGACAATGTTGGTAGTATTATCTATCTATATATATGTACATATATGATTGTTCTTAGGCATCCACGTGATTCGCTGTGTATCTTGGCCGAGCTTGATAATCCTGTTGCTCGAACTCGACGGTCCCGTTTTTGAAAAGAGAGATAAAAAAAAGAACGTTATTGACAATATCGCCGCATGGCTTGATGCATGCTCAGCATTGACGTGAAGAATTCTACGTGTCGTATTGGAGAAAAAAAATTAAGTTGAATACAAGAAAAAAAAAAAAAAAAAAAAAATAGTTTCAATAAATTGGAGTCTCGTTGTGTGCGAGACGTCGAGGACGAGCGGGTGCGCGGCCAGATGAGAGAGAACTGCGCGGAGACTCGTGTGACACCTCGAATAAGTCTCGGGCGTTCGTAATTCCAGTGACCGCCGAGCCCCAGGTGAACGGAGATGCGACGGGCGGAGGAGGATCGAGCATCGCCTCGACGCCGCCGTCCCAGAGCGCAGGGAGCGTCGTCTCGGCGCCGATCGCCGCGTCCCACGTGGCGCCATGGATCGACGACGAGCCGGTGGTCAAGAGCCCGCCGGAACCCACTCGCGTAAAGTCACCGGAACAGATGATTATGCGCTCGCCGGAACCGGTAAACTGGACCGTACCGTTGGACACAGGGAAAACGTTCACTGTCACCCAAAACGTGAGAGAAGGTACGTCCAGCCCGATTTTTTTTATCTGGGCCGGTCAAAATTCAATTTGTTTCGATAGAAATAATTATCAACTCCCCCCCCCCCCCGTTACGAATACATTGATATAAGCTTGTGCCCGTTAGTCCAATCGTCGTAAAGACCAGATTTTTCGCAGACAAGTAGCTTTCTCAATAAATTCAAATTTTGATTAAATACATTTTTTTTTTTTTTGCGCTTCAATTATCTCAATTTCAATCACCGAGATAAACAACAAAATTTCCATTTCCCACATCGATTTTAGAATAGTTTATCTCCCGAGCTGTCGCCGGGCAATAAGAAACGCAAAAGAGAAAGATTGACGAGTGGGTAAGCAATTTGTTTGAGGTGAAACGAAAGAAGAATTCGCACCAATTTTAACACGAAGTCGAGCGGAGCGTTGATTAATCGACAAAGAGAAAACCGCATTTCCGATATCCGCTTTGCGAAATGGTAGGGAAAAAAAAAAACGAGGCGTCGAAGGAACGGTCGGCCGGCGGCGAAACCCGACAAAGGAGTAATCGCTGTGTAATTACTTAACGATTGTCATTTTAATCGAAGGGGAGCCTCTGACAAGACCACACAGCGAGGCAAAGACCTGGGGGGTGTCGTCGCTACCGTCAGCCCCGCAGTCAGCGCCGCCGGAGCTCGCGCACAAGTCCCAGCAGCACTCCCAGCACTCGGGATACAAGTCACCGGAAAGCGAGAGTGTGTCCCTCGGGAGTTTCACCGGTCTGAACGGCCACAAGGATCTCGACTCGGAGAGGGACAGCCCGTTGCCGTCGAACGTACACAGCACCCCAACGCCTACTCAGAGTGATAAGGTACTCGGTTCATTAAGCCCTCGTTCCGTCCCTTCATACACCTTTAAAAAAAAAAAAATGTTCTAAAGTAAACGGCCCAGTTTCTCAAATCTTTAGAGCCACGGCCCCGGTTTTCTATATTATTTAAAAACGCGTTCCCACATAGCACGGAAATATTTTTGAAAGGTTTCGATAATATCTTTTTGAATAATTAAAAATATTTCATCGCTATGTTTCCGAAATATTTCAGATGTGTTGAAAGATTAAGTATGTTTCTAAAATATTTATATATAACGTGACTCGCAACTCTATTCAATTTCAATATGAAATATTTCACAGAAACATTCGTGGCTCAGCCAATATTACATTACAATAAAAAAAATGCTCTTCAATACGCCTGACATTTTTTTGTTAGTTTTGACGGAAACTTGATTTAGCACACAATGCAAATGTGCCATCAGTGTCAGAAACTGGGACGTTCAGCTTACTAAAAAAAAAAAATTCCTCGTCCTCCAAATTCATACTAAATCTCCAGATTACTGAACAAAAATTTCTGTCCTGGACGAACAGAGTTCGATAATAGCAGGTGTCGAGGAGGTTTTGAAAGAGGAGCCCCGAGTGGCTTCGGAGCCCGCGGCGATAAAGCCCGTTGCGGGAACGAATCTTCGATGTCTCGACGATCCGGTCTTCGAGTTCGAGCGAGGAAAGAGCAACGAGGCCTCGACGATTCCGTCGGCCTCGACGACGACGACCTCGTCGTCCGCGGTCGCTCCGCCGGTGGTGCCGGGTATTCCGGTCCAGGCCGGTGGCTACAGAGTCCTCGAGGCCGAGAGTCCTCCAGCGGCGTCGGCAACGTCGGAAATCGGTGCCGGCAGCTCGTCCGGTTATCACGTCCTCGAGGCGCCCACCCTCAGTCCGGGTTCGGCTCAGCGCTCGGTCGCCAGCGACGTTCTCGAAAAGGCTCGCAATCGCTTCGACAAATTCTGGGGCAAGGGCGGTCCGGAGAATCAAGCTTAGGCTCGTTAAAAAAAAATGCAAAGCAAAAAAAAAAACACACAGTTAGGCTAGAATCGAGATGAGAGACACACGCTGTTCGTCCTCGAGCCGTCGATGGGCTGCGAAACGAGCGACGCTACAACAAAAAAAAAGAAAACAACAATGAAAAATAAAAATAATAATAATAATAATAATTAATATTGATAATTAAAAAAAAAAGAACATGAGATGAGAAAGAAAGAGTAGTCGAGAAGGAAGACGAAGAAATGGAAACCCGAGCACTCAACCTTCGTCCTGATAGAGCGTGGAGAAAATAAGATTTGCTATTTTTATTCGCAAATTTTTAGGGAAAAGCTGTTCTTTATTTATTTTTATTTTTTTTAAGATGAGAAGAGGTGAAGAAATGATGCATGGTTCGATTGATTTAAAAAACCAATACAAATATGTAATATTTGGGGTATTATTTTTCTTTTTTTTTTTTACTTTGAGACGCTTCATCAGGACTCGAGAGGTGAATTCGTCTTGGACACGTTACGGTCAGCTACGGAGATGAAATAATTCAGTTTAAACTAGATAGCGTTGCACTATGAGAAATTTCAGTGAAACATAATAATTGAAGCGAACCAACCACGCAGAATAAAGATGAGAGGAAAACAATAACGAAGGGGTGAAAAGTTGATGTCGAAGAAACGGATAAAGAGGACGTTACGAGTTAGAAAAAAAAAGAAAAAAGAAAAGAGGGAAGAAAGCCATTCCCCCAAACGCTGATAACGATCATGGCTGTTGTAATGCTGACACGCTGCTGTTGCTGCTGCTCTTGCGTACTGCGTTAGTACCACATTCCGTCTGATAATTTTTGTCGATAAAGCGCGTTCATTTTTTCGAAGAAATAATAATACAAAAAAAAAAAAGAAGATTAATAATAAATAAATAAAAAAAAATACAAAAAATCGCCGTCACGTTTCGATAATACGAGAAGGAAGACGCTTTTTTACTAGTAAAAACCTCGATATCTTGATTCGAGAATCAAAGAGAAAAAAAAAGTAAATAAAAAAAGAAGAAAATCTTAAACACGAGAATAATAAAACGAGGAGTCCAATATCGTCGCACATTCCGTCTAAATTTCCTACAATCGTTCGCTTGTTAACAACATATTGTTTACAAAGTTGTTTGCTTTTAAAAAACAAAAAATAAAAAAAAAAAACAAAAAAAAATAATAATAATAATGAACTTTCGATAGTTCGTTCGATGCTTTCGAAGCGTGAGAAGAAGAAGCTGAAGGATGATGAAAAATATCTTTCAAAAAAAAAAAAAATAAGAAAAAAAAAACAAGAAAACCATAAAGAATAACTATGATGAAATATGACGGATGGATAAAGATTTGACCGACGAAGAAAGAGCTTATTCTCTCGCCCTGACTCACGCGCGCGCGTAAGACACACCAGTACACCACACTCCATCCAGATCCACGTCCAACGTCCATAAAAAAAACAAAAAAAAAAAACCAACCAACCGTAGCAAACTGAAGGAATACGAAGATGAAGAATCAAAGTTAAGAGGAAAAAAAAAACACCTTAAACAATTACGAAAAAAATGATTAAAAAGAACCTACTAAAAGTTAAAGAAAAAAAAAAGAAAAAAAAATCGACTGATGTTGGGATATAGTTGGCGAACGTAGCAGAACTCAGGATGCCCGAGACTTGGCGAAAAGGAATTAAAGGAGACGAGAGATGCGAGTTTGATGCAAAAAAAGATGTAAACCGAGAAGAATAGGAAGAAAAAAAAAGAAGAAGGAACGTCGTTCACGAAGATAGGATCGACGATGGGAGGACGGGCTGCACCCGGAGCTTTCTTCGTTTTTTATAACATTTACACCCTGGCCTCTCTCTCTCTCTCTCTATCTCTCTCTCTTTGTCTCTCCCTCGCCGGGAGCGTTCGATACTTACATAGCTTAGACGCCAGGATGAGAAGCCGAAAACCGCGGGAATAACCGAGAGATTACGATATGATAGCCCGATTATTAATTTTTTAACGATTTTCTTTATTCTGCCAATGAGTGTGCTGTCGACGTGAGAGACGAAAAAATGTAAAAAAAAAATAAAGGAGAATCGTCGTTGAAAAAACAAAGAGCACCCGTTGGAAAGCACCTCGCGAGCTTACACTGCCCGTCCGAATTTTTTAGGTACCGGATTTCTCGAGTCGAATTAAGAGCAACAAAAAAAAAAACAAAGCTGATTGCTCGAACGCTGGTATCGACATTGTTCACCCGTAATTTCGTTTAATCGTAGAAGCGCGTTGTCGTCCATATTTATAAAAATAAAAAAATAAGAAAATTAAAATCAATCGGAGCTCGAAGAATTTTATTTTTTATTTTTTTTTATTCGCCATGCGAACGAAATTCGTGCTCAAGCCTGTGCACGCGCGCCGAGATGTTTATAATTGTATTGCGACGCTTTTGTGTTTACCGTCTGGATACGAGGAGCCTGTGACCTTGGAGCCGATACAAGCCGCACGAACGCGCGGTTCGACAGACGTGCTGGTCACGTTTTATCGTTACAGACGCAATTTATTGCGTTCGCAAAATATCGCGATGGTTAAAGACAAGAGATTTAAAGAAAAACCGGAAGAAAAAAAAAAAGAACGCGTTGTTGAGCCGATCAACAAAGAGAGAGGGTTGTAACTTTTTTAGTGAATCGCCCGGTCTGACACACGGGACAATTTGTCGTTCGTTGGTTTCGGGCTATCGTATTAAAAAAATGAGAACGAAATATGAGAGAAGAATCGACTAAGAAAACATCATCGAACGAACGACACGCTGTAATTGTCCGCGTATATACGGAGCCTACGAGACGAGGGCCATCCGGGATTTCGTTTGCATTCCCGCCTTAGTCTGTACGCCTATTACAAAAAAGTATATAGATAGATTCATATTATAATACGATACGACGATTATATACGATATACGATTGTATGTATATCGCGTTGATATAATCGTGCGTACGTAAAAAAAAAAAAAAAATAACAAAAAAAAATAGAAATGGGGTGTCCCAGGGTGTCCCAGAATTCTTCGGCAGCGCAGATAATTCTACGTGCTGGAATTCGGTGAAAAAAAAAAGCCGATCCCGCAGCATCGCGAGAATCTCGAACCACGATCTTGCGTCGATTCTGGGACACACTGTATATACATTATATATATTTATATAAATAATATATACAATTACGATTGAATTTCACGATTGGCTGTAGAGGATATATATGTGATTTGCGGGTTTGATGTGTACGGCAGGAAAACAAAATGAATGGTCCGAACTGTTTTGCCAAAATACGAGAATCGAAGGAGGCGGCGAATGAACGCGTATAATACGCGATTATTGTAAAACTACGATTCGGAGAATACTTATGACGAAGTGAGCGGGTATTGTTGATTTAATGTTTATATATATATGATATTGTCAGAGTTTAAGATCGATGAAACGCGATAGTCGAGAGTTGTGAGTAAAAAAAAGAAGCAGCGTTTTTTTATATTAAAAAAAAATAAAGAAAAAAAAACCATCAACGACAACGAATCTGTGCGAAGCGCCAAACGATCTTATTTTCACCGTTCGGATGAGAGTTGCGTTTTGCGTTTTGCGTTATGCCGGCGGTGATGATGTATTTTGCTTGCTGATAGCGAAAAGCTATTTGTATGTGAAGTTGATATGATGCGTTAATTATTAAATGTACTTATAATGAGTGTAATGCGAGATTATATTAGTGCGTGTTGAGCTGCAGGATGGGAGAGTCGAGAATTGGTGTCTCCCGGGCTCGTTCCTGAGTACGATTATATTGATTCGGTATGCGTTGATTTATCAATTGTGCTCATGATAGAGCGTAGGAAGCGATTAGGATTGCGTGTAGACCGGCTATTGGGATAAATTCGTTAATTCGTGTCTCTAAAAAAAGGGAAACTCGTTTTGATGGGGCAGGGGTGGGGGTTGGGGGTTTCGAAATAATAGGAGTTCTTCTCATATTTTGCAAAACAGTGTCCGGGCACGAGAGAATTTAAAAATGAAGTTAACAAAAAAAACGCGTTGCTAACATAAAAAAAAAGAATAAAAACGTGGAAGAAAAAGAGATGCGTCATGCAAAAGATTCGGCGTTAAATGCAAAAAAAAAAAAACCCAAGTGAACTCCAAGGATTGCGGCGGGGAGGGGGGAATGATCTAGAGATATTGAAGATTCATTACGGCTATATATATATATTATATAAATATATATTGTATATTACTAGAAATTGAAATACTACTCGTAATAAAGACACGCCGACGCTTCCTGTGACTCGACGCGTGTTATTTATTCATGTTCAAAACGCCAGTCCAACATATCACATTATCCTCTCAACCTCTCTTCATCCCCGTTTCGTTTTTTTTTACCATAAAAAAGAAAGAAAAAAAAGAATCTCTGACCATCCTCAGTACACAGGCCCGTCGTCCAGATTGTCCTCCTCGTCATCGTAGCCCTCGCCGTTGTCGAAGTAGTTGTTGACGTAGTCCGTGCCGTCGTCCATCTCCTCGTCGACTTCCTCCTCCTCTTCGGGTACTTCGTCAGCCTCCTTCTCCTCTCCATCCGCCTCCTTCTCCTCTCCGTCCTCCTCGACGTCGCTCTGCTGTGTGCTCTCCTTCTGCTCGAGTTCCTGCAGTTTCTTGTCCACGTCCACCTCCTTCTTCTTTTTTTTCGTGCTATCCGTGCTCGTGGTTTTGCCGGTTTTCCGCTTTCTCGCTACGGGTTTGAGCTCCTTGGGCAATCTGCTCCAGTCGTACATGTCCTCGTAGCCAGACTTGGCGCTGACCATGTCCTGGTAGCGGTCGGAGTATCGCTCTATGTCCTTCCTCACCACGACCGATTGTACGCTGTAAGGTGATTCTCTGACGTACTCGGCGAAGTCTCTCTTGACCTCCAGCATGTAAGAGATCTCTGTGGTGAGCTCGAAGGGAATGGGTTTGTAGTCGAGCAGAGGATATTTGGCCGGCGGTTGCAAAACCGGCGGCGGCAGAGCCTCCCCTTTGCCGAAACCCAGCTGCTCGCTGCTTATCGACATGGTGGCTTTGCCTCTTCCTCTGCCGCGGCTCCCCATCTTTGCTGCTCGTAGTTGCTTCGACAAAGAACAAAAGAAAACGATTTCTCTGTTGTCTTTACTCACGCGATGTATCGGTGAGATTGCGAAGAGAAAAATACGTTTTCTACGTTGGTGTTTTTCCTCGAGTGATGTTGTTAACGATTGTTATTGTTTTTTTTCCTCACGCTTTTTCCTTTGCGGTTTCACGATTGCCGCGCTTCTGCAGCTCCTCCTGTTTGGCGACGAAGGCCTCCTTGTCGTAGATAACCCTCACGACGAGGGAGCACGAGGGACACGTTGCGTCCTCCTCGCCGGCTATCAGATCGGCTCGTGATATTTGAAACTGATCTCCGCAGGGACACGGGTAGTAATAAATGTCTTCGTCCTCGTCGTACTCGAAGTCCTCGATCTCCACCTCGTCGTGGTAGACCGTCATGCTACTCGTGTCGGTGATTAACTATCAACGCGACACATGCGTTCGCACTTTCGGAACGACCTTCCTCAGAGCAGGTTGAAACGCGCAACAGAAACACGTGGTCTTGTATCGTTTCGACCGATGGAGACTTCGTTGGGGGGAGGGGAGAGCGTAAACGGACGCGATGTTTTCGGGTCGAGCTTTCACTTACTTTCAGACGATTTTTTTTTTTTTCTTAAAACTTTTGTAACGAACGAGATACTTTTTCGCGACCGCGGAATAAATCTTTTGGACATCGATCATTACTTTAAGGCGTTTGGAATCTGTACATAGGTTCGTAGGGTTTATTTCGATTCTAGCTACAACCGAAAGCTGAGAAGGGTTTGGGCGGTTTGGTCGTTTCGGCAAATTTTGTCAAGCCGTAACTCTGCATTCTTTGCTATTTCCTGCGTAAATTGTGATGAACTTGTAGCCGTTTAAGCTTTACTGCTTTAGGTTTCCGTGTTACGTGCTTTAGGTTTCCGTGCAGATCCAAAATTCAAAACATTTCGTGCTAGTCCAGCCACTCGACTGCAGTCAACTGCGTTTGTACACTCACACTTATGACTCACGTAGTCACGCTTCTTCCCTTTTCATAACATCCATTCTCGCAATTTAATAGTTTGATGGCTTTTTTCTCCTTACAAAAATCTTCCGAAAGTTATTTTTTGTTCATTCTTCGTTCAGCGTTGCTTTATCATCTGATAAAAGAGAATCGCTATCGGTGCCATGAAGCCGGACGACATGAAAAGAGTAAACATGATGCTGAATCTCGTAGTGTTGCGTATGTCGAACGGAAAGACCTAGAAGTATTTATCGCACATTTCAAATGAACGAAGGGACAAATAAAAAAATTAATAGTACAACTAAATCTCACTTCGTGAGGCTCCGGACCGCCGCAACGATCGATAGGTCTGTCGTCGTGGATTCGACGTGAATATCTCCCAACGTTCGGTCCAAAACGTCTTAAGATTTTCGACGAAAACATCCCGATCGATCCAAGCGCTTATGCTTCTCCAAAAATAACAAATTCAATAAAAAAAAAAGCGAACGACTTCTCCGAAGCTGTTTCAAAACAAAACACATTCTCTTATACAACGTGTATCAAATCTGCACTTCGTGAACGCTTGACACGTTCAGAGTTTTCAAATTCAGCAATGCACGGCTTTACGAAGAAACAAAAAAATGGTTCACTCATAGAATTTTATTCTCTAAGTGAACTTCCTCGAGCGAAGTTTGTGCGATTCAAAACACGCCCGTTATAACTTCTTCTTCTTCGCACAATTTGATGGGGTGCTCTCGTAAAAATAGGGAGCGCCGCACCTGGCCAGTGGGTGAAACCGCGCCGGTCAACACTCGGTGGCCGTTATAATTTGAACGAAATTCCGCCTGGTGCAGACCTCTTCAGGGTGATCCAGCAGCTTGGCGCCAGTTTGGCACAGTGTAAACATAGAGGCGAGGATGGCGGCGATACATTTGCACATAAAGAAAGAACATCTCGAGAGTACGAAGGAGCCAGTGATACACTCGATACCCTGTAAGATACACGGCGACGAAGCTGCGAACGTTTCGAAATATTTCACTCCCTACATACGAAAAACAAACGACAAACGTAAGTCTTTTAGGTTATGTACGTTTGTTTCGAACTTTTCGAACGTTTTTTTTTTACCCTAAAATTTCATACTGTAACGTCGATCGCGTGATATTTTTAACACTCCGTTTACTTCGCTTACAGAATTGCAGTCGTCCTTCCGAGGCTACCCGCTCGAAGGCACGACCTTGGTAGTGCCCGAAGGTTACAAAGGCATAACTTTCTTCGAGTACAAAAAACCCGATGCCGAAGATGTCGAACGGAATCTGCACTCGACGGGGATTTTTACTCAATTCACTTATTGGAATTATGACAAAATTCCTTCCAAGAACGATGCCTTAGTCGCTGTGCTTGACTGGATAGACATAGCCGAAGCTGTAAGATTTGTTTTCATTGGCAGACACTATAACTAGATTAAGCAAAGCTGACAAGCCTGAAATATGTATTTTTTTTTCAGCTCCACTCCACCTCGACGGATGACAAAGCCAGCTAACGATAGGCTCACTATGAATATTCTATCTCTAAAGCTATCAATATTTTTTATACTCGACAGGAACTAAAGATACAAGTTTCATTGGTTAAAACTTTGCTGCAGTGACTTTGCATTAATAAAACGAACTATAACTTTGATTATTTGGTCGTAAAGTTAATGGTATTTTTCTTTTAATTAATATAGGCCAACAATGAATTTTCTATCCCGAAGCTATTCATATTTTTTATACTCAACTGAAACTAAAGATGGAAGTTAATTGGCAAAACTTTGCTGCAATGTCTTTGCATTAAAAATAAAAAAATATAACTTTGATTACTTGGTTGTAAAGATGGTGGTATGTTTTTTTTTTATTTTCTTTTTATTAATAATAATTTTTCCTTCAGCGTACTCGTGAGTTACATGATCGATAAGACCGTTGTTTAAATATTATAAATTTCAGGCGTCACAGCTGCCGACAATTCTCGGACTCTCGGCGATGTCGTTCAGTGAGGTCGGCATATTCGCGACGATTTTTCGTAGCTAGCTCGTACATCGTAGCCGTTGAAGTTCGTCCATAATTTCGTGGTATCCGATGGACCGCTACTCGTTTTTTTGTTATTGAGAAAACTTACACTATATTTACACTGTAAGTCGGTCGGCGATACGCTACGATAAATGCGATTAAAGTATAAATACTGACGGTGCTGAGAGGTATGATGGGGCAGCCGTTGCGGATTTATTTTATACGTAAATCCGTGCGTTGGCTTATCGGTAAGTTTGACGAAGGTAATACGATACCCGGTTATAGTGGTTACAAGACAAATCGCGGATTCCAGCGAGGATAAATGAACTTAACGAATAACAGTACGATTTTACGGGACGAAAAATCTCGCAGTAACTGGGAGGTAGATATAATGGAAGACCTAAGAAACTCTTCATCTATTGTGTTCACAAGACGACATAAAAAAAAAATAGTCGACATATATCATCTATTATAAAAAAAACATCTAGTGCAATAGCTGCTGCTCTGTCTATAATCGTGTTATAAAATTTGTACAAAAGTAGCGTTCGTAGAATTAATAATCTTCTATTGGTTTTTTTTTTCTTCTTTTGCGGAGTTGCGAAATCTCATAATCTCCGTCTAGCATTACATTTTTTTTTTCTTTTGCCGATTAATTTGCAGGTCAGTAACGGGATCGCGTACTTTCGCGCAAAGCTCAAAATAACGTTTACTATCCTACAGGCTTATAGACATAGACGATATCTACATACACCTGTCTCTGATACACACGTCGAAAAGAAACACTTATACTCTGCACATATCGCTAGGTGTTATAAAAAAAAACTTTTCGGTTACGGCAATTTCCGACCGAAAGATTTTTTTTATTTTTCTTTTTAAATAATTTTTTTATAAATAATATCATCTATGCAAATTATTTATCACAATGGATGGCGACGTACCCGCTAGTACAAAACTCGATCACTTTATCGATTCACCGAATCGTTGGTCTTTACTTTTTCGCGTTACAAATACGGAGATTGGATTTATAATACTTTGCGATATATAGAAAAACAATGGTGTATTTATCTAAACAACGAGCACAGGCCGAACTTTTTTTTTTTTATATAAAGCAGTATTCGACTGTCACTGACCTCGATATGTCTTTCAGACAACTATCAGTTACGAAGTATATAAGATAAAAATTAAATAAAAAAAAGTTGTACGTATAATCTTTGTTTTTTCTCTTTAAATTTCTATTTCACTAGAAAGATGCTTTGGCTCAGTCGAAATGCATGGTGGGTCTTTCACGGCTTAACGTGCACGTCTTTGCACGAGCATTGAATAAATTCGTCTTCAATGAAAACACATGTGACTAGTACGATCGATAAAAATGATTAAAAAAAAAGGAACCATATCGATTTATGTAAAAGTGCCTAACTCGATGGACTGCTCTTGATGATACTTGGACTGATCTTGCTGCTGTTTTATAAAAGCGCTCAGCCTGTTCAGCAAAAATTGCTTGTCGTGTCCCTCCAATACCAATTGATTTTTCAAAACCGTTACCATGTGCTTGTTGGCGATCGATACGGCGTAATAGTAATACAAGAGCAGAGCGAGCGTGACGAAAGCCGGAATACCAAAACCCGCGGTTCCCAGAAAGAAGAGAATCGATTGTATCCACTGTGGAAACCGTGAGAATGTATCGATGACGAGTGTCCAGACAGTAGCCAATCCCCGGAAAGGACCGCAGGATTTCGATGGTTCGATCTCGGCGATCGAATATCCAACGGGAATAATTGCCAGTATGTAAGAGACGAGTAGAACGAACATGAAAAGCGAGTTCGAGCGACTGGCCCTGTAGACCTGGCTCGACGGTGTGCTGTTGACTAAGCACGCGAATTTCTTCACGTAGAAGAGAAGAAACGAGCCTATGGTCGCCATGAGTGGCAGCAGAGGAACGAAGAAAGCTCCGAGCCAGCATATCGTTTGTGAATAAACGATATCGAGAACGTGATGCGGCAGATCGAATTCCTGCGCGCCGATGAAGCGCAATACCTTGTTGTCGGTGTGACGAGCGAGCAGCGAGCGCGGAAAATTGACGAAAAACGTTACGAAGAATTGTGTGAAGAAATCCGTGAGATAGAGCTTGAAGAATTGCTGACCAACGAAAGTTTCCCAGCAGAAAGTCTCGCGCGTCGAGCGTCGATTGGCCGCTCTCGTGCAGCCGTCCTCGGCGACTTCACCGGTCACGATTCTGTAGAAGGTCGTCAGCAGAACGACGAGAGAGGCGAGACGCAGGAACACGATTCTGAAGAGCGTCAGTCTCACGACGAAGAGCGGACTGTAGTGCTCGAGAGCGACGAGGTACCGAAAGAAGAACGGCACGATCAAGTTGAGACCGACTATGCAGATGTAGGGCAGAAATTCGAAGACCAACTGGGTTATCTTGCTGAACGATATGTCCATGTCATAACTCCGAACGACCACCGTCGGCGCGCTGACTTGGTCGAAGGAAATCTCGATTATGTAATAGATAAACACGCCGCATCCGGCGAGAACGATTATCACGAGAAGATTAACGAAGAATCTTATGAGAAAAAGTTTCATCTTCTCCTCTCTCGTGCGATTCTGTCTCTCCTCCTCCATTCTCTCGGCCTCCAGAAACGCCTTCATCTCGTTGTAAAGCGCCTTGTGCTTTATGGCGGCGGATTTTTCGTTCTGTATGCAGTAGTCCCAGCCGCCGAACACGAGGTTGCAGTACTGATAGAATTGTCCCTCGCCCTCGACCACGCGCTCCTTGAAACCCTTCGCCGCCGATCTGACGATCGCGAAGAGGCTGAAGAGAAAAAACGCAATCGTCGCGCCGATGTAGGCGAGCGGCAGATCGTAGTAGAGACCCTCGCCGTTTCTTCCGTAAGGTTTGTCGGTGTACAGACCGTAGAACAGCAGCGTACGCTCGAGCAAACCACTGCCCTGCACGATGTCGACTATGCTGTTCGACTCCGCGGACGAGTTCCAGTACGATTCCGAACAGCACGGCACGCTGTTCGTCAGATTACCCGAGCACACTTCCTTCTCGTCGATCAGTGTTATCGTCGGCAGTACGATGAACAGAAATATTATACCGAACAGCATCACGTTGAGGAACATCAGCCACTTGATGAACAAAAAATACGCGACTATCCCCATACCGAAGTTACCGCCGATTTTCTTCAGGCTGTTGTTCCACAGCTCCATCTTCGCGTAAGCCTCTTTCATTCTGTTGCGAAATTGTTGCCAGGCTTTTCTACGCTGCCATTTCAGTTGCTCGAAGCCCTGCAGCCTCAGCTTCGTTGCGTTCTGTGAATGAAATAGAAAACAAATATTAAACGAAAATTAAAACAATAACAAAAAAAAAACAAAATTAAAAAAATGATCTCTTCTGATTGCTGGATCGGCAAATCGTGCACCGTATGCGCGCACTCGTTAATGATTGTAGAAAGGGCTTGTCCCGTATATTCCCGAAATAAAATGAAATAAAAATTAAACTTAAACAATAACGTTTAATTTAAATAACCGGAATTTAATCGGCGTACCTGTAATTGATTCTTCAGTTGTATTTTCTGAGCCATGCAAACGGGCATGGCCTTTATTTGCATTATCTCCTCCCATGTTCTCTCCTCGTTCGATAAATTTTCCGATAGATCCGGCAGCATCGCGACCGTGGAGTCGGGAACGTTAGTCGACATCCTTCTGGCAGTGCTCGCGCCGCGGGAACGCGTACTCGTTCGTCTTCGAAGAGTTGTGCGAGGCTCGTTGCGAATTCTCTTGGCTGTGGCTGGATGGAAAACAATTTTTAAAAAATTGAAGGGCCGCGTTGTCCGCTGTTATCTTTGAGTCATGCATCTGACGACACGATCGTGGTATAGATAAGGATCGTTATCGACACTGGTAGATAAAAACCGTACGACCGAGTCGGATGTAAACAAGATGCTTTTGTGGTGAGCAGAAAAATAATCTTAAGGGGATGCGAAAAAGTCGATTTTATTTTTTTTCGTCCAATCGAATTATCCTCGTGTTAAAATCACATTGGTAATTGAACTTTATGATCGAAATTACTTGACAGGTAATATTTCTTATTGTAATTTTAATTTTACTTTTAACTTTAAGCCATATACTTCTTGCTCTTATACTACTTGAAGTTGAACTTTCCCTGCTTCCTTTCAAATAAATAAACAAAGTAATTAATAAATAGCTATATATAATCGATTGAAATTGTTGCAAGACCAAAATGATAAAGATACAACATAAAAGTATGTACATATCGAAATAAAGTATGCCTTAAATTAAAAAAGATTATAAAAAAGCAATAAAAGAAATTTTTACCATGCAATATGTAAAAGGGCACTGCGTGTTAATCAAATAAATATTATATAATATAAAATATACCGTCAACTTTCAGTACAATGATTTTTTAGGCTCTTTTTTGCTGGAATAATTTTTTTGCACAGACATTGAAATGCGTTCGGACATTGGCTCCATTATTCCCAAGGCATTGTTTTTAACTCACCGACTCGTGACTTCTTGCTGGGCAGAAGCGTAGCGATGTGCGAGGGATCGCGTTGCAACGCTTGTTGCAAGTCAGCTTCTATAGCCGCAGGGTAGCTTTCCTGATAGAATTCAGCTCCGGCCTCCTCCCATCCTTGTCCTCTGTCTCCTCCACGTTTCTTTCTCTCGCCTCCTGACATTGTCGCTGCTTATAATTATCTCGAGTCTTAAAGAATAAAAATACTTGTCCGCTGGACTAAACTTGTGAATTCAGAGCGGTGAATTTTGGAGTTGCGCGACCTGTGACTAATCTAATACTGAAAAATGGCACTCCTCAGATTCGACCATCGAGACTATGGAATATTATTATTTTCAACGGCAACAATCAGTCTTGCGTTCGATCGCGCGACGGCGAAAATGCATCATCAATCTTTCACAGATCGAGCGCCGAGCTCAAACGAAGCCATCGTCACCGACGTTGAAACGAATTTTTCTGTCGTTCGCCAGCTGACGCATCACAGAATCGCGAAATTCTCTGTGTCAAATATGTTGTTTTGTTTTTCAAATCTCTTTTACTCACGAAGTTTCGTGTTAAATAATGTTAGAGACGAAACAAAAACTAGTCCTGCGTTCGACCATTGTTCGCGACGAATTGTTGATTTTTTTTTCTCTCTTCTTTTTTTCTATCGTCGCGACTCGGCGACCGTTCACTTTTGTCACACTCGTGCGGAGTCTCGGTTGTCGAGAGATCACACGAGCCACTCGTCGATCGTGTGTTCGGGCGGTGACGAAAGGTCGCAAGGAAAAAAATACTCCGGCATTTCGTTTGATAGTAACGAGCGTGTGTGCGTGGATGTGTGCGGGACGCCAATTTTCAGCAGATGGTCTGGCAGCTGACGAGACGTCAAGATGACACTACGCGAATCACGGAGGCATCGGTGACTAGAGAGGCGAACAACTCGATTCTCGAAAGTTTCGCAAATATCCCACGAAAATTTTAGCGCTATCTACGACGCGAACTGGAAACATAACCGCTTGTACAGCACCCAGAGGTGCTTTCGATTTGGCGTTTTTCGTTATTATAATTATAACGTGACTGCGCATGCGCACTCACCATATAATAACGAAAAATACCAAATCGAAAGCACCTCACATGAAACAACAAGATTGTCAATTATATTGTTTATCTCGATTACTGAATTATTTATAATGTTCAGTCCATGTTAAATAAACTTGTATCCGAACTGAACGGAATAATTCTCGGATAGATTTCTTTAAGTTCTCGAAGTCGATAGGAATTCGCCGCGTCGCGTCGGCATTATCGATTGTACCGGCAACGAATTCGTTCTGATTTCCCATCTACAAGACACAACGTGAGCCGTGATCTTGCATCAGATCTGCAATAGCTGCATCGCATCAGTTCGAATGGCGGTTTTACGAAATGATTAGCATTTTTGGTCGTTGTGTCGCACATTGAATTGCACGTCGTGAGTGAATATATTATCGTAGAATGATGAGTTTTGTTTATATACTCGTGCCGATTATCGCGATAATCGGTCTACTCCGGAAGTGTCGCGAATGCACCTGGGGAAGATGCAAGGATACGAGCAGCCTTCACGGACGAGTTTACCTCGTTACCGGTGCGAATTCTGGCATCGGGAAGGAAACCGTTCGCGAGCTCGTTAAGCGCAAAGCTCGTGTTATAATGGCCTGCAGAGATATCGACGGTGCGAAAAACGTCGCTGCCGAAATACGCAGGGAAACTGCTGCCGGCGAAATGGTGAGGTCGACCCGCCCCTGACACGCTATCCACCTAAAATCATGTCTTACCTCTCACCTTTATGATCATTATACACGTTAAAATTTTTCTCCTGCCCAAATTTATTTCCATAGACTTAGAGATTAAACTTCGAGAGTTTGTTGAAAATTAACTTTCCATCGAATCAATGAGGGATTCACTACATTTTTTTTGCTTTTATACAAATTGCTTTACAAAATTATAAATCTGTATCGTTTTGCAAAGCAAAGTATAGCAGATTTCAATGAAATTTCTTCATTTTTCGTTTGATAATTCTGCAAGCTCACTGTACTCTTGTCCCGAAGATAACAAGGTACTTGTAGCTAATGGCTTACTACAAATTTTATGAGCATTTTTTTTTGTGTACAATTTGTCTTTACAGAGATAAATTTGTCTCTATCTCTATGGAGATAAAGAAATTCCGGAAGTTCAATCTCCATAGCTGTTGATATTGAACTTTGTGAGTTTCTTGGAAATCCACTTTCCATCAAATTAATGAGCGATACACTACATTTTCTGCAGCTCGACAAATTATTTTATAAAATCATAAATCTGCATCGATTTGCAAAAAACAGTACAGCAGGTTTCAACCAAATTTATTAGCTAAAGGCTATTCATTATTCGTTTGATAATTCTGCAAGCTCGCTCTACTCTGATCTCAAAAATAATGAGGTATTAAACTTTTTATGAGTTTGTGACGATAGTTTGTAAACAATAAACTAAGTGGCCAATTGGAAATGAACATGAAAAACACTGCAAAAGAGCCTTCCATTCAATGCTCCAAAGACCTGAGTAGTTGAAGTAGATTGTGGTATTTTTCATTTTGAGGATAATTATACATACCTTTAAAAACGATTTTTTTAACGATTTTCTTTGCTCTGCGTTTTTAGATTCCGATGGGGTTGGACCTTGCTTCCCTGGCCTCCGTAAGGAAATTCGCCGAATCGGTACTCAAGGACTTCCCAGAGATCCACGGACTCATCAACAACGCGGGCGTCTACGTGCCGCTGAAAGATCGCGCTCTCACCGAAGACGGCTTCGAAATTCATTTCGGAGTAAATCATCTCGGCCATTTTCTCCTGACGAACTTGCTTCTCGATCGTCTTAAGGAGAGCGCTCCCAGCAGGCAAGTTTCATCCTCATTCCAATGAAGATCCTACTGGTGCACCAAAGTAACCGATTCTTTTCTACCATTGCAGAATTGTCGTCGTTACTTCGAAGCTTCTGGACTCCGGTACGATAGATTTCGACAATCTGAACGGCGAGCTTGGACTTCCGGCCAAGGGACGCATGAATCCGGGCTACTGCAATTCCAAATTGGCGAACGCTTACTTCGCCACCGAACTGGCGAGGAGAACCGAAAACACCGGCGTCAACGTCTACATGGTCTGTCCGGGATTCACGTACACTGGTTTGTTCAGAAACGTAAAACGAAGCTGGTTTCACTACATCGTATTTTCACCGGTAGCGCTTCTGTTCCTTCGAACTGCCTATCAGGTACGTCTGTACAGTTATCATTGTCATTTTATTGCAGAGCTGGGCAAAGTACAAAAAAAATTAAGTAATTTGTACTCCCGGTCGAAAAATGAAGTGATCAAATCTGAAGATACGTGTACTCAAAAAGTACTTGTACTTGGTACTTGAAATTGTAAAAAACGTACTTAAAGTAGCAGACAAGTACCCGGTACTTGAAGTACTGCCCAGTTCTGTTTCATAGTCTCAACTAATTGGATTTTTTAATATGTTTTTCTTATGTATGTTTCCGTTACTCCAGGGCGCACAGACGGTATTGCACTGTGCGACGGATGCATCGTTGTCCGACGAAAATGGTCTTCTCTACCGCGACTGCAAGATTTACAAATCGAAGAAAGAGTTCAGTCCCGAGATCGGTCTTCGGCTTTGGGAAACAAGTGCCAAGCTCGTGGGTCTTCGGGAGGTCCCGAACGAGAGTGGAGCAGTTTCGCGCAATGACAATCTTCCTTAGATGTTCCTTCGTTCCGTCCCAAGGGGAACCCATGCCCAACTCGTGCCAGAATCATTTTTTTGTTTGTAAATAATCGAGAAACAAAATCAACGGTTCATTAACCAAGCGTACTATTAACAACGGTAGCTGTTCTCTGAATGTAAAAAAGGCTATCGCTAGACGACTGAACCCTACTGAAGTTTTATCATTTTGTGTCAAACATCTACCGATAAGATTAGAGATTTAAGAGCTGCGCGAGGAAAACAGTCCTTTGAATAAAAAGATTGCTTTTTTTTAGTCTATAACGAACGTGTACGATGATTTTTCCTATGCTAAACGAGGGGATAACGCTGAAAGGAGATTCTCTTTGTTTCTGTACATTATTATTGATTGTGTGATAGTCATTACAATGGAATATTTTGATAGTTGCGACCTAGATGGTATCTATACAAGTAAATCACATTTTATTAACAAGTTTCATTTTTTTTTTTTCATTTGTTGTTCTGTTTGTAAATTCAACTCTTTTCGTTACTAATGCAGGATAGGATTCCCATTTATGGCTGACTCAAGGTAGTCACGGTACGAGATAAAATAATATGCACGTTCAAGTACTGTGGAGCTGCGTTTACAAATTAATGGAAACATCAAATGCAGATCTTTCAAGGAGTACGCGGTTTAGAATCAGATTCTTTTGGTCTCCGGGACTAAGTTTTTTTTTTAGAATATAGTTTCATTAGGACAAAGACTGTTCGATATGATCGAGTCACAGTCTCACGATAGAATCTGATAAATCCGTTTTTTTTTTACTTTAACTTTATTATTTTAAATTATTTTTTTCCCCGTAGAAATTCTCTCACTACGTGATCCGTGGATGAAGCAAGGACTTCAACATTGAGATATATTTATGTATATATATTACATTCGAGGTTTCATTACTTTAAAGCTAGTCTTTTTACTGGCCAACGCTTCGGTTCTCGCGAATACGTTTTCGGAACTTCGACGTATGGAATCAATGTAGTCGCTCGATGCGCGAAACTCACTCGTAGCTTCTTGATCTTTGTTCGCTTGCGCGTTAGACAATGATTTAGACGCTTGCGGATTCTTGTCGAGCTGCGTGAATACAAAATCAGTTGATTTAATTAAAAGCCAATGGTAATGGTACGTGATTAATACAAAGGTATCGCGTCATTGCTCATCGATTATTAATGGGAATCGTCGTCGCTGTCGCGCGTTTACTTCGGAGTACGAGCAAAACTTAATTTTGTCTTACCAACTGGCTGTACTCCGAAGGCCCTTCCGAACTCGTACTCGACTCGGCTCTACAATTGGCGTCCAAACGATTCCTCGTCCCTTTCTTGTCAGATCTAAAAGCATTTTCGTCGATTAAACCAATCAGATCGTTAATTTTATTTTACGAAAACGTACATTAATGTTCAATTAATGTAAATAATATAAGCAAATTTCAATTAAATAATATACTGTCCCAGTATATTAAATTTACAATTTATTTTTACAGTGTAGACGATGTGCCTACATTATTTGTATACAAAAGACATCCGCGTAAGATGCACCCAGATGAGTTTTTCCGGTCGGATAAGTTAGAGAATGCACGACCGGTTAAGTTGGATCGACCTTCTCTGGGAGTATAATAGTTATGTAGGGTTTTTCCTAGCAAATCTGCTTTTTTCTTACGTCCCCCAGTCCGTTGTACGCAATCTCTACATGCTCTCGAGAGTAAAATTTCTCCCACTATCCGGTTTACTTTACCCTAGGCTTCGATAAAAATCACTTGTTGCTTGGTTGAGCGCTCCGTTTCAACAAGGAATTCCGTCATTCTACTATTATAATTGCCGTTTGGTCTTTTTGTTGTTATGTTTACCCTTTACCAGAGCTGGGCCATACTTGAAGTACCTTGGGTACTTGTTTGGTACTTCAAGTATTTCAAGTGCAATTTATCCGGTCGTGCCTGATAGGCTTGGTTTCCGAGCACGCAACTTACGCGGTCGTCTACTATAGTAATTTCGTTAATTTTTGTTCTTCTATTATACTCCTATATTTTATCGTTTTGCAATTCGATTTAACTTACCTCCCGTCGGATTCGTATCCTCTCAACGTCAAGCCAGCCATCCCCGAGTTGTAATTGTCCGGATAGCTGGAGGCCGCCCCGATCATCGTTTTTTCATCTTTCCTATCGTAATTGTAACTCGGCTTGTCGTCCAGCGACGCGCACGAGTTCGACAGCGTGTCCTCGCTGTGAACAGAATTCTTCGATACTACGCTACATTCCTTTTGGCCGACTTCGGTCAGTGTCTCTTGACTTTTGTCCCTGTCGTAAGATCCGCACGGATTAGCCGAGCTGCCGTTCGACGATACGCTCTTGCTGTCCGGCTCATTTCCGACGGAGGAGACGCGTTTTTCGCCAGCCTTTGCGTCACCTCCCGATGAGATGCATTCTCCGTTGGTCGAATTTACACCGGCAGCACCGCTGTCGTTTGGACTCCCAACTATGTCGTTCTGACTTCCGCTCAGTGCCATTTCGCAGCTGCTCACCGAATTGGAACTTCTCCGCTTTGCGCTATCCGAATCGTCCGTTGTGTCCGAGACGTTCTTCGGCTTGGATATCGACACCGGCGTCAGGATCTCGATAGCCATGTCGTGAAGTTCCGCCAGCAATTGGTACGCCCGCTTGCCGACGCGCGGATCGCTGTTGTCGAAAACCGTGTCGTCGAGAGTCTCGTCGCTGCTCGTTTCTCGCGGCAACGACAGATGCTTCTCGTCTATAGCGCTCTCCTCCGATTTGTATATACGCTTCGATTTATTGCTGAGTATCTGAGACTGCGGTGGCTTGTCGAGGCCCTGGTCCAGCGACGAGCACAGGCCCGATTTGACGCTCCTCAATTGACTCATCGTACGAGGCGTTCTCGGACACTTCTCGAACATCACTTTGTGGATCGGTGGCGTAAGGGGTGCGTGCTTTCCGTTGCCCATGTCGGTGTCCAGGGACGATCCGGAAAAGGTACGCTTCGAACCGTCCAGACTGTAAGTAAACGTGAAAAAGGTAAAAAAAAGAAATCTCAAAATTTCGATCTACATAGATCTTCATACATGATAGAAATTCTAGCGATAAAAGAGTGCGTTTTTGAATGCAGATCTGATCAGCTATCGACTGCTAATGGTTTTTTTTTTTGGAAATTGCCAACGGCACATCCAATTCCTTCCACGGAATATATTTTGCCCGTTTTGATAACAAAAGAACGCTTGTCAGGGCAGATTTCTGTCAAAACTAAACCCTGAACTCTGAGCAGAACTGCATTCAAGAAGGCATCCAACTAGTTTGTATATGTTTTATTTTTCTTGCGACTTACGGTTGATTGGGTTTTATATTGATCATAAGAGACGCCAAATTCGGCAGCGTAGTTCGCAGATCGAAAGTGGGAAGTCCGCAGTACCATCGAAGCTGAGCAATATTTTTGTTTAAAAGATAAACGGCGTAGTGAAACTGTAACTTGTCCTTGCTTCTCGCAAAGAGAGGAAATCTGTAAAAGAATATTCGAGTCAGTTTTGTATTTGCTGTGCGCATGTGCAATGCTCGATCTGGAAATTTACTCACTGCCTCTCGTTGTCGGGAAGACTGTCGGTTATGTGATCGACGACTCTGCTTCGCGATCCGTAGTGCAAAATAGGATATCTCGTTGGAACGTTGAGAAAATTTGCGATCATCTGGGTGGTGTGAGCCACGAAGCCCAAAGCCACGGCCACTTGGGTGTCGTTCGACGCATCCAGGTCCTCGCTGTCCGGCAAATGTACATTGTTTATGGTAAATTTTTTTTCACTCTCCTGACTTATCGGATAGATGAGGCAGAGTTCCGATATCAACTGACGACGGCGATGCGCCAAGTTGGACGTTGTCTGTATGTAGCCTTCGCGGGTTTCCAAGTGGCTCTGACGCCACTCGCGTAGCCTTTCGATATCTTTGTTCAACTCTCGATACCTGTCCATCAGATTTAAACCTTTGTCGAAGATCATAACAGAAAAAATACGAGAACGTTAGTTTCAGAGGTAAATTCGATACCCACGGATATAGACAATTTAAGGAGGTTGGAGCGCTTCGCACTAGTCAAATGCGCGCTACATTTTTACAGTTTTAAGAGCTCCAACGTCCTTAACTGTGTTGCAAAATTGATATGTACCGTGATCTTGATTCTCCTCCATTATAGACGTGCGTAGCTGATTGAGCGTCCTCAATTCTCCCATCTTCCTCACCCTCTCTTGTTCCAACAATTTTGTTCGAAATTTCGCGACCTCGAGTTCCTTGCGTATCCTCAAGATCTCAGCCTTCTTCTCTCTGCTTATTTTCTTCGGTTGCAAAAGCCTGTTAAGCGAAGTTTGTTTGTACTTGGGAGATCGCACCTCGTCCCCCGAGGCGATGCGTTCCCGGAGCGCCTGAACGGATTCGGTTTGTTGCTTCAACGCTTGCATCTTGCTTCTCAGGCTTGTTAGCTTGACGACCGTGTAACTTTCCCGTATCTCGTTCGGCGTTATGTTCATGTAAAGATATCGCTTCAAGTCCGGCGGACTTATGAGGCAGTATGACGGTGCGAAGTAACCGCCGTGTAGATGAAATATCAGTGAATTGTCGCGCAAAATCGTTTCGAGATTGCTCGGCAATTTCGGTCCAATGTAAGCCAGGCCGGTGAACGATATTCCCCAGGTGAACACCGTCACGTCCGTCGTTGGATCTTTCGATACTGTTCTTCTCCATAGTCGCAGGACGATTTCTAGTTTAACAAGAAAAAACACATATATAACAGAAGCCAAGTGCATCAAAAAATAGGCGTTGACGCATATTAAAAACAAAAAAAATCGCCACTCTTTTGCCCACAGAAAAAATTCGTAAAATTTGCCCTAATCAGGTACGGGGGAACATTGTTTATGCAAGAGCGTTTTCTGACTCTACTAAGATTTGAACTAACGATTCCTGTACAATATAATCTCGGTTATTAACTGGGCTAGTTATTGGATACAGCAGAACAAAGATTAATTATTTGAGCCATTACTCAATCACATCTATCAAAATTGTATCAACAAACAAATCGTTACTGTTTTACCGACAGAGAAAATTTGAAAATTTTGAGCTATTGAGGTACTGGAGAACATTCGTTATGCAAGAGTGCTCTCCGACTCAACTAAAATCTGAACTAATGACTCATGCACAATATAATCTCAGCTATTAACTGGGCCAGTTATTGGACAAACCATAACAAAGATTAATCCACTTGAGCTGTTACTCGATCACGGCTATGAAAATTTAATCTCACCGCTCGCAGCGGAAAGTCCTGTGGCATGAAGAGTAGGCACTTCTAGACTGGCCCATCTGGCGCTCGCGTTATCTACAGTTTTGCTGGTGTACAGAGGCGACGACATGCTGGATCTGTGAAGCGTATAGTAGAACCAGCAAGTCTCATGTTTCCTATCCACCTCCAAATTGTATCCTATGACTCGTACAAGGCTCCTGAGGCGCAGCTGAAGGAATTAACAAACTTCATTTTTAAAACCAACATAATTGTAAGTTTGTTCAACGGAAGAAGAATTACCTGCTGCGTAGCCAGAGGAAGCCAAGTTTTGTACCGCGGAGCAATTCGCGGCTGAAGCGTCAGGTCCAAGTCCCTGACGAGACATTGCACGCTTTTCGGTTCCATCGTTCGTACTCATCGCATAGCGAGTTTCACGGTTTATCGGAAAAAATCCTCGGTGCACGAAGCTTCGACGAACGTTTTTTTTTTTTTTGCGATCGCCTCGGTCAGGTTATAAACTCGGACGGGCGCTCCATTAATCGATTATTCAGGCAGAGATTGCTGTACGTTCTACATTGATCGTGCCGCCTGACACACTTCTATCGTACATCGATGCTCGTCGCTAATTCCAGTTGCCGATAAACGTTTAATCGCGTCACGAGCATCTGGAAAGCGCGACGACGAATAAATAACTTTTTTTTTCTAATGCGATTGACAGGTCGCCAATTTTACGCGATCCGACGAGAATCAAATAGAACAATATTTGGGAAGGAGAAGCGCGACCGGGGTCGCCGGAACGCACGGCCGACCGTCGGCCGCGACCACAGGTGGCGCTGCGTGCGAACTCCTTTCGTTCCGAGTCGCTCTCGTTCGTTCTCCCAGTTCTCCATGATCGTGTGTCGCATCTGGGTTTTACGACCCGATGTACACGATCGTATACCGTTCGCGTAATACACACAATTAATTGTCAAAAAAAACGAAATGATCGTCCACCGATGAACAATCGCGTTGACGCGATAAACACGGTGTACGAATTCCAATCGGCCAAATAGACGCATGAATTAATTCGTCTCCGTAAAGAAATTTGCCAAATAAAAAACAAACAGAAAAAAAACAACACTGGAATATACCAATTTTTTTTGGGAGTGTGCTCTGTGATAAGTTTGTGAGAAAAAGAAAAAAATTGGATTTGCAACCAAAGTCGGATAGGATTTTTCGTTGGAAGACGTTGGAAAGCGCGATTTTGCTCGAGCGTAATTTAGGGACCCGATTTCGATTATCGAGGTTTCAGCCCTTTGAGTATTTGGGGTGAGCTTTTTTTATTGTCAAAATGTTGCGTTTGCGTTTGTGTGGGAACGAAGAAACAAAAATTGGGAAGCTTCAATTTTCGACAAAAAATTACGATCTATGATTTTTTTGGTTTTTAGAATTCGTGTTTTTTAATTTTTTTACTGCTCGGGTGTTCATTTGGAGTATGGGCCAGTTGGAGACCTAAAAATGACTCCGGCTCATGCAGTTTTACTCCAAGTGCATTCTTGCTTTTGGAGCAAAAAATAAGTGCAAAAAATAAACGCTGCGCAAGAAATTTTTCAAATTGAAAAAGAGTCGAGTCACCTACAAACAGTGTAAATAAAGGTGGAACTTGAACGCACATTAAGATGAAGTGAAATATTTTGCGCAAACCTACTTGAAGAGTACCAAAAAATCAAAGAATCTTAACATTGACACAATAACTTTGTATCATAGTTAAAGTGGAGCATATTTATAGCATTGTTAAAGTGGAACGCAGTAAAAATGGAGCTTAAACACAGATTACGATACATTGAAAGATGTAACGCAAATTTACTCGAAGAGCACAAAAAAAAATTATAGAGTTTCATCATTGAAACAATAATTTTGTAACACAGGTCATTAAAGAAAATATTTTACAATTTTTTTTTTATCAATTTAACTTTCCGACTACTTTTTGCAAAGAAAAGAAGAACTTGCGTGGCTGCTTTGCTTCAGCAGAATTATCTCAATGCCACTATAAGTAAATAAAAATGAGAAAATATTTTCTTGAATGAAATGTTTTACAGGATTATTGTTTCGTTGATAAAAATATTTAATTAAAGAAAATTCTTTTCAAATAGGTTTGAGTGAAGCATTTCAACGCATTGTAATGTGCAATTTCACTTAGCTGGAATTTACACGACTTTTACGTGATCCAATGCCCAATCTCTAAATCTGCTGATAAATTGGAAAATTCTCGTTTAGAAAATGTATGACTGACTAGGCAGAATATTTCGTACTCGCTCCCCAAAGCCTAAACATAAATCCCAAATCATCCACTCTTGTCTTTGGACCTGAGGAATTGATAAAAATGTTTAATTTTTTTAGCTCCAAGACCAGGCGACTCCGGACAAGAAAAGCGCTTCTCAAGATTCACCCGTAAAAAAAAAGAAAAACTGTCGGAATGATTAGCGAAAGTGGATCGCGCTAGGAACGAACGGGAGTCAGCGGAGAAGAGTAGAATTTCATTATTTCTCGCCTCCTGGTTTCTCAAAGCATCAAAGGTAAGGCGTTCTCGTAGCGCGCTCGTCGTTACATATTTAAAAATTATTTTCACATTCCCACGTCCTTTCTCGAGCTCTCCCGCAATTTCGGAGTCGACGGTCGTTTTACGTTTTCTTTAAAATAAAAATAAAAAAACTGTCCAATTTTTAATTTCAAACGCCTCTCGCGAGAGCCACGTGGACAACAAGCATCTGCTTAAGTTTCGCGGACAGCGCAATTTCTTCGTTACAACTTCTTCCCAGTCGTTTCGTTTGCGTTCTCTTTGCGCAATTATCCAACCGCGCCTGATTACCTTTTATATTTTTTCCGAATCCTCCACAAGTTCCCCACGGAACTTTTCTCATTCCTTCCCGCCAGATTCTAATTCTAAGCTTCCGAATGATTTTAGCTTGAGGGCCCGTATATATTTTGTGAAACGGAGAAGCGATAACCATCGTTTTTTTCGCCGTTGGGCCGATACGATTGGTCAGCGTTCCAGAATATAAGGGAACGAAAAGAGTTGACCCCCAGCCCGGTCGTTGGTGAATGGTGTTGCAGATAGACTCGGTGTGGGGTTGGGCGTCACCCCCGCTGCGACTACAGCTAGCCGGGGGTAGCCGAGGCCCGGCCTCGGGTGGCACGGGTGCCGGAGCAGCAGCGACAGCGGCGGCGGCTGCGGCGGCTGCGGCGGCATCGTCGCCCGCCGCACTAGCTGCGGCTCCCGGTGGACCTGGAGGCTCGTCCTCGTCTACGGCATCATCATCCTCATCGTCCGTGAACTGCGCCCAATCCTCTGGCCAGAGGATGGGCGAGATGGTCATCGAGCGGCCGCCCTCACCCGCGAGGCTAAGTCACACCTCGGAAAAACATCCACGGGCTACCCTCACCGAATTAAACGTACTCCGAAGACATCGAGAATTATGTGACGTTGTACTCAACGTTGGAACGAGAAAAATCTTTGCCCATCGTGTAATACTGTCGGCTTGCAGTCCTTACTTTAGGTAATTTTTTTATCTTTTAATCGAAGAAAGAATATTGAAATTTAATGTACCGAACTGGAAGATTTTATCTTATTAAATTTCATATACAATTGTGATGAAAAATTCATTTTCAGTGTATTAAAAACATTGGAGATACTTTATTTTTTAATAATTTACTTTAATTTCAATGAAAAAGTATATCAATTTTTCATCACAATTGTAAATTAAATTTAATGTACCAGTTTTTGCATAAAAACTTTCAATCCGGGGCATTAAACTTACCATTTTTTTAACAGTGTAGATAGAAATTCATCGACATTTCCGTAATATTCTATTGACCCTACACGAACCTTTCTTGCTAACCGATGTATTTTACGATTGTTCGAAAAACAGGGCGATGTTTACCGGTGAACTTGCCGAGTCCCGTCAAACGGAGGTGACGATAAGAGACATCGACGAAGTGGCTATGGAACTGCTGATAGATTTTTGCTACACATCGCACATAATCGTCGAGGAATCGAACGTCCAGACTCTACTGCCCGCCGCTTGTCTTCTTCAGCTCGCCGAGATACAGGATATTTGCTGCGAGTTTCTCAAGCGACAATTGGATCCGTCCAATTGTCTAGGTATCCGAGCCTTCGCAGATACTCACTCGTGTCGGGAGCTACTGAGGATCGCGGACAAATTTACACAGCACAATTTTCAAGAGGTATACTTTCACGATCCCGAAGATATCAGCATGAGACTAAATTTCATCGCGTTACAACGGCTGTGTTTTTGCATCGCACAAATTTCGCTCGGGGAAGTTGACTTACAAAATAAAATTCTACAAACGAACAATTTTTTTCTTCCCAAAGTCATCCTATGATAGAGACTTGCTAAATGTCAAATTTCATATCATGCATATATCTTCAGGTTCATATACTTTCGAGCTCCGTCGTTCAGACAGTTAATATTTATCTGCGAATAAAAAAATTGGTCTATAATTTACGAATTGTCGTGTTTCTCCGACCAGGTGATGGAGAGCGAGGAGTTTCTTTTGCTTCCCGTGAGCCAACTCGTCGATATAATATCCTCGGACGAATTGAACGTCCGCACGGAGGAGCAAGTTTTCAGCGCTGTGATGAATTGGGTGAAGTACAACGTGACGGAGCGCCGACAGCATTTAGCGCAAGTGTTGCAGCACGTACGACTGCCGCTGTTGAGCCCGAAATTCCTCGTGGGTACGGTCGGCTCCGATCTGCTGGTTCGATCGGACGACGCTTGCCGCGATCTCGTTGACGAGGCGAAGAATTATTTGCTACTGCCGCAGGAACGACCGTTGATGCAGGGACCGCGTACCCGGCCCCGCAAACCGACGAGACGCGGCGAGGTCCTGTTCGCCGTCGGTGGATGGTGTTCGGGTGACGCGATCGCGAGTGTTGAACGCTTCGATCCAAATACGGCCGACTGGAAAATGGTCGCGCCGATGAGCAAGAGACGCTGCGGCGTCGGTGTAACGGTTCTAAACGATCTGCTTTACGCCGTTGGTGGACACGACGGGCAAAGCTATTTGAACAGTATCGAGAGATACGATCCGCAGACGAACCAGTGGTCGTGCGACGTCGCGCCTACAACGTCCTGCAGGACCAGCGTCGGGGTTGCTGTGCTCGATGGATTTCTTTATGCCGTTGGGGGACAGGACGGAGTCCAGTGTCTCAATCACGTCGAGAGGTGCGCCTCGTCGTTAATACTAGTTTCGATTCGCTATCGTTATCTTGCGTAGTTCATTGCGTAGTTAATTAAAACGCAATTTTTCTCTGACTCTGTAACTTTCCCTATCTGGGTGTATAGTTATCATTCTCAATACGATCGTTCTATCCAGGTACGATCCGAAGGAAAACAAATGGTCGAAAGTGTCGCCGATGACGACACGAAGATTGGGCGTTGCGGTTGCGGTGCTCGGGGGATATCTGTACGCGATCGGCGGGTCCGATGGCCAGGCACCTCTCAACACCGTGGAGAGATACGATCCCCGACAGAACAAGTGGTCCCAAGTGTCGCCTATGTCCACCAGACGGAAACATCTCGGTTGTGCAGTCTTCAACAATCTCATCTACGCGGTCGGTGGACGGGACGATTGCATGGAATTGTCCAGCGCGGAGAGATACAATCCGCACACGAATTCATGGAGTCCGATCGTCGCTATGACCTCGAGACGGAGCGGGGTAAAACAAACTTTAAACTTCGTTTGTTCGATCTCACTATCGTCGTTGTTTTCGTCAACTAACATTGGCGTCTTTAAAATTTCATTAAAAAATTTACTAAAAAAACGGAAAAGGTTCCTTTTCGTTTATTTTTATATAGAATTTTTTACCAATAAATTCTCGCTGAAATTATACTTATTAAAAAGTTTGGACAAATAATCATATATTAATAGAAACAGGATGTCATGTTACTGATCAATTATCCGTAATGCGAGCTGGTACTTGGTTCTTTAAATAGTAAAAAAAAACACTTGATGTACTAAAAAGTACTTGTGTACTTCAAGCACAGACCAGCTCTGGTCTTTGGTTCTATGTCGATGTTCTATTACCAATCATTCCATATTTTTGTTGTTTTTTTGTTTTTTAACTTGAACTAACTTGGCGTCTTTAATGCAATTCCAGGTAGGTCTAGCTGTGGTTAACGGCCAACTCTACGCGGTCGGTGGCTTCGACGGAGCGGCGTATTTGAAAACCATCGAGGTATACGATCCCGAACAAAATCAGTGGCGCCTGTGCGGTTGCATGAATTACAGACGATTGGGCGGCGGTGTCGGAGTGATGAGGGCACCGCAGACAGAGAACTATATTTGGTAGCTCAGGCCCCCGTATTCGGCTCGGCAGGGGGCTGAAACACCGACGACAAGTACCGGCTATTACACGGGTACGTCACCGGTTAATCTTGCCGTTACACCGGTAACGCCCGTAACACCGCCCACTCCGCTATCCGTTGCTCTCGCATCAAATACCAACACGAGGAAACGATATAGACGCTCCATGAGCATTATTTAAATTATATATAGTATATATATATATCAATTTTGACGAGAGACATGCATTTTTTTTTGCCGATTTTTTTTTTTGTTTTTTTTTCGAGGGTAAATAATTATTCATTCGTTTTTAAGTGAGAGAGATTCATTATTGTCTGTGTATAGTATTTATCCATGGCCAGCGTGTCCATATTTATATTTAATTAACGCCAATCCAACAGCCGTGACTGAAAAAAAAGAAAAAAAAAATGAACTGATAAAAAATCGGAGTTGGAATATTGCATTTCCACTCGAAGTGGACTTCGGCAGAATCAATTCTTTTTTAAAACAAGTTCGTCAGAGACTTTTTACTCTTATTCCTCGACCGTAGATTCTTTTTTTCTTTCTTACTATTTTTCTCGTTTCAAATTTTACCGTAAATATCGTGGATACGTAGAATGCGACGCTTTCATTTACCGCAGCTTCGACGGAATCCATATCGCGATTCTTCCATAGGTGAGAAGCTTTAAGCTTCCCGATCGGTTGACTTTTTTTTCCGCCGAACGATCGTCGGATCGTTCGTTTGTAATCGTAATGAAAAACGTATCCGATACGTTAGATCGAATGATACTAACGATAATTAGCAGCGCGAAAGTTTAAAAACTTGGATATTTGCACACTGCCAATAGAAGCTTCGAGGGTTCGAGAGTTCTCGGTCTCCCCGTCTGTCCCGTGCGCTCGCCCTCGAACTTTCACCAGTTTCTTATCTTCCGTTACCTTTCCCTTAAGTAATTTCGCATTTGATTTATTTTTTTTTCCCTTTCCTTCTCTTCTCTTCCTCACGCCTGTCTTCTACTTGTATCATCGTAACCCGTTATCTTTATTCCACAAAATTTTACCATTCGAACAGTAATACCGCTAATTAGCCGTAATCGTGAGAGTGTAAATGATCGATATTAATTTTGTATATACGAAAAGAAAAAGAAATGAGTAACACAAAAAAATATCTTGTCCGAGATACCTATGTTGAGAGAGAGGAACAAAAATATATTGTTAAAAACAATCGCACGACGGATTATTGATATCATTGTAGCGACCTTATTTCGGTCTCCGAAAGCCTCCGAAGGCCTCCGGAAGCCTCCGAAACGAGCCCTTACGGAGAAGCCTTCTGTGATGTAGAACTTTTCACGGATCTGTTATTTCCTCGCTCGAGATGGCGCGGGAGTCCGTTTCGGCCGTGGAACATGAAAGTGTTCGGCTCACGATGCGTGGCAACTATGAAAGAAGTTATCAAGGTACTCGGAGAGCAACACGTTATGGTTGAAGCTTTCAACTGATATTCAATATATTGTTACAGACTTTTACTCAAGATCTTGATGCTCACAACTCAAAATTCAAACGAGTTCTGTTCTTTCAATTGTATACAAATTTCCATTGCGATGATTTTCGACGATGGTGCCTCCTCGATGTCCAAGAGTCGCGGTGGTTTATTTTTCCTGATAAGGCTGCCCCTTGAGCACAGTCAACGTCGGCAAATTAAAAAAAAATTCGCGTAAAATAAAATGGCGTTCAGTAGAAAGTGTTTGCTGGAAAAAACGAGTCAAATGAAAGTTCTTTTGAATTTTTCTCGGCAGCCTTGCAGTCTCACCCCGCGAACTTCTTACTTTTTCCTCATCGCACCGACTCGATTAAGCCTAGTTAGGGAAAAATAATTAAAAACTGAAAAAAAGTTTTATTATCGTCGCGATACAGAATCTCGCAACTGCAGCTTATCTCGCATGGAAACCGTGCGCCACCAGATACCGAGAGTTTTTTCTTCCTTGCTACGAGATTGCTCAGGCACTTTGTCGAGGTTTGTGTAATTGAGATCGTGTGCGGTAGCGAAATCGTCGCACGAGTGTTACAGACGCGAGATAATTTTTGTTCAGGAAAAGGTTCTAGGGACGGGTGAGGAGGAGTGAGAGATATGCGGAATATCGAAGCGCCGATGAGTAGACAACAACAAGGGCAGAGGGGTTCGAAGACGACTATAAAGGCGATTCGCGGTGGCCGATTTGACAACTCTACGAGACCACAATATATTGCGACATGCTGCGCTTCTTGATCCTCGCTGCCCTCTGCGGTTGGAGTTCGGGTGAGTGTTAGCTGCAGAATCCGGGGAAGAAAATGTTGAGAGTTGTCATGCACAAAAGTATGTGAAATATCGCAGTCAATAACAAAAAAAAACTGTACTGAATGCCGTTTTGAAACCGCAGATCGCAGAGGAAGAAGAAAATTGTTTTTCTCTGCCTCTTCGGATTCCCTAGGGAAAGACAATTTTCTTTTTCCTCGGGGGTCTGCGGTCTCAAAACGGCATTCAGTATAATGTTTGTTACCAACTGGGCGCGGGACAGTTTGGCCAAGTGCTATACCACACCATGTTAAGATGAAGTGAAACGTCTGTGAGCACGATACAGATAGTGTAAAAAGGGTGAATATAGGCCGGTCGATATAATTGATTTACGTGTTGATCGGTCTGGGCCATATTCACCATTTCTACCCTAGCTGCAATTTTCCGATGCACTTTTCTCAACAGTGCTAATTTTTATTTGGTAAAAAAAAGTGAACTCGAGCCGGATTCAAAATTACCTTTTTTATTTTTTTTTTGTTTATGTTCTCAGAAAAATTAGTGTCATTACAAAATTGCATTACACTTTTCGATCCCGACTGCGGTGTTTTGTTCGACCGGCAGAGCGTTGTTGCCAGTCGGGTAACAGAACCCGACTGTTATATATAACATTTATATTATTTTCTGTTCAACATTATTTAACGAATTAACGTTGATTCCCAAAGGATTGCTGGCGATGCCACCGATGCCCGATCACCGAATCGTTGGTGGTGTTTATGCGCCGATCGCTGCACATCCTCATCAGGTGTCGGTACAACTGAACGGGTATCACTACTGCGGAGGGTCAATAATCGGCGCCTCATGGGTCGTCACCGCTGCCAGCTGCATCACCTCGTCCGCATCGGCGTACACGGTCAGTGTCGGAAATGCCGATATAAACTTTGGTATAAAGTACAGTGTCAGGAGAGTCGTGAGACACCCGGAATACAACTCTTACACCTTCGACTACAATATCGCTGTCATGGAGGTAAGTCCAGTGAATCGCATAAATTACCGACGCATCTCTCAATTAGTCACGAATTTATTCGCAAAATTTTCAACGATTCCTACTCGATTGAAGTTTCAGTTATCAGTTCATTCGTTCTCAGTTCTCAGTTATCAGTTCATTCGTTTTCAGTTATCAGTTCATTCGTTTTCAGTTATCAGTTCATTCGTTTTCAGTTATCAGTTCATTCGTTCTCAGTTATCAGTTCATTCGATCTCAGTTATCAGTTCATTCGATCTCAGTTATCAGTTCATTTGTTCTCAGTTATCAGTTCATTCGTTCTCAGTTATCAGTTCATTCGTTCTCAGTTATCAGTTCATTCATTCTCAGTTATCAGTTCATTCGTTCTCAGTTATCAGTTCATTCGTTCTCAGTTATCAGTTTATTCGATCTCAGTTATCAGTTTATTCGATCTCAGTTATCAGTTTATTCGTTGTCAGTTATCAGTTCATTCGTTCTCAGTAATCAGTTCAATCGTTCTCAGTTATCAGTTCATTCGATCTCAGTTATCAGTTCATTCGTTCTCAGTTATCAGTTCATTCGTTCTCAGTTATTAGTTCATTCATTCTCAGTTATCAGTTCATTCGTTCTCAGTTACCAGTTCATTCGTTCTCAGTTATCTAGGCCCATTGGTTAATTCATTATCTGCCCAATTCGGCAAGAGAAGTTTTTCGACCTTTTCGTTATTCGATAAATCACATGCTCCAGTCAACGATTCATCGTACGGAATTGTAAATCGGTGACATGCGTTTCAGATAAGCGGCCCTATCGCATTGAGCGTTTCGACAAGACCCATACCATTGGCCACGCTCGAAATTGCTACGAATAGTATTGTGAATGTAACCGGTTGGGGTGCTGTTACGGTAAGACTTACGGATTATCACTTTACGTTGATTTTTGGAATCGATTACCTCAAGAACAGATCATATAATTTTTTGTTTACTGTATTAAAAAAACAGCAAGGAGGTTCAACAGTAGGTTCAACGCAATTACTGCAAATTTCTGTTCCGATCGTCGACCGCCAAGTTTGCGCGAACGCTCACGGTAGGTTAACGCCGAGAATGATTTGCGCCGGACTGCAAAGTGGTGGAAAAGACTCGTGCCAAGGTGATGGAGGTGGACCCCTTAGTGCGAATGGCGTTCTGTACGGAATCGTCTCTTGGGGAACCGGATGCGCCAGACCCGGGTATCCCGGCGTCTACAGTAACGTGGCGAACTTGCGTCCCTGGATTAGAAACATCACTGGCATATAAATTTCAAGCTATCCGACACGTCACCCTGGTCGACAAGCATGCACACAGACACATGCACGCAAGTGAATAAAAAAATTGTAAAAAAACAAGTAAAAAAAAAAAACGAACCACGGTACGTCCGAGACCTCCATTCGGACAAACGTTAGTTTTGTAGGATTTTTATTGTTTGTCAAAGCTTTAATAAAGGAAAATAATATGAAGCTTCGATTGGAAGAATTTCTGTCATTTACCTTCCACTCGTAGTTGCGACGTCGTGACGTTCTTTGGAGGTGAGGACTGTCATCTTTGGACGACTTAAAAAAAAGTGTTCGATTAACGAATTGTCTACACATTTGGAGGAGAGGTCCATTATTACTATTGCCTATTGTAGCAGCATAGAATCGGCGCTCGTGAAATCGTTATCGGCGTGTTCTAGAAAACGAGCTTGATCGATATCAATCGGAGTAGTCGTAAAAAAAATAATAATAATTTTTAACTAAAAAAAGTTCTATTATCGTCGCGATACAGAATCTCCCAACTGCTACTTATCTCACGCGGAGAACTTGCACCGCCAGATACCGACGGTTTTCTCTTCCTTTACACGAGATTGCGTAGACGCTTTGTCAAGGTTTGTGTACTTGACATCGTGTGCGGTAGTGGAATCGTTGCACGAGTGTCGCGGACACGAGATAATTTTTATCCAGGATAAGGTTATAGGAACGGGTCAGGAGAAGGGAGAGATGCGAAATATCGTAGCGACGACGGATGGACAGCAACGCGGGCAGAGGGGTTCGAAGACGACCGGTATATAAAGACGAATTGTCGCGGTGGTCGATCTGACAACCCTACGCGTGCAAAATACATTGCAACATGCTGCGCTTCGTGATTCTCGCTGCCGTGATAACTGGATTTACCTCCAAGAGGTAAATCCAGTTATTCGCATAAATGACCAACACATCGCGATTCATCTCAAATTCGTTCGGACATTTTCGATTATTTTTACCCAATTGAAGTTTCAATTATCAGCTTATTCGTTCTCAATTCCTGCAGCATCATTTATTGATTCATTATCTGCGCAAGTCAGCGAGAGATTTTTTGACTTTTCCTTCAAACGATGAAACACATGCAGTAACGATTGATCGTACGGAATTATAGATCGGTGACATGCGTTTCAGATAAACGGGCCTATTCAACTTAACGCTTCCATAAAACCTATACGATTGGCCACATTCGAACTTGCCACGAATAGTATTGCGAACGTAACCGGTTGGGGTGCTCTAACGGTAAGTACACATGGCATTGATTTATGGCTTCCGATTAGGCCAAGAATAAACCATATAATTTCTCATTTGCTCAAAAAGAAAAAAAAAAAAACCGCAGTTAGGAGGAGCAAATTCAAGGCAATTGCTGCAAGTTTCTGTTCCGATCATCGACCGCAAAGTTTGCGCGAACACTTACTCTTTCCTCAACGAAGTAACGCCGAGAATGATTTGCACCGAAACCGGCAGGGGTGGAAAAGGCCCGTGCCACGGCGACGGCGGTGGACCTCTGAGCTCGAACGGTGTTCTGTACGGTCTCGTCTCCTGGAGCTTGGGATGCGCTGATGCCAAATATCCCACCGTCTACAGTAACGTCGCGAACTTGCGTCCCTGGATTAGAAGCGTTACCGGCATTTAAACTTCACGGTATCCGATACGTGACCCTAGTCGACGATAAGCATATACGCACCCACACATGCATGCACGTAAACAAAAATAATAGCAAATAAAAAAAAAGAACCACGGTAGGTCCGAGACCTCCATTCGCACAAACTTTTATTTTGCACCATTTTTATTGTTTGTCAAAACTTTAATAAAGGAAAATAATGTGAAGCATCGATTGGACGAATCTCTGTCTTTCACCTTCCAACCGTATTTGTTACGTTGTGACGTACTTTGTAGTGAAGGAACGTCATCATTGGACCACTCAAGTTCAACAGGAAACTTTGTCAGTTTCCTGTTGAACGAAGCGATTCTCACGCATGACCTTACCGTGCAATGTTAAAAAAGATCGAGCAAAGTAAAATCGAGTTCGAAGACGTTCGTTGAGAAAAACGAGTGAAACAAAAAATGTTGCTATTTGCCTAGGCGATCTTTAACGAATTCCCTACACATTTGGGGTAGAGCGCCGAATCAACATGCGCCGAAAAAATTTAATGTTACAGCGCAGAATCAACGTTCGCCGAAAAAATTTAATTTATGTACACTGCAATGTATAAATTTCAATGTCATCAGCTTGTTAAAACGAATTGTAACACGCGTGAGCGAGCAGTGGACAGTATAAATTCATAAAACGAAAACCATTTGAAAAGTCTCGAAGAAGGACAAGCGTTTGAATTGCCGAATGGAGGAGAAAACGGAGACTGCGTGCGCGGCTCGGATGCGCAGTGCGCGTGCGTGTTCTTGCCTGTTTGAGCGGGTTCGAGCGAGAAAGCCGCTCCGCCGTGTTTGGATGTCGAGTTCGCGTAAGTGATTAAACGATTGTCACTGAAAAATTCGTTGTCCCTCGGTCTCAACCTCTTCCGCGTAATCCGTGATATTTTCCGAAGCTTCGGCACACTTTGTATTCGATAATCCCAACATATATATACGAAAATTAGGGAGTCAACGAAACGACGCCGTTGCGAATCTCCCATAACCTCCGTTATAAACAAACAGTACGTTCGTCAGAGTAATTTTTGTACCGTTAACAATTGCTAGAACGTGCCCGACTCCGTTACGTGCTGGACGTTGTAAACTCGCGCGAATATAGTACAAAATACGCGAGAAACATCGAGCACTTAGAGTCCCGACGACGAGTTACTGCCGGTGCATGCATCAGTGCCGCGGATTACGCGCGCGTGTCACGAGCCGGACGACAGATGCCAGTCCAGTACAAAGTATGCGCCGAGGATCGGACGTTCTCTCGACGGGATACAAATATCCGAAAGTCCATTCCGTAGATCACGGCGAATGAGACGGGTGAATAAAGAGTTTCAACGATTATAAATTCGGTCGCCAAGATTTATCACATATAATACGCGGTGCGCGAACGAAATAGAATTTATTGGCAACAACCGAGTTATTCTCATCGGCAACACCGGAATTCTATTATTCGGCGTCCGTCGACGAGTTATTCTCGTGTGTATTATAAATACCGCGACGAAAGCTCTTACATTCTTCGATGTTGATTCATTGGCCCGTCGAATATACATCGGGTTCAATTGCGACGATCAAAATTGCTAATCGCTCGCGATGATTCACTCCGCGAAACTTTTGCAATATTTCCGCTGGCTGCGCCGCGTGACCTTCACTCATGCGTCCCAGTGGCACAGTTTATTGCCTCGATCGATTGCGCCTCGTTTGGACAAGACAATCGAATCGTTGAGGAAGGGCACGATCATAATGGATTTAAATTTGCGCCGAAAATCCAATTTACACGAGTCGTTTCTCTCCGTTGGTAAAGCCCATTCTTAGCTAATAACTCGGATCGTGGCGTCATCTGTAGAAACTCGAAAGCTCCCAAAGAGATTCTCCCTCCGATCTACGCAGTCACGACCGCGAACGCTCGTAGTCGCACCTGCGAATACAAAGTTCCGTGCATACCAGCCACTTTGCTTCGCAAACCAGACAATTCCTCAAATATCTATGCAAAAAAAGGAAAAAATATAATCTGCTACAGAAATCCATTCCGTCAGAGATCGACGGACTGCCTTCGTGACTACTAGCGACGCTCAGGAGAGTGGAAAAAAAATGGTACTTGTCCCCCGGACATCTTAACATAAATTTCCTATCCAACAGGTACATCGATCCTGTTATTACAAAATCATAAAGAAAAAAGAAAATAATAAAGACCTTTTACCCGATCGAATAAAAATTTCGCAGGCATTGAAAAAAATGTTACAGCAAGCCGGCATCCCGCATGAAGATATCAGTGTCGTCTCGTACGATCGCCAGACCGATGGGTCAATGAGGCAAGGTAAAGGAGAGAAAGCAGCGAGGCGGAGGAGGGATCGTAAGTAGCATAGAGTCGTACAGTCTCGAGAGCAGACTCGACGGTGGTCGAGGGGAAGGAATTACCGTGAGTTTTCAGGGTAGCAACGTTGAAGAAGACGCATCGACGACGACGATAGGCGACGATGGAGCTCCGCCGAGCTGCCGAGCACATCATAAGCGAGACTCGGTATACGAGGAGCTTCAGTACGAGCGAGACAGCCACAGAGAAAGGGAACGGGAGTGCGAGGGAGATCGAGCGAGTGAGGCGGACATATATGGTCGGGGGTCCGAGAAGAGCTCAGGTTACGCTCGTGCGGCGCTAACCGTTTCACGATGATGTTGCCGTCCCACCGCTACCGAACTTCTCCCGCGCGCCGATTCCTCCCCCCTCCCCCCACTTAAACTTTTCCTCGCGTCCCACCTCATCGCCACCTTCCTCCCCGCGTTTATTCGCTCACTTCTCGTTTCGTCTCTCTTTGTACAGTCCCTCCGATCGAACGTTCGTTCTCCTACCCGAGACCTGGAAGAGCTCCGGCCAATGAGGGTCACTTAAATATCCACCCTGATTTTATTTCTATCTCGATTTTCCTTAACCCTTTAACGGTCGGTAGGGAGAAAGCGATTTCTGTTCTCGTGGTTGTTACGTTTATGCCACAAAAATTTTATAATCGAAACACTAACATCCAAAGAGATGGAAGGGAAGGCCTCTGATAAAAAGAATCAATTATTTCAGTAAACACCTACCGTTTTACACTTGGAATGGCTAAAAATTAAAATTTAGTGGGGAGGCTTAAAGGGTTCATAAATAAATAGCCCTCGACTTTAACTTTGAAGTCGATGCTATCGAGGGGTTACTTCGTTCATCGGAAATGTTAAATATTGGTAACACAGTAAAAATGTAATAATCGAAACACAGAATATCCGAAGAGATGTCCATGGTAGGGAAGGCCTCTGATAAAAAAAAAATCAATTGTTTAACTTAACACCTACCATGCCACGCTCGAAATGGCTAAAAAATAAAATTTAGTTGGGACGATTAAAGGGTTAATAAATAAATAGCCCGCGATGCACCTCCGTGCGTTCGCTGCAAAATATTTTATATATATAATTTTGCAATCAATGTTATCTGGGCGTTGCTTTGTTTATCGGAAACGTTAAATATTTGTAACGCAGTTACAAGTTTTAGTAACTTTTAGTAATTAACCGCGATTTATTTCGGCAAGAGAGTACAGCAACTTCCAATTCCAGCTCATTCCTTTATGGTAATATAAATCCGACCCGTATTACCCGCTGACTCGGATTGCCCCGCCGACTTCTTTAGCGGCGAGCCATCGAGTCGCTACCGTTCGGTACCAAAAATATCAGCCATCGGCGCGATGCCTCCGAGGAGCGGGAGAGAGGGGGGATAGAAAGAGATCGCTACAGAGCGGATAATGGCGACGCGGGAAGGGGCAGAGAAGAGGGCGGGGTCTCGTTATTTCGAGATTATCGGGGATTGCCTGCTTTCTGGAATTGTGCCGATCCACGAGCGGGAGAGAGAAAGAGAGAGAGAGATAAAGAGGGAGACGTGACGGAACGTGCGGTCTCCCAAAAAAAAAAAAAAATACCTGCAAACTTTTTCGGAAGGTAAAATCGAGAGACGTTCTAATTGATGAACAAGAAAATTATCATTACCCAAACGATACTCATGAATCAAAAAATCTATAAAAAATTATGTTGCACAAAACATACATATCGGTTTTTTCCATAATTATGATATTCAAAATGAGAACAAAATTTCGTTAATTGTTTATGTCCGAATTCCATGCAGTTGCTCGAGGATAATTTTTCGAAAACCCGTTATGTTCCCAGGTCGGCGAATTCCGAAACCGCCGAGATGGTAATGTAACTCGTGAACCACCGAGAAGCGAGGGGAGGGACCAGTGTCCGGGCGCGTGCAGCGGTGAATCGTTTATTTATCGAAATTGGCCGGGCACCCGGCACGAGCGAACGAGATCAAACTTCGAAGCTCTATAGGTACGTATATTTTTCATGAGCCTCCCATCCACGTCCGTCGTGAGAGGAATCGATAAGGTTATCAAACCTGAAGATAGATCGTGTCCGTATCGATCATTTTAACTCCTGATATGCTTTCTTTCAGCGACGAGAGTCCATCGCGTTGGATCTTCGCAACCTTACCCTTTTCATGCCAATGTCGGCCATCGGCACCGGTAGGCAAGACGGAGAAAGAGCAAAAGCATCCGCACTTCCTCGGTCACTCCGCCGTGCCAATTCTACACGTTCTCTTCCTTCGAAACTGCTTACAACGGAACGATCATCGAACCCGGTCTCTCTATCTCCGTGCGCTCCGTTGATGCGCTTTTGCTGCACTCGCCGCTCCGAGAATCGATTCTTCATTCGGTAGCTCTGGCGCGGACACTTCCGCTTTGGCGGATGTCGCACGGGAGACGGATTGCTCTCTTAACGCCGCCGGACACGGCAGGGTTCGTACTACTTTGTCGGTCATTGTACCGTTCTTTTTTTTTTTAATTCTTTTTTCTCTCGATACACAGCTGTTGGCTGTTGCGGCGACCAAAGCCGCTATTCGTCAGTGATACTTTGACCCTTCATCGGTCAATGAGAAGATTTAGATTTAATTACCTGTGACTGTCCAAGTATGCAGGAAAAAAAAAATGGTAAAACATTTTTAAAGACAGTTCCTTTTACCCGATTGATCGGTGATCGAGTAAGAATTCCGCAGGTATTCGAAATATTGCAGCAAGCCAGCATCCCGCATAAGGATGTCATTATCGTCCCTCGTCCAGTGGCTGCTCGACCGATGAGTCAGTGAGGTGCAGTCAGGATACTTGGACCCTTCATCGGTCACCGGGAAGATTTACATTTAATTCCCTGTGACTATCCAAGTATGCAGGAAAAAAGAAATTGTACAAAATATCGAAGATCTAGAGTTAGCTTCGTACTACGGATTGCACCGATGTGAGGGTGACGTTTTTTTCTATGGATACGAAAATCTGCTATCTCGACTCTTGACCGACGAAGGGTCACTCGGATTATTTTATTCAAAGTCCCTCGTGGCAGTTCGCACAGCAATTTCATTCATCCGTGAGCGAGAGAGCATCGAACCAACCGATGATATAACGAACGAGCTCCTGCCGCAAGTGGCCTATACGGTACGAGAGCGACGATAGATAAGAGAGAGAGAGGAAGACGGATCACGGGGGATCGTTACGGATTGTTTCCATGCTTCCCGAAAAGCATCCGGGCATGTTTCTCGCGAGCACACACACATGCACCGCGCGCTTCCCCCGTTCGACAAATATTTGGACGGTGGTGCGGCAACGATGGGATTGCGCGCACATGCGTGCCACCGAGCATCCCGAATGCTCAGTTACAAAACAAAAGTCTCTTTTAGCTTTTCTGATCAGTTTACGAATATGTTTCCAGGTCACACAGCGAAAGGGGCCTCCACTCGCAACGAAATTCCGAATGTGGATCATCCGCCGTGAGGACACGAGATTGTTCGTCGCTTTATCGGATAAAACTAAATACGACGCGTCGGTGGTCCATCTGGCGTAACTGGGAGTATTATCAGGTCGGAGGGATCGGGAAGATCTCTTGAGAGAAGAAAATCTCGCAGCATGCGGGGCCGACATAATGGGCCGGTGTCTCTCGTCCTGTCCTCGCGCACTCATAACATCTATTTCCAGCGCGGTCCAACGTTTAATTTTAGAATCAGGCGTTCCATATACTTGCGCTAGTATAGTCGCCCACTCGGGCAGTACTTCTATGCTGCCTGTGTTGCTCGATGGTGCCCGAAACTTCGCGGGCTCCCGACGAGACTCTCTCGCCGCCTGTGAAACTCACCGATTCTCGAGACAGAGAGCGAGGGAGGGAGATCGCCGCGACGAGTACGTGCGATCTCGAAACTCTCTGTGATGGCTACGAGAACGGCATAGCTACACGCCAACACGAACATGCTGTCGTTGCTTCGGTATAATATACCCGCGACCGACAGGGTTGACCGCGGAACTGGGGTGCCTCGTTACGCTCCATTTTACACGGAGAGAAATCGGAGCAACGATCTTAACACACGGCATCGCGCACAGAACGACCCAAAGCGATCCAAGAGGCTCGTCTTATCTTGGTCGGGTCGTCGAGTCAAGGCATTGTACAAGTTCATTATTTTTTACCATCGATCATTACGATCACATCTTTTTTTTTTTGTTCGCTTCCACTATAATTGGAAATTTGAAGGGGAAATTAGGCAGCGTATTCACATACCAATATATATGTTTTAATCTATATATATTTTTCGGTTGCATATATATGTATGTTTCTTTTTGTATACTTGGATGTGAAATATTCGACGTGGCGGAAAAAAAAACCCAGAAAAAAACCCCTGGATATTGCCGGGGGTTTTATTTCTGCTTTAGCCGTGGGGTTTTTTTTGCTGGGTTCCAAAATATTCAATGTTAACATTTTATAGATTGGAGTTGATTTTTTTGTTGTTGTTGGGAACAAACATTTTTGAAGCTTTTTTGATGAATTTTCGAGATCCAGTTTATAATAATCCGCGCACCTATTCCGTGCGACGAGAGGAAGATGGTGCAAGGTCGTCCATATAGCTCGCGTAGCCACCGGGACATTAGACGTTAAAGCATAATAAATAATACGCTGATGCAATTGCCAGCGCGCTGTGTGATATGCGACCGCGACACAGTAACGAGGGCTCAACCGCTCGAGCGGTGCTCCAATTCCCTGAAAGCAAAACGAGAGTAACCGCATCTCGCCACGATGAGACTCCTCCACCGCGCGGATCTCGAGAAAACCCCCGGAGGTCGCCCGCTCGATTACTCGAGATGCTCCATTTCCCGGTAGCGCGTTTTTGCATTATCGGGGGAAATCTGGTCTCGTGCATTTTCGCTTCTTCGTTCGAATTTAACGCAATTTAACAACAACAAAAATTCGATTCGATATATATGTTACTCTCTATCTCCGATTTACTAACCCCATGTTTTGTTCCAGCTGCCCGTTTCCGTAGCTCGGGTCACTCGTGGAGAGGAGTTATGTAATGACCTGGGTGTCTTCTCGCTAAATCGTCTTGGATATACGTGGTCGATCATTTTGGGACGCGAGACGGAGTCAAAGAGCCAAGATCGACAGGATCTTTTTTTTCGCATCTGGCGCCGGTTTCCGTATCGAATGTTTGGCTGGGAGGAGAATGAGTGGCGCGTTTCACGGGGGAAAAAAAAATACTCGAGACAGGGTACTTGGCGAAGTTACAGAAACACCGTTTGGGAGTCGTCGCAGGGCGATGAGAAAATATTAAACGGGCATGGTAGAGGCAATTGTTAATGTGTATTTCGCGACGTGGATTCCTCTCCATAGTGACCTTGGAATTTGTTGTTTTCCAAGACGCGTACGTCAGCATCGGAATCGTAATCGAGAAAATGCCTCGTAATGCAGAGGACAGTAACAAATCGACCTGGACCTAAAAATATTTCAAATCATACACACTGAAAAGAAAAAAAAATGCGCGGGAGGTTTAGTATACAAGCCGTGTGGGAGTCAAAACAAACGAAGCAAAATGTTATATTTTTTTAAGCGATCTCGACACTCGTATATTCTCTTTAAGGGGATGCTGGACCCATTTTTAACTCCTTTTGGGATATTCGGAGAATTTCCGTGAATCGGCGTGCACTCGCGTTTTACGTACGTGAGGTTCAGAATATTTTATATCGTACAAAATAGATGTTGAAATTTTGAGCGCCCATATTGCTTTTCGCGACAATCTGTAATATTCAATTTTCTTTATTTCTTGGATGTTTTCAATCGAGATTCAAGTGCACGCTGTTTATGGCTAGTATTACAGTTCTGTAAAATTCGACACATACGCGTAACATGTCAATGATGTAAAGTCTTTTCTACGAAACCTTAAGTCTAATCATAAGCAGCTCCTTACGTTTGTCAACCTCTCCGTTCATTATCCCTTGAATAGACGGAAGCTCATCGAAATTATAGAGAATTTCGTGAAGAAGGAACAACAAATTTTCCAACATGTCCAGCTGTGCGACTATAAATTTTTGCGGCGCTGTTAAAAAAAGTCACTTCCACCACGGATGCGAGAGCTAGACAAAACTTTTTTTTTTTTTATGTTGTTGTTGTGCCTCGGGAGAGATTAGTAAAAATAGTCCGCGTTACCCCGCGCGTTTCCGTTTTGCCCCGCTCTCTCCTATTCGCAGCCGAATCGCTGGCAATCTCGGCCCGAAATCGTACTCGAATAGTCGATATCGCAAGTCTCGATAGGTACTAATCTAAATTTAATTGTAAAATAATAGCAATCTAATTTGGTCCCGTGAGAAAAGGCGTAGGCACGCATCGCTGAGTGCACAAGGTTAAATTTAACCGAGTGGGACGATAGTCAACTAAGTATGTATATATATATATATCCATCTCTCTCTCTCGCGCGATCCTCTTATGCCTTGTTTTTGACCATCGCTCATTTAACAGTAGGCGGGTTGCATAATCGGCGATATTGTCATTGCCTTCGTGGAAAACGGGAAGCACGTGAGATCGGGTCTTAGTCACATTTTCATTAATTTCATAACAACCCAAAATTTCATAACAACCCAAAATTTCATAACGACCAAGGAGATTCGGTCCTCCTCGTTGATCGAATCTCAAACAGCCGGTACGACAAATTACAAAAAGATTGTTTTAATTTACAGGAACACAAGCAGAAGTCAAACTGTCCCTAAAGAGCGTAAGGGTCAATGACTCGGAAGCAGCAGGGCTCGAAAGAACACTAAACCTTTCTCAACTCTTCTCGGCTTCGCAGGGCACACCACGAGCGTGAAGTCTCGAGTGTGTACATGGTGGATGTATGCGAGGATAACCATGACCTGAGTTAACGATTCTTTGAGCAAGTACCCAGGCTGGTTATTTCGGCTATTTTTAACCACGAGTGGAAGCTTGAATGGCCCTATTTGTCGTGTCGAGTAATGGCAAAAGTGAGATTTTCTGTAAGGTACCGTATCGCTGTTACATTATTTTTTCTACCGATCGAAAATTTGTCTGTCGAAAAGATGAACCGCAAAGTAGGATACGAAATTTCGTGTATTTTTAATTTTTTCTTTTCAATTTCAGATAAGACAACAGGCCGGAGCGATGAAAATCGTCAGGATCGTCCGTGAAAACATTTTGTGCTAGAGATTATATTTTTTTTCGGTGTCAATCTCAATTCATATCTCTTCTAGTCAATCTCGTTTGTGATGGCGAATATACATAATAACGTCGTTTCTATCCAGCCGTCCGACGACAGCTGCGAGGTGTACAAGCAACCCGAAGTCTTTTCGACGGTATAGATTCTAATACGTAAAGATAGATTCACCGGTGAGGGGCGATCGAGTATATTTAGAAAAGTGCTCGGCTTGCCAGATCTCCAAGACTTAACCGACAAGCTTGCCGTGCTCCCGAGCGCGCGCGCGCGCGCCCGACGAGCAACGCCAGATATCTCTTCTCTGTCTCCCCCGCCGATTTTCTCGTCATCTCGATTCTCGACACTTCGCGCTCTGCTTCTCGTTTATTTTATTTTTTCACTCTCTATCCCCCTTTATTTAACTCAATAATACTCCTTGGCGATCCAGAAGCTTCGAGATAACATAACGGGAAAAACACTCATTGAAAAACCAACAGGCTTGAGTTTGCCGAAAGACGTTGAGCGAAATATTTTGAAATTCAGCTACGAGAAAATTTCAGAATTGGAGCGTCCGTCCAGAATTTTTTTTTTTTTTTTGGCTAAGGGTTAAAGCGACGGTGTAGGATTGCACGATAGGTGTTGAGTGACATTATTCGGGAATGCTTCAGATTTTTTCATTGTCACGTCGTTTGCTGAAAAGCTCGGTTTAATAATGTAAAACAAATCGTTCGCGAGGACGTTAAAGTCGAGGCTTCTCCTGGAACGAAAATCGCGATCGCTGGGAAGACTAATAACGAGGCTTAATATCACACATATTTTGATCGTTGAACACGCTTCCACGTGATTAATGGAAATGTGGCAAGAAATATATGTTCGAGCGATGAAAAGCAGCGGCTTGTATGCTCTAGAGATTGCCGGGAAAGTCGTATACAGTATCTTCCGGTCTTTGGATTTGTTTGGATCTATGTATCACTCGCGTAAGTGACCCCGGGGGGAGGGGGATATCTGGCATTGTTGGCTGGTTACAGCCGATATTGCAATTAGAATCGACGTGGGCGAGCAGGAGTGCACGTGGCGAGCGCGAGCTCAGATGCACTATATACCTTTCAACTCCTCCTTCTGCTTCTCGTATTAACAGGGAAATCGGAACTGTGGGATAAGTGGTCGACGTTGAAAGTTTCTTTACTGTGAAACAAAACAAAAAATAACTTTTAATTAGCAGTCGCCTTGAAAAATCTTTCGACAACTCGATGCAGTCGTATTTATTCAAATTAGCGATAAAGTTTAATTGATTAATTAAAAATGTCTAAATAGCAAACATACTGCACTGTACTAATACAGTTGTATGTATTTATTTATTCTCAACTAGCTATCGTCTTTGAAAAAATTGTTCACAGTCGAAATACGAACAGGAGGAGTTGACTCGTGTTACCAAAAAAAAAAAAAAAAATTCGCTACAGTTATATTTATTCGAATTTGCATTCGCGTCGCTATAAATGAAAAAATTTGAGATTCCACGAGGGTGTACAGCTGGTTTATTTTTCGCTTCGGCAAAGGTGTATCTATACCGCTCGCGGTTGAGTCAAAGAAAAGGAGAAGAAAAAATAGAAAGAAAAATAGCGAAAGCTCGCGCACCCGCGACCAATCTCAGCGTCTGTCTCTATGTCCGAGAACTCGTGACGATTGTTTCGCGTGAGACGCGAAGATTTCTATTTCCGACGGGGGTACGGCAGCCGCACACGGCAGCATCAACGGACGAGAGAGCGGAGAATCATCGACGAGCCGGCGACTTCTTCTCAACGAGGGGCAAATCGTCGGGTCATCGTCATTGGACGATGACGAGCCGGTTGAGCGTACAATCAGTGGGAGGGATTTTCTGCAATCCTTATTGCTCATCAACATCATCGACGCTTGCCAACTCGTCCGAACTGCAATAACGACATGTCCGAATGACCACTCATACTTCCATAATTATATTTTACGACCATACACTATCGTAATAATCGATTCGATGACGCAGAAGATTTAATTAATTACCCTGCTAGAAAAAAAAAAAAATGTCAAAATTCCAATACGAAGCTGAGATGATATCATTCAGCTCTTGATGGACTCTGAGCTAAATACTCGTTACCCCAAATAATTTTTTTAACGCATCAGAAATGGTCCCTATAAAATTGTCGCCGTCTATATATCATTTGTGAATGTTGCAGGTTTCACCCCCGCGAAAATAGAAGAAGAAGAAGAAGAACGAGATGAAGAGAACGATGAGAACGAAGAAGAAGTGGAGGACGAGACGAAGAGGGTGTCCGCGGATGAACGGTCAGGAGTGGGGGTGGTCTCGGATGTTGGCGTTGCCGGTGGCGACGTCGTCTTCGCCGAAGACGAAAGTAACGGCGAGCGGTACAAGAGCGGTGGTAAGGAAACTACCGCCTCGAGACTGCGATCGAGCTTTTAGTTTGGTTAGTTCGCGCGCGGGGCCCCGGCGATTGGGACGGCCGATCGAATAGACGACGGACAGACACGAGACAACGAAAGCGAATAAGCGAATTAATTTTTAAAAAGCGAGAGAAAAAAGCGTATATAATACAAAAAAAAAGCGTAAAGAGAAGATCCGGGGAAAGAATCTTTTTTCCGGAGCGGGAGTAAAAAAAAAAGCCCATAGTGTGAGATAGTGACGAATTTATATCTCGATTTTTTTTGTCCCCCTCGAAAGAACGACGAGTTCTAAACCTCGGTGAAGTTATTAATCGTATAACGATAAATCGATATTCGTCGCGGGTTTACATTTTCTGCGCGATAATAAAACATCGTCATCAGTGGAGCGTCGCGGTTTTTTTTTCTAATCGAGGATTCCCGTGGAAGAAGGAAAGAGAGAGCTTTCTTCCACGTTCGGATATTCACGATTCAGTCAACGACTGTCGTGCCTCCGCGAGTGCGCAGACCGTAAACTTAATTATCGCATTTTTTTTTTTCTTTCACTCCCGAGCTGAATTTTTGCTTTTGCCGGAGACGTCGGGAAAAATTTGACGACTGGTCCCTCAAGTAAGTCAAGCCAGCTGCACTGAGAGCGAGTGAGATTACGTATAAATAAAAGTAAAAAAGAATGCTTGGTCCTCTGTGTTTGCGTATACGTGTGAAAATTTAACAATCGATTATCGCGCTGGAGAGAATAATAAATTAAATACATTAAAAGAAAAGAAAAAACAGTGCTAATAACACAAGTGCCAGCAACTTCACGGTTTCCGGATTCATGGATTACGTTACGAGAGCGAGTAAAAAAAAAAAAAGACAAAAGAAAATAAATTTATACATAATGGATTGAAACGCTATTTATGGATTAATCGACGATCGATCATTAACGTGTGTCTACGATCGGGGAGAACAAAAAAGATCGAGGAAGCCAGAGCTTTCTTACGTAACGGTGCCTCGCGTTCCATCCGCCCAGAGGCAGTTCGAGCAAGGCTCGGGGAAAAAAAAAACAACCGTATTGAACGACTAAAAAGTGTGCCAATTTCGATCAGTCCCGGTATTTAATTGCATAGCCGCGAATTAGTGAAGTATCCTTCTGCAATCGATCGATCCGGCAGCCCCGTTAATCAAAGATCTATATCGATCTATATTTCAATATTGCTTCATCGTTCAACGATCTCGATTACGTTTGCGCGCTAATAATCTCGTTAGAGGCTCGTTGCTCGTTGCAAAATCTTGATCCGCTGTATTGAGTTCGATTAAAATCTTACATCGACCTATATACCTATATATACATACATATACACATATATATTCCGGTGGTGCAGAAAGTGCACAGGCGATAGCGATAGATAGAGGAATAGGGGAAGGCCAAGGACGCGCAGATCCAGCACGACTTGTTACTTCGTAAATGAAATAGTCTTTCGTAATTAAATTTTTTTAAACTTTATTTACATTTCAAAAAATGCAACCAATTAAGACCGAATTTATTTCGCAACCGAGTAACATTAGAATCGGCTAAAATACGGGCAACTTCGAAACGATAGAAATTTTATTTTTCGGAAATCATCGACCAGTTTTTTTTTTTTTTTTTCGGTTTAAATATTATTATTTTTTTTTTAACATCAGATCGTCGCTCTGACTAATCCGCACGAGTTCTCTGGGATTCTCGTGACTGTCGAATAGACACCGCGAGCGCCTCCGGTCTGCGGCAGACTATTCGTAGAGCACTATCTAGGTATCTAGGCTCGGTGTCCGTGTATTTTTAGAGAACGTAACGTGAGGAGGAGCCCACGGGGGCCCGCGGTAGTTTCTCGTGAATCCTCCGTCCGGCAATCCGTCATCTATCTATGTTGGTATTCAAATTTTTTTTTCTTTTCCCTCCATTTACTTTTTCCGTATTATTTTTCCACTCTACCCGCCCCTACGCGCACGATTTCGTCAGACTCTCCGAGCCCGCTCTAATACTTCTTCCTTTCGAATTCCGAGCTTCTCTCGCACCCTCGTACGCTTGCGTGAAAAATCATCGCGGTACGTATCTCTCCGGTGGCGCGTGGGTGGCGGGCAGAATATATATTCCACCGTCTCAACCACCACCGCTGCGCTTGACTCCTCTCGTCTTCGTCGACGAGCGCTCTCGCTACAGCGAGCGATTTAAAAATATCCGCATACCTCGTCTTCCCTCTCTCGACCGTTCCACGTATTTCATATATATTTTATATATGAAATACGTGGAACGTGGATTATTTCATATATACTTTTCAAGTATAATTATATATTTTTACTACACCCGTCGAGAATAGGGGGGAAAAAAAATGTTTGAGTAGCTTAGGATAGTCGGATCTCGCGAGTAGAGACGGCAATTGGTAGTCAGCCAGCCGGATACCGAAGTGGCATGCGATAGGGATTCGGTGGTCACGACCTTACTAGCCAGACAGTGGTGTACGCAGAACGCGGTAGCGAGTGGCCAGTAGAAATGGCGGTGCGTGCACAGCCGGCCGGGGGCGATGGCTCGTCGGCGGGTTTGTGTCGTGCAACAAGTAGAAAAGTCTCGTTAGAGGCCCGCCACGTTGCGGAGTAGCGGATGCGCGCGCAGCTCGCGAGAGCAGCAAGTAGATCGAGCCAGCCAGTAGTAACGGTCCGTGGCCGCTCGGACAGGCGCGGAAAAATGCGACGCGTATGCCCGCTGTCACTCGGCGATCAATAAAAACGAGAGAACAGCCGAACACCTCCGTGGCTCCGAGAACCTCGCGTATTAAACGTTCGGCAAGTGGCGTCTAATTAATTTCACCGCCGTACGGACGAGCCACGGTTCACATATATGTATATATGTACACATGTGAAATATAATGATCGAGCGCGGTACAAAAGCTCCGGCTACTTTGATTGCGCTCCGCCCCTTGCCAATTGTCGCGGGCGATTTGAAGAACAAATTGCACTACAGTCCTTCGGGCTTTTTCGTTCACAATACTTCATTGTTACTTAGTGCCGTGTGGATGAGTTTAACGAATGACTGTTGTCGCCACGGCACGAGTAAGGCGATTATAATTCAAGACGAGACAAAGTCGTGTCTTCACTCTTCATATATGTTCTTTTAATCCGAAAGAGGCGCGATAAAACATTCCAACTTCCTTGCTGTGACTCACTGTTGGCAGAGGAAATATCGTTTTTGAAACGCAAACAAGCTTTTTTTTTTTTGTAAGACATCTAAAAATGTTTACACTCAATACAAACATTTTTTTTTTTTCGGATAAAAAAAATATGCATATTAGCTTGTTCGATCGGGGTGCGAGAAATGTAAGCGGCATTAGAAAGCCACGATGTAGCAACGCTCGAGGGCAAAAGGGGCATTTAACTCGCGCCTAGTCACTGTTCGACGGCGCTGCAGAGAGGAGCCACGAATTACTCATGCCAATTCGATTTCGAGGTCTCGTACCCTCAAGACCCGACGATTGATATCTACCGGTGTGGCTTCGCAACCCTGAAGATTTTCGGTCAAACGACCGACGCAAATAGAATTAACTTACGATCTAAACATAGCGACGCGAGACGATATAGATTAAGTTCGTATTATCGTAATTATCTCCAAATCGAATGATAAAAATTATTGTATTTCTCATTCGACGATGCCGTGGCGAGATATTTGTTGTCATCTTAATTTGTTGTTTTTTGTATTTTATTTTTTTAGGAATAAGAAAGCTAAATGCAATTACGAGGGGCAGCGATCTCGAGTATTCTCGGGGCTCGATGCCAACTCTTACCGTCGCGTTGTATCACCGCGCGCACACACTCTCTCTCTCCCGTGTGCGATTATACCCGTTGACGCAAGCGAAAGCTCTACGAAACGAGCTCCTATAGTCTTCTCGCATTCTCGACGAATTATATTAAAACGCTTCGCGAAAATCCCGGTAATTGTATACCTTTGTGTATTATTTCGAGCTCGCACACTCACCGGCAAAGCGTGATCTATAAACAAAGATATCTCATCGATCGAAGCGTCGCCGGATCGAACTTCCGGCCGAGGTTCCGCGACTATGTACGCGAGAATATATATTAATTATTCACGTACATGTGCAACATGCGGGATCGTCCGTGCATACGAACGCACGACGCTAAACATAATAACCGATTACTAAGATAAGCAAGTAGCCGTCTATTTCGAGCGAAGAGGCATTTTAATAATAGGATCCCTTGCGTCACACCCGCTCCGGCTTAGCTTATGTACTGAACCATTTTTAGTAGCGGTGAATACCGCACGAGTATGAATGAGGAACGTCGCTGTGAATTAACGCTCGAATAACTTTCGGTTTCTCCTTAAAAACAAAAACAAAAAAATGGTGTCGAAATTGTTAAAGAACCGAAAGTACGATAATTCGTTCTAAACGATTATGCCATTTGGGAATTGAGGGATGGAGTGTGAGCTAATCGGTGAATGTCGTTGACGAGACGAAATTTGTCTGACTCATGTGGCCAACATACCGTTCAAGTTATTTTACACTTTGTAGTCATCGGAGTGTCTGAACTCGGACTTTTGAACCTATTAATAGACTTTTGTTTACGCGCCTGGCACAAATTTACGTCTAAAATCTATTTTCACGATTTGGCACTTGCAGTTCGAAGAAAAACAATTTATGTTTCTTTGGAAATAAGAAGAGAAAAAAAAACGATAAAGAGGACGATCGTATAAAAATAATGTTTCGTATTTTTTTCAGAGTTCATCGTCGATTGTAAAGGATTCTCGTGTCTCTGTCGTGGCAGCGACGCGATAAGTTGGATCTTCGCCTCGAAGAGATCGACGCCGAGAGGCTGAATGGTGCCGCAGGACGGATAGCGAGTGAGTCCGTGAACGAGGAAAGTGGAGAAGGATCTTGATCCCGTTGGAGCCCGCAAATTCGTGAAAAAATAATCGATTCTCGCGGATTGGAAACGGGCGTAATCCTGAAGGGAAATCAGGGCACCCCGTAAAGATGGGGGTCGCCGATGATTTCGCGCCGAGCTTCACCCAGAAGCCACAGCTTCGTCAGGAGGACGAGGGCAACAGGCTCATATTCGAGTGCCAATTGGTGAGCTCACCGAAACCGGAGATATCATGGTTTCGCGGAGAGACACAGCTGAGCGAGGATGCGAGAACCAACTTCAAGATACAGAGCGTCGGCACCAACAAGTTTCTCGTCGTGCTCGAGCTCGACGACGTCATCGAGACCGACGCTGGCCTCTACAAGGTCAAGGCCAAGAACAAGATGGGCGAGGTCGCGGCGTCCATCAACCTTAACTTCAGTCGTGAGTTGATCGATTTGTTATCAACATTCCTAAAAAAAAGAATTCATTTGTTCCGGAAAAATCCGGGGCAAAACGGACCCGTGTCCTCCATTCGAGATGAGACTTTCCTTTTTTCTTTATATCACGCTGAGGATTCGGATAAATGGTCCGTTTCGCCCCGCTCTACTCATACGCACAACGTAGAATATACTTTGCCTACACATGGCTTTCCGAGGATCGTCCTCAACGATCCCGTCGATAAAATAAGTCTGGCACAATTGTTTACAAAGGTGTCTGGTTCTTTTTACGATCCTCATCGCGCACACACACGCACAGCTTTCTCCGGGATTTTTGTGTTTTTCTTTTACTCGGCGTGTGTTATTCCAAACCGTTTTTTTATGATCGCCTAGCGAGAACCCGAAGGTTACAGCTGATTCAGCATCGTACATCAACGCGTCGTTACGCGAAATTGCCCGGACAGTTCGCCTCTTCGGTATCGACGATTATACTTAGCGTGAAATTGAATTATTAGACTACTCATCGAGTAAGAGATTCGTGTTTTTTTTTTCTTTTTTTTTTACTTTCAAAATTCTTGGAACGCAGTCTGATGAGGACCGGATGGCTATTTCCTGCAATCGGGATGCTCGCACAGAGTTATTGATAATAAGAACCTCGCGTCAGTGATTAATTCTCGGAAAACACGTGTTACATAGAAATTATGTTTTTACAGCCGTGGACGAGCCTAGAGAAAAGTAAGTTAGACGCTGCTGAGAGTGACGCGAGACGAATGTACTATTTTTTTTAATTTATTTCTCGCTTATATCTATCTCTATCGCTTTTATTGCTTCTCAAACTTTCTCTGCTCGCGAGGCATCGCCTCAGCTTTTCTTCTTTGATTCGTCGTGACTCGAGCCTCTTATGCTCTTCTGCCTTCGTTCGCTCGCTTTCCTCTCCGACTTGAAAAACAGTTGTGCGTTTAACGTGACGAGCCTTAAATGAAACTTTCCCGCAAATAATCGCTACTTTTATTACCTTCACTTTGAAGATCATAAAAAAAAACTCTTAATTTCACTGCATCGCTTATTACGCCCTCACTTTTGTGATTTTAGCTATCCTGCCACTTCCGAAACGGTGAGTGCTTTTGGCACAATTTTTTTGTTTTTGTTTGTTTCTTACTAACGATTTTTTTTTTCTTTGTGTGTTTCAAGTTTCGAAACTAAACAGGAGTGTGGAATGAACGTCTACGTTTGTACGTGTGTCGTTGTTTTTTTGGTTCTTCGACGTGGGTCACTTTTATTCAACGGATCGATCGTCGCGAGAAGAAAGGGTGCCTCTTCGTAATCGGGCGTCACCAATGTCCACTCGATATGTCGAGTTCGATGCTACCGGTAGAGAAGTCCGAGCCGGTGTGTTGACAATGTTCAACTCGATTCGCTTCAATCACCAGTCGACGGAAATAACCGTCGCGGAATGTCCGCTATTTTCGGCGCAGTACTCGCGGAAAACGGACGATAAGAGGCGCTCTCTCGTACTGTCGTCCGCTACTCGTGTTAAATCTTCATAATTTCAACGGTTTGCTCGACAATGTAACATCGTCGAGGAGACCCGAGACTCGTTATTCATTCGAGCTAATTGACACCGCGTATAAATACTGCACGACGAAGCTCTCGTCTGGTAAACACGTTTTATGCAATTCAAAATAGCTTCTCAATTCGCCGCGGCGGACGGTAATTTTTTTTTCACAAAAAAACTTGGAGCCGACGAATTACAATTCTTGCAGATTAGTATTTTTTTTTTCGCTGTTCTGAGCTCACCAGCTCGATGATGGCGGAAGGGGTATCGAAGTACTTCTCAGAATCGAGGAAAACAGCTGCAGCCTACTTATTCTTTCTAAACTTAGCGGCGAACTCCGTATATTTGTCGGTGATCTTCACGATCCTTCCGAGCTACGATATTATGCCTTTATTATCGTCGAATCAACTTTTTCCGTTGTGTTAAAACCGACATTTTTTTTTTGTTTTTTCGTTAAAAATATATTCAATATTGCAGACAAATCGACGGTATCGCACCGACTTTTGCGAAAAAGCCCGCGATCAGGCAGGAGGACGATGGAAAACGATTGCTCTTCGAGTGCCGCATCACTGCCGATCCGACCCCGAAGGTCTCATGGTTTCACGATGGGAACGTCGTCAAAGATTCGCCAAGGCACAAGGTCGGTCAATGCAATTCGAATAAATAACAAATCGTGATACAAACAAATTCGAAGGTGATTTTTTTTCTATTTTTGTTATGTTTCGTTTTTTTAACAGCTGACCGTTGATAAAGATGGTCACTCGTACTTCGCCACTCTTGAAATAAAAAACGTAACAGTTGAGGATGCTGGAAAATACAAAGTAACGGCGAAGAACGAGCTCGGCGAATCGAATGCCACGATATCCCTGAATTTCGACAGTAAGTATGCAAAAATTGATTAAAATTGAGCGTCTCATCAACTCATCAATAATACCAACAACAACAACAACAACAACAATCATCGATCATCCGCCCCGCCTCCCACCCGGCTAACTCGGGATGTATATCGATCACCGATCTTCCTTCATCGACCTCTACTTTTTATTATTATTTTTTTCCGTTACAAAAAGAAAACGAAATCGTTTTTTATTTTCTATGCAGATTCAAACACAACGTCTCTCATTCACGATACATTGTTTCGACATGCGATTGGTTCGATCGTTAATCACGTACCTTTCCCTCAGTACTCTTTATTTTTTATTCTTCATACTATGTTTAATTGTATATCATTTACTCTCGTCGAGGAGCACGTATCGATCGGTTCAACGAAGAAAAAAGGAAAAGATAAAAAAAAGGACAACTGCAGAGATTGAAAAAAAAAGTAAAACTCGCGAAAGAGGAAAAAACAGATTGAGAAAAAGTCACCAAAAGAAAAACGAAATGGTACATGTCACGATATACAGCCCGCGGTTCGATATAGCCAAAATTGACAAAACGTTATGAAAACGAGGCCCGGGATTATCAAGTAGAACGCGAGAGAACATCAATAACGTAATGCCCCACTGCTGCTTTCTATAAATGACGTATTAATTCGATCCTACATCGCGCTCATCGATCGAACGATCGATTATTTGTCTTTGATTCATAAATCAAAGGTGAATCCACGATAATTCGTCGTTCGATCGTTGAACGCTGTGGCAATGATCGCCGATTTGGCCTGACGCTGACGCTTCACTAGAGGTTGCTGCGGTGAATTATCTCACTATGTTATTGTTTCAACGTGTTTGTCGTGTGCCGATTCCTAACTCGCTGTACATACTTCTACGAGGTTTCCAGCGAATTCTCTTTTTTTTCATTTCTTTTTCATTTTCTCAACCATCCATGTCACTAAAGCCGCTTCGTAGATTATGTTGCGTAGAAATACGTTTATATGACAGAGTGATGGAAAAAAAAAAGAACAAACGTCGTGTTCGCGATCATTTTCGTTTTACATTGTTACAAAAAAAAAAAAAAATTTATTCGACTGAGCCATGAGATAAGGTCGGCAGTTGCAGCGCAGTCGTCGTCGAGAATTCTTCCTCTTCAAAACTGTTCGTTATCATCAAACCTTCAACGATACCTTTGCATCATCATCTTCACTATCATCGTCCCCCCCTCCGCCCCTCCGCCTGACTCGAATAATCGCGCGTAGACGTACGTAGATCGTCTCGATCGATACGTCGCTCTCCGTTTCTGCACGCAAACGGAATTTAACTGAGCTGTGGAAACCCGTTTGTGCGAAATTATTAGGCGACGAGGCACCGGTACCTGACGACGGGATCAAACCGACATTCACCGAACGACCCTTGATTCGACAGTCCGACGACGGCAACACCATCACCTTCGAGTGTCGATGCGTCGGCGATCCTAAACCCAGTGTCAAGTGGTAAGGTGACCGAACGAAGTGGACGCTAACGGTTATATATTTTCTCTTTGAACCCTCAACTTTCGGCAGCACGAATTTTTGGGTGCTTAAGATACTGGGTGGCACACTTGTCAAACGAGTGCCAAGTTTTTACAATTGTTCATCCGAAATTGTATAACGAGTAAATTTATTCGATCAACATTTTGGCTAAACAATTGTGAAAATTTAGCACTGGTGTGCCGTGCAGTAGCTACCCTAAATTTTTTCGATAGTGTCGTTTAGATTGAAATTTGAGTGTAAAAAAAATTAAGCCGTTTCACAATTCAAGATCTCGAGTCGATCGAATCATTATTTGTTTTGCCACTTTGCTTTTTTTTTTGCCTCTGTCCCGAGACCTTGAAAATGTTGAGAAGCGTCCACTCCGAGCGTCGTCGAGGATAATGAGAGAGTTGAAAAAAAAAAAAAAGAATTGGTCACTGTGACGCGTGCATGCGCGATGCTGGGTGTCAGGTATCACGGGAACAACGAGATCAAGGAAGGCGGAAGGTTCAAGATGTCCCTCGAGCTCGATCAGAAGCTCTACTACCTAGCGAGATTGCAGATCAGCGGCGTGGCGAAGGCAGACGGCGGAGAGTACAGAGCCTGCGCGAAGAACAAGCACGGTCAAGGAACGGCGACGATTAATCTGAACTTCGAGGGTGGCGACAAACCAAAGTACGAAAACAAAAAAAAAAACAAAAGGGCAGACAGTATATTGAGCATGTTAATGAAGATTTTTCGTAGCACTGTCCAGTAATAAACAACAAACTTTCGAAGCTCGAACCACGTCCGGTCAAGTCAATTTTTGTTTTTATTTTTTATCGAATAGTTGCTAATCATTGAAATTTATATTTGAGCGTTGAAAAATTTGTTGAAAATTACTGTTGTCGCTACGTTCATCGAATCCCCGCCGTGTATGCCGCATGCTCGATCATTTGGAACTGCATACGTACGGAGTGATCTAGAAGCATGGAGAGATCCTTCGATTCGAGAGAATGTTCGTTAAGGAAAGAGAGTTGAAAAAAGATTCGATACGAAAAAAAAAAAAAAAATACGAATAATCGACTATACGCAGAATTCCGGACGGTAAGGCACCGCGTTTCCCGAAGAAGCCGACGATACGTCAAGAGGGTGATCTGCTTATAATGGAGTGCATCCTGGAGGCCCATCCGGTACCGGATATCACATGGTACCAGGGACAGAAGGCGATCACCGACAGTTCGAGGGTTAAAATGTCCCGCAAGGCAACCGGCAAGGACACCTATCTTCTCACCCTGGAAATATCGAATCCCACCAAGGCCGACGGTGGAAATTATCGGTGCAACGCGTTTAACAACTACGGCGAGAGTAACGCAAACATCGCCCTTAACTTCCAAGGCAAGTGACGAACGTCCAATGGATATATAAAAAAAAAAATCAATTTATACCCAACCCGATCACCCTCACGATCTTGTCTCTCGCACACCAATTTCTCAACTATCATCTTCACTTCTTCATTGTCTCCTCTATTCTGTCTTTTATCTACTATACTGTATTTAATGTTTCATCCACGATATCGCACTATGTTTCCACGTTAAAAAAAAAAAAAACCAATTGCTCGTCTTGAAGAGAATCGTTCGCACACATCGAGTTTTCATAATTTCCATTTTTCATTTTCGACGTTCACGTGGATCTCGGTTAGATAGCATGTACATTTTTTGTATACATATATACATGTCAAAAATTGTAAATCGTTCGTATGATGTATGAAATACTCGAAAGAGGGTAAGTATAACGCGCCGAATCTAACTCTGATCGTTCAAAGCCTCTCTGTCTGTAATCGCTTCTCTAATACCAAACAATAGTGCCGAACCAAAAACTCTATTAACTATGTAATCCCCTGAATAATAGAAGACGCAGGATAATTCTCAGGTGCGTGAGCGTTCGGCGTAGAGAAGTGTAAATCGAAATCTTCGATAGCTCGCATTTCCATTCGGAAATGTATATTATATTTGAAAAAAAATAAAAAAATAAAATAAAACAGACCGAACGCAGCGCACTCCTCCATGGGATGGAGGGAGAATTAAACGGCAACGAAGTTTATTGTCTAATCGTGGATCTTCCCAAGACGCAGAAGACGCGGCTGGCTTCGCGCCGTCGTTCGTCGAGAAGCCACGCATCATTCCGAACGAGAGCGGTACCCTGATCACGATGAAGTGCAAGTGTCGAGCTAAGCCAAAGCCCGAAGTCACCTGGTTCCGGGGCACAACTATTGTCAAGGAGACGTCGAAGATCTCGATAAAAACCAAGGTCGTCGAGGAGGACGTTTACGAGCTCACGCTCGAGATCAAGGTATGGAAATTTTTGTAATTTTTTCCAAAGACGACGATTTGTTTTTCGCAGACTACAATTTAAACGTTTATTTTCTTTTCTTTCCGCTTTAGGATCCTACCGGACCGGACGGCGGCACTTACAGATGCCACGTAAAGAACGAATTCGGCGAGAGCAACGCGAATCTGAACCTCAACATCGAAGCTGAGCCCGAGCCGGAGGGCGACGGTCCAACGTTCGTCGATAAGCCGCGTATCCAGTCGCAGGACGGAGGAAAACTCGTGATAATGGATTGCAGAGTAAAGGCAAAGCCGAAGCCCGAGATCGTGTGGACCCACGCTGGAAAAGTGGTCACCGAGTCGTCGAAGATTTCCATCAGCATCGTCAAAGAGAAGGAGGACATTTATTACATAAAACTGACGCTCAACGATCCGGGCGAGGCAGATTCTGGACTCTACAAGTGTAACATCAAGAACGCCCTTGGAGAACTCAACGCGAATCTCACCCTTAACGTTGAAAGTAAGAAAAAACATTGTGTTGCCTTGCGGACATGTTTTTTTGTTTTCTTCAACACATTAACGTATTTTTTTGTTTTCAGTTATACCGGTGATCAAGGAGAAACCCAAGGTCGTCAAGGTAGTGAAGAAGAAGACGGTGATCGTCGAGTGTCACGTCATGTCCAAATTCGCGCCGAATTGCACGTGGTTCAAGGAGAGCGAGGCGGTGAAGGAAGACAGCAGACACACGCTGCACGTCGAGAAAGTCAAAGAAGTATGTCCCGACACCTTAAAATATTCTCGAAACATCTAAACACTTGACATTCAAAATTAATGGTTAACGATTCAACGTGTTCTCGCAGGGCGAATTTGTTGTCAAACTCGAGATCGAAAAGATATCCACGGCCGACAAGGGCAAGTACAGACTGGTCGCTAGAAACGAGAAGGGCGAGGCTACATCTCAAGTCGTTGAGATAATGGAGATACCGGAAGAGATCGAGAAACCGAAGATCGTTTCCGGCCTCAAGACTGTCGTAAGTTATTTTATCATTTAAATCGACCCAATACGGATAAGAATGCAAGTCTGTAAACTACTTTGTTGATGACAAAAAAAATTATTTTGCGAAGACCGTCGAGGAAGGTCAGACCGTGGAGTTCACGGCATCCCTTGCGCAGTCCGACAAGAAGGTCACGATTGAGTGGTACAAGTACGTATATTTACAATACTCTCGTCGCATCGATTTACGTGTCGCAAGGGTAATTATTAATTGTAACGTGTCCTCAGAAATTCGACGATCATCAAGGCTTCGAAGGAGGTCAGGATCTCGTTCAACGGTATCGAAATGAAGCTGACAATCACCTCAGCCACGGAAGAATTCACAGGCTCTTACAAGGTGGTCGTCAGCAACGAAATGGGCAAGGACGAGTCTTCCGCCGAATTAACCGTCAAGGTAAGTTCGATAAACAGAACCTATGATCGAATATTATTTGATATACAAATACGACTATATTCTTGTCGACTGACTAGCTTCGAGATAGAAATACTCATTCTGTACGAGTATCGTTGACTCTGCCACGAAAGAAAAAGTTGCGAAACTATAGGTACAAAGCGACCCCCTTGACTCACTCGAAGTACCCAGATTCTCGTGATCCCCAAGTGATTAAATCTGTTCTCCATTGTTTTTAACTCTGGCCCGTTCCAACCCCTCGCAAATATCTCGCATGTGCCCTCACACCTTGATATTGCAGAAGCGCGTTGAAAAGAAGAAAAAGGAGGAGGAAGAGGAGAAGAAGAAAAAGACGGTGGAGAAGAAGGAGGAGAAGAAGGTCGAGGAGGAAGAAAAGGTGGAGGAGAAGAAGGTAGCGAAGATTCGACAAGCAATCGTTCTACTACGAACAATTGACCCAACTAACAATCGTAGTCCTTAGGAAAATGCTTCCGAGTCGCACTTACCCTTCTAACATATGAACAAAAGAATCTGAATATTTGGCCACGTTTGTCCGTCAATTCGAAACAAAAACCTATAACGTATTGCAACGCGAAAGGTGATCGACTCGGTCAATGACGACGAGGAGGATGATGATGAGGATTATAGTGAAGAAACAGAGGAGGAAGAGGACGAACTGGTGAGTGTCGTCGAATCCAGCGTCGCCGAGCCGATTGTCGAAGAACCAATGTCCGAAGTTTCCGATATCGTTTCACTGGTCGAGGTACACTTGAACACATACACGTTATACGTAGCTACATTCACACTCATATACTTCACAAACTTTAACACGCACACTTGGCTCAACACCCGTCGAGCATCGAAAAAGAATCCGCAAGGACATTTTCTTCAACTCATAATTTAAAAAAAAAAAATGTTATTCATCACTTTTTCTCTTCGTCGATCATCTCTGCTCTTCGTCCTCGTCCGATGTGCCAGCTCGAATGGACTTTATTCCAAGATCTTTATTTCGCTCACACATATTTTTATTTTTATTTTATTTCAAGGACAAACCGGACACAAAAACGAACGGTATCGACAAACCAGATGCCCTGAAGGTAACGCACAACACATGTTTTTTTTACTCTCTTATACTTTTAACATTTTCATTCGATTCGATCGAAACAACACAAACAAGTATTTCACACTTTCCACTCGCTATTTATGGACGAATCGTTATCTTCGAAATATATGTTCGGTGTTTTCCACTCATCCGCGAATGTCACCTCTGTTCGACTGTATTATTCGTATCCTCTGTTTTTCCTCCGAGTCACAAATCTTGATTGTACCTCGAGTAAAAAAAAATGACTTTTTTACGTAAACGCTTACGTAGTTTTGCTAGCAGTCTATTAGACATTCTACTTTTTCTCTCTATCGTGACAATTGTGTCGACGTGACGATTAATCGCTGTTTCTTTCGTTTCAGAAAACGGAGATCGTGGTGAGTCGAGGATCTAAAAGTTATCTCGATCGTTTTAGTTGTGGAATCGAGTTTGCGACGAAACGCGAAGAAATGTTTATCACAAAGATCGATTTTACACCTAGGGATCGAGTTTTCTTTTACGACGACAAGCTTGTTACTTCTCTCACGCTATCTCTACTCTTTACTACGCTTCTTTCACTGTACCTGCTTTTTACTTCAATCATGCTATTTACTTTACTCCTCAGCGCAGCAGCTATCAGCGTTAATTTAAGCTTCGTAGAGAAAGTTACTTTATACGATAGTACTCTTATGCTTCGAATACTACATCACCGTAGGGACGTCGCACTAAAGGCCCAAGGCATAGAAAATCGCAAAACAGGCAATAATCTCCAAAGTCAATGTCTCTTTGGAACTCACGATTATCACGGAGGCAATCTGCATGGCAAAATCATAATTGTTTACTTGCATACATCCCACTGATTGTGTTACTCGTTGCACTGCATGCTCCGTGTTATTGAATGAACGACTCGTCGTTTCGAATTCTATGCGATACATGTTAATGTTTTTTTTACATCATCCGTAGAAGAAGAAGGAGGAGGAAGTTGTCAATAATGTTGAGAAGGTCGAAGAACGAAAGTCCATCAAGGTATTGATTCTCGGCACAATACGCTTATCCACAGTTTGTTTACAGTCGCTTGCAATTTTAACGATTATTCTTAAAACGCAGAAGAAGGTCGAGGAGAAGAAGATCGAGGAGAAGAAACCCGAAGAGAAGAAGGAACCGGAGAAGGTGAGGCGCAGTTTTCTCGGTTAGCAATCATTTAAAAAAATTTGGACACGATGATAATTATGTTTTAATTATTTGCAGAAGAAGATCCTGAAAAAGAAAGAGCCCGAATCGAAGGACGTAAGTGATTGCAATAAATATCCGAGAGTTTTTATTTTTTTATTATTTTGTACCGATGCTATTTCATGATCGCGTTTATTTGATGTTCAGGTTTCTCGCGAAACGACCCCGAAGCCCGAGAAGACAGTCACCACTCGCAAGTCTTCCGTCAGCAGGGTAGAGGAATTGAAAACGGAAAGCCGACGAAGCTCGCTGGTCTCCACCGAGGAAACGGTAAATCACCGTTCATTTATTTCGCCGTAATAGTAGATTGCATTGTTTCTCCTTTAAAAAAAATGTTGAATACTAAAATCTCCTCACAATGTTCCCTCGCTCGTAGATCTCCGATGACGAGAGTCCACCCTCCAGTCGCCGCGTCTCTATACAGAAGGTACACAAAAGAAAACAATGAAATCTCGTCGCAGATCGGGTCTGCACTAAATTACAAAAAAAGAAATATCTCGGAAACGCGATCGAACAATTGGATACGGGAAATAATTGGCATCCGTTGTACCGAAGTAAAGGAGATGCGCCAATTTGTGGCCACGCAAACACACTGGATGAGTCCTTGTAGAGAAAGGCTTCGATCAAAGATTCTAACGACAGATTCTACGTGCCTAACGAATTCATAACGTATATCCGCCGTCTCATAAAATGAATCTTAAAACTTATACTTCTATTTATTTATATAGTTCGAAGAGGAATCGAAGAGCGAGAGCAGACGTTCGTCCGTGATGGAGAGGAAGACTTCCGTCGCAGAGAAGGTAATGAAATACCGTAGATCATATCTCTTCGTGTTTATGGCAAACATGAGTATGACGATAGAAATGGTACTTCGATATAATTTCTATAGAAAGGGTATTTATAAAATAATTTTTAGAAGACATCGTCAGTAAAGGGTAAGGCGGCACCGGAGAAAACCGAGGACAAGAAGGTACATGCGACATATCTGAAATTATTCACTCGCGTTTACTACGAGGGTATTACCACGATCATCAATAATTTTTATAAATTTCGACATTCGATCGTCTTGTTTTTTCAGGAGGCACCTAAGTCTAAACTGTCTGTAGAGGAACCTGCAGAGCCGAAGGTACACTATTACACATACACACATACCCTACGACACCGATAACACTAACACACCGATAACGCATCGAAACTCATTAACGCGTTATCGAAATGATAAAACACTGTGCTATATCGAAAACTGACGATTTCAGAGACGTTTGTCGGTCAAGAAGAAGGTCGAAAAGAGGGACGAAGAGGTAGAGATTCGTAAAACTTTTCGCGTATCGCTCGAAAGCTTCGCTGATAAAGTCTGTACTATAAAAAAAAAAAAAATCTTTCAACTTTGTAGGAAAAAACTGAAGTGAAAACGAAGGCCGTTGACGCTAAAGTCGATAAATCAAAGGTACACGAATCACTAAACCGTGAAACTAGCGACTTTGAAAGACTTACTGAATCGAAAAACGCGAACATTTTACAGGAGGAATTGGCTGTGAAAACAAAATCGACACTCGGCAAACCCGAGGAGGTCAAGGTATAACATAAAACATTTGGAACGAATGTAAATTTAACTGATGTTACCGAGAATTCGAGAACACCGAGATAGTTAAAATCTGAAATAATTTTTAGAAGGACGAACCATCTCCGAAACCTAAGGCCACACTCGGAAAGCCGGATGAGGTCAAGGTACACGACAAACACGAACCAAAAATTAACGATAATTCAAAATTAATTGCCTCGATCAAATTGACTCAAGCGAAAAATTGTACACTCTTTTAGAAAGACGAAGTTGCTCCGAAATCGACACTCGGAAAGCCGGATGAGGTCAAGGTACACTACAAACACGAACCAACAATTTACGATAATTCAAAATTAATTGTCTCGATCAATTTGACTGAAACGAAAAATTGTACACTTTTTTAGAAGGACGAACCATCTCCGAAATCTAAGGCCACACTCGGAAAGCCGGATGAGGTCAAGGTACACGACAAACACGAACCAAAAATTTACGATAATTGAAAATTAATTGCCTCGATCAATTTGACTCAACCGAAAAATTGTACACTCTTTTAGAAAGTCGAAGTTGCTCCGAAATCAACTCTCGGAAAGCCGGATGAGGTCAAGGTACACTACAAACACGAACCAACAATTTACGATAATCCAAAATTAATTGTCTTGATCAATTGGACTCAAACGAAAAATTGTACACTCTTTTAGAAAGACGAAGTTGCTCCGAAACCGACACTCGGCAAACCTGCAGAGGCGAAGGTACACGAAACAGTTCTGCACTCGTTTTAATCCATTGAAACATCAATTTACCACTCGTTCCTTTCTTATTCCTAAATACTGATCCGTATTTGAACCATTTTTAGAAGGATGCTCCGAAATCCAAGTACTCCCTCAACAAGCCCGAAGAAAAGGTACACAGCACACAGTTGCGACACAATGAGAGAAAAATTCATTACACGCTTTACGCTCTCTGAACAAAAAAAAACTGTTCTTTTTTTTAGAACGAGGACGATGAGTCCCCGAACGCTAATAACACCCTCGGTCAGCCCGAAAAGGTACACACACACGATCACACTTACTCACGCTCTACGCTCATATGTCTCATCATAAAAATTGTTGTCATAATAAATCTACTCATCAATCATCTGATCACATGTAATTTAACTTTTGTTAACTGTTGTTTAATTTTTGTAACAGGATAACGGGATAACAGGAGTGGGCGGATATCGGATCTCGGTGCGCGTGTGCAATTTTAACGGGGTTTTAATATAATGTTTTTTTCATTTTGTTCACAGAAGGAAGAATTCAGCAAGTTCTCCTTGAAGCCTGTTGGAAAGAAGGTAATATACATCGAGCTATCATTCGCTTGAGTTTATACTTGACGCAATTTTGCATTGTTTGATTGCAGGCCAAAGAGGAGGAAGAAGAGCTGAACAAGCTGAAACTCAAGGTGAGCTTATCGCATTCAACCTCAGTAAATTACTACGAAAGACTCTTACACGATTCACTGCACATATTGAAAATATTGTATTTATTTTCAAAATCTCGCGTTACATCGGAATCATCGGATGTATTGCAATTGTCAAAAAAACAACAAAAAAAAAAACAATCGAATATCTTGATACAGCCTACCGACAGACCGGAAGCCAAACCAAAGATGCGTAGAACTGTGCCTCCGAAGCTGCCAGTTAAAGTCGAGAATTTCCAAGCGATACAGCTCAGACCCGTCGTAAAGACGGTTAAAAAATCTGAGAAGGTTGAGAATGGCACGATTTCTCTTAAGGTATCCCGAAATGCGGGAGGTCAAAATTTATATTATCTAAATCTCTCTTTTTTTTCATTTTTTTTTTCTACGAGCACTTCCAATCTGATTCTACACATTATCTTATCTTTCTGTACTTATCTGTACATTTCTCGTCTTTTCTACGTCTGCGCCGTCTCTGGTCTTCGATTCTCTCGCTATAACGTGTTTCGATCTATTCTGTTAAATCTCGTTTATATGTTTGACTCTTCTGTACTATGGCGAAAGCTCGTTTAATTATTCTCGTCGAACTACTTTAACAGCTCCTTCGGAGATTTACCGGAAGGACCTCGACGCTCTATCTTTTTCCGTCTATTTTATTTTCCAGCAACTATAATTTTTCTATAATCTATTTTTCATCCGTCACAATCTGCACTCTACGCAATAAACGCAAACCATAAGTCAACCCTAAGAAAATCATAATGCTGCATCGACTGTAAAAAAAAAAAAACAATGCCATCGATCACACCGATTAAAATTACATGCACTCTACTGGCCATCGTAATAATCGATCGACAATTAACACGATAACTACGAATAATTTATTATCGTACATTCATCAGTCTAAACGAATCGACGTAACACAACATCGACAAACCATCCTCGTCAGCACATCTCTACGATAACAATCGATGTTCCACTGACTACAAATTTCTCGGATCTATGATGAGAAATTCTTATCTAATATTTCACTGACGTTTTCTCGTTACCAAAAAAAGTGCGCCTGTTTACGTAGAAATTACAGCGTGTGACTATGTACTCCGCAGAAAACCGAGAGGGGTGAGAAACTCGAGGTGAAGAAGATGAAGGGATCGAAGGCTTCGAAGGAGGCGAGCTACGAGCTACCCGAGATACCAGATTACGAGCGCGCCGTCCTGGAGAAACCGCAGGAATTCGAATTCGGCGAATACGCCGGACGCGAGAAAACCAAACTGGAGAGACCGGCGAGTCAGGTAAAAAAAAAATCAATTTTTCCTTTCCTCATTGACTTTTTAGTCCCAGTGTCTGTAATTTTTAAAAATCTCTCTCGTTTTCATGTGTCCCTGCAGAAGATCGAGTCAAAGGTGAGTTACGAAAGTATCGTCAGATCGAAGAGAGTTCGCTTCGCCTTCATTGCCGCTCCAGTCACCACGAAAGCTTTCCATCGCTTCCGCTATACGTAAAGAAAGAAAAACAAAACCAACTTCAAAACTCTCACACCGCTCCGCCCAACGGACGAATGTCTCAGTCATTGAGCCAATTGCCTCGACGGCTATAGATCTTTTTTATTCGACTACAAACACACAATTAAAACAAAAATTACAATTATTCAATTACAACACGATTAAAATGACAAAGAGCGAATGGCCAATGACTGGAACATCCACGAGGGCGCGTCGACGTTTAAGGATACTCGTGACGTCGCGTTGTCCTTCGATATCCGGGAAAGCACCTGTATCGCTCGAATTAATCAGCCTCTCTCTATCTCTCCCTCTCTATCCGACCCATCTAGCTTCGACTTCTCGGTCTGGTTGGCAACCGATGAATGCCACGCTAAGAAAACTATTTTAGCATGCAAAAACCTCGCCATATCTCTAGACTTCGGTATACCACGAGTCGTTTCTACCTTGCCACTACCACACGAGAGAATCGCCTGATATTCCAAGCGAAACTATATACGAGTGGAATTATTATACCAGCTTCAATCGGGAATCCTTCTCTCTCGATCTCTCTCCCTGGGGGCCGTCCTTACCTCTTACAATCCCCAACGTCGTCGTTACCTCAGTTGTCGCCTCTGTGCGCGCTCCCCCCTCTCCCTCCCCCCGCCGTTCAATCTCTCTCTCTCTGTCTCACACACACTCAACTTCTGTCCAAAAACCGAGCCATCTGAGACAGGGACGTTTGCTATTTTCGGGGATCATTACGTCCACACACGCATTAATAGAGGAGTAGAAGAGAGAGACTAAGAAAGCCTGATCCGCTGGCAGATAGCTTTACTGGTAAGTGGTCAGTCATGGATTTTCGGCCCAGTCGAGGGCTCGGTGCTTTCCCGTGATCGGTTGTTACAATCCCTTCGACGTAATCCGTGTTTGGCGTCAAAGCGCCAGTTTTGCTGAAAATTTCAGTTCTGTCTGGGAAAGTTGAAGAAAAAAAAAATTTGCCGCTAAAAAGTCTCGCTCGCCTGTTGACTCGCTTGTTTTTGGTGTTCTCCTCCGAGGGGGACGAATGCTCCGCGCCTGGACGATAAGCTCACGGTGATACTCGAACGTTTCAACGATTTCAGCCCAAAGTACCGGAGATCAATACACCGGAGATTAAAACACCGGAGATAAAGGCACCGGAAGCACCGAAGATCGAAGTTATCAGAGAGTCCACGCCCGTCGGGAGCAGAAGACCGTCACTCGCACCGGGAAGTGGTACAAGCAGCCGCAGGGGATCGCTCATACCCCCCGAAGAATTGGGCCGTAGACCCAGTCTTATCATCAGCGACGAGGTATGTTCCGCGGAGATTTTTCATGTGTCACAGGTATATAGACTGCCTTTTTGCTGGAGGTCGGATATCGTCAAAATTGGCTGATGAAAACGTTAGAAAAAAATCTCCAATTTGATATTTTCCAAATTTCCAATAAGAGCCAATTTTTTATAATTTTTTTTACGTTTAGCTGAAATTCGATATGCAAAGCAATTCTGACGAGTCATGGAGAAACGTCTACCGAGCGCACGGCTGATAATTAAATGAAATAATTCGACGATCCAGCCGCACCTCCAGCAAGTTACCCTGGTCGAAAGTTTGGTCCTTTATTTCTGACGATCGTGACGTTTATTTTTTTTTTTTGTCTCCTGCGCCAGCAACGCTCAATTTTGAGCTATGTTATAGATACTCGTTCCTGCGTTTCAACCCTAGAATTTCATTTTTCTTTTGCAGTTATTTATCGTCCGTGCGACTGTTATTTTCATATGATATTTTTTTACTTTTTTTTTTTTGCGTGTTTCACCTAGAGTTTGTTTCGAAGAGGGATGATGATGATTTTTGTCAGGATTTGCGTAGAGTTTTTTTTTTTTTGACGCATCGAATTCGCAGTCCGTCCTGTCTTGCGACCGATTTGTGCCGGTTCGATCACACCCCAACCCCCCGAGTCGATTGTCCCTTGTTCGTGTTTTTTTTTTTTTTTTGTCTACTCACTGTATGTCACTTCTATCGCTATCTCTCTATCTTCTATCGTTTAGAACTTTTTAGCACTCAGTGTGATGAGAAAATCTAGCTTTAGAACCCAATTTTTTTTTTCCTTTTTTTGTCAAAGTTCTCCAATCCGCAACCTCAGCCACACACAGACCACCCATTGTGTTATCGTCCTGAGTAGTAGAGAGAATACGTGCCTCGTTACGGACACAATCGTCGATTACTTTGCCAGTCGTCGCGACAATTTTTTTTTTTTTCCAAGGTATTCCCCAGGGCTCGGTTACTCCCGGGAACGAGTTATTTTGCGCATTCACAGGATATTTTCATAGACAACGCTGCGATCCCAATGAGACGTGAAAATTATCGAATGGAAATGCACGAAGGCGAAGAAGAAGATGTCTATTAATTTTTATTTATTTTTTTCGCAACTGTAAACTTCCGTAAAATTGAAACTGGTGTTCGATGGTTGTTAATCGTCGATTCATAGTTGGCAACGACAATTTTTATTTTTGCAAAAAAAAAACATTCGCCAGTTTCAACGTTACGATCTTGACGACGAGATATTATTTAGATAAGAAGGGTCGAGCATGAACACCCACACGAACACAGATACAATTTTTTTTTTTCGTCACGCACATCTACAACATTGATTTTTTTTATACAATAACGATTTGGTCCATAGGAGAATAGAAAGCTGCGCCCCGGCGAGGTGTTGGACGATCGCAAGGTGAGATACGCCGGCGGGCGATGGAGAGGAGCGAAAAAAGAAATGGGAATGGCTCTGCGAACTTATAATATACTATCGACTACCAAAATGCACTACTATAATTTTTTTTTCTTTTTTTTTTTTTTTCTTCTACAATTCTAATTGTATCAACGCCAACTCTCATTGCACACGCAATACGCAGAGCCGTAAACGAGAAGTCGTCGATCAGAGGGAAAATCGGAAAATGTCTTAAAACGTTGATAATTTTTTTATACAAGTTGTTTTAAACAAACGGTTCGTCAATTAACGGCAAATTAACGTCGATTAACGTCCTCGCGTCTCCCGATTAATTCCATCGAATTTTGATCGACGAACTCGGCGACGCTCTGCAAACTATTCGATCACTTACAATTTCACTCTTTAATTGTATTCTTTTATTTTTCTCTACTTATTCTGACATACGAGCACGCCCGCACACACTCATGCACAGACTCACGGCACGTTCGTGACGTTGAAGCCTCGCCGCGATCTCGAAGGACTTAAAAAAAAAAAATCAGAAAAAAAAGGTTTTACAAGAAAGTTTCATCGAAAGACCTTCGAGGCAAAGTGAACGCTTCCCCGGAACGATTTTGCCTGCTCGTAACTTTACTACCCTCGAGTGGCTCTGCAATCACCGTGAAACATCGTCGTGGGCACGAAGGACTTAATCGGATTTGGTCATCTAGTTTGACCGATAAAAAAAAAAAAAATCTCATCATCAATAATACAGCTCCGTGCTATTTGCAGTATGGATGTCCGGCTGACGAGAAATCATAACTCCGAGTATCGCGAGTACCATAATTGGGACGGGCAGCGAGAATGCGCGACACCCGAGCGGCTCTACCAGGGAGAGATATTAATAATCGTTTCAACATCCTCTTATCGTCGGGTTAAATGAGTCTCTCTCTCTCTCTCTCTCTCTCGTCGATCCAAACGGACAGCTGGGTGAGGAAATTCTCGCTCGTATCTCAGAGAGCCGTCGGGGACGTCGCACGGCTCGTTTCACCTAAACGTCTTCCTTGCCGCATATAATCAATAAAAAAAAAAAAAAAAAATATGATAACTCGAACAGCAGCAAAAGTCCTACGAGCCCCCACGATCGATCAACGTGACCGAGCAACAAGAGTATAATGCAACTTGCACCTGGCACGAAAGAGCGCACCGGCCGTGATAGAGGCTCGCACTCGCGATATACATATAAGCGCATGCCGCGAGTACGTACTATGCACTACTTAAATATATATGGATGAACAAAATTGGATGCAATATATACATACTATATATAATTATCACACTTAAATCGCGACGATGCGTGCCCCTGACGACGATGACGACAGTACGATTATAATGATGATATGCCAGTTACAATATCCATTCGCAGATTATTAAAATAATAATGATAATAATAATAATAATAATAACAATAATCGACGATAAAGCAAGAGATGGGGCGAGCTGTCGAAAAAGTTTGTTCTCGAAATATCTCGCGGGGTGGATATCGAAGGGGGGGGGGGGGGAGGGGGGCAACGGATAGAAAGAGTTAGATCGGGAAGAGGAGAGGGTTTGAGATGAAAAAGAGAAGAAGGCGCGAATTGGCGGGCCGAAACGCCTCGGGAGTATAAGTCCGCAACCACCGGGTAATTAATTCTTAAAATATAGTTTCTAAAATAGTTGGAAGAGCGGACGGAGATCTTCGAGTACGCGGACGACGAGAGGGTTTTGAGGCGCGTGAGCGCACGTCGTCCGAGATTGCAGTTGGCATCTGGCAGGTCGATCTTCTTTACCTTTGCGATGTACCGTGAATCATTTTGCGCCTCCCGCTCTTTCTCTCTGCCTCTCGCTCACTCCAAGGAGAGAAATATATTAGCGAAGCCACAACGGGGTGCGGAGCCTCTCTTCGGGACTGGCGAACCCTCCCCCGGCCTTCCCATCGTCAAATTCTCGATGCCCTAATGGCCCGAGCTTCTTCTTCATCTTCTGGTATAATAACCGAGAAAATTGAAGTACGAATTCGTGGCGGTGAGACCACGAGAGAGACCCCATTAATCATCGATTCTAATTGCGTTACAGACAGACCGGTCGACGATTCAACCCACTTGTTCTCGTGGCTCTGACGATGCCCACCTTCGATATTTCGCACCAACTCTACACCGATACCTCATCAAACTTGGTCGAGAGAAATCGTTATTTTCTTCTATTTTTGTTTGTATTTTAATTTTTTCTGACTTCTTCTTTTTTTTGTTTTCCAGACGAAGAAACGATAGTTCCGAGTAGAGCAGCGACAGTCAATCTCGTCATCGTTAACGAGGGCCTCGTACGGTCGTTAACAGCGCTCTGGCAGATGCGAACGCTTTTGTTTCTGACTCCGGCTGGCAGAGGTTTCCTCATCCTCTCGGAGGGGGGCAATGAGAATGAACACTCCGGCTGCCCGGTGTCAGCTCGGTGCTCGAATCGCCAAGTGTATTAGGGCCATTAAGCCTGAAGAATGGCCCACGACTTCGACGGTGTATCGCTCGCCGTGTTAACAGTTTAACTAGATGTCTGAACTGATTTTCCGAGACTCTTGTAAAAGCTCTCCTCCTCTCCCGAAATGAGATCTCGTTGCCGATGAAACACGCACGATTTTCAATTCGTTTAAACGTCTTGCCGATGACGCCTACCTAACGTCTCGTCTTCTGTCAACGATGACGCACCCTCCGGCGTCGTAGGCAACCGTTGTCCGCTTCAAACGAGACAAATCACTCGTACCGATTCTCACGGGACTCGGTTCTTCCACTTAAATTCCATTGTCAGCCGATCGAACGAACGGCGACAGCCAAGCTGGTCGAAAATAATTCCTCGGAAATCAATTCCTGGGAGAAAATAATTCCTGGGAACTCTCTCGCGTTCGTTATCTTCCATTTTCTTCTTTCTGATTTAATTTCAATTTTTTATTTTTATTTATTTTTTTACTATGTCTCCTGAACGTTGCATATTCGACAGTCACCCAACCCTCACATTAATAGAATTCGGTTCTTCCACTTAAATTCCGTCGTCAGCCGATCAAAGGAACGGCGACGGTGAAGCTGGTTGAAAATCATTCCGGGGAGATCAAACTGTACATCGACAGCTCGTAACTCTCTCGCATTCGTTATCTTCGAATTTTCTTTTTTATTTCAATTTTTTTATTCTTACTTGATTTTTTTACAATATCTCCTGACCGTTCCATATTTGACAGTCATCCAACCCTCACATTAATACGATCCGGATCATCCCCATAGATCTTCTCCGACCTCGACTTCTTCCATCGATCTTCTTAGCGAGAATCGATGCGACTTTTTTTTACTCCACAGGAGGGGATACCATTTTTTCCTTTTTTTGTTTCTTCATTTTTTTTGTTTTTTTTTTTTTCATGCGTATACGAAAGATACGCATCACGAGTTGAACAGAACAATTAGATGTTCCCGATGCCTCATGCCATGTCTCTGTAATTTTTTTGCAGGCGGGAAAATTACGACCCGGCGAGGTGCTTGAGGCCAAGGTGAGATTTGTGTTCGCCTATAACACAAAGCTTACCTTCCCACGATCATCACCAACCCACCCCCCGAGCCCCGGCAATCTTTTTTTTTATTCATGTTTCTCACCGGCCCCCCCATTGAACCCCCTGAGTAATATTCGCACATCCACCCATCATCGTCATTCACGCAAAACGCAACCCATCGATATCCGGACAGCGACAAACGACCATCACGAATACCACTCGCACCGATTATGTATCCCAATAATCGTTGATCTTTCTTTTTTTTTCTTACCGCCACTATTTTTTATTTATTTATTTTTTTTCATTACAAACAACGACAAAATGAAATGATCGAGCGACGACAGTAACTATCGGCAAGGATGGCCGGATAATTCTACAATAATGTATCAAATAATTTCAAACAATAATCAATAATTCTACGATTTTTTTAGCTAATCTTGTGGAGCTGACGCTGCTGTTGCTGAACGCTGTTGCCGCTGCCGCTGTTATACCAATCTCCGCTATACCGCTATTACTACCTCAATAATTCTTTATTAAAAAAAAAAAAAAAACCGATTCTTTCCGACTATCAACTTATATTTCATTATTTTATCCACGATTATTTTAACCGGCTGAAACATTACCGATCCGATGTTATTTTCACCATTCTCTTCTTCTATTATTTATTCTCTCTTCTCTCAGTTATTTTATTATATATCCCTCCTCCGTTTCTTCTGTTTCACATACCTTCTCTTCATTATCTTCTATAATTAATTCTTTATATTCGAAATAACAATCTCTCTCTATCTCTTCATTCTTCCCTCTAAAAAACTTTCTACACTCACGTATCATCCCCCAAAAAAAATCTACCGAAACTTGTTGTCTGTATAGTTGTCAGGTGTATCATTACACGAATCTTTGTTTCTTTGTTCTTCCTGGGAAAGCAGAATAGGCTCGGTCGCCCCGGTGAGGTGCAAGACAAACAGGTTAGACACTTTGACACGTCTACGCTAATTATTGAACGTGTTTTTTATTGAATTTTTTTCACATTTTTTCTCTTACATCCGTCATATATATAAAGTATCTAAATGTTTACACTTTTATGTGTCTATACGTGGTTTATTCATTGTGTTTAATTTCGAGCGTCGAGGCGTGTTGGCTCACGCCGAAGGCGGCTCGTGTACAGTAGACTTAATACGACATTGTATATATTCTACATAATTTTTTTTTTAATCGTGCTCACACCAGTTCGTTGTACAGATTAGCGCCCCGAAACGCTGCCACGGACATGATGCTGCGTTTTTTCGAATAATCATTTTTTCGTCTTTTTCGTCTATGAGGAAACAAATTTTTTGTTTTTTTCCCTCGACGATTTTTGAACAATTTAATTTTTTGATGACTCTCCGCCCGTCATGTCCGACAGCTATGTAAATATTATCCCACCGGAACTTCATACTACAAGAATTCACTGTAAATAATCCAAATGTCGTAGAATAGAAAGATGAGTCCGGCGGACGTGGAGTCTGCCCATGGGCATCGACGATCGTGTACATACAATACTATACTCTATTTACCTGCCAGTAGAACATAGTTATATACCAACACCACCGATCTACCCAGCAAGGATGCGTGGCGGTGAAATCACTTTTTCCCCCCCTCCATTTCTCTCGTAGTAATCGAAAACCCTACACCAATTCCAATTCTCGTTCACTTTACTGTACTCTATCCTCTTGTCTCGTTCACAACCCGTGAAGGCCTGTTTTCAACGAGTTCGCGCACCGTTCGACGAATATAGATTATATCGATAAAATTATTCGGTAACTCGCGAAATTCCTCGGGAGATTGATTTATCTAATGAAATTCCAATCCTCACGTATAACTCGCACCTGAAACACTGCCAAGATATTAAGATCGACTTTTTGATTAACTTCCAGCTCGGCTGCTTGGGCTTAAACCCAATTTTGCCTTTCGTCCCACCGTTTTTACCTCGTGTCTCTCCGCGAACGTGTTTCGAAGCGTTCGCGCCTCGTTCTCCAACTTCAACGTACCCATTGATTTCTCCGACAGACAATCCCGAGGGCTATTTTACAACGTCGCTCTAACTCGTTGGCAACAGTGATTCACCGTTTTATTATACGTTTTACATGCTCGCAATAAATCGTCACTGTTTATACGATAAACTATCTAATCGCCCAATCACATTTAATTATTCTTACAACTATGTGTATACTATTTTTTAATGTTTTTTTTTTTCTCGTACTATGTGTATTAATTGTCATCAATCATCGATCATTCTGCGCCCCTGGATACTCAATGTTCACTCACACTTCAGTTATACTGGCATTATTTACACTGCAAAAAGAAAAACACAATATTTACACTTACGAAATGTTAAACACTATGCATCGTCACATTTTAATATTTCATCTCGCTCCTATTGTCTCCCACTATGTTCGTAACTGTTTTAATACATCGATAACGCTGAAAAACGAAAGATAAAAATAAACTACCATCTTTAAATACATGTTGTCGATAATACACGTTGATTTATACTTGTACGTTGTCTCATTAACTCTCAATGTATCTAACGCTGTGATTAACGTTATTGTTTTTTTTTTTTACTTCTTGTATTTTATTTTTTTAACTCTGTGACATAACGGTTAACTATATTGATACAGATGAGTCGCGATGGCTTTCGTTTTTTTTACATCGATTATAGATGAAAAAGAGTGTTTCGTTATTTTTCTTTATCGAGTACGATCAATTTTGATGTTTTATTGAACAGAGTTTTGATATTTTCTTTTTGAGGAATGCAGGTAAGATGCGAAAGAAAAGAAGAATTCTCGAAAGTCATCGCTTCGCGTTTATGGTTAGAAGCTTCAGAAATTAATGACTCCAAAATGTTATCGATATTATCTCTGACAATGGTGAAATGTTTCTGATGATTCGTGTAGCGACGTCGTCCGAGCACGGACGTGAGGAGACCCAGCGTGGCGGACCTTGAAAATAAGATCAACCAGCCTAGCACACCTCTACGAGATGTTGGATCCGGAGGTCCACCCTCGATCGTCGATGTGCAAGATCGGTATTCTGCCGTCGAGGGTAAGTAATCTTTTATTCACTTACACGCACAATTTTTTTTTTTTGTCATCTTTAGTTATAATTTTCTCAAAAATATGTATTATTTAAGACGAGAGACGTGCTTCGAATTAATATAATTCCATCCCACATGCTATAATTTCGAAAAATCGGCTTTCATAGCATATGGGGTAGAATTTCGGACGGATGGGTTAGAAATGCGATTGGCGAATGAGCAGGGCTAAATAGGTCAACGATGGGCTATTGTTGAAGTTTTTCAACTGGGGATGTGCATGGAATACATTATTTATCATTATTATAATTTTTTTATTTCTTTATTTTTCTTGGCCGTCTCGCCATACGCTTTTTTAATTTTTTTAAATGTTTTAACTTCATTGTTTTTTTTTCCACTGCAGACTCGACGGCTTATATTACCATCGGGGTGGAGGGCAACCCGGCACCTACGTTCAAATTCTACAAGGGCATGACCGAGATCATCGAGGGTGGACGATTCAAGTTCCTCACGGACTCTGAGACCAACACGATCACCCTCTGCATGAGGAAGACAAAGACGAACGATGAGGGCACATACAAACTCGTCATAAGCAACATACACGGCGAGGATTCGGCCGAGATGACGCTCTACGTTTCCGGTACGATATTCTACCTGCTTTGCCTAAATCCACGGTCACGTTAGATGCATTCTAAGCTCGATAAGCAAATTATTCGAAACTAATGAAAAAAAAAACAATCTTCACAGATGCGAGTGGCATGGACTTCCGTACCATGCTCCAGAAACGAAAATACCAAAAGTGGGGCCAACAGGAAAGCGAAGCCCCGAAAGTCGACCTCAAGGAAACGGAGAAGCCGATGCCAGCTCTAAAGAAAGTCGAGAGAGTACGTATTCCTCCGTCATCGACGGAAGACACTAAAAAAAATATTACCTGTGCACTCTTATCTCGTTTCAATCGTCTGCGAATAGCCGGCATTTCTTCGTGAACAACGACCTCTCTTTATAAGTATGTAAGTTACGCGTGACAACAAAAGTAAGTGTGGCAGCGAGAAATCTCGTCGTTTAACGATTTCTCACTGTCGTATTTGTTTCACAAATGTCACAAGTCCGTTGCATTTACGTGTATATATACATATATACACACCTGAATTCTGTATTTCTCATCGTCTCGTTCACGTCGTCCATTTTACAAGTCCAATGTCTTTATTTTATTCGTTGCGTACGATTCGTCAACCGTGATTAATGAGTATGAGAAAGATCTAGAAGTGACTAATATCTTGCTACATGTTGGCACGTGGATTGGTTTATCAACGTTCGTAACGTCTCGTTATCGGCGCTCGACGTAAAAGGCAATTTAGGTTTTTTTTTTCTTCATCTTTTTTTACAATGAATGATGAAAGTTGTTCGAATAATTCTCGTTTTGGCTGACCCGTCGGTCTATCCGTAGCCGTTGCCCGCGGGCGCCGAGGGTATCGACGTTCACGGAAAGAGCTGGTACCAAGACGGCGAAGTAATAGTGATCATGACCGAGGGCGAGCCCGATCGTCGAATACCCTTAGGCAGGAGAGGCTCGGCTAACTGGAGCTGGCTAAAGGTTGCAATCAAAGAAATCAAATTATAAACAAAAATATATATATATTAAACACTGTCGAAGCCTCACCCGAACTCCAAACGCAGTAGGAAGATCATTTTTCAACTTGAAAAGTGTTTGTCACTCGATGAGCCTCCACCATGATATTATAGCCCTGTTTAATCGTCGCGTTCGACAAGACGTTACGCAATTAAGAGCAATTTTTATTCGTACACTTGTGTCTCGTCCCGATTGCATACACATTTTCGTTCTATTCTCGTTCGAGTGTGACAGTTCACCTTGTCCCAATTTTTATCGTATCGTCCGCACGTACATTGTCAATGTTATTTTTCTTTTTGTATCGTGTACATTGTCAACGTTACTTTTCTTTTTGTATCGTGTACATTGTCAACGTTACTTTTCTTTTTGTATCGTGTACATTGTCAACGTTACTTTTCTTTTTGTATCGTGTCCCCAATTACAATCCTTTTGGTTTTTGTATTTTTTTTTTGTTAACGTCAAAGAAGAACTAAGTCCTCCGAGAAGAAATGCGATGCCCTTTTTATTGGCCTGCCAGCGATTTATGCCTTGGGTATTTATGCGACAAGTCATTTTTCAGTAGTACGAGTCAATCAGGCAGGGAAACTCTAAGTCGGACGAGTGGATGCTCATCAGTAACTGTTTTTTTTTATCATGTTTTTCTACTCGGGTGAATCCTTCCCGCGCGTGTTAAATAAGTTTTCTCAATTTTTTTATTTTATTTTTTTTTGACTTTTTTTCATTTAATTTTTAATATCTCGTATCTTTGTGTGCGCGGACGTATCCCGGGGTATTCGGACGGCAGGACGTCTTCGACATTCAGCGCAGGCCGAGCTTGCAGGAGTTGATAGAAGATTGGCCGACGCTAGTGGTCCGGGTCAAAGAGAAGGTTCGATTATAAAAAAAAAAAAAACGATTGAAAGAAGCAGAGTGCAAAAGCTACAAAAAAAAAGAAAACAACGACACTTGTGCTGTTTTTTTTTGTCACAACGAAAATGTATTTTGTATGCCAGGCCACAACAACCCGATCGGTCACAGGCCGCTTGTCGATTGTCGAAGTCTCGATAGAATATTCGAGATTACGCAATTCGAGGAAGTCGTCTTGTACCTTTTATCCATACGTACACACGCTATTACACTATCTTTGAGTAGTTACTATGAAAGTACGTAGTAGTGCTATTTCCTGCCTCAAAAAAAAAAAAAACGATTGAAAAAAAGAAGAAAAAAATGAAATACCAAATCTGCGAGTTTTTTTTTTTTTTTACATTTTTTCTATCGTATTTTTTGAGTGTACAATCTCACGAATTTGCACCCCGCAACCGAGATGCCAATTGGTGAATGTCGTGCAGGATTGCTGCAGTGTCTAGAGTCGGACCCGATAGAGAAGTCGTCCCTGGATGGTGGTTTCGTTTTTTGTTTTGGTATTTTTTAATTTTTTTTTTTGGTATCACAATTGGCTTCGCTTCCATCGCAAGATCGTTCGTCGAATACGGTTTGTCATTAAATGACACACAAGAGACCTTGTTTTCATTTAATTAGCACGAGAACCTCGGTATTTCTATATCACCTCCGACGTTCATACGCTCCCGTGCGAAACGAGTCACGACTATTGGAACGACGTTATTGGTTATTGGTAATTCTTCATTCTTTTGTTACTTCTGTTACACGAAGATCGATAAGTGTAGTCCGCAGTGATTATCGTTCTTAATCCATCGTCTCGTGGACAAAAGATTAAATGAACGTGGTACGGAATTTCTTATTTCTAGAATAGTGGATCGCGTAGGCTCTCCCTTGCCGAGTTAATACCCGACTGGCCGATTCTTCATCACTTCATCAAGACGGAGGTTGGAGCATACAGCCGTAAAATTACCGGACTACTCTCGTAGTTGCCCGTACTACTCTCAACACGTCGTAACACAACTCTGTCTCGATGTTGTACTCTGACAAAAATGTTTCAGCCTTCGAGCTTCGATCGTCGATGTTGCACGCTCGTTGTTCATATAAGAAAAAAAAAATGTGTTATTTTTCTCTTTGTCTACAATGCATCGCCACTATTCTATCTGAACCGTAACAGCTATCGACTCAATTGCCCGCAAAGCCTCCAAAGTTTTGCTCTTCTCGATGTACTCTCTCTTAATTTTACTGTTATTTTTTTTTTTTTTTATTTTCTTTTAGTGACTCGATCAACAATTTTCTATATTTATCTAAAGTTGTCTCTCGTACGTGTCGCGTAAGCCGCATCCCGTATCTAAAGCTGCAACCGCTTCTCGCACGATGTACTTCTTTTTTATTTATTTATTTATTATTTATTGAATTTATTATTCGTAGCTGATTAATTGACGATTACTTGAGGGATTCGTATAAACTTTGAGACACGAGAGGATATCTTCCCCGCTCGTCGTCCCCTTCTTAATGATTTTCTTCCACGTAAAGCAGCCTCACAACCCCACGTTAAAACTGTCTGACTCGTCTAACAGCATCGAGCATGTGTATCTAGGATGCCTCGATCATTTAGGTACTCGATCGTACGGCGACGTGTTTTTTTAATTTTTTTTTTGTTTCAAGTGCGTTTTACTTTTTGTCTCGTACACGAGCGCGTTTTTTTTCGGGCTCGCGATTACTTCTCACCTATGAAGGTACTTTTTTTAGCTCTGGTTTTTTTTTTTGTCTTCTTTTAATCTCCGATCGGCGATCCACGATTTTTCGGTGGATCGACGTCGGAGGCACGTTACAGGTTTTTTTTTTTTTTTTGGCAAACGTGCAACCAGCGCAACATTTTTACTTCGTGCGATCTCTCTCGAGGAGGGGAGACGCTATTTTTGATTTTTTGGTACCAGTTTTTTTTTTTCTTTTCTTTTTCGCTGCACACAGGTGGAGAACGATTTTTGCAACGATTCTCGTGGCGAGATCGTACGTTTTTTTTCATGCCAGACACGAATCGTTTCTGAAATATGTTTTGTTTTTTTTTTTTCTATTTTGTTCCTGACAATCGTAGAAGGTGGACTCGTTCCTGAAGCCGCTGGTCGACCAGTACGCCAAAGAGGGAAAGGACAAGAAGGTCGTCTTCCAGTGCAACTTCTCAAAGCCGAACTGCAAACCGAAATGGCTCTTCCGCAAAGACGTGAGTATTGCTCGAGCGATCTATAATTCGGTGCCGAAAATTCCCAGACCAAAGCAACTAATTGTCTATGCGCTATGGTTTTACAGGAACTCTTCCCGTCCGCGAAATACAAGTTCAAGAACGAGGAGGATTCGTATCAGTTGATTATCCTGGGACCGAAGGTCGAGGACACCGGAAAGTACACGATCGAGATCAGCGGAGTTTCCAGCACTGCCTTGCTCAACGTCGACGGTAATTCACTGTGATCCAATTTTTTGTTCTCTTCAATTCAAAGGCGTATCTGTTGCTAATAAAAATTATAATTATTTTTTCAGAGCCCGATCCATCTTACACTTTCACGAAGCCACTGGCGAAGAAGACGAGCGGATTTGCCCAGCACGAAGCGTACATGGAATGTACGATCAGCTCGAACCTGGCCACTGTGTCCTGGTACAAGGGAAAAACGAAACTCGAAGTGAGCATTTATCAAAACGACCGATCGTAACTTCGCGACATTCGTGAATCGTCATTAAATAATTTTTTTTCGCTCGCACAGGATGGCGATCAAATCAGCATCTCGAAGGACATGGCCGGAGTCTGTCGTTTGACTTTCAAGAGCGCCAAATTGGAGGACAGTGGCGAATATTCGTGTAAAATTAACAAGCAGACGGATAAGACCGAGACGGTACTCACCATAGTGGGTACGTGTGAAAAAAAAAATCCCAAAATCTACCTAAAGATTTTATCAAATGTCTCTGATCTCGAGAGGAAGTTATGCTCATTGTAAATTTACAAATTTCAGAGTACCCATACAAATTCGTCAAGGTACTGAAATCTCAACAACTCGTGGAGAAGGAAACAGTGACGATGCTCTGCGAGCTCGACGACGAGGGTGGCGAGGTCAAGTGGTTCAAGGGAGATCAAGAAATAACCGCTGACAAACGGTACGACCGGCTATCAAGCACTAACGATATTGTCTTCGCACTTCCGGCGATCATAAATCAATTGTAATTTTTTTTATCGCAGTATACAAATCAAGGCTGAGGGTCGTAAGAGAAAGCTGATAATCAAAGACGCCAAGGTCACCGATGCCGGAATGTACTCCTGCGTGAGCAATGCCGATAAAACTGAAGCCGAGATCGTTATAAGCTGTGAGTCGCGTTGCAACAGATCCGTCACACTCTTATTTATTTATTTTTATTACCACTGAATTGACATTAATTAATCCCTCCGTTTCTTCAAACAGATGCAAATCGCTTCAACAAGAAGCTCAAGGACACAGTTGCGATCGAACGTGAAAAATTGGTCCTGGACGTCGAGCTTCAGGATCAAACGGCTGGAGCCCAGTGGCTCTTCAACGGCAAGCCGATCGAGCCGAACGACAGGATCGAGATAAAGAATCTCGGCGGTGGCAAGCATCAGCTTGTATTCAACAAGCTCGAAATGACTGACGACGGCGAGATAACTTGCACCAGTGGAGAACTGACGAGCAGCTGCAAACTTACCGTCAAGAAGGGCGAGAGCAAACCGATTCCCGAGATTCCCGACAAAATTGAAGGACCATGCTCGGCACCGCTGGTATTCATTATACCCTTCAAGAGTAAGAATCGCTGATTCCTATGTTTAAACCCGGTCCCCTCCAGCCCTTCGATTCCTTTCTAAAATATGCTTTTCTTTATAGTCGAGGGTACAAAGCAGACTCAGGTCGAGGCGAAGCTGATGAAAGACGGCAAAGTAATGAGTCCCAAAGACGTTGAGATTATCGTCGGCGAGGACAAGATAACATACAAGATCAAAAAACCGGTGAGAGATCAGTCAGGCATTTATCAATTGAAGATCGGCAACGGACAGGGAGAAGAGGTGACGGACGTGAATATCGTGATGCAAGACGTTCCCTCGGCCCCGAGGGACGTCGACGTGACCGCCGTATATGCTACGTCGTGTGTAGTGTCCTTCAAACCTTCCGCCGACGATGGCGGCTCGCCGATAGTCAAATATGTTATCGAGCGACTCGACATGAGCCTCAAGTCCCAGTGGGACAGCGTCGGCGAAGTCATGCCTAGCGAAAAATGCTCGTACAAGGTCGAAGACTTGATCGCTAAGAAGCAATACAAATTCCGCATTCTTGCTGTCAACAAGCTTGGCAAGAGCGAGCCGGCCCTCTTCGGCAAACCGGTGCTGGCTAAGGATCCTTGGGGTATGCATATTCCCATTATAATTCCTATAAATTTTCCGGTTATTTATCTTTTGAAATAAAATAATAACTTCTCATTAATGTAATTTCGTGCTATCGTAAATCGCTAGTCGGGAATTCTTCTTCCCGGTACGAAAAATAAAAGGGGAGAAATTCGGAGTTCTGTAGAAATATCCCGCAAAAGAAATTGACGCTAGAAATGTTTGCGCATATTACATGCGCAATTATTAGTGTGATTGTTGCATTGCCAAAAATCCGATTGATTTACAGACGAGCCTGGAAAGCCAACGAACGTCGAGGTAACGGACTGGGACGTCGATCACGCGGATCTCAAGTGGACGAAGCCCGAGAACGACGGTGGTGCACCGATAACAGGCTACATAATCGAGTTCAAAGAGAAATTCGGCAAGGAATGGGAAAAGGGTAAAGAGATCGAGGGTGACGTTACTCAGGCAACGATCGACGGTCTGAAAGAGGGTGCCCAATACGAATTCCGAATTCGCGCTGTAAACAAAGGAGGCGCTGGCGAGCCTTCGGACGCGACTAAACCGATCATCGCCAAATGTCGTTTCGTCAAACCCTTCATAGTCGGCGATCAATTGACGAATTTGGTAGTGAAGAAGGGTCAGGTCATCAAGTACGATATCAAATACGGCGGTGAGCCGGAACCGGAGGTACACTGGTTCCTTGGCACGAAGGAAATCGTTCAGGACGCCGCCGAGAGAATAACGATCGACAAGTACGAACGCAATACCGTTCTTACGATTCGAAAAACTACGAGACCCGATTCCGGAAAGTACAAACTCGTGCTGACCAATGGATCAGGAACTTGCGAGAGCATTGCCGATGTCGTGGTTCTTGGTAAGTTCTTTAGTGCTCATCGCATCGATTCGTTTTTATTATATTCATTTCATAATAAACGAGCAGAGCCCAAGTACAAGTTATTAGAATCGGAGCGAAAAGTTTATGACTTAAATTCAGAATTAAAAGTGAAATAAAAATAATACTGAAGCTTATTCATGAACATTTAATAGTAATTGTATTTTTCTCTTTTTTTTTACTTAGACAAACCATCACCTCCAATGGGACCCCTGAAGGTCGAGGAGGTACGTGCCGACCACGTGACCGTCAAATGGAAGAGACCATCGGACGACGGTGGTACCGATATTACCGGATACACTCTTGAAAAAATGGACGTCGACACGGGACGGTGGATACCCGCTGGCGAAGTGGGACCCGACAAGGATTCATTCACCTTCAGCGGTCTCACGCCGAACAAGAAATACAAATTCAGGGTGAAGGCCGTCAACAAGGAGGGCGAATCCGAGCCACTCGTCACCGACGAATCTATCGTCGCGAAGAATCCTTACGGTATGAAAATCAATTGAAACTAACAGAAAAAAAAGAAACTCAGCTGTGCATATATTTTTGTTATTAACGCAAACCGTGTAATCCCTCAGACGAGCCCGACAAGCCCGGCAAGCCAGAAATATTCGACTACGACAACATGAGCGTTTCACTGCGATGGGCAAAGCCCGAGAAGGACGGCGGCAGGCCCATCACCCACTACACCGTCGAGATGAAGGACAAATTTTCACCCGACTGGGTGGAGGTCACGAAGACCACCGATGCCAATCCCGAGGTGAAAGTCGAGGGATTGAAAGAAAAAATGGTCTATCAGTTCCGTGTTCGCGCTCACAACAAGGCCGGACCGTCGCAACCCAGCGAGCCTACGGATAATCATATTTGCAAGCACAGAAATCGTGAGTACCATTTAATAATAACATACTTTCCTCTAAAATTAACTGAGGGGAAAAATCTTATTTTTCGACCGGGGGTTACGTCATATCGGGGATACGTCATTTCAGATTGAAAATCTCATTTTTAAACGAGGATTTAGAATAATGATGGCCTCAGAAAGGGTCTTGTTGTTAGGGTTATATAATTATATAAATTCCTAATCGTCAAATTTTCACAGTGAAACCGAGGATCGACCGTACAAATTTGAAATCGGTAATCATCAAGGCCGGCCGTACCCACAAATGGTCGGTGGATGTGATCGGTGAACCGCCGCCAACAATTAACTGGATCTGGCGTGACAATATTCCCCTGACAACGACCGATCGCATAAAGATCGACAATGTCGACTACCACACTGACTTCTCGATCGTTAACGCGATGCGCAAAGATACCGGAAAGTACACCATCACAGCTGAGAACGTGAACGGCAAAGACGAAGAGTCTGTCGAGCTTACAGTCCTAGGTTCGTGTCATCAGATCTAAAATTGATAATGTTAAAAATGTTTTTCTGTTTAGTAAATTCACTCATTTTTTTTTTTTTAATACAGGTAAACCTAGCGCTCCCAAGGGACCGCTCGTGGTATCCGACGTCACGAATACAACTGCCAAGGTCAAATGGCAGAAGCCGGAGGACGACGGTGGTGTGCCGATAAAGGAATACGAGATCGAGAAAATGGACACGAAGACCGGAAAGTGGGTGCGCGTCGGAAAGGTTCCCGGTGACTCGCCGAACACCGAGTTCCAGATAACCGGCTTGAATCCCGGAAGCGAGTATCTCTTCCGAGTTACCGCTATCAACGACGAGGGCGACTCCGAACCGCTGACCAGCGAGCGTCCCGTCGTTGCCAAGAATCCTTTCGGTGAGTTTATTGGTGGCAAAAAAAAATATACAAACACCAAGTTTAAGATTTTTTTTTTTCATTAGGGACGAAAAGCTGTTCCGACGTTGAATTATGGGTTGTTATACGCGCGGTGGCATACAGAAATATTAATGGAATTTGAATTGTCGTATTATTTGCAGACGAGCCGAATGCGCCTGGTACTCCGTTGATAACGGACTACGACAACGAGTCCGTGAGCCTGAAATGGACAGCTCCGGACTTCGATGGCGGTGCGCCAGTCGAGAAATACATTATCGAGAAGAAAGATCGTTACAAGCCTGATTGGGAGAAAGCTATGGAAGTTCCTGCCGGCGAAGAACTCGCTGCCAGAGTCATGGGATTGAAGGACCGCGCGGAATATCAGTTCAGGGTTATCGCCGTGAACAAAGCTGGTCCTTCGCCACCTTCCGACGCCTCGAAGATGCAGATGGTCAAGCACAAAGCTCGTGAGTTTAAACAAATCGTCAAACTGCCCGATACTTTGGGTGGAACGGAAAAATGTTAACCGAGTTTCAATTTTTTTTCAGTAAAACCGAGAATCGACAGAACGAACTTGAAGCCGATAATCGTGAGGGCTGGAAAGATGATAAAGTACGACGTGGACGTTCGCGGTGAGCCGCCTCCAGAGATCACTTGGTACCACGTCAAAGAGCTGGTGAAACACGGTGGTAACATCAGCATCGAGAATGTCGACTACAACACAAAGCTCACTATAACCGACTGCGTGCGAAAGAACACGGGAGTCTGGAAGATCCGCGCCGTCAATGCGTCCGGCGAGGACGAGGCTGAAGTAGAGGTCACTGTACTATGTAAGTTTCCAGTTAGCAAACGAATAACGAATGAGTTATTTTATCGTCGACACAATTGTCTGAAAAACTCGTTAATTTTTCAGCCGCACCTGGCAAGCCGAAGGGTCCCTTGAAGGTCTCCGACGTGACGAAGGGTGGTTGCAAATTGAAATGGGAGAAGCCGGAGGACGACGGTGGAAAGCCGATAACCGGTTACCAAGTAGAAAAATTGGACAAGACTACAGGCCGATGGGTGCCGGTCGGTCGTACGAACGACACGGAAATGGACGTCAAGGGTCTGACCGAGGGTCACGAGTACGAGTTCCGGGTGAAAGCTATCAACGAGGAAGGCGAATCCGAGCCGCTGACAACCGAGGGTGGCGTTGTAGCGAAGAATCCCTTCGACGTCGCCGGACGACCCGGTGTACCGGAATTCGAGGACTGGGACGTTGATCGCGTGGATCTCAAGTGGACACCGCCCAAGGACACCGGTGGCGTACCGATAACCGGTTACATCATCGAGAAGAAGGAAAAATTCTCGACCCACTGGGAGGAGGCCGTTGTAACGACTTCCTCGGAGCCGAAGGGTCGCGTTCCGGACTTGAAGGAAGGAGCCACCTATCAGTTCCGCGTGCGCGCGGTCAACAAGGCTGGTCCATCGGAGCCGAGCGATCCGACGAAGCCGCACGTTGCCAAGGCGAGATTCCTGAAGCCCCACATAAACCGCGACAAGCTCCAGACGGTAAAGGTCCGAGCGAGCCAGCACGTGAAGTTGGACGTCGACGTCAAGGGCGAACCGCCTCCAACGATAACGTGGAGCTTCCGCACGCTGGTCCTCCAGAACACGCCGAATCTCAAGATCGAGAACGAGGACTACAACACGAAGTTGATGCTGTCGCACACGACTCGCAAGGACACGGGAAAATACACGATCAAGGCCGTGAACGACTCCGGCGAGGACGAGGCCGACGTCGAGATAATAATTCTCGACAAGCCCGGAAAGCCCGAGGGTCCCCTGGAGGTCGTCGACGTGCACAAAGAGGGATGCAAGCTCAAGTGGAAAAAGCCCAAGGACGACGGTGGTCTTCCGCTGTCGAGCTACGTCATCGAAAAAATGGACGCGACCTCGGGACGTTGGGTGCCCGCTGGTATATGCGATCCTGAGAAAACCGAGCACGCGGTAACCGGCTTGGAGCCAGGCCACAAGTACGAGTTCCGAGTGAAGGCCGTGAACGAGGAAGGTGAATCCGAGCCTCTCGCGACGGACACCGCGATAATCGCCAAGAACCCTTACGACGCACCCGCCGCTCCGGGACTTCCGGAGATCATAGACTGGTCGGAGAACAGCGTGACCCTGAAGTGGGAACCACCGATAAGGGACGGAGGTGCGCCTATCACGGGTTACATTCTCGAGATGAAAGAGAAATTCGGCACTTCCTTCGTCAAGGCGGCCGAAACTTCGGGACCGAAGTGCGAGGGTCTCGTGCCGCGATTGGTCGAAGGAAATCAGTATCAGTTCCGCGTACGAGCGGTCAACAAAGCCGGACCCGGCGAGCCGAGCGAGGCGACGAATCCTCACACCGCCAAGGCCCGCTGGCTAAAGCCGCACATCGACCGCACGAATTTGCAACCCATCACTGTCAAAGTAGGCCTCACAGTCAACTTGGACATTAACATTATCGGCGAACCTCCTCCAAAGGTTACCTGGACCTTCAAGGACACCGAAATCAAGACCGACGACATTTATCGCATCGACAACATCGATTACAACACGAAATTCTTAATAATGAAGGCCAAGCGAGTCCTCACGGGAAAATACGTCGTGAGAGCGAAGAACGAGGTCGGCGAGGACGAGGCCGAGGTTGACATCACCGTTCTCGGCAAGCCAACGAAGCCGAAGGGTCCTCTGGATGTCTCGAACGTCACCAAACACGGCTGCAAGCTCAAGTGGAAGAGGCCCGAGGACGACGGTGGTTCGCCGGTCGAGTATTACGAAATCGAGAAACTCGATCCGCTCTCCGGAGCTTGGATATCCTGCGCGAGATCCACCGAACCCGAGGCCAACATAACCGGTCTTCTCGAGGGCAAACCCTACAAGTTCCGTGTCAAAGCCGTCAACAAGGAGGGCGAGTCGGAGGAATTGGAGGCCGACAAATCGATAATAGCGAAAAATCCGTTCAACGAGCCCGACAAGCCCGGACGTCCGCAGATCAAGGACTGGGACAGAGACTTCGTCGATCTCGAGTGGTCACCACCGAGCGACGACGGCGGTGCGCCGATAGAGAAATACATCGTGCAGATGCGCGACAAGGACGGAAGGCAGTGGGTCGACGCGGCGATGGTGGTCGGCGATCGTACGAACGCCAAGGTGACCGAGGGCATCGAGCCCAATCACGAGTACGAGTTCAGAGTCGTAGCGGTGAACAAGGCCGGTCCGAGCGACCCCAGCGACGTGTCCAAGAGCGTCGTCGCCAAGCCAAGATTCCTTCGTCCTCGTATAGATCGCAAGAACTTGGGTAAGAAGGTACTCAGGGTCGGTCAGATGCTGAGACTGGAGGCCGACATTCAGGGCGAACCTCCTCCATCCATCACCTGGAAGCTCAAGGACACGATCCTCAAAACCGTCGATCGTTTGACAATCGAGAACGAGGAATACCACACGCTCTTCACTCTCAACAAGGTCAAGCGCATGGACGCCGGTACCTACAACGTTACCGCGAAGAACGACAGCGGCGAGGACTCGGTGGACGTCGAGGTGCAGGTAATGAGCAAACCGAGCAAGCCGAAGGGACCGTTGGACGTTTCGAACGTGACGGCCGAGGGTTGCAAGCTCAAGTGGAAGGCGCCCGAGGACGACGGTGGCGAACCAGTCGAGCACTACCTGATCGAGAGAATGGACGTCGACACTGGCCGCTGGGTGCCCTGCGGCACGAGCAAGACTCCCGAAGCCGATATAACCGGCCTGAACGAGGGCAAGGACTATCAGTTCCGCGTCAAAGCCGTTAACGCCGAGGGTGAATCGGAGCCACTGGAAACCGACGTGCCCACGACTGCGAAGAATCCCTTCAAAGAACCGGATGCACCGTCGAAACCCGAACTACGAGACTGGGACAAACACCACGTGGATCTCAAGTGGAAAGCCCCGAAGAACGACGGCGGTGCGCCGATAGAGAAATATATCATCGAGAAGAAGGATATGTACGGAAAGTGGCAGAAGGCCGCCGAGGTGCCCGGAAATCAGACTCAGGGAACCGTTGAGGATCTCACGGAGGGACAGAAGTACCAGTTCCGCATAAAAGCCATCAACAAGGGTGGCGTCAGTCCAGCCAGCGATCCGAGCGACGTTCTCACGGCCAAGGATCGCTACGCAGCGCCGAGAATCGACAGAACGAATCTCAGAGACATGACCATCAAAGCCGGTAATCACATACGGTTGGACGTTAAGGTCACCGGTGAACCGCCTCCGTCGAAGGTCTGGTGGCTCAACAAAGTTAAGCAGGAGGATCGCGACATCACCACCATAGAGACCGATGATTATCGAACGAAGTTCATGATATCTGCGGTCACGCGAGCTCACGGCGGAACTTTGACACTGAAGGCGGAGAACAGCTCCGGCAAGGACGAAGCGTCGATCGAAATAACCGTTCTCGACAAGCCCGGCAAACCCGAGGGGCCACTCAAGGTGTCGGACATTCACAAGGAAGGATGCCAACTCAAGTGGAATCCACCGGAGGACGACGGAGGCGTGCCGATCGAGCACTACGTCGTTGAGAAAATGGACGCAGAGACCGGTCGATGGGTGCCCGTCGGACGAACGAAGGACAACAACTTCGAGGTTGAGAATCTCGTGCCTGGACAGGAGTACAAGTTCAGAGTCGCCGCGGTCAATGCCGAAGGAGAGTCCGAGCCTCTCGTCACGGATCACAGCATCATCGCCAAGAATCCGTTCGGTGAGACATCTTTTTCGGATCTTTGTACATTGAGATTGCTCCGTTAATTATCAGGAATATCATTTAATTCATTTATTTATCTTTTTCCTTGTTAATAATTCGTTGTTCCTGTTTAATGTAGATGAACCTGGAGCGCCTGGCCGTCCGGAGGCAACCGACTGGGACAAGGATCACGTAGACTTAAGATGGACTCCGCCGTTGAAGGACGGCGGATCTCCAATCACCGGTTACGTGATCGAGAAACGGGAGAAGGGCTCGCCACGCTGGGTAAAAGCTGGCGAGACTGGACCCGACGAGTGCAAAGGGCGCGCCGAGAATTTGGACGAGGGTGCGGAGTACGAGTTCCGCGTTAGAGCGATAAATGCCGCCGGTCCCGGTGAACCTTCGGACGCCAGCAAACCGATCGTGGCGAAGAGTCGCAAGGGTAAATATTCACAATTTCGTGATATTTCTTCGTACATCGTAGACTTCTTTGTTCGATATGTTGTGTGATCAATATTTTTTATGTATCATTGCAGTTCCGCCAAAGATCGACAGGCGCAATCTTCGGGATGTCCAAGTTCGCGAGGGCGAGCGTTTCCACTTCGACGTCAAAGTGTCGGGCGAGCCGGCTCCGGATGTCACGTGGGTGATCGACGAGAAGAGCGTGCAGCAAACGTCTCATCGCCGAATCGTCAACGAGCCTTACAACACGAAATTCTACAACGACAGAGCCGAGCGCAAGGACACTGGCATTTACAAGATAACTGCGATCAATCAGTACGGTACCGACACTGCCGAAGTCGAGGTCGTCGTAGTCTGTAAGTATAAGCTAAAAGTAGCTCGAAAACGAAAAAAAAAAAAAAAAATTATCACCTTCGAGGTCGAATTTTATTGATCGATTCGTCTCTGATGCAGGCAAACCATCCAAGCCCGAAGGTCCGCTGGACGTGTCGGACATCCACAAGGACGGATGTACGCTCAAGTGGAAGAAGCCGAAGGACGACGGTGGCGAGCCCATCGAGTGCTATCTCGTCGAGAAGTACGATCCCGACACGGGCGTATGGTTGCCGGTCGGCAAAACCATGGGCACGGATATGAAGGTCGATGGTTTGACGCCGGGTCACGAGTACAAATTCCGCGTCAAGGCTATCAACAGCGAGGGCGAATCCGAGCCATTGGAAACCTATGGCTCGATAATCGCCAGAGATCCATTCAGTAAGATATTATTCCACGCACTCTTGGTCACATAACGCGACGATTTCTCGGAGTTAGATTTTTAACGCGCGACGTAACTTTGCTCATCAGCTGTACCCGATCCACCTGGAATACCGGAACCGACCGACTGGACCGCCCACCAAGTGGATCTCGCCTGGAAGGAACCCTTCACCGACGGCGGATCACCCATCACCGGTTACATTATCGAGAAGAAGGACAAGTACAGCACTCTGTGGGAAAAAGCTTTGGAAACCAATACACCGAAGACCGAGGCTCTCATCACCGGACTGATCGAAGGCAACGAGTATCAGTTCCGTGTTATAGCAATAAACAAAGCTGGACAATCCGAGCCCGGAGAATGCAGCAAGACCTTCCTCGCTAAGCCACGCTTCCGTAAGTGTATTATTTGCAATATTATTCGTTATCATTTACGTTAATTGTAGAAGCCCGAAGGTAGAAATATAATTTAAAAAAATTAAAAACTGTTTAGATCAAAAAGATCTGATATTCATTAATTGATGTTTATGTGTAATTTATCCACAGTGGCTCCGAAGATCGATCGAAGGAATCTCCGGGACGTTACCCTCTCGGCAGGCTCGACACTCAAGTTCGACGCCAACATTATCGGCGAGCCTCCTCCACACGTGGACTGGCGTTGCGCCGGCATTCCTCTGGTCAACAGCAAAACCGTGGCTATCGATAATCCGCCGTACCAGACGAAGCTCGTGATCCGTCCAGTGGCTCGCGGCAACAGCGGAGAATACCTTGTGGTTGCCACTAACTCGTCCGGCAAGGACAGCGTGACCGTCAACGTCGTGGTCACGGATAAGCCTAGCGCTCCGGAGGGTCCTCTCACGATTTCCGACGTTCACAAAGAGGGCTGCAAGCTCAAGTGGAAACGTCCCCTCGACGATGGCGGCATTCCTATCGAGTATTACCAAGCCGAAAAGATGGACCCGGAGACCGGTTGCTGGGTACCTTGCGGACGTTCCACCGAGCCGAGTAAGCACAGTTGACTTACAGACGATAGTTAAACCGTTGCTATCAGTGGAACGAACTGAAATATTTTTTTGCTAATGTTTAGACATGGACGTTACCGGCCTTGTACCTGGAAAAGAATACAAATTCCGTGTATCGGCCGTGAACGCGGAAGGCGAGTCCGAGCCATTGGTCGCCGAGGAGACGATCATTGCCAAGAATCCATTTGGTAAGCCAACACCGTCTCAGTTGCGACAGTAGTGGCGCCTTAGTTTATTATTGTTCGCGACGAACTTTCCTAATACTCTTGTTTGTTCCACCCGTCGAAACAGACGAGCCAGGAAAGCCCGGAGACCTCAAAGCAACTGACTGGGACAGGGATCACGTGGATCTCAAGTGGAAGCCACCGACGGAGGACGGTGGTTCGCCGATAACCGGCTACATAGTCGAGAAGAAGGACAAGTACGGCCAGTGGGAGAAAGCCGTCGAGGTTCCAGCGGACGCGACTACAGCGACCGTGCCGGACCTCATCGAGGGTCAGCCTTACGAGTTCCGTGTTCGCGCGGTAAACGCGGCAGGCCCCGGTGAACCGTCGAACGCGACGCCAACGATTATTGCGAAACCCCGCAATCTCGCACCCAAGATTGATCGCACCAATCTCGAAGATATTAAGATCAAGGCTGGACAAAACTTTGGTTTCGATGTCAAGGTGTCCGGTGAACCCCCACCAACGACGAGCTGGCAATTGGCCAGTCGAGACGTCCGGTCGACTGATCGCATCAAAGTCAAGCACGTCGAATACGGCACGAGTCTCAACGTCAGAATGGCGACGAGAGCGGAGTCCGGTAAATATGCGATATACGCGGAGAACAGCAGCGGCACGGATACTGCATACGTGACGGTTATCGTGCTGGACAAACCGGCACCGCCGGAAGGACCCCTGAGAGCGTCGGACGTTCACGCGGAAGGTTGCACGCTTAAGTGGAACGCGCCGCTGGACGATGGTGGTCAACCGATCGACGGCTACGTCGTGGAGAAGATGGACGAGGCGACGGGCCGCTGGGTGCCAGCCGGTGAAACCGACGGTCCCCAAACATCCCTGGCCGTCGACGGCCTCATTCCAGGCCACAAGTACAAATTCCGCGTTCGCGCGGTCAACAAGCAGGGTAAATCCGAACCGTTGACGATGTCTCAGGCCATCGAGGCGAAGAATCCATTCGACGAGCCCGGAAAGCCCGGTACTCCGGCGATCACCGACTACGACAGAGATTTCGTCGAACTGACGTGGGATCGACCGAGCGAGGACGGTGGCTCACCGGTCACCGGATACATCATCGAGAAACGCGACAAGTTCAGTCCGACTTGGGAGAAATGCGCCGAGGTCGAGGGTAACGTTAACACCGGCAAAGTGCCGGATCTGATCGAAGGCACCCAGTACGAATTCCGTGTCAGAGCCGTTAACAAAGCTGGACCCGGCGAGCCCTCCGACGCCACGAAACCTCACATCGCGAGACCTAAGAATCTTGCACCGAAGATCGATCGCAAATACATGCTCGACGTTAAGATACGCGCCGGTGGATTCTTCGACTTTGACGTTCCCGTCATCGGCGAACCGCCTCCACAGAAAGTATGGGATCTCAAGGGCGTCACGGTGAGCAACGACGATCGTATCAAGATAACTAACACCGATTACAACACCAAAGTACGATTCATGGACGCTCATCGTTCCGACACCGGAGTCTACACTCTCACGGCCACCAACAGAAACGGTAAGGACACCGCGACGTTGAACGTTACGGTGTTGGATGTACCGTCGCCTCCCGAGGGTCCTCTCAAGGCTGACAACGTCACGAAGAACGGATGTACCCTCACGTGGAGAGCGCCGAAGGACGACGGTGGCAGCGAAATTTTCCACTATGCCGTCGAGAAAATGGACGCTGAGAGTATGCGCTGGGTTCCGGTCGCCGAGGCTGAATTCTGCACCTGTAAGGTCGATCATTTGATCGAGGGACACGACTACACTTTCCGTGTGCGAGCGGTCAACAAGCAGGGCGAATCTGCGCCGTTGACTGGAATCGACGAGATCACTGCCAAGGATCCGTTCGGCAAGCCCGACAAGCCCGGACAACCGGTCGCTACCGACTGGGACAAAGATCACGTCGATCTCGAATGGACCCCACCGAAGAGGGACGGAGGATCTCCGATCACTGGTTACATCATCGAGAAGAGACCCAGATTCGGACAGTGGGAAAAGGCCGTCGAACTCACCGGCAAAGCCTGCAGCGGAACTGTCCCGGACCTTACTGAGGGACAGGAATACGAGTTCCGAGTCATCGCCGTCAACAAGGGCGGTCCTGGCGATCCGTCCGAAGCTTCGGCTCCGGTGATCGCCAAGCCACGTTTCCGTGAGTATACGAAAATCATTTTTTATCGATCGAATCCGCAAAATCACGAGGCCGAAGCTGCGCACTGCAAAAAAAAATTGTGAATTTAATGTACCACAATGGTAAAAAAAAATTATATTTCGTTTCATTTAAGTCAAAGTAAATTATAAAGTTTAATATATAAATTAGAGTTTAATGTACCAATTTTTGCATAAAAACATGCAGTCCGGAACATTATATTTTTTTACACTGCAAAGCGCGGGCTCGAGCTGTGCTCATGAGGAAATTATTTTCCACGTTTGAGGAAACGAATTTTTTTTTTTTCGTCGATTACCAATATTTCATTTGACCCGAGGTAAATCCTTCCAGCAGCTCTAACGAATAATTTGTTTCAATCCACAGAGGCTCCGAAGTTCGACAGGCTGTTGCTGAAGAATCTGACGGTAAAGGCTGGCCAAAAGATCGCCTGGGACCTCCCCATCGAGGCGTCCCCGAAGCCCATCGCGTACTGGACGTGCAACGATACGCCTGTCGAGGCTGATACTCGCCACGAAATTTTCACAACGACCACCAGAACCACCTTCGAGATTCCGTTCTCGGTTCGAAGCGACAGCGGTCATTACAAATTGACTCTGGTCAACGACCTCGGTAAGATGTCAGCTGGTGCGACCGTGACCGTGCTCGACAAGCCGTCGCCACCGGAGAAACCTCTTGTCGTCAGTCAAATCACCAAGGAAAGTTGCCATCTCTCGTGGCAAGTTCCACTGGACGACGGCGGTAGTCCGATACTTCACTACGTCGTCGAAAAAATGGATGTCTCGCGTGGTACATGGTCCGACGCTGGTATGAGCATGACCTTGAATCACGATGTCTTCAGATTAACTCATCGAAAGGAGTATTACTTCCGGGTCAAGGCTGTGAACCACGTAGGAGAGTCGGAGCCGCTCGAGACTACCAGGAGCATCGTTGCTAAGAATGAATTCGGTTAGGATAATTTTTTTTTTTTAAATTCTTCGATTTTTTTTTTTTCTCTTCTATACAAAGAACCTTTTTTAATTCGTTGTTATTGAACGGTGTACGCAGACGAGCCCGACGCGCCTGGCAGACCGAAGATCACAGACTGGGACAAGGATCACGTCGACTTGTCATGGCCGGCGCCGGAGAACGACGGTGGTTCACCGATCACCGGATACATCGTTCAGAAGAAGGAGAAGGGAAGTCCGTACTGGATAAACGCCGTTCACGTGCCATCTGGACAGACCAGCGCCACGGCTCCCGATTTGACTGAGGGACAGGAGTACGAGTTCCGTGTTATCGCGGTCAACGCCGCAGGACAGTCGGAGCCGTCAGAGCCAAGCGACGCTGTCATTGCCAAGACTCGATACCGTAAGGGCGTCTACGATTTTTAAAATTAACAACAACAACAAATTAACAACAAATTAACAACAGAGCACAATCTTATTTATTTACTTTTTCTATATCGTTATTCGTAATATTGCAGTTGCACCCAAGATCAAGACCCCTCTCGAAGACATTCGCATCAAGGCCGGTCTCGTTTTCCACGTCGACATCGACTTCGTCGGTGAGCCGATACCCGAAGTAATCTGGACCGCGTCCAGGAAGCCTCTGGAGACCAACGCTCGTACGACCATCACGTCTATCGGATATCACACGATAGTTCACACCGTCAACGCCAAGAGATCAGACTCCGGAGTTTATAATCTTATGCTGAAGAACGACAGCGGCGTCGACGAGGGCAGCTTCAACGTCATCGTCCTCGACAGGCCCGGACCACCGGAGGCTCCGCTCGAGTACGAAGAAATCACGAGTCAGTCCGTTACACTCTCGTGGAAGCCACCGAAGGACAACGGCGGTAGCGAACTAACGTGAGTCTTCGTTGCTCGTCGAACAAGTCGATCGATAATGACTGGGATGTATTTAAAAAAAATGTATATCTTTCAGTGGCTACGTCATCGAGAAGCGCGATCTGACTCATGGTGGTGGTTGGGTACCGGCCGTCAATTACGTAAATCCGAAATTGACTTACGCCACTGTGCCCCGTCTTCTGGAAGGTACAAAGTACGAGTTCCGTGTGTCGGCTGAGAATCTTCAGGGACGCTCGGAGCCACTGAAGACCGATCGCGCTGTTGTTGCGAAGAATCAATTCGGTAAGTTTACTGAAGACTTTGGATTCTTTGTCTATCGACGTGTTGAAATAACGCAATGTTGTCTTCGCAGTTGTGCCCGGACAGCCCGGAAGGCCGGAGTGCGTGGACGCGAACAAGGATTACATCAGGATAAAATGGACACCGCCGATCAGCAACGGAGGATCTCCAATCCTTGGTTACGACGTTGAGCGTCGCGACCGCGCCACCGGACGCTGGATAAGGCTGACCAAAGAGCCGATGAAGGGACTCGAGTTCGAGGACGAGCACGTGACCGAGGGTCATCAGTACGAGTACCGTGTTTCGGCTGTAAACGCCGCGGGCGCTGGAAAACCAAGCGAAACCTCGTCGGTGTTCACTGCCAAGCCTATGAAGGAAAAGCCGAAACTTCACTTGGACGGTCTTATTGGACGGAAGATCAAGGTCAGAGCTGGAGAACCGATCAACGTGGATATTCCCTTGTCCGGAGCGCCGACGCCCAGAATCGATTGGCTCAAAGGCACCGATAGGCTCGATGGCAATTACCGCGTCACGGTGAGTTAATCAGGGTTTTTTTGCTTCGTCGTAAAGATAAAAAAAATTAAGCAGATACTAATTATGCTGTGTTCACATTAATTTCAGACCGAGACGAAGCACGATCGTACTACACTCCAGATCGAAAAGTCTGTTCGCGAAGATGCTGGAATTTACACGATCACTGCGACCAACGAGTTCGGCTCCGATAGCGCTGACATCACAGTTATCGTTGTCGACAAGCCTGGACCGCCGAAGGGACCACTCTTGTACTCCGGAACGACGCACGAGTCCGTCGCCCTCTCATGGGGACCGCCTACCGACAATGGTGGTGCAGCTATCACGAATTACATCGTGGAAATTTGCGACTTCGGTTCGGACAACTGGCGTCAAGTGCCTGGATACTGCCCGACGGTGGGTTTCACGGCTCGTGGCCTCAGCGAGGGAAAACGTTACATGTTCAGAGTCCGCGCGGAGAATCTTTACGGAGTGTCCGAACCGTTGGACGGCAAGCCCGTCGTTGCGAAGAGTCCTTTCGATCCCCCCGGCGCTCCGAGTCAGCCGGAAATTTTGGGATACACTCCCAACACTTGTACCCTGGTGTGGAATCCACCGGAGAATACCGGAGGCAAGCCCATTACCGGTAAGATTTTTGGTTTATTCTTAAGTACCGGTTACGGTGGCTCGCGCGCTCGCATTGATCGCATGAATCACATGGTCCATAGTATGTGGAAATCCTTTTCATATGAAATGGAATTTCGGAATTCTGAAATCCACTCCATGTGCTATGCAAACCAAATTTTCGAAAATATATGGGATGGATAAAATAATTATGTGATTGATCTTCTTCAGGCTACTACGTCGAGAAACGCGAGAGGGGAGGTGAATGGCTCAAGTGCAACAATTACGCCACGCCGAACACAACATTCTCCGTGCAGGATCTTCACGACGGTTCTCGTTACGAGTTCCGCGTGATTGCAGTGAACGAAGCTGGTCCCGGAGATCCGAGCAGACCTACCGAGCCGATCGTGGCTGGCCATCAACGACGTGAGTAAAACTTTCGAACGAGAATTACCGTCCACAGTTTATCGGAAACGACACTTCGATCAACATTTCGATTACGATTATTTATATGAATTGTTCTTTGTAAATCCAGTTCGTCCAGACGCACCGGAGCCACCGAAGGCCGATCGTATAACAAAGGACTCCGTGACTCTGTCGTGGCGTCCACCGAGAAACGACGGCGGTGCGAAGGTCCGTGGATACTTCATCCAGATGAAGCACAAGGACAAGCCCGACTGGTCGGACGTGAACGATTCTATCGTCGCCGGAAACGTGTACACGGTGCCGAATTTGAAAGAGGGTGACGAGTATCAGTTCAGAGTTATCGCGGTGAACGACATCGGCAAGAGTAATCCTAGTCGCGCGAGCAATCCGATCGTCATAACGGAACAGCCGAACAAGCCGATAATGGACCTCGGTGGAGTGCGCGACATAACCGTACGCGCTGGAGAAGATTTCTCTATTCACGTGCCCTACATCGGTTTCCCGAGACCAACAGCTACCTGGCTGGCCAACGACGTCGTTCTCGATGAGAGCGATAAACGAGTTCACTTGCAATTGGCAGATGATTACGCCAGGTAAACAAATCTACCGGAACGAACCAATTGAAGTATTCAATTAGAGGTCGACCGATCTGATTTTCCATTATTTTTGTTTTTTCAGTCTCGTAATGAAGAATTCGAAACGTTCGGACGGCGGACAGTATCGTCTCCAGCTTCGCAATTCGTCTGGCTTCGACACCGCCACGATAAACGTGCGAGTTCTCGATCGTCCCGCACCACCGCAGAATCTCCGTGCCGATGAATTCGGAGGTGATGCTCTCACGCTCTACTGGACTCCACCGAAGGACAACGGCGGAGCTGAGATAACGAATTACGTCATCGAGAAACGCGAGCCCAGAGCTCAGACGTGGTCGAAGGTTGGCATTTCCATCCGTATAAATTAATTACTTCGATCAGCGTAACGAAGATCCTCTGTTATAAATAGTTTTTTTTTTTATCAATTTTGCAGATAAGCAGCTATGTCACAACGCCCTTCGTGCGCGTGCGCAATCTGACGGTAAATCAGGAATACGAGTTCCGCGTTATGGCGGAGAATCAGTACGGAACGTCGGATCCGGTCATGACCAAGGATCCGATCAAGGCGAGACATCCCTTCGACACGCCCGGAGCACCGGGAGAACCTCGCGGGGTCGAAACCACCGAGGAAAGCATCACCATCGCCTGGACAAGACCGCGAAGCGACGGCGGTTCGCCCATCACCGGCTATGTCATCGAGAAGCGTCTCTTCAACGAGGACAAATGGATCAAGGCCACGCAGGTTCTCGTTCAAGATCTCACTTACAAGGTCGGAGGTCTCATCGAAAATCGGGACTACGAATTCCGCGTCGCGGCGGTCAATGCTGCCGGACAGGGACCTTGGAGCTCGAGCTCCGATGCTATTCGCGCCACAGCACCGTACTGTAAGGATATTTTTAACTGACCGATGGAAAATCTCCGTTACGAAGATTCTAATTGGTTTGCTCGATCTTTTTTTCTTTTTACAGTCGCGCCAAAGATAACGAGCGATCTCAGCATTCGGGACATGACAGTGATAGCCGGAGAGCCTTTCACCATCACCGTGCCGTACACAGCTCATCCGGTACCAAAACCGAGCTGGACGGTCAACGGCGAGGACATCTACACAGACGAGAGGATAAAGTTCGAGACGAACGAAATCGCCTCGAAGTTCATCAACAGAAAGGCGAAGAGAACGGACACCGGAAACTATACCATTCACCTTTCGAATATCATTGGCTCGGACTCTGCTTCCTGCAAGGTCCTCGTGGTCGGTCAGTATCTTCTCTCTTCAGATAATTTATCATTATCTCTGAAACTCCGTTGACTCAATTTTTTTTTTTCCTTGTACACAGATAAACCATCGCATCCTCAAGGACCCCTGGACGTTTCCGACATCACTCCGGAGACTTGCACGCTGGCATGGAAGCCTCCCTTCGACGACGGTGGTTCACCAGTCACGAATTATGTCGTCGAGAAATTGGATCCTGGCAACGTGAGTAATTTGCACCAGCAATTTTTTTTTTACACCGTATCTCTGCAAAATCATCGGGAGAAAAAAAATATCTTAACCTTACGGACGATTGTGTTTTCTTTTTTTTTCTACAGTACTGGGTGAAGCTGAGCAGCTTCGTGCGAAACACGCACTACGACGTGATAGGTCTGGAACCGAACAAGAAGTACAACTTCCGTATCCGTGCGGAAAATCAGTACGGCGTATCGCAGCCTCTGACCGGCGACGAGCCGATAACAGCCAAGTTCCCATTCGTGGTGCCGGATCCACCGGGTCAGCCGCGTGTGGTGGACTGGGATTCGGACAGTATAACGGTCACCTGGGATCGTCCGCACTCGGACGGTGGTTCGCGGATCCAAGGCTACAAGGTCGAGTTCCGCGATCCGTCGGACGACGGTCAATGGCGCGTGGCGAACGATTATCTCGTCAAGGACAGGAGTTACATATGCTACGGGCTCGCTAGCGGCCACGAGTACGAATTCCGCATTCGCGCGATGAACGCGGCCGGTTTCAGCAGGCCCAGTCCACCGTCGATACAGTTCAAGCTTCGCAGCAAGTTCAACGTTCCATCACCGCCGGGAACACCACAGGTGGTCAAGGTCGGCAAGAACTACGTCGATCTCCGTTGGGAGGCACCGACATCGGACGGTGGAAGTCGCATCACCGGCTACATCATCGAGAAACGCGAGATTGGCTCGGCGATATGGCTGAAGTGCAACGAGTACAACGTGACCGATTGCGAGTACTCGGTGCTTCACTTGATCGAGCGCGGTGACTACGAGTTCCGTATATTCGCCGTCAACGCCGCGGGAAGATCGGAGCCGAGCTCCTGCACGACTCCCGTCAAGGTCTGCGAGGTCGAGGGCGGCGCGAAGCCCGAATTCACGAGATCTCTGCCAATAAGCCAGGGAGTTCCTCTCGGCAAGACTTACGTTCTCGAGTGCGAGGCCACCGGCAAGCCGATGCCGACGCCGAGGTGGCTGAAGAACGGCCGCGAGATAACGATGGGCGGTCGTTTCAGAAGCGAGACTCGCGACGACGGTCTCTTCAGACTCGTCATCTCCGAGGTATGGGAGGCCGACACGGGCGACTACAGTTGTCAAGCCTCGAATCCATTGGGCATCGCCACGACGACTATGAGACTCAAGATCGGCACTCCGCCGCGTATCGAGCGCATACCCGATGTACTCTATCTTCCCGAGAGGGACAACACCAAGATAAAGATATTCTACAACGGCGATCAACCGATGGACATTTCGCTGAAGAAGGACGGCTCGAAGGTCATCGAATCGGGACACATCAAGTACACCGTCTTCGACGAGTATCTCATTATATTCATCAAGGACATCAACAAGGAGGACGAGGGTCTCTACGAGCTGTCCATATCGAACGACAGCGGAAGCGTCACCGGCTCGTTCAGAGCCTTCGTCACCGGACCGCCCGGACCGCCCATCGGACCTCTCGCTGTGTCCGACATCGACAAACACACATGCACGCTCTCGTGGCATCCGCCCAAGTTCGACGGAGGTCTTCGCGTCACCCACTACCAGGTCGAACGCCGTGAAGTCACCCACGGACATTGGCTGGTCGTCTCGAGCTTCTGCAAGGACATCACTTTCATGGTGCAGGGACTGACCGAGGGAATGGAATATCTCTTCAGGGTGATGGCCGTTAACGAGAACGGCGCATCACCGCCACTGGAGGGCGTCAATCCGATAAAGGCGAAGGCGCCCTTCGATCCTCCGGGACCGCCGGGAACACCGAGCGTTCTCCAGATCGGCGGCGACTTCGTCAATCTCTCGTGGGACAAACCCGCGACCGACGGTGGCGCCAAGATTCAGGGCTACTGGATAGACAAACGCGAGGTCGGCGGAAAAGCCTGGCAACGCGTCAATCCAGCGATCTGCCCGACGAATCAGATAAACGTGAGCAATCTGATCGAGGGAAGACAGTACGAGTTCCGTGTGTTCGCACAGAACGAGGCTGGCCTCAGCACCGAATCCACGGCCTCGACGTCGGTGAAGATCAAGGATCCTCAGGAGTCGAAACCACCGGAAGTCATGAAGGGACTGAAGAACGTCAATTGCATACAGAACCAGAACGCCAGCTTCAAGTGTATCATAACTGGAAATCCAAAGCCGACGATCACGTGGTTCAAGGGCGCACGCGAGATAATGAACAGCAGCCGTTTCGAGATTTACTCCGACGGCGATTGTCACACGTTGATAATTCACGACGTCTTCGGCGAGGACGCCGACGAGTACGTTTGCCGTGCCTCGAACAAGGGCGGTCACAAGTCGACCAAGGGAGAGTTGTTCATAATGACACCGCCGAAGTTGAACGTACCGCCGAGATTCCGCGACACCGCCTTCTGCGACAAGGGTCAGAACGTCGTTATCAAAATTCCTTTCACCGGTTTCCCGAAGCCGAAGATCACGTGGGTGAGGGAGGGCGAGACCATCGAATCGGGCGGACACTACTCCGTCGAGCTCAAGGAGAGACACGCCATTCTGACGATCAGAGACGGCAGCAGAATCGACTCGGGACCATACAGGATCACCGCGGAGAACGAGCTCGGCCAGGACAGCGCTATCATAAAGATTCAGATAAGCGATCGTCCGGATCCACCGAGATTCCCGCAGGTGGAGAACATCGGTCACGACTCACTCGCCGTTACGTGGAAACCGCCTGTGTGGGACGGTGGCAGCAACATCACGAATTATCTCGTTGAGAAACGCGAGCATCCGATGAGCAGTTGGATACGCGTCGGTAACACGAGATTCTGTTCGATCGCCGTGACCGGACTGAGTCCCGGACATCAGTACGACTTCCGCGTCTCGGCGGAGAACGTCTACGGACGCTCGGACCCGAGCGAGGTGACTCCACTCATAACCACCAAGGGAAGCACGAAGAAGACCGAGAAGAAGAGGGAGTACAAGGTCGACGAGACCGGCAAGAAGATTCGCGGAACAAGCGACGAGAAAGTTCGCGACTACGATCAATACGTGTTCGATATATACAGCAAGTATGTTCCGCAGCCGGTCGAGATAAAGACCACCTCGGTGTACGACAAATACGACATCCTCGAGGAAATCGGCACCGGCGCCTTCGGCGTTGTTCATCGCTGTCGCGAAAGAGCGACCGGTAACATCTTCGCCGCGAAATTCATCCCGGTCTCTCACGTTATGGAGAAGGAGCTCATAAGGAAAGAGATCGATATAATGAATCAGCTTCACCATCCCAAGCTCATCAATCTCCACGACGCCTTCGAGGACGACGACGAGATGGTTCTTATCTTCGAGTTGTAAGTCGAATTTCTATCGCTTTCGGAGATCGACAAAAATTTATAGTAAAAGAAGAATATTAATAATTCGATACGGCGTTGATTTTGATCTTTTACGTTTTGCTTTTGCAGCCTGTCCGGTGGAGAATTGTTCGAGAGAATAACCGCCGAGGGTTACTCGATGTCCGAGGCCGAAGTCATAAACTACATGCGGCAGATATGCGAAGCGATAAAGCATATGCACGAGAAGAATATTATTCATCTTGGTGAGTCGAACTTCTCTATCGATCTTTTTATTCCTCGATCCTAAAATGTTTTCCGATCGATATGTGTAAATTCTTTCTCGATCAATTCTTTCAGACATCAAACCCGAGAACATCATGTGCCAGACGAGAAACAGTACGAACGTCAAGCTCATAGACTTCGGCCTAGCGACGAAGCTCGATCCGAACGAGGTCGTGAAGATAAGCACAGGCACGGCGGAGTTCGCCGCACCGGAGATTGTCGAGCGCGAGCCCGTCGGCTTCTACACCGACATGTGGGCCTGCGGTGTTCTCGCTTACGTTCTACTCAGTGGCCTCTCACCCTTCGCCGGTGACAACGACATCGAGACCCTCAAGAACGTAAAGGCTTGCGACTGGGACTTCGACGAGGAAACCTTCCGCGACGTGTCCGACGAAGGAAAGGACTTTATCAGACGGCTGCTCGTCAAGAACAAAGAGTACGTCGAACGAACATTTTTTCGCGTTCAAAAAGTTATTTTTTTTTTTCCTAGGAAAAAAAATCCCCAACGTGCGATGACTTTGTTTCTCTCTTCAGGAAGCGCATGACCGCTCACGAGTGTCTGCTCCACGCCTGGCTGACCGGCGACCACAGCGACAGGAGTCGCAAGATCTCGAGCAGTCGCTACGTCAGCTTCAGGGACAGACTTCGCGCCAAGTACGACAATTGGTCGAAATACGTTTTGCCCATCGGCCGACTGGCCGAATACTCTGCTCTCAGAAAACTGCTCATCGAGAAGTACAAGATTTACGACTCTACCTTCGGTATGTCATTCTCGCAATAATCGTTACCGTTTTTTTTTTTTTTTTTTTTTTTATCGCATATATTCGATCCTTTCAGTGATACATTCGTTTTTCCTTTTATTTAACAGATCGCAGACAAGCTGCTCCGAGATTCGTCATCAAACCTCAGAGCGCGTTCACTTACGAGGGCCAGAGCGTAAAGTTCACTTGCAGAGTTATCGCAATCGCAGCGCCGACTCTGACGTGGTACCACAACAACCAGGAGCTCAGGCAATCAGTGAAGTTCATGAAGCGATACATCGGCGACGACTACACCTTCGTGATAAACCGGGCCAAGCTCGAGGACAGAGGAGAGTACGTTATCCGTGCCGAAAATCATTACGGATATCGCGAGGAAGTTGTCTTCCTGAATGTTCAACGTGAGTTTTATCTTGACCGATAAAATTTTAGAGGCTTTTATTGTCTTCGATAAATCTTTGGGTCTAAGTCAATTTTTTTTTTTTCACACAGCCGTGCCAAAGGAGTTTGCTCCCTACAAACCGGAAGTCCATCCCGTCCGAAGACGAGAGCCTCTCCCCTATCACTGCTGGATGGAACAGACCGAGTGCGCTCCCAGTTTCACTTTCCTGCTGCGACCTCGCGTCATGCAGATCAGACAAACGTGCAAGCTGCTCTGCTGCCTGAGCGGCAAACCACCGCCATCGGTCAGATGGTTCAGGGACAGCAGGGAACTCTCAAAGTACGAATACACAATGTCCCACGCGGACGGTGTCGTGTTCATGGAAATCGTTGATTGCAAACCCGAGGACAGCGGCAAGTACCGTTGCGTCGCTACCAACTGCCACGGTACCGACGAGACAAGCTGCGTCGTCATTGTCGAAGGTAATTATCGAACTATTTTACTTGCAAAATATCTTTGACACAAATCTTGTTTCCCTTCGTTTGTCGCACCATCGACAGAATACACATCGACGGCGGAGGAGGCTGGGTAAAATTTAATCATAGAATTTGCTCAACGATTAATTAATTCCTTGTCGAATATTACGTTGTAGGAACGGGTGAGACCGATGAACAGGCAAAGTTAGCAGACCACATTCTGCATTCCGGAGGTAGAGCTATTTTAGCGTGACCCCTTCGATTTTTATTCCCACCCCTCGTTCACCACAGCTCTTTTTATTTTCTCCCCTTTCGATCATGTCCGACCGCACACGCTGGGCTCTTATGTACATATTTTTTTTTTTTTTTTCATGCTCTCATGAACCTTGTTTATCCCCGGCTGAGACATCCGAACCGGCAGACCGTAATGCTTTGATAGAAAAAAAAATACCATAGTATCCGCGTTTGTGTTATAATGTTGCTGCAGTAGTTGTAGTACGGCGATTCCCGCGATTTTGTGACACCGCTGCTAAATGCCACCCTTACCGGTCGAAGTAGAACGGCTATAAAGGATGCATAACACGCACATTTCCAGCCAAAGCGAGATCCCGTGAGAATTTAGACACTTCCTAATAGTATAAAAATCTGAAAAAATCAACCGTATTGAAGGGGCCAAGAACATTGATTTTGCATAATAATAATGTAAAAAAGTTATCAACAAATGGTTAAAAAAAATTTCAACAAATAATCAATATACCTTTTTTTCTTTTCAAATAAATTAATTGATTTTCATTCTTTAGAAATAATTTCTTAATAACTTTTTTTGCATTATAACTATGGAAAAACAAAGGTCTTGTCATAATTAATACGGCTGATTTTTTCAGATTTTTGGGATATCGCGAGGTACTGAAATTTCGATCGAATTAAACTTTTTGATTGGAAATGTATGTGTGATGCATACTTAAGGGATCCGCCCTGAACGCTCCTCTTCCAGTATGCCTGGAAAAATAATCAAACCATCCGCACGTATCTGTCGACACATTAATATTTCATTGCGTGCGATTGTATTTATAGATCGAAGGTACATCGAGCAGCCACTGAAGCCAGCACCGCAACAAATAGTCATAAAGACGGATTATAGCAGCCACACGAGCCACAACACGTCGTCGCGCAACTTCTCGTCGTCGTCCACGGTAAACAAAAACAATTCTACCACGTCTTCTTCGTACAGGGTACGTTACAACCTCCGATTTATTAATTCGAGTTCCTTGTAAAAAAAAAAAAAAAAAAAAAAATCTACTAACAAATATATCCTTTCAGGCTGACTCGTCTCTGAGTGATATGAGAAACGTCAAGAAGTACGGCGCCAAACTTGATGCAACCGGAAGTCCATCGCGCTCGAGGAGCACGACCAAAGAGCTAATTCGTAAGGAATCGATCAAAAAGTCTCCTTTCTTCGTACAGCAAAAATATAACTCTACGATTCGTTTCAACAGATCCGCCGGACGATTCCATGAGGCCGCCGGAATTCACTCGCAAACTTAACGACCTTACCATCAACGACGGTGAACAATTGGAGCTGTGCGTTAAAGTAGGCGGTGACCCCGAGCCGCAAATCACTTGGTCCAAGGGTGGAAAGGTATTTACTCTTTACCACAAAGATCCGATACATGAAACGCTGTTTCTATTTTTTTTTTTTACCGAATTTGTACATTCGAATTTTTTTTTCAGACTCTGAGCTCTTCGGAAGTAGTTGACCTCAAGTACAGAGGCGGTGTAGCGACCTTGGTGATCAACGAGATCTTCCCCGAAGACGAAGGCGAGTACATTTGCAAGGCAACGAACAGCGTCGGTACGGCTTCGACGTCGTGCAGACTGACCGTCAAACGTGAGTATATCTCATTATTATTTATCTCAAGAATTATTTAAATGAGAACATAAAAATAAAAAGATGGTGATTTTTTTTTTGGCGTACAGCTATGTCGGACGCCTCTGGCAAGAAGAAGGGCGGCGACAAACCTCCGAAGATCGTCGATCATCTCAAGAGTAATTTCGTAAAGGACGGCGAGGCGGTAGTTCTGAGCTGTAGAATCATCGGCGCGAAGAAGTTCGACGTCGTTTGGCTTCACAACAACAAAGAGATAAAGCCGAGCAAGGACTTCCAGTACACCAACGAGGCGAACATTTACAAGCTCAACATCGCCGAGATCTTCCCCGAAGATGCTGGCACTTACACGTGCGAGGCATTCAACGATGCCGGAGAGAGCTTCTCTTCCTGCACGCTCAACGTTCTGGGTAAGAAGATAATCCTCGTTCGGCCCTCAGCCAAATTGTAATCGCACAATATCGTCGACCTAATCTGTATCATTTTTCTCGTTGAATACAAATAGTTCCCAACGAGGAGCCGAAGAGCCCAGTGTTCACGACATTCCCACAGTCGGCAACCGTGAGCGAAGGAGAGATGGTCAGCTTCGCATGCCAGACTGAAACCGCGCCGCTCAAAGGTACGAAATATTTGATTTTTTTCAAGAATGGATTTCGCAATTCCATTCTACATGCGATAATTTCCATTTTTATAGAATATGGAATGCATTTCAGAAATACCGAAATTCCATTCTATATGCTGCAATTTTGAAATTTCGGTTTTTATAGTATACGGAATGGATTTCGGAATAACAGAAATTCCATTCTATAATCTCAGAATTTCGCTCTGGAACTTTCGCGTCCGACTCTAAACTGCCGATCGATGTGACAAAAATCCGCGCTTTCTTTTTTTTTTTTCCAGTGACGTGGCTGAAGGACGGCAAGCCGATCGACGAGTCGAGCAGCAGATATCTCTTCAGTTCGGACGGCGACAAGTCGTTCGAGGTGCGAATCAAGTCTTGCACGGCGGGCGACATCGGTCAGTACTCGGCACGGGCGATCGGCAAGAAGGGCGAAACGAACGCGGCATTCGCACTCAACGTGACCGGTCCCAACGATCAGTGAACATCCTCATTTATTTACTTCTACGATCATAACGAATCACAAGAGATACTTCGCTTACGACCACGAGGTTTGTCCAACGACTAAACGAGGAGGGGGGAGGGACTTGCCTCGTTGATAGCGAGACATCAAAACCGCACACCCGCGATCCGCATCTTTTTTTTTTTTTCGTTTCGCGTTGAAGGAATGTCAACCGATTTTTAAACGAATCAAAGTATACGAAAACGAATGAATGAATGAATACGTTTGATCGATAACAATAGCGGACAGGGCGGGTTAGTCTCGCGAAATATCATTATAATGTTATCATTCAAATGTTCATGTATAAAAGTCTAAGAGAATCATCTATTTATTATTACCTATTATTATTACTATTATTATTATTATTATTGTTACAAAGCATTGTTTCTTTCGTTCTTTTCCGTGTGTTTGTCATATCGCGCATGAATCGGATAGCAGACACACGCTCTCTCTTGCACGCTAATTTGAGCTTAACGCTGTGTACCAGGCGCTTCTTATCGCGCGCGTTTGAGCACACGACGGCACGTGCCGCTCGCTTCGATTCCAAGGTCAAGTCGCAACCGTCGGGAGATTCGCGCGTTGCGATACTCGCGGGAACATCCCCAGCATCCTCGCAACGAACTTTATATCAAGATGTTCCTGCGCGTACCGCTCGTTCAATAAAATACTCTCTCTCTCTCTATATATATATATATTTCTTTCTCGTGTAAAAGTTTCTCCGGCGACTGCGATTATGCTCTGGACGAGAAGCGACGACACGCATCTCTTATTCCATGTTATCGTACGATCCGTCGTGTTAGATTTGTTTGAAGACTGCTTCCGTTACAACATGTACTATTAATAAAAATTTCAAGATTCAAGATGAAATATCGCTTCTGTGTCCACGTTATTATATTCGTCCGTTACACTCCTCTTTTATTTGTAACAGCTAGACTATATTGCGCGCAATATAATCTAGTGCAGTTTGCAATACGTCACTTCCGGCTTGAAAATCTCATTTTTCGACCGGAAATACGCCACTTCCGGTTCAAAACGTGACGTTTTCCCGTATAATGATTTTTGAAACCGGAAGTGACTTTTTCTCATAGCACATCACTTCCGATCAAAAACCAAACAATTTTAATCGGAAGTGACGTCACAAAAATTTTTTTAAATTTTTTTGACGTGACTTTATTTCCGGATTAAAAGTGAGATTTTCTATTCAGAAGTGGCGTTAGAGAGAAAATTCGTAATTTTTCTCTGGAATGTATCTTAAATGCAGTCAGTGACGAAAAAGTGGGAATTTTAAGGAAAGTGAATAAGACAACGTTCGTGATACGTCTCAAATTGTGTACATGGCATTGATTTCGAACGGAGCCAACGACAGAAAAATATCAGGAGAACACCGGAATACAGAAAAATATCATTGAATAACACAGAGACATAAATTCACGCGACCTAAACATCGTTCCTGTAGAATCATCGATGAAATACGTAAAAATTCGGTATTCGGACTTAAGTTTTGATTTTCAAACACATTCTCTCAATTTTCATCTTTGTTCTCGGTGTATTCTGCGCTCGTACCGGAAGCTGTTAAACTTACACGTTTATACTTTCCTGAAAAAAAACGGCATTCTCTATAAATTCTTAATAAATCGAGGGTGTGCGAGGACCTCGCGGTCAATTAAAATTTAATCATACCTGCTCGGGCAACGGTATGAGAATGTGAAGACTCTTAGGATCTATCAGATTGAAGCATCCAAGGCGAAGCTTGAAACAGTCGGGAGTTATGTTGCTCAACGTCTTGCTGTACATCCTCAACCGCCTGTACGTCTCGTCGGGCAGTAAGTTAGATTTTTCCGCAGGCTCCATCGACGAGTTGCTAATTCTAACTTGACCAACTTCGATACTGACTCGATCGTCGTTGTGCGCGAAACAAAATACAAATCGTCGATTCATTAATTGTTGATGAAACATGCTCAGACCATCGCCGGGTTTCCACATGTGAATCGTCGTTGAGTCGACCGTCGATTCGGAACGAGACATATCGAACGTACATCTTCGCAGGTACGTTCGATTGACGTCCGGTCTGGCGTCTGAAAAAGTAAATAAAAACCACGTATAAGCGAACGATCGCTGTGACTAAAATATCAGTTTCGCTTCGACGATTACACACCAGCAATGTACACGACGGGTTCGTGATAATCGTTTGTCCTGCAGCCGATTATCGAATGAACAGGAAATTGCAGATCATCCGCAATGTTAGCTTCTTCGGTGCTGGGATAGAAAGTCGACCACTTGTCCGTCCTCGAGTCGTACATGTAGTAGCACTGATTTTTGTGGTATATAAATTTGCTATCAACTACGCACGACGGAGGCACTTCCGAAAAATTTTCGGGTATGTCGGTAGCCTTGGACCATATACCTGCGCGGATCGTTTCAATAGGAATAATTAAAACAACGTTTTAATACGAGGGTAACAACTTTTACCTGTATGAACGTTGAACACATCGACGCTGGACAGCTGTGATTTGTGACGGCCTACGCCACCAAAGAGGTACAATTTGTTTTCCAGAAAGGCCACTGCCATGTGTCTTCGTGGTCGGGGCATTCTTGGGTCGTTAAGAAGACGAATAATAATTGTTACGCTATTCGTCGTTAGGGCGATGTGCAAGAACTATCAGTGACAGAAAGATTACTGCAATTTTGGGAAGCAAACATTTTCTGAAGTGTTACTTGGTCGGGCAAACGATGTGAACAGTGAACTGCAGAACTGCTGGGGGTGATTTACCGTTCTCGTCTTCAAAAAAAAAAAATAATAATAATCTGAGAATTCTATCACAGTATCGGAGTTTCGTTACCGACCGAGCAGTTGCACATTGCCTCGAGGAATTATCGACGTGGGAGATTGTACGTACAGAGTCTCGATGTACCACTTTTTTGAGAAGAGACAGTAACGCCAAATAGCCGTGTTGAAATGGCCGGAATTCGGTCCCTGTTCGCCGCCGATCAAATAAATACTGAAGCCTAAATGTTCAAAAGAAGCTATTAGTTTAATTGTTGAATGTAAATAAATAAATAAATAAATCAATAAATAAATAAATAAATCCCAAATACACATGTGACGGCACGGGATCTACTCGGTGCTAGCACGGGAACGTACGTCGTGCCGGCACAATGCAGACATGTACGTCCGCATGTGACGATATTGTGACGGCACGGCATTTTTATACCAAAAGCTGCTTGCACAGTTCAAGCTTGGCATGGAGCTCCACCATCTTGACGTGAAGATCCACAGTGAGCTGGAACTGTGCAAGCAGGTTTTGGTATCAAAACGCCGTGCCGTCACAATATCGTCACATGCGGACGTACATGTCTGCATTGTGCCGGCACGGCGTGACGAACGCACGGCACGTTTTTCTATCTGGGAATAATACGTGGCAATCTTTGGGACGCGGAGTCCATCGGGAATGCTCACCTCTGCCGATAACTTGCCAGCCCACTATATCTCTTCCATTATCGGCGAACGTCGTGTGCATCTGGGAATCCGTCATAACCGTGATTTCCTTGAGGGTTCTTCCGTTCCATCCGTAAATGACGATCGATTTGTCCAACTTTTGACCGACCACACACTGCACGCAGTGCGACCTCTTTTTAGCCAGAACCGTCTCGATGTCGTCCGCCTCGCAGTTCAGGAACTTGAGATGAAATAACGAACGGTAAAGCCTCGGCGGTACATTGTAAATTTCACCGGACACATATTCGTCGCGCAATACCTGCAAAAGCGAATCCGGTAATTTTGCGGGAATGCCGTTGCGGATTCTCCACTCTTCTCTTATGACGAGCAAACGATCCGGCGAGCTTCTGACGTTGACGTTCAGCACGAGCTTCGCGAAGTGCTCGATCGACAATCCGACCAGGGACGATACCGGCAACTCCTCGAATCTGTCCAAGCATATCGTCAGAGCAACGTCCCTCAGTGTCTTCAAGCCGAGGTTCTCGGCTATCAGCCATATCTCCAACATATTGTCGGGAGGAAGCCGCATGCATATAATCATCTCGGTTATATTCTCCGTCAATTTTTCAGCCATGAAGACGACGCTGAGCTCCAGCAACTCCAGAAGTTCCACGTGATTTCCGGTCAAAAATTTCTCCAGCGACGCTCTGACGAAGAAATAATACTTCGGCGAGTGCACGACCCTCGTGTGTTCACCTTCGTTGTTGGCCCAGTGAATAAAATTCTGAAGAATTAAATTAACATTTTTAACATAAAAAAAAAAAATAATTAAAACTCAACGAACTGCGTGGACACAGAGTGAAATTGGAGACGAGACCATACCTAAGAAACCCATGGAAACACACGCTATCGAACAAGGTTGTGAGTGCGTGAAACGCCAGCCGAAATAATCGAATCGGAATCAATCAATTTAAAAATAGACTCGATAAACACTCGTCCACTTAATGTAAACTACATGATGCAGATACTTTAAGTTATAAACTTTCTTTCTGTAAATAATAATAATAATGTTACGTCCTGCCCTTCCCTGCTATTATACTTTCGTAATTAATTTGTTTTATTAAGTATTCATTCTCACTAAATTATGTTCACACGCTTGATCGTTCCGACGATCAAGCTGCGACGTAACAAATAATAATAATAATAATAATAATAATAATAATAATAATAATAATAATAATAATAATAATAATAATAATAATAATAATAATAATAATAATAATAACAAAATAAAAAAATATTATATTAATAATCGCCGCCTCTATCAAAGATCATGCGAGTCAAAGATACGCCGAATTACGGAAGTCAACTCTAACGGAAGTGAGAAATGGAAGGACGTCGTGAAGTTCGAAGAATGAGAATATGGGTCGTGCCGGAACACAGCACGTGCGACAAGTATAATCTATTTTCGGAACAAAACATGACACGGACATTATTGATTAACTTTATTCGAGAACTATAAGGGTCGGTGCATGAGTCCGCTCGATTGCGCAGCTTTTTAGCTCGAAGCCACGACGGTCATCTTTCGTAATGAAATTAATTCGCCACCAACCTGTAGCGTCGTCGGTGATATTTCGTAGTTTATCGTCAGCACCTGTTGTTCGTCTTCCTCGCAACTCTCGGAGAACAAAGACGCGAAGTACAGACTGTAACGGGACAGTTTTTCTTTGTTCACTTTAATGCGACTATCGCCCAAAACCAGTATCACGCTCTTGCTGGGATCGGAGCTTTGACTTTCCATTGTGACGAAGACGCTCGGTTTACGGTAACGAAATTTATGTTACTTTGGAGAATGTGTCGCCGTACTGTGGATCGGATGCGCTCTGCAAATCTCGCGCGACATACGCGCGTCTGTACCGAGACGCGGGTGTAAACTGATCGATCCCGCGAATCTGCGGTAGCCGGCTCCACGGAGACGTTGCTGAATCGTGTATGTGCGGTTCTTCCGACGCACGCTCGACACCACGAATGAGGAAGCTTCCGAGCTTCCGGTTTCAGAGCACGGAGCGCTTGGCTAATTTCTTCCAATGTTTGTTCGTCGTAATCTTCGTCTCTTCACCGAGATGTGGTTGCTCGCCGTGCTTCGTGATCTTCTCTTGCCCGGTCCTTGAAACAGTCGTACTCTCGGAAGACTCGTCGGAAGGAAACAAAAAAAAAAATTGGGCCGATTTCAGTTGCTCATCTTCCGAGTTTTTTTTCTTAAATCAGAATAAGTAAATATAATAATTCGCGTAAAGAAAAATCTCATAGTCTAGATGAAGCCGTTATTGTCGTCCTATACTTGTACTCTCGGCGACGAACATTTGGTCATCCGCGCAAATCTTTTTTTTCTTTGCTAAAAATAAAAGGGAAAAAAAAACTCATAGCGTGCACGGTTGAGAATCGAGACACACTTCAAAGATGAATGCGTCAATTGGTCGATGTAGCGTTTGAGGATCAATGATGTTGAAGCATCCCAGACGATACTTAAAACAGTCTGCGGGCACGTTCGTCAGGTTTTCACGAATCGTATAATACGATTCACATCCTTTTATTGTTAATTGCGTAGACTCGTCCGAATGTCGCGCACCAAACTTGCCGTATAAATGAGCGACCTCGACATAGGGGTCGCTGCCCATAGACCCGAAACTGACCAACCATGGCTCATTCCAGATTTGTTGATAAAACACCGACTTGTCGTTGAGGAACCAGTGAGTGAGAAAAAATTCTTTGGGCTTCCAAGGTCGATCATGTGCAAAGGGAGTCATTTCCAGATTAAACACCCGATTCGTTACGCATACGCTCTTTACTATTTCTATAACATAAATAAAATCGTTCTTGATAATGGACAAATAAAAATAACCGGAATATGCGGGTAATTCGATCATTACTTACCACTGAAAACTAGTACCGGCTTTTGTTCGAAGTTCGATCCACATCCTAGCATCCACTGAATCGGTAATCCGATTTCGTCATCGTGCCACTTTTTCCACTCGTCGGATATCGGATCGTAAATGTAAAAGAAAGATTTGTAATAAAAAAACTTGCCATCCCCCACGCACGATACAGGCACTTCAGTGAAAGTTTCGGGAATGTCGGCGGCCTGAGACCATGTTCCTGTAACATATTATTCGTCAGTAGTCGAGTCTCAAAAATATTATCACCTTTTTTCAGTATGTGTGTACCTGTGTGAATATCGTACACGTCGACGCTGGACAGCTTCAATCGGTGACGACCAACACCACCGAAGAGGTACAATTTATTTTTCAGGAAGGCTACTGCCATATGCCTTCGTGGTCGAGGCAATCTGTTGAAAACAATTTACATAGATGATTATTTAAAAATTATGTCATTATCGACACTCGACCGGATTTTTACTCACACAGTTTCGATGTACCACTTCTTGGAGAAGAGACAATAACGCCAAAGCGTTGTGTTGAAACGACCGGTGCCTAATCCCAGTTCGCCGCCGATCAAATAAATACTGAAAGCTTAAAAAGCATAAACATCCCAATAAGTAAGATTGTAAATTTTCCGAAACAGGGAAAAATTTATCCGGTCGCGGGCTTAAGGGGATGCGAAATAAGGCTTTGAATGGCATTTTATATTTTTTTTACCGACCGATCAAAAACACGAGTTAGCTTTGGCGCGAGATTCAAACGGATGCTCACCTCTTCCAATAACTTGCCTCCCCACGATCTCCTTCCCATTAGCGACGAGCGTCGTGTGCATTTGCGAATTGGTCATTTTTACTATTTCTTCAATTTTGCGGTTTGCTGCATTCCATGCCCAAACGAAAACAGTATTGTCCAATTCTCGTCCTGCAGCGCACGACATATACCATGGTCTTACAGTCTCGTAAAGTCTCTTCACAAAGGTTGAATCACTGCATAAAATCTATAAAATTAATTTACAAAAAAGTGTATAATACATTTTTTTTTAAATGTAAGCAAAATGTGAAATATTTTTTTCTTTGAATTACATGGCAGGCATGTTTCATACAATATTATATGTACAGACATATAGTATTTTATATAATATAATACTATATATATGTTTCATAACTACCTTGTCAGGATCAACAGGAATTGTGCTCTCGCCTTTGTTATAGAAGAAGTACCAATCAGGAAGATCGATTTCTTGAAACTGACCAGCCTGTGCTATACTCAGCGGGAACGGATATACGAACGAATCGATGCCTCCGTTGTTTTTTTTCCACTCTTGAATGACGAGTACGACGTGATCCGAGGAACTATTGATGTTTCTGTTGAACACAAGTCTGACAAAGTTCTCCTTTGATAATTTTAAAAGACACGTCAGCGATAATTCTTCAAATCTGTCCAAGCAGCTCGCGAAGGCTATGTCCCTGAGAACTTTCAACTCCAAATCTTCGGCCAACAGCCATACTTCGGACATGACGTCGGGATGCAGTCGCTTACGGACCATCATCTCTGTGATGTTATCGGTAAGCTTTTCCGCTGCGAAAACTACACTGAAATTCAGCAGTTCCAGAAATTCCGAGTGATTTCCAGTTAGAAATTTCTCAAGCGAGACTCTGACATCGAAATGATATTTCGTGGAATGAACGACCCTGGCATGTTCGCCTTCGTTGTTCGCCCAGTTGACAAAAGTCTGAACCAACAAAAAAAGAAAAAAAAAGAGGTGTTATCTGTAAAATGTTTACATTCGTGTCTGTATATAATACTTCTTGGTTTCATATTTGTTCGTATTGATTGTATTTCGAAAGAATTATCACACATTCTATTCGATTTTGTGGATATTTGGCACCAACCTGCAGTGTTGTCAGCGATATGTCGTAATTAATGTCGAACTCTTTTTGCTGATGATCTTTGAAATTCGCCGAAAACAATGCCGCGAAGTACAGACTGTTACGAGCGAGCATGTCTTTTTGGGCTTTTATGCGACTGCCTCGTAAAACGAGAGTCACCTCATTCTCGTTATTTGGATCTTCCATTATTTCTCGATGTCTAAACTACTTTTTGAAAAGAAAAACAATACGATACTGTCACAGTTACATGTTGCTCTGTTGTCGTCAGTAGCAGGATTGCAGATACTATGGTGGTATGGGAGGTAGAGGTAATCAAAACAACGTGGCGCTGAGTGTCGCCGGTTCGACATTGAGAAGTATACGGAAGCCGGGTAATATCAAAATAAGTTTTCGCAAACATACTCTGTCGGTGTATTCGTTTAGTACAGACATTCTTTGTCTATCCGTTCAAGCCAGACATATTTTGTCGGTATATCCGTTTAATACAGACACACTTTGTCGATATATTCGTTGCAACCGGCGGCGCCTTCACGTATCGTCTAATGATCCCTATAACTGTCACCTCATATCTCGGAATAAGATACGAGCAGGTAAAATAACCGGTAAAATAACAGCAGCTGCTAAATATTTTAGCGGTCATATATTTATTCAATAACTGACTGTGATAATTAACTTAACCAATTTAATCTTAATAACTATTTGAGACCCGTAGATAGAGTGAGGGAGCGAAGGAGTGTGGCAGTGGAGGGTTGGGGGGGGGAGGAGGGGCGAACGAGAATAAGAGAGGGGGTGAGAGAGGTTTACGCATACATTACTATGGGTGTTTGGTTCGACGCAACAGACTGGATTTTTTTCGAGAGATGTACGCAAGCGTGGCCCGATCTTCCTGCGAGGTTGTACGGCGAAGAGCCCCCGAAGCCATAACGGGCCTCGGTCGATGATGTTGCTCCTTGTATGATCAGATCCTTCCAGGCTATCCTGAACAAAAGGGTGGAGCTCGTCAAGGGATGCGGCGAAAAAAACCCAACATTGTTTACTTCTTTCACAGGATACGATGATTATAAGCGTAACTGTAACAATATCCCTCGCGCTGCACGGGAAAAATATCGGAGAAAATCGCTTATCGCACGCGGACTTCAAATGTCCCGGTGGCTTTTTTTCCCTTGAGTTACGTCCTCGCGACACAGTACCAGCGTGATTTTTCGTACGACCGCGATTATAGCCGCAAATCGCGAACAGCGGAGATATTCTTTATCAATCGTGGGGAATCGTGGGTTTAAACCGGATGTAGTACGAAGGCGGTCTGCCGACCGCTTACGCAGAGCTGTCCATCCCCGTCCGAGCAGAGCCGGCCAGAGTTGTTCTGCTCCTAAAATCGTGGGATAACGAAGAAGAAAAAAAAAACATATATAAATAATATAAAATAGTCGCGAAGTCGCGAGGTGAGCGAGCGTCCTTCTCGCGGGCCTTGTGCTCATCCTTGATTGACTGATCTAATCGATTTAAAAGGTCTGAAAAAAAACATCGAGAGCCGATACAACAATCGAGAGCCCACAACAGAACGCACTGGGCTCTCGCGTCTCCTCCACTATAGTCTCTCTCACCTCTCATTCACTTCTCGTTACGCGCACCGTGCGGTAATGTCGGGGAGTGACAGCCCAACATTTTTTCACGGTCAGCCGTGGTCCAGCTGGATCGAAAGAATCGGAAGGGACAAACCACTGAGTAAGTTTGTCGTCGCGTTACGATAAATCGTCGAAATTTTTTATCTACCACCAAACACGAACGACTATCGAGTTTTTATTATTGGACGATTAACGCGAGCGTCCACCGAGCGAACATAACCTCAATCATCGCGAGCCTTCTTTGTCTTTTCGGTCCTGCGGCGAAGCCCGACGAGTGTACGAGCTTCGTGGGTCGAACGAAAATTTTGATGCAATGCCGTCTCACGGATCAACCGATCGACCTTAGATCTGCGTCGATCGATTGAACGAGATTTTAGAGCTTCGGGACAACATTTTTTGACCCACCCCATTACATAATTATACTGAGATTTCTTTTATACGCAAAGACTCCAATTTTAGGACTTTGCACTGCGGAGACGGAGAGCTAAAGATATCTCGGATATGAGTTTTATGTAACAAAAAACGCTACTGCGCTACGGACTCTTAGATTTGCTTTGCGGATGCTGAGATCGAATATGTACTAGACTCTGATTATTATTCAAAATTTTTCTATGTTTCATGTAAATCTATGGAGACAATAAATTTTCATACCTTCATTATAGAATTTGTGTTTTTATTTCTGTTTCATCGACGTTTGACGGACAGACGTGAAATCATAGATTCAAGGGACGGCCAGATCTTTTTTTCTCTTTTTTTTTTACCACTATATTAGATTCTTGTGTTACAGGCGATGAGGAAACAGAGGCTGAACCATCGAGTTCTGTCACTCGACTCTCTTCAGATGGTAATTCCAATTTTGTATTTTTTTTTGTTCTCAACCAATGCAGCTCCAACTACTGGCTTTGGAAAAAAAACTTACGGATACTTCAAACATGCATTTTGAAAAAAAAAAAAAACTCAGATGTTTCAAACATCCTGTTTGCATCTTGTTCACAATATTTGCGATAAATTATAATTATCGCGTTTCAGTTCTGACGAAGAAAAACGATGTTTGTCCGCCGCATATAAAACGCCCGTTTTCTTTCAGACATCGATCTGTACGGATTCTGTCCGGAGCGGGATACCTTTTACGGCGTCGTGTGCGAGATATGCAACGCGATTATCAAGCCTCAAGCCCTCATCCAGCACATGGGTAAGTCGGTCGCGATTGTTTTTCAACCTGAATCTATAAAAAAAAAAAAAAAAAAACAAATTCCACGTACATTTATGAGTACTAATAACGTCGTTAATTATCTTCCACAGAGAGTCGTCATTCTTCCGGCACGGTGAATCTGCCTCCTCCTCCGACTCCCATAGTGAAGCCGACCGTGAAAACTCCGTACTGCAAAGTATCGAAGCTCAAGAGAACCCAGTCGTCCGGTCAGATACAATCGTCCGGCAAGATAAACCACACATCGTCGTCGTCCTCCGCAACGTCGTCGGCCTCGTCGATAAAACGCTCGGCCGAACAGGCGAATCTGCAGAGCATATCGTCACCGCGTTCGCCGCTCGAGTCGATACCGGTCCAGTCGTCGAATTCCTCTGTGGTGCCGTCGTCGCCGGTCAAGAGTCCCGGCAACAGCAGTCAACCGAGGCGAAAGAGGCTCAAAGCCGACCGTGGGCTTCTCAAAGATCGGGAGTACGATGCGGACCGGCACTGCGGCGTGTGGAACGACGAGACCGGCAAGCCGTGCACCCGCTCGCTCACGTGCAAAGCGCACACGGTCTCGTTACGACGGACGGTCATCGGGCGGAGCAAAACCTTCGACAAGCTCCTCGCCGAGCACAGGGCCGCGAAGGAGTTCCCGAATCGGACGTCGAAAGTAACACTGACCGGAACGGTAACGGTCTCGACGGCCGCCTCCTCGGGACTCGTAAATTCCTTTCTAGCACCGAACACTCCTATCTCGGCGAGCGAATCGGACCCCGCGCCGGGCTCGCCGCCGGTACTATCCTTGCCGGATACCTATCCACTGCCTAAGGTGAGAACGCCCGCCCTTCGACAAACTTTCTTCCAGAGTCTTTCGAGACTGATCGTCGAACTACGTTTTTTTTTTTTTTTTTATTTGCATCTTCACTTCCAGGAGGGTTGGGCATTTTTCGCCGGAGCATTCGTTTTATATCGAGAAAAAGGTGGATGAGAAATTTCTTAAATTAAAAACAATGATCAGTACTGGGGGTGAAAAATGCTCAACTCTCGGTACATATAAACGTGAACGTGATATAAAAACCATTCCCCTTTCCGTTTGCCTGTAGCTTGTCGGGTTTTTTTTTTTCAATATTTTATTCATTTGTATCGTCTCTCACCGACCGTCGAAGTGTTCTCCTTACGTGTGTACGAATATTTAAGAACAAAAGTGAAACACGCAAGAAACAGACACCGAAAACAAAATGCTACCGAGCCATTCGAGTCATTGTTCAGTTCACGATTAAGAAAAAAAAAAAAAAAAAACAAGAGAAAAATGAGATTTTTCAGTTGATACTTGTCTTTTTCTGTTTTGTTATTACAGGCCGTTGATTTGCTTTATCGGTGTCTGGCCCCGCATGGCTCCACTAAACCTGTAAGGCATGGTTTCTTTTGGGATCTCAAATTCCCACTCGCCTTTTTTTTTAAATACATAAATCTCGTTGTCTCTAATCCCAACGCAACCGGAATGATTTAACCGATACTTATTTGTCTCCTTTTAGACAAAACTCGAGGAGGATTTTGTCAACGAGGAGCTGAGACTGGAGTCTGCATTGGCCAACGCCGGAGGCAGCAATTCGTCGACATCGATGATGGCACCGATATCCGTCGTTCTACCGTCGCTGTCGCCGATAACCTCGAACAGCGAAGCCGCGAGCGTCGCGACGCTCATACCCGCTACGATCTCGCCCGTCGTGCCGATTGTTCCAGCTTCACTGCCAGCCGCGCATTCGATCGCCGGTGCGGTTCTCGAGGGCGAGACACCGGTGGACGTCGACACGGGCGAGAGTATGACGCTCTACTCGCCGGTGTCGGTCTACAAAGACAGCAAGTCGCAGATCGTCGTCCAAATACCGCGGGGCAACAGTCTCATCCAATCGCCGCGAAACTACCAGACCCAGGCGTCGATGCCGAGCTTGAGTATATTCGAGCCCGTTGAACCGATCGAACAGCAGTCCCAGACGCAACAGCAACAGCACACCAAACAGATGGCGAACGGAAAGAGGCTCAACAACAGTCACAGCGTTCTGCTCAGTCCCATAAGTCGTCACTCGAAGAGAAGCAAGCACGATTTTCGTCAGGAATTCTCGACGTCGATACAGGTCGAGGCGACGACGACGTCGACCCCTTATCCGCACTTCAGCGACATCGCCTGGTCAAATTGTCATCCCGAGCCACTGGCGGTCAGCCGGTGGCTTCGCATCACGTCCAACCGTAAGCAATACAACTTCAACATTCACTGACATAAAACCCCACCCACTCCAGGTTGAGGACTCTCACGGATGATGCCCGGATGTACAAGACCTATCGCTCCTGTCGGTTCGTCAGCGTTCTTCTATTTAATTTTTTTCACGTACACAATTGTTTTTCGATCTTTGGTATTTTATAATTTGTTCGGATATCACGTTCACGCAAATGCCAAGAGTCCAAAGCCTGTCGAGTTGGGTACAGAAAAATGTGAGATAGCGAGACTTTATTGTCGAATATCTCTTCGGGGCTTGCTTGATGGAGACGGAGGGGGTGAGAGTGAGAGAGCAGAGATGGGTATGAACTAATTTTCGTACTCGTTTTGCGCAAAACTCAAATAATTTGACTAATCGTTCGGTGAAACTATTATATAATTTTTATTTGATTCTTTGTTGACGCAACGAGAGAATTAGATTTTTTCCATTACTGCAGTGCAGAGGGGTGCACAGACACACACACACATACACACTTTTCAATTAACAAACAAATTACGCTTGGTTTTTCGTCGACGAGTAAACGAACCGATCTTACGACTATAATATGCTTTGATCGTGAGATGGCGAGTGCACTTATCTCGTAGCCTAAAGAATAATAATTAAGAAAAAGAACAAAAAAAATCTTCGTAGAAACGTAGATATAAAGTTCGGATTTAATTGTAAATAATGACATTGCTGCGCTTTAGATAGCCCGCTGATGAAACTATTCGTTAATGGTAAGTTGCATCGTCAAAGTTTCGATTCGATCAATGGTGATTGTGTACATACGTAAAATATGATCTGTCGAGTCTCGACGGACGGGTCCCGACGATCTTTAGATTTTTTAAACTGTAAATAGCAACCGTCGTTAGTATTACAAATGTGTTGACGCCGACGCGAATCTATCGAAGAATATTATTTTTTTTTGTTTTCGTTTTTAGTCTTTCAATTCAATTTACACTTTTTTTTACCTGTCACACACCGCAGTGAATTGCGCGTCGTTTATGTATATTAAAAACAAACCGTTCGATGGATCTCTTACTTTTCGCGTATACGAGTAAGATTAAGATTTATTATAAATTATTGATATTTAATTGATCGACTAATGGATCGCGAAATAGGTAAAAAAAAATGAAAAGGAAAAAAAAAAAAATTAACGCGAATACGGGTATTAAACGATCGATGAGTTCCCAACTGCCGTTTCCTTCTTTATTTTTACATCTTCTTTCAATCGATTAACTGCGTTTGTCACGAAAATAGTTTCGCAACAGTAACTTAACGGGCATTAAATAGACAAATTTCTCAAAGACTGGGTTGCAGGAAAAAGCATGAAAAGAAATAGAGCGTCAAATAACGACGTATCATTCGACGATAGCAACAATTTATCGGTAGAAAGGCCAGCTCTGGGTCTCATCCTCGTAAGGGAGAAGTCAAAAAAATTAATTATAGTCCCAAAATAAACAAACGCTTGCCTAAAGATAAGAATTGACGACGAAGTAACTTGGGATGTGTAAGGCTCGTATCGTTGGATTCCAGTATCAGTATAAAAAAAAAAAACATTGTAAATTATTTGTGGATAAATTGATATTGACTCTCACGAGGGTTGAAAGTTTCTTGACGTTTCTCCATAAAAAAAAAAAATTAACGCCGTACTACGGTCGTCCTGGAGAAGAAAATTAAAGTACAACTAATATTGTACGAATCGCTGCACGATTGATCTCTCGGGATAACAGAATGGAGTATCACAAGAAACCTGAACCTTTCCGCAACAGAGCCTCGCTCGTAGAATTTAGGTTTCCGCGTTATGCTGCCAACTCGTTTAGAAACGATTATTTCAGTCGACGAAAGATAATGTTCGAACTAGACTACTCCCGGAATCGAGTGTCTCCTGTGTTTCTCAACTATGCTCGATTGAAACTTTGAAGAATGGCAATAATATCGAGGTCCGAAAAGAACGCTTAAAAAAAAAAATACCATACAGTTGGTTTTTATTCTGCGTTTTGTTGCGTAAAAAAAAAAACCTGCGCCAGTGAGACGAAGCGCCGTAATGTGTAAGTAAGGGAAGGCTGAAATTTCGCCGGAGTTTTGCGTATACCGTGTTGTATGATAATAATAACCGTTAATCGGATTAATCCTAAGACTGCTCTGTACGTCGTGGCCAGTGATTAAGAAAGACGAAAGAAATGGGAACGAATGGAAAATTGAAAAAAAATTAATAAAAATTGCTGTACACTGGACACGAACGTATTTTCCGTACGCTTACGTATGTGCGTGTGATGTGTACAACTTGGGTGTGTCTAACTCTAAGGAATAGAAAGAAAGAAAAAACGGAAAAAAAATAATAATGAGACGAATCGTGCGAATATCTGAATGTTAATAATATTCTATACAACCTGGGTTTCCAAATACCTCGATACTCTTTGCCTCATAATCGACGTGTATTCCTTGAAGCGAATGAGAATTCCCGATACCGATTTCGGCCTCGGCCATTGGGTAAAGAATGAATTTTTCTCTTTATCATAGATTGTGATATTTAACTCGTAAATTAAGATTAGGTAGGTAGCATCGTGCGCGAGGATAGGGCTCAAGAATATATATATATACATACACTATATATATATATATATAAATAAATATGTAAAACTAGCTTCTTCCCGAGACGAAGAATCTAGCGTGTGGAAAAATCGAAGAAAAATGCGAAAAAAATAATAACCACGATAGCCAAAATTGTAAGCGAAGAAAGAAAAGATCTACGATGGTAGAAATTTAGGTGAAAAAAAAAATTGAGCGAATTCGATACTTGTTACTGTGTAATAATCGTACCGAAATGTCGAGCTTCCTGTTTGTCTCTTCGAAAGAACGTCTGAGTGCCGCGCCAGAGCGAGAGAAAAAAAAAAAAGTATTATACGAGTGTGTAATTACTTCAGTTATTCAGTTCAGTAGCATACTGATATAATACTCTGCCAACTTTTTTTTTTATGCAGGCGAGAATCCTCCGGCTATAAACATGAGCGTGCGTACGCAACGAGATAAGATGATGAGGAGGAAGAAAAGCACTAGCGTACACGCTGATACATTAATCGTCCCGACGATCGGCATTACTTAAACTCGCGGTAAAGAATGAGAAAAAAAAAGTCTCGACAGAAAGTTGGCGACGCATGCCACATACACGACTAATGCGACGACGACAGTTCGTGACTCGCGCGAAGGCATGAGCGATTCCAAATAATTGTATATCTACATTTAGCTTCTAAGAATTGTATAAGAAACAAACTAATCGATTAGACTGATGATAAAAAAAAAACGCGACGAGATGATACACATTGATTGATTGGTTGATTGAATGAATTTTCCATTTAATTGACTGTCGGTTCGGTAGATTCTGCATACGTGTATGTTTTTATTAGGTATGTGAACGTAATACCTATAGGATGGGAGTGTTTTGTAAATAGCTGTGTCAGACGTGTGAACGTAACGTAAAAAACAACGTAAAACAAAAACAAAACATCGTGTGCAAAGAAAATCGTGAAGTCTGTAGCACGTGTACGTAGACCCTAACATTTATTTTTTTACTCTGTGTTCAACGTATTCGCGATTTCTTTTGTTTTGTTTTTTTTTTTTTAATTTAAATCCGCTCGAGTTCGAAAGACGAGCAGCATTAAAAAAACAACAAAATTATACAAAACTGAGTGTTTTCCGGGTGAAGCTATAGGCGATCTAACGTTTCCCGGTAGTGGAAAGAAATTATTGAAGAAAACATGAACAATCTTGTGGCATTTAATTTAAAATACACTTTTTTATATTTATTTGTAAATTATGAGTTTTTTTTTCTGTTGGCTTCATTTTTCTATTATAGACCCGCTATTCTTCTGCTGTTATATCCTGATCCCTATAATAAAACGCTAGGAACTTTAGGGATCGTAGAAAAAATAATTAATGTAGTAACTCGATTTACATCAAAGAGAGATAGAGACAGACAGAGAGAGAGAGAGAGAGAGAGATTTTGAAACTGCAAAGAAATGTTCCTTGACAATTCTTTTATAAAACGCGAAGTGTCTCTGTAAACGATGAAAGATAATTTAGCGCCGGAAGTAAAAATGAAAAAAAATTACTATTCCTCTGATAAACCTTGCAGACAGGAGCCGATTTTTATATGCATGCATTTTATATTGCATAATATACATTCGAAAGATTTTTTTACAACAATTTATCGCCATCGAGGAGTTTCGTTTCGTCAATGTTGCGATTCGATTAATTCATTAGTCTTCTTCCACGGTAAACCGTTAAATAAATATCTCCTTTCATAGTTGCTGTAACGTTTTATCCAAATACATTTAAAAAACTCTCGATATCTCAACGTCGTTTATCGTATTTCGAATAATACAAAAGAATTTGAACATTATGGAAATTATAAAGAGAAAAAAAAAATTAACACATTTTCGGTCGTTGTTACACTCTAAATAAAAAAAAAAATAATCTAACAAAAGTGACTCTGATGTTGGCTTCAACTTGTCGACGCAGACGGAGTGTTAACAAAAAAAATAATTAAATAACTAAATAAAAAAAAAAGAAAAAGAAATATGCTTGAAAAGATAAAAAGCGACAAGTTTATTGTAAATTACAGTATGTATATTACCGTGTTGTATATCGAATACCTCAGACTCGATCAATATCAGTATATTGTTATACAAGCGATCGTTAATTAGGAATATGTGCACAGAAAGCTTTGAGCTTAATAAAAAGAAAATCGGAGTACTATACTGTAAAAAAAATGCATCGCCTATATTTATTCTACCAAATGTTATTCATTATTATTACAATATCGTAAAATCCGTGTTGAAAAAGAAAACATGTTTTTGGCGATTATCAATATACAGTATATTGAATTTACGTAAGAAGAACTGGCGGATTCGTATTTAGAACAAGAAAAAAACGTGACCGAGACAATTTTTAGGTACAATTCATTTTCTTTTATAGAATTATGCAAAAAAAAAAAAAAGTGCAAGGGTTCGCCTTTGTCCCACTTTTTCAACGTTTTTCGTTGCCCTGTAACGGCTCGAAAAACCGGTTCTGAAACGCAGCCGAGTACCCTATCTTGTGTATTTTTTCGCGCGGAACCCGACAGGAACCTTGGTTTCCTTCGTATTCCGTGGGGAAGCAAAGATATATTGCTTTCTGAAAATACCGAAAATAATCGAATTTCACAAAATGGGTCGAACGATTTTTTTTCTCGTTTCAAGAGTACGTTTGATTTTTTTTCTCATTTTACCTCCACATTATTATTCGTAAAAATCATGCTGTATATGAGAAAAAAATATATATTTCTGGCTTTTACAATTTTCTTTTTTTTTAGTTGCAAAGTCCGGCAAAATTGTCTTCTCTTAAAATAATATTCGTTGCCGCGAAGGTGGGTTTCAGACCCAGATCTTCGGGGAGCAGAAACGAGTCCACCCACAACGAATTCCTTTTGCACCATTGACCATCGACGAGAGGCCGGCGGGTAACTCGGATCTTCAGCTTTCGCGATCACGAAAATATCGGAGATCCATCGAGTCCGGCGATTTACGATCTCGGTGCGCGGAGAAGGGCAAACGGTCATAGCGTCGCAACTTTCAATTTTCTTTCAAGGACGGGTGCATGACCGATGAGGCAGATATATTTCAATTTAATTATCTCCGGAGAGTGATGGCGAGTCACAAGTGGTGGCTTAAAATACAACGGCGAATTCGCCAGTTGGCTCTCAGAAGTGCGCCAGCTGCTCGTACGCAAATGTACTTTTGCACTCGTACGAGAGAGCTCCGATAAAGACTTTGTTGAGCGCTCTTGATATCGAACATTTTTTTTATGTAAAACTTTTTGAAAATGTTCAACTTTTATTTTTTTTTTACTATTGTTTTCCAACAAACTCCAGAAGAGTTTACAGCGGTTGTGGTTGGATTCAACTGAAAATTCCGCCAATCGTATCTATTACCATAAATAATCCCACATCTATCATTTTAATCGAGACGAAACGCAGAAACCGGTAAAGAGGTTGTTGATCACTGTATTTTTTTTACATTTTTACATTTTAATATAAAACTTTTTTAATTTTCATTTTTCAATTAAATTTTATTTTCCAACAAACTCGAGAAGAGTTTCCAACGGGCGAGGTTGGATTCACCTGAAGATTCCGCTAATCGTATCTATCACTATAAATCGCACATCTATCATTTTAATTGAGAAGAAACGTAGGAACTTTTGCACTCGTACGAGAAAGCTCCGATACAAAGAGTTTGTTGATTACTTCTGATATTTAAAAAAAATTGATATAAGAGATTAAAAAAAAAGAATTTTATTTTATTTTCCATCAAACTCGAGAAGAGTTTCCAGCGGGTGTGGTTGGATTCACCCGAAGAGTCCGCTAATCGTGTATCTATTACCATAAATAATCCCACATCTGTAATTTTAATCGACGAGAAACGTAGAAACATCGTCGGTTAATTTGCAATTGGAACGACGGGAAGTTACTTTGCGGAGCAGAGAAAATCACATGCCTTCCTCACCCACGCTTGTTTTCATCCGAGGAATTTTAATTCATCGCTTGTGCGCCTCCACGGTAGCGAGGATTCGTTCCATCGTTGTTAATCTTTTTCTTATTTTTTTTTTTCTTTTTTTTTTTATCGATCTCCGTCGTGCGTGGGCACGAGCTCGATTTCATTATGTTACGCGGAACATCGTAATAGCACGTTCGTGAGATCTTTCATTAGCTTCCAGGTGGTTCGCAGTCGCACATTCTCTTGTGGGTCTTCCGTCGAAGTTCCCAGGTTGACCTGCGGTCAGGCTCGAGGACATAAATTCCTCGGCGACCCTCACGAGCGAGAGATGCAACATGGACTATTCTTTTTGCCTCCTCATATAGGATGTAAAAAAAAAAATTAAATTTTTAAAAAATTCCGAACTATTAACGGAAAAATGTATTAATGAAAAAAAAAAAAATGCTCAATTCCGCAAGTATGGAACATAGCTGTATCAAAATTTCACAAAAATCAAAAGGTTTTATATCAAAATATAATTCGGAAAATAATTAATCAATCGCTCTGTGTTGGTAAAGTGACAAAGTCCCAAAATTTACCTTCTTTTCCTGAAATAAAAATAACAGAATTTCCCCCTTCCCTTCCCACCGCTCCCATTCATGTTCGCCAGAGATCCCGGAGGGTCTAGGTGAGGGCTCGACCCTACCTGATCATTATTCACTGGATCCTTTATTGCCCAGTCTCGTAGAAGAAAAAAAAATTATTTAATGTCCAATAATTAACGATTTTTTTAAATAAAATTTTCAATACCGCAAAATGTCTCAAAATTTAGGTTGAAAAATAATGAATCAATCGCCCCGAGGTTCGGGACACCGGAGCACCGTGCAATCGAAGAAACACCTGCCTCTCTAAAATTGAGAAGCAGAGGCCCAAAATCTACCTTTTTCCCCTGAAATAAAAATAAGAGAATTCCCCTTTCCTCCCCCCACCCCAAGGATTCCGGTTCACCGGAGATCCCTGAGGGTCTCCAGCGAACATGAATGAGAGCCCGACCCTACCTGACCGTCGGTCTCCACATCCTTTATTGCCCCAGTCAGGTAAAAAAAAAATTTGCATTTTCATTAAATGTCGCACAATTAATGAATTTTTTTGCATGAACTTTTAATTCCGCACATATGGAACCGAGGTGTCTGAAAATGTAGTTCGAAAAATAATGAAGTGTCAAGTATCAAGCAAAAAAAATTTGCATTTTCATTAAATGTCGCATAATTAATGAATTTTTCGTAAATTAATTTTTAATTCCGCACAATATGAAACCAAGGTGTCTGAAAATAGTTCGAAAAATAACGAATCAATAGCCCCGAGGTGAAAATGTAGTTCGAAAAATAATGAAGTGTCAAGTACCAAGTAAAAAAAAAAAATTTGCATTTTCATTAAATGTCGCATAATTAATGAATTTTTCGTAAATTAATTTTTAATTCCGCACAATATGAAACCAAGGTGTCTGAAAGTAGTTCGAAAAATAACGAATCAATAGCCCCGAGGTTTCGGACACCGGGGCACCGTGGACCCGAAGAAACGCCTGTCTCTAAACTTGAGAAGCAAAGGCCCAAAATTGACCTTTTTTTCCCCGGCATAAAAATAAGAGAATGCCCTCCCTTCCCCCGCCCGAAGGATTCCTGTTAGCCGGAGATCCCTGAGGGTCCGGTGGAGGGCTCGACCCTACCTGACCGTCGGTCACTGGATCCGTGGGACCTTGGTCCCAATGAGGGGGCTCCCACGGAGAAAAGCCCCGAGTCTCTCCCCGCACCGCGCGCGGCTCCCCCAGCTGGATTACCCCGCGACGAGGGGAGACGCTCGTGCAACCTGTCCCGGTGTGTTGCTCGTACGAGGCCGCTGTCGCCGTTTCTGTACCGACCGGCGCAGCCTCCGGAGTTCCTCTCCCGAGAGACGCTGTTCTGTGACCGCGAGTGGGGAGAAATGTTCTCCGAAGGAGGAGGGGCGTCGAACAGGACGGTCTCGCTCCGGCTTGGTACCGGAGCCTCGGGACCGGACCTCAGAATCCACAGTCTACTCTTCGAGTGTTCGTTTAACGCGGAGGGTCGGAACGCCGCGCTTCGGTAGTTCCTCAGAGTCGTCCTCGTGGGGTGGGAGTGCAATTTTTTTTTTTTTTTTTTTTTTTTTATGAATCGAACTTATTAAAATAATAATTCGGTGATTACTGTGCGGGAGTAAACGGGAGGGAAGCGAGCCCGAGATTCGCGAGGCTACGCTCGTACGACCACGGACTCCGCTGGGTATCCTCTTACGCTTCCGGTGCAAGCACCGGGATTGTTGCGGCCTGGATCAGCGGTCATGGGCCTCTGGGATATCCTGCCGGCCCAGCACGAATGACCCAGCACGAATCAGGTTCGTGTGTCTCGAGACTATATTTTATCTAAAGCAAATCGTGAAGATATTTACATTTTTTTTTTTTTTTTTTTTTTGAGCTTATTTACGAAGACGATGATTATGGTATTTTTTAGAGGATCCTTTTTTTAAATTATTTATTAGAGGGTCGACAATTATTTGTTAACTCGTTCGCGCGTGTCGCTGAATTCGATAGTCATATATATTAATAATTTAATAATATATATTTTATATATTAATATTATTATTCGTAATATTTAATTTTCATTTAAGCAATTTTTTCCTAAGTTATTTAGGGGCGCTGATGTTCGGTGGAAAGAGCATTTAGGCTTCCCCGATCGATCAATGAGCTGTTTATCAATTCCTACCGATATCTTGCTGCGGAATGCATTAAAATGCAACTGATCGATGATTTATGGGCGTACCGTTCCGCGAAATCGGTATTATCCACTTATCTTTTCGTAGTAATCTCCGCGACCTTGAATTCTACGCACCTGCGTTCTGCGATTCTGCCGTGAATGGAATTGTCCTGTAACCTACTGGCGGTGTTTTTATCCGTTCATATGTTTTTCTTTTTTTTTTTTTTTTTTTTCCTCAACTCATCGACCGTTTTACTCGAGCGGCGCGCTCAGGGGGGCTTGCCAAGATTACATGCAAATTGGTTTATGTTCGCTGATGTCACGTGCGAGCTTAGCGGTTGGTTGGCTATTTAGACGACAAGTGATCAAAGTTGCCTCTCGGATTATTTACCCGACGCCCAACTGAGGTGAGAGAGGAATCGTATCGATGTGGGCGTTCTGGATTAAGCTCGCCGGTAGTTTTTTTTTTTAACCGCGCTGATGATTTGGAGCGCGTGTGGCCACCCGAGCGCGATAAAATGAAAAAATTATCAGCCGAGGGGGCGAGGGTTATTGATGCTCCGATAAAAATTTCAATGGATGTTCGTCGATTCGGACAATTTGTTGCGAAGGCGAAGAAGTGATTAAGTTAATTGGAAATTCCGCTGCGACTGAGAAATATTATAGATGCAAATTAGTAAAAGAAAAAAAGTAAGTAAGAAAAACGAAAACGATCTCGATTTCTTGTCACTATATTGAGATGGTAATCTTCTGAAGAGTGCCGTTGTATTTCATTAACGGCCTGTTCGTCGAACACCCACGATGATCTCATTTCAGTCCCCGAAGGACGAGTTTCCGGAAGTGCGTTCGGTCGATCGAAACTAATGCAAGTATGCAAATCGATTTGTTATTTTACGATCTCGTTCGATTCATCTCGCAGTGAAAAAAGGATTGGCTGACCCGGCGAACTTGTTAGTGTTCCTGAACGACAAGCAGTTTGTTGCAAGTCAATTAATTCGCTGGACTAAGCAAGGAAATAGTGGGTCCAGCCAATTCAAAAGTTGGACCAGCCAATTCAAAAGTTGGAGCAGCCAATTCAAAGGTTGGACCAGGCAATTGAATGGTTGAGACAACCGATTAAATGGTTGACGCGACCAATTGAAGTTGGTTGCAAATCAATTAATTGGATGCAAACTAATTAACTGGTTGCAAACCAATTAATTGGTTGCAAACTGATTAACTGGTTGCAAACCAATTAATTGGTTGCAAACTAATTAACTGGTTGCAGACCAATTAATTGCTTGCAATCTAATTAACTGGTTGCAAACCAATTAATTGGTTGCAAACCAATTAACTGGTTGCAAACCAATTAATTGGTTGCAAGCCAATTAACTGGTTGCAAACCAATTGATTGGTTGCAAACTAATTAACTGCTTGCAAACCAATTAATTGCTTGCAATCTAATTAACTGCTTGCAAACCAATTAATTGGTTGCAAACTAATTAACTGCTTGCAAACCAATCAATTGCTTGCAATCTAATTAACTGGCTGCAAACCAATTAATTGGTTGCAAACCAATTAACTGGTTGCAAACCAATTGATTGGTTGCAAACTAATTAACTGCTTGCAAACCAATTAATTGCTTGCAATCTAATTAACTGGTTGCAAACCAATTAATTGGTTGCAAACTAACTAACTGCTTGCAAACCAATTAATTGCTTGCAATCTAATTAACTGGTTGCAAACCAATTAATTGCTTGCAAACTAATTAACTGTGTTGCAAACCACTTGATCGGTTGCTCCAATCCATTAAATGGTTGAGACTAACTTCTAAGTGTTCCGAGAGCCCGACGATTATTTCGTCGAGTCATGAAATTGGTTTGGTTGCAGAAAGCGATCGATTGGTTTGTGTAACCAATCAAACATTCGAGACGACCGATTCCTTCTCTGACGCAGATATATTGATTGTGGCAATTAGGCATTTTAATTCTGCACATAGGAATAGTTCAAACGACTCGCTTTGCCACTGCAACGCCCATCGTGCGCAGCGCACTGTACAATCTCGCTTTTGTGAGTGAGTCGATTTAAATCGATAATACTCGTCTAACGGGGCTTCAGCGATAAACCGGCCTGCATCTGGTGACACTTCCAGACTCCCATCTGTTACTTCACCGATCCTATCTTCGCTCATTTTCATGCGCGTCGCCTTCCCCAACGTTCGGCAGTGCCGCTGGAGGGGAAAATTGTTTCCCGGAGCTCGGACAGCACGAAACTAGATCCATGGCTTCGATGATCTATCGCGGTGTATCGGGTAACACGAGAGCCAAGTGACACAAGACATTCATTGAATCACGATATCATGAATGACCGATCGAATCGATTGACATCGTCATTGATTCCTGCGGTCTTCGCCTTCGACGCGCTCGATCGTGAATGAAATTTTTCGCGCCGAACACACACACGATGAATCAGCAAAAAACGTCGAGCCGTGTCATTAAATTTTCAAAACTTCCCACTCACGCTCTCGCGGTCTCACAATTGTTCCGCGATCGAGCGTCGTCGCGAATTCTTCGCGAAGTTAGTATGAATTTTGTCGCCGCTCGGAGTCGTTGTTTATCCGTGTTTTTTCTCGCTATTTTTGTTTGTTTTTTTTTTTTAATAGAATTATTCGTTGGGTTTGGATAAGAGTTTCGAGAGGTGGACGGGAACGATTGTCGCGGAGTTCTGCGAGCGTTACCGAAGACGGAGCCGGGAAGCTGGGCACGACGGGAGATCAACGAGCTCCGGATCTAATATTATCTTCTTCTCAATTGAAGCCTCGCATATGTCGCGTATGTAGGTAATTGTAAACAATTATCGGACTATTAAACGGGCGTGGTGCATGCAGAGTTCGCGAACGAGGCTCTCTCATTCGAACGCACGTTCGAAGCGGCCCGCAGCATCGAGTTTTGAATAAAACATTAAAACTTGCCGGGAACGCGGGTACCTCGATACTGCAGGTAAATCAGTGATAAGAGGGGGGAAAAAAAGAAAAAAATGGGCTCGTAAAACTGTGCACATTTTTTATGGCGATTCGGGAGAAATCCACTGTACGGAGTTCAACGGCGTGGTAAAAAAGGGAGGGGGAAGAGGGGGTTGTAAAAAGTGTTAAAAATGTTTCGAGCTGATATCGAAGTAGGGAAGTGCCGGGGCAAAGCGGACTGTTTTTGTCGATTTTTTTAGAACAGGATATGTTTTCGTTTAGTACACGGGTATTTACAGGTAAATTACTGATAAGTGGGAAGAAGAAGAAAAAATCAACGGGCTGGTAGAATTGTACACAAGCTCTATGGCTATTCGGGAGGAATCCAGTTTATGGAATTCATCCGAGTGTTAAAAATGTTCGGAGCTGATATCTAAGTATGGACGAGCCGGGGCAAAACGGACAATTTTTGTCGATTTTTCGTTAGACCAGGTAAAGGCTTCGTCTTGAATGGAGTGCACGGATCCGTTTTGCCCCGTTCTCCTCCATTTAATTTGTCTCTGACATCGAAAAATTGAAACCCGCCCGGCTGCACAACGTGGCCCGATGCTATCGGAGCTGCAGTGGAGGCGGAAGTGAATTCACAAACAGGCTCGTCCTTAAACGGCAGAAAGTGCCGACCGCCGTGAGTGTGCTCGAGATAAGCCCGCGTCCGAAGGAGAACGCAGGTGAGCTACGCGAGGGAATCGCGTCTCGCGGAATATCAGCTCGCACGTGCGTATACACTCGTACCGATTACAAAAATCCCCCTTCAACATCCACTTTTTTCCCTTTCAGTTTTCTCTGCAACGGGAATTATCGTGCTCGAAAGGAATGGCACGTAATACAGAAAAACGTCACTGGCGTTTGAAAAAATTGAGATTTTCAAATCCGAAGTGACGTTTTCCGGAACGACATCGCTTCCGGTCAAAAAACAAGATTTTTGAGACCGGAAGTGACCTTTTCCCGTATGAAGTCTCTTTCGGCTTCACAGTGAGATTTTACAACCGGAAGTGACGTTAAAGAGAAGATTTATTAACGTAAAAAAAAGATTTATTGACGTTAAAAAGAATTTTTAACCGGAAGTGTCTCTTGAATTGCAGCCAGTGAAGACAAAAGTGTGAATTAGGGATTTCGTAGTGAGCGCTCCAGCACCAACGAACTTCAGTCGCGCGCGAATTGTCTAGTGTAACAAAATTATCAATGATAAAAAAAAATTAATAAACAATAGTCGCGCAATATAGTCTAGTGTAATAAAATAATCATTTATAAAAATGTCAGTCCTTCGAATTTGACCCGGAAATTAATAAAACCGAGATCTTAGCCAGATTCAAGTGTTGTAAAATTATAGCAATAAAAAGAGAAGAAATCTAGCGCGTAGGCTCCGCATCTCTTATCTCGGGTACTCACGAGAATAAGCGTTCCGTATTTGCCCTCGGATAAGCCATCGCCATTGTGGCCGACGAATTGTCCTTCGGAATATTATCAAGGAAGTTTGTTCCGCCTCGAGCACACTTAAGGGTAGACACGAGTTTCATGCGCTATATATATTTGTATGCTCGCGGTTTCGCACGCAGAAGGTTTCTCGGTGCGTTGATCTTTAATGTGTCAGGGACCATCCGAAGTTTCGGTGCTCGGAGTTCCTTCGCGATCCCCGCAAGTCTCAAGGTTCTCCGATCGCGCCGGGCATTCTCGATTTTACCCGACATATAAATTACACTCGCCTCGCGGGTGTAATCTCATACCCTCGTACTTTCATCTCCTTTGATTTTTTTTTTTTTTTTTTTTTTTTTTTTTTTTTTTTTTTTTTTTGAGACGGCGCTGCACCTCTATGGGAAGCCGGGACGGTCGAATTGTCGCATTACTTTCTCTCCCACGGGTTTTATACCTCTTCCTATATATATCGCGAGATCGTGAGAGAACGGTCATTAACACGTGATCGAGCGTACGGAATTATGTACACAACGCCGGGAGGACTCTTCGTCGAGCGATAATTATATGACGGATCGATAAATATCATGATTATCATAGTTATTAGTCGGTGAGGTTTCCACGGAGTCGATAATATTATATTCGGAGAGACTCGGACGGACGGGATCGTCGGCTGGATGGAATTTTCGAAAAAAAAATTCTCGGTCCTAAATTCTGACGATGGTTCGGTCGTGCGATCATGGCAATAAAATACAAATGACGCGCCGCTACCGATGACGGTGAACGATCGGAGCGAAGCACCTTTTGCGATTGGAAACTACTCACGGTCACTCGAACGAGGTCCGTGAGACGTGCGTTCATTTTTAATAATCTATTCGGATTCGCCTGTAACGAATCGCTAATGACCACTCGGAAGGTACTTACTTGAAAAACTGATTACTCACTTGTTGGAAATTTCACGATACTAGAAAAAAAATTGAAAAAGTTTTTATTATTATTTATTCGTTATTTATTCATAATGAGGCCCTGGGACGGCGGTGAAGTTAAGTACTCATTTTTTATGAGACAAATAAGTGATTTATTTAATAAAATTTCGATCGGTTAGATCGATTTTTGCTAAATTCAGTAGGCATCGTCGAGCGACGATAGTCCGTTTTTTTACTTTTTTTTTTTTGCCCCAATATATAATAAATCGCGAAATAGTGCGCAAAGGCATTAATAGAAAAATTCCAAATCCGGTAATAAAATTCCTCTGGTATTTTTGTCATACCAATAACTTTTACTTTCCCAAAACATTTTAATTAAAAATAATTTTAACGATTCTTACTATCAACTATATTTCACTATTGATTATTTGACTATTTTTCCCGAAAATCAAAGTTCGTTCGGAATGTGATACGTCAGTTTGGACGAATATCGTGTTTTATGAATAACTATCGCGGCATCGACGATCTATAAAAGGCAACGCGTAGTTCGACGGGTAAAGAGTCGAGTGAAAAGGAGAAAAAAAAAAAAAAAGTGGGCAGAGCGGTGCCCGAGACTCGAAGACCACCTTGCCGCGGTGTGCTCGAGAGCGCGAGCGCCCGCGAGAGTTTCGTTATTACACAATTGCGCCGTGGGTTACAGTTAACCGACGACAGTGAGTATTCTTCGACCGGAGCTGCGTCAAGTTAAATCGCTCTTCGGCGAGTTGCCTTCTCCGGCAAATGCGTCGCCCGTACACAACGCCAAGCCCATCGTTAGTTTTCCGACCGTACGCAACGTATCTTCTTTTTTTTTTTCTTTTTTGTTGCAACTCTGCATCACTCGATTCAGTGGAGGATGACGCAGTTCGATGTTTTCACCTGCTATGGAAATATGGATGTACGATGTACGAGCGGAGGTTGGATGAGCAGTTACCCGTCGCGTGTTCCTTATGATTAGCGAAGTTGTTAGAATATCTATGCTCGGGCTGTGTATTTATCGATGCGATTTGACCAAACAATTATAGTCAATTGCATAAACTCCCGGCTCGCCCTGTCCGGTACCGTCGGCCGGTTATTGATACATCGTTTTTTTTTTTTTCTTTTTTTTTGCTGACACTGCGGATGTCAAACTGTCTATCCCTCGGAGAGAGGAGTTTTTATTTGGACGCGTCTTTGGCGGCTTCGATGTACCGACGACGCCGCGACATACCCGAAGATAAGACACGTACCGCTCTCGAGACGCGACACTACGAGACGAACGTGATGTATAATATAATCAACGAGGTCGTGATTGACACTTTTTTTTATCAGCGACCGTGTCGAAGTTAATTTGATCGCTAGAGCGGAGAGATGTAAAAGAAATAGGCATAAAAAAAATAATAATCCGTCGAGCGGCGATATTGAAATCAATGCCGGGGGCTCTTTTCTTCGAATTGCGCTGAACTGCGCTCGATAAAATTAATCGAGTGTAATATCCCTGAAGATAGAATAGAATAGAATATTTATTTGTTATAGGTATATACCTTTTACAAATTAGACAGTTTAACTTTTCTTACGATTAATATAGATATATGATATCTTAAAGTACGCTTATTTAGTGCAAGAGGGAATGGTTCGAATGGTTCGACATAACATGACATATAAAAAGAAGAATGCTATTAACACCAGTTATTCGGATAGGACAAAAGCACGATCTTTACAGCTGGCGGAGACAAAGTAAAAAAGTTCTTTGGTAGTATCCCCCGTAAGGGATTCTAGACTAGTCGGATACACAAAGTTCTCCATATCCCTGAAGATAAAAATAAAATAAAACATATGATAATAAAATACAGTACATAATATAAAAATAAATTATATAATAATCAAAGAGCGACGAAAGGACCGGAAAAGAATGTAAATTTATAACTCGGGGACAAGTCGAGAGGTGCGAAAGAATTTGAAGGCTCGAAGGCGCGACTGCAGTCGTAACTGGAGCGGATGGTAATCAGATCTCGCTGCCGGAAGTACCGAGAGCCTTTCGCGCGAGAAAAATCTTATTACTCCAATTGTACGTGAGGGTTCTCATAGCCCGGTGAATTCTGCAGCATTCGACGGTGATTCAGCAGCTGCGGGACGGCGGTAAGTCCGGAACCTCGTGCGTCCCGCGACGAGCTCGTTCTCCGAGTCGTCCCTCGAACGCGTCTTACCGATTCTCCCCGCGGATGGAAAAACGTGCTAAAAACCAGTCCGTGAGAGGTTCTCGCCGGAACGACGACTCGATCGTTCTCTCCCGCTCTCTCGCGCGAAGGGAGAAAGGGAGAGTGCGAAGGCAAAGTGCTCATGAGGGGAACCGAGAGAGACACTGACCGCGGACGGTAACACACCGGTACTGTAATCCCGGTTCGAACGTGCTCGTAGAGGACGAAGAAGCAGTGCAGAATCTTCGGAGCTAACGAAGAAAATTATCTCGAAACTATATCTTCTCGAGATAAGAAAAAAAATTATTTATTTATTTATTTAGCAGTCGTAGTAGTAATAGTGGATTTATTGACAATATGCCAGATGGTACCATTTTTTTTGAACATGGCATGACATAACGTAGATTGACGTGAGAACATATATATATTGCCAATTGGCCATCGATCTAAGTCCTTCAGCCATTATTTATTTATGTATTTATTTATTTATGTATTCATTTATTTATGTATTTATTTATGTATTTATTTATGTATTTATTTATGTATTTATTTATGTATTTATTTATGTATTTATTTATGTATTTATTTATGTATTTATTTATTTATTTGTTTGTTTATTAACTTATTAACTTGTTAACTCATTTATTTATTCAGTTCTAAGGGGAAAAACCCGCTTAACTTGGGGCGTTTTGTGTTTACAGGGCGATAAGGGACAATCGTCCAAACAAAATTGTGATCCGGACTTATCATCAAATAAAAAGGTTCTATAAACATGATCCGCTCGATTTGAGCTTCCCTCTCTTCTTATTTTTCATAAAATAAAACATCTCATAAAATCTAAAACGTAAAATCTGCAAAGAATGAAAAGTTGAAACATCGAGTACATATCCATGGATCTCGTTAATCGCAACGGATAAACTGATATTTCTACCTGTGGGTGAAAAGTGTCGCTCGGTAGATCGCGGACGCCTTACGCATGCGCGTAGAGAAGTGTCGAATGCGTGGGAGACGAGGGTCCGATGGTCAGAGCGACGAGGCCCACGTGTGCCCCGCGGGCCCACACAATCGCTCTCGAGACGCGTTGTATATTTCGTACACGGTCACGTTCGATATCGATGTTACGGTAGTTCGAGCTTATATTATTATTCGTACTATATAAAGTTACACGCACACGGGAGAGAAATAACGCCTACGCTATGAACGCCTTCTCGAGGACCGTTGCATCAGGCCTAACCCCCCCTTCCCCCTCGCCCGCCCCACCCCCACCTTTCCGACGAGATTACGGCAGGATAACGTGTATGAAGCCACGTTCACACTAAAGCGAGGTGTATAACGATTTGACGAGGCTCAAATCGTAGACCAGCGTCCTCAAAAGCATGTGAAATCCCCCGCCAATCCCGTGACCAGTTGATACCAAAAACACGCCATCAACCTCTTTCACGGTCAAAAGAAAAGTGCCATCGAAGGCTGACATGCAATCCGTTTTCGATAACACTTTTCACCACTTTTGACCTCAGAAACCACCATCCGTGAAAAAAGTTTATTGCAGTTTTTATTACCGACCGTGGTGATTCACCTTCTCTTAAAAGAATACACAAAGGCTCGAAGGGCATTTATGTTCGGCAAACCAAAACATAAGTTTCTTCCACGAAGTCGCCGATCGTTAAGGTTTTGCGATGCCGTCCACATTGCCGGCCTGGGCAGCGAATCATCGGAACGCATACCTTTCGAGTGCAGCCGAGATGATCGCCGGATTTACAGAGCTATTCAAACGAAGTCTGTTGACGCGAAAAAAAATAAATAAAAAAAAATTGAAAAAAATTATTGCTCACCAGCCAAGAATGAATGGACCGCTTCGCCTCGGTCCGGCGAATGTTTCTAGTCAAAGTCAGACTTGAGACAATCGTACTTCACTAAATTTAGACGCGAGCAGGGTGCATCGTAACGAGCCAGCGACGCTCGAGCTGCATCGAGCGCCGCATCGCTTCGGCATCGCCGCAAAGAGCGAGCACAACTCTCGGGTCTTCCTGTTTCGGTCCACGGTGCTCGGAAGCGCGGAGATCCGAGAGAGCAACTCGTCGGGCTCGACGAGGACCTGCGATCTCTCGACTCGAAGGTGACGAAAATACGGGGGATTTTTTTTTTTTTCCTTTTTTTACTTCACTTTTTTACCGTATCCGGTTCCGGATGTTATTCTGGTGGAGGATTTTTGGAATGTAAAAATCCGAGAAAAAAAAAATGAAGAAAAAAATAAAACACGAGGAGGATGAGAGTTAATGGCCTAGCAAAGTGAACTGCTCGGGACACTTATACAACCCTTTTGATTCAGCGCGCGCACGTATTTACGAGCTTTCATATATACACTTCCTGTCAACGTTTTGACGACGATTAAGCGATCCTCCGCGTTCGCGACTCCTCCCACAGGGATACAAATTGACGAGACGATTCTAAGTATAGCGAAAAAAAAAAAAAAATATAGAAACATTAAATCGTGTGGGCTTTCAAAGGAAAATTTGTTCTAAAGATAAAGAATATTTTCCTCGCCCGAGACGATTCTCGGAGAACCAGATGGGAGAAGCGAGTTTTTGAAGATGTTTTACGATTCGCGTTTCGAGTCTAGTCTTTCAGATTTGTTTTCTACTTTTTTTTTTTTTTTTCTCGTGACCACGCTTTGGTTCTTCGCACTATTTCCGTGGGTACGGTGAGTGGGACTCATTAAAATATCGCGGGCTATTGCCGGCGGATCGGCGGGGTTGAGGTGAAAGCCGAAACAAAATACACGAGGCGAAGTGACTCTCGCGATGTTAATTCTCGCCGGGCGGAGATAATTCGTTCGTCTTTCTTTCGTGCATTGTTTAGTCTAAGCGACACGAATTCTGAAGTCTGAAGGGATTGAACGACTGCGAACGTTAAATCGTGCGGGATCTTGGACTTTTTTCGATTTTTTTTTTTTTGCTGGTTTTACCGCAAGGCTTGACGATAAATGAGCGTACGGGAGAACGGGGCAAAACGGACCGAAGTTCTTCATTTGAGACGAGACTTTTTATTTTTATGTCCCGTTAAGTGTTCTGTAAAATACTTCGGATACTATTTTTACCAACATCTGCGCACCGAAAAAAAGGTTTGGTAATATCAAACTAAGCTGCGGTTGCGGGTGGCGAAAGAAATATTTGATCGATTGAACAAAATGTTTATTAAATCCAAGTAACTATTTGTTGATGCAACTAAATATTCGGTCAAACTACTAAATATTCGTTAAGTCAACTAAATATTTCTTTCAATCGACCAAATATTTCTTTCGCCACCCGCAACTGCAGCTTAGTTTGATATTACCAAACCTTTTTTCGGTGCGCGTTGAGCGTTACTATTATTCGGCATTAGTTTTAATCATCAGACTGAAGAGCATGTGAAATACGGCGATTGGTAACACAAACTATAATACATTTTTTTAACCATGTCGGTCGAAATACATCGGTCATACATGTCTCATAATATAAATAATATAAAAATCTTCGTGAAACGTGTATTTAATACATGAAAAATATATTGACGCGTACTTTTTTGCCACGCTGGCAGTGAGCGGTAAAATCATATTTATCGATCTGAGGATCAAGTAAATCAATGTGCGAAAGCCACGCATCGGGACGTTCGACGGCGCGCACCTCGGCGGTAGTCAAGGGTCAAATTTTATTGCCGAGACATGTAACATGGTGCATGGAAATATATGTACAGCGTACTCACGATTACCGCTTCCAGTGAACGTTGACAAATTGCGTGACTCGACGCCCGTGGAATATTGTTACGAGAGAACGAGTGGCACGTTCCTAAAAGAAGCTCTCCGCCTCTGGTACCGCTGCTGCGTTATTCACGAGCCATTGTAACGGCCTTGCCGCCGATAGAGGATCAAAAGCCGCGGGAACGAGATTTCCCACCGAGCACGTTTCTACTTCGCTTGCCGTTGCATCTACGTACAATACGCATACGCAACTTCAATAGAATCTCGCCGAGTAATAAACATCTGTGCAGAATTAACGCTCACGTATGTTTATCTATGTTGCTTGATCGGAACTATGCGAAACGGCCGTGACGGATCCACTCGAACGACTTGTACTCGTCAATTTTCAGATCGACATGCGCAGACTACCGATAATGCAATCCTCCAGCGCTAAAAAATAAATAAATACAAAAATGAGTAATGAAAATCGGAAGGTACAAGAAAATTTGATAATTATAATTTTACCTACTTGGATCACATAGATATCAATTTATCACGGATATTGCTTCTACGACGGGCATTTTGTAATTGGCGATCACTGTTTTATCATTATCATTATATTATTATATTAAATTTAATTCATATTATAGATTAAATAGACTCTTATATTATGAATATTGCATAAAAGGGCCGGTGAAGTTTCAGTCGTACGGTCTGGTTTTCCAATCAATGCACAACAGGTATTTCTACGAAATACGGCGTAGTGATAGTCGATAATTCGTTATCAGTTGGGAACTCTTATCTGTACTCTTGCTCGAGTATTAAAGTCTATCGATTTTACGTCATACCATCCAACTGTTCGCACAACCGCTCGTCCTCCTCAGAGTCGATTAGTCTTCCGCGGTTAAACATCGCTTCAATTTCACCTGTGAAGAGTCGCTGACGCACAGTAATACATACATACACAAGCGTTCACTGCCGGGTAGCCCACACGGAATCAGGCCATGGTTTTCCGTACAACGGAGAGCAAAGACTCCCGACGTTTACTTTCCATTCAACGATGCCGCCCGTTTGCCACCGTACTTATACGTGAGTAGATTGTAACTAGTTACTTTGTCGGTCGGGGAACCTTAATGTCAGAGCCTGGGACCGCTGCCGCTTGTTTATACTTTAATATCGAACGACAACAGAAAGAAAACGGAATGAAAAGAAACACTTGCACGGCCATTAACCGCTGTGACTGCTTCGTTCTTGATCCCGTGAAGATTATCCACGCCAATTGTTCACCAAAACAATGCTTCATCATTTAATATCGAACGAAAACAGAAAGATAAAAAACTTGCCCGGCATCAACCACTGTGACTCTATCGTTCTTGATCCCATGAAGATTATCCACGCAAATTGTTCACCAAAACAATGCATGATCATTTAATATCGAACGAAAGCAGAAAGAAAACGAATGGAGAAAAACTGTTACGTGGCCATCAACCACTGTGACTTCTTCGTTCTTGATTCCGTGAAAACTATACGCGCCAATTGTTCACCGAAACAAAGCTTCCTCATTTAATATCGAACGAAAACGGAATGAAAAGAATCTCTTGCACGGCCATCAACAGCTGTGACTTCTTCGTCCTCGATCCCGTGAAGACTATACGCGCCGAGTGTTCACCAAAACAAAGCTTCCTCATTCAGGAAGCTTTGTTTTTGTGAGTAGTTTTCGTCAATGAGAAAGAAAAAAAATCATCGACGATCATTCGATCGGATGGTACCTAGAAAAATGTAGGTAACGACTTTGAACTTCTTCGTCGGAACGGGGGCAAGGGAGAGGAGGGGCCAAGGGCAATTTTTACTTTAATTGCCCTTAAGCTGAGGAAGTAAATTAGCCGTAACGAAAGCGTGTATGTAATAAAAAAAAACTAAAGAAAAAAAGAAAAACGCGTGGCTCCGTGACCGTAGGAACTCGTGTGGGAAGAACCGGGTGGAAAGAAAAGAAACGAAGAACAAGAGTATACGAGATGGGGCGTTGAAGAAGCAGCGGTATTGCCGTGTCGAGAGAGCACGCACTGTCGTCAGACCAGAAATCCGGGCTACGGAATTAGACCCCGACCTGTGAGCGAGTGACATAGCGTAGAAAATACTGTGTGGGTACGGTAAAGGACACCGTACGCGGGAAATAGAATAGTACACAAAATAGTAATGAAAAAAACATACAAAAATACAAAAAATTGACAAGCAGAAGAGATCCGCATGACTGCGGTTGGACTCGAATTTGCACAGGGTAAACATAGAGTAAAAGTGGTGAACATTGCCCGGTCCATGTATCATTGATTCGCGTCCTAATCGGGGTGGGCCATTTTAACCAATTTTTCCCCACATCACGATCTCACGTGCAAATCGTTTGACCGAACTATTTATTATTGTTTCAGATGCAGTGGCATGAACTCGTGAGGATAAGAAAATTAACCCGAACACCTGAAAACCGACGAAAATGGCGCTGACCGTATCCTCTCCCCGCGTTTTCAATGGAAACGGTAAGTGATTAAAAAAATAAATAAAGAAAACAGATGGACGAGAAAAGATTTAAAAAAAATGTAAACACGAAAATGAAAAGACCTCAATCTTTGAAAATTGAATTTTTTCAACTATCACTGGTGCCATTGTATTATATTATTATTGGTATTATTAGCACCGGCACCATTGGTACAATCACCACCGTAATTTACTTTGACGTTACCGGGTCAAGCGGGTGAAAAAATTAGCGGTAGATTGTCGAAGATTTATAATGATCGTGCATACGTTCGCGAATAAATCTTTTTCACGACTCCTCTGAGTTGAGCAATCCGTATCGACGCGCTTTGACTATGAGTTCAGCGAAGCGTGATAATTTTTGCCGTTGCGAGGGTTCTCGGTGATAATTTAACGTTGGAAACCCTCGGGCTTAATTGCGCGAGATTCTAATCGTCACGGGGTCTCGGGTCTCGTAACTTGTAACGAATTCGTCGGTGCGACGGGCCGTAGAGCGGTCGGGTGTGCGTGGTGCAGTCTCTCATTCGTTCTACTCTTTCGAGCTCACGCTCTCTCGCGCTCGCGAGAGGGGCTGCGAACAAGTCGCGGAAAGATCATCCCGAGAGCAAATAAGCGAGCCGAGCCTGCGTGACGCGTAAACGAACATCTCTCCGTGGCTCTCCCGGCTAACGAACTTTGCCGGATTATTATTACCAGACTTCCCTGGATGGCCGCCAATGGTTACAACATATTTTCCTTTATAACCCACCGGATGGTCGTTAACCTCTGGAATAATCGCGAGTCTTCGTTTGTACTGGACACTTTGCACGATTTATGCGGTTTGTGCTAAAAAAAAAAAACAAACAAAAATAAACTAACGATTCGTTCGACCAAATCGCCAGAGATTTTTTAAATAAAAAAAAACAAATTCGTCCCTCTTGCTTGTCCACCGGCAAGGCGAATTATCTATCAAAGCATGCCTCAAACGCATTAAATTTATTACATATAACTTAGTAAATTTTGAATGAAGATAAAATAAATTAAAAAATATTATTGTTATTTCAATAAAATTTTTAACGATTATTTATATTTTTATGATTTCAATTTAATTATTAACAAAAATGTATATAAAAGAAATTTACTTAAAACAAGCAAACCGTTTCTACGCGTACTGCACGATCGACGAAATTGATTTTCCGGTGGTAAAGTCCGTGACTCATAGAAACAATTCTGAAGTACTCTGAGGCTACCTTTGACGTTTACGATTTCGTTATCTTGCGACGAGAGAAACGAGGGCACTATCCGACTGGCTCGTAAACTTTGTCCCAACTTGCCGCATGTGTGCTCCAACCGTCCGATAACCAGGAAACTTAACGCAGAAGCTAGTACACGTCTAGGGTCGTAAAGTCGTACTTGTGAATTTCGTGTCGTATAAATTCGTGAGACATCCTACTGTCAATTAACATGCAGATGAGCCACGACTCGTTCCGCACAATGAATTTTAATGAACGCGACTTTTTTTTTTTTTTAGTGGGAAAGCAGGGTTTCGTTTCCGGTTCCACGGGCTCAAAGTGTCTGTGCTGCCCGTACGGTTACCACATAGACTTGGATTTCGTGCGATACTGCGAGGCCGTCGCTGCCGATACCTCTGCCGACAGATCGACCATTGAGAGGCGGAAGAAACGCGAGAGACGAAGACAATGTCAGTCAATGGAAATACTTCTCGGTCTGGTACGTCACGAATGTCATGATACATCTTTGGCGACGTCATCCTGCAGTTTTTAAGGAGATGTGAAACGACTCAGTCGGTAACCACAATCTGTAATGAATGCGATTCAGAGACCGTAGACTTTTCAGGAAAAAACGCATTTGCGGATGTACCATTTAGTACCGCGTTCGGTGATGCTTCCGTTTTATCCGAAACGTCAACCGATTTAAAATATTTTGATTTAAAAAATGCATCCATCTCTCTCGGACTCATATGTCACGTGGTAAATCTTTCACATGGCCTTAACGATTCCAATACAATCGAGTTTTCGTTTCCACTGTACGGCTTTTGTCTTTTACAACCCCAGTACGTCCTCTCCTTACACACTAATTACATAGGTAAGCATGAACTCTGTTTTACCACATAAACACAATGTCTCGACCTTACATCTTTGACTTCCCCTCATTAACGCTACTAACACTACTCGTGGATTGCAAACAAACAGTACTGATGCGTTTAGTATGCCTAATTCTTATCGATTGCAGTTTAAGTGATTAAAAAAATTATATAAATTTTTTTTTTTTTTTTTTTTTTTTCCTATCGCAGGTCGACCCCGTCCTCGCTGGATTGGAATCGGAATTGACCGAAATACCTCAAGAATCGGTAACGGGGAGCGGGGTAACGACCTTACCGAGGTCGAGTCACACGAGACCGTTGAACGTCCAACATTCACCGGCGCTGGACCTCAGCGATGTCGTCGGCGACTTCGAAGCGACACTTCGTCGTCTATCGAAACCATCAAAATCCACCGAACCCCGGAATCACACTGAAATCGGTGAGTTTAGTTAATCTTTCGGTGCGAAGATCCTCGCAAATATAGCGATTTCTAAGAGATTCGTTTATTATCCTCAGGTTATTGTTGAATATTTTCTCTTGCTTTGGCAGACGATATCGTAAAATCTCTTTAATTAAAACTTTACACCATTCTGAAAAGCAACAAAAAAGTAGGTATTAGAAATTTGTTGACCGTTGATCCGCTATATATTATTCCTTAACGTTTTGCACACGGTTAAAAGATGCGTTCGAGCTCATCATTTTTTTGTTTATATTTTTTAATTAGAAAATATTAGTAATTAGCAGAGATGCACGCTTTTAGACCTAAAAGAAACATGTGTATCACGCGCCACAAAGCGTAAATCTCCGCTAATTGCTGATATTCTTCGACGAAAAAAAACTACTTGCGAGCCTGAAAACACGTACCAACGTCTGTGAAGTGATAATAAAAAGTAAATCGCAAATTATCAGCATAAAAAAAAAATCATGAAAATCTACTTTTATTTTTATTTTTTTGCGTCTCGAGATGTTGTAAAGCCATTGAAGAAAATCATGTCGCAAAGATTCTCTTTTATCGTCAAGTGTGTCGGTGAGAGTCCGATCGAAATTCACAATAATTATTTTCACGCGTGTGTGCCCGCCTCGCGCTGAATTCCACACTCTTTTCGTTTCACGCTCGATTCACTCGGCTGAACCTCAGTTCTTTCTCGACAAAGAGAAATGTCTTCAATACAGTGGCTTTCCAGTATGTACAGATAAATTGTAAATCGTACTTTCTGTTTTTTTTTTTTCAATAAAAGAAAAAATAGTTTGTTTTCTAGTTTTAAATTAATCTTTCGTGAGTGAGTCACTTCTGGGAACTTTCTGCAGATAGCGACGAGGCTCAAGAGTTCCCAGCATTGTTCGCGGGTTTTCTGACCGGTAACACGGACGGAGTCTCGTGTGGACTCGAGTTCCATCGAGAGAGGGTTATTCTTCATTGCCGTCAGCGGCTCTCGGGGAGTCGAGTTTATCGCGTCCAATTCAATCCACGGCGGTGGATCGTTCCCGACGCTCCGTTCTCGCGGAGATTGATGATCTTTGTTAATTTTTTATTTTTATTTTTATTTTTTTATCCACGAGTCGTTTTACGAAGCTTCCACGAAATCGCATCTACGAATCTCGGCAGAACTCTCGTAACGAAGCAATTCGCTTGTTCAGCGATTCTTTGATTTCTTTTTTCACTATCTCCGAGCTCTCACGAAGGAACAACCGGCAGTTAAGATCGCAGCTGGTCGCTTCTCTTCGCACGAGAGAAAAAAAAAAAGGAGGAACAATCGTGTGTCATGCGAGTTTTCCGATTTCCCGTTTCTGCGCGGACTCTCGCCGAGCGTTCGTTATCCCTCGAAATGCTAATTAACTCATTAAATGAACCGTTCACTCGCGCAATCTCATCAGCATGCACAATGCATATCGACGATATCTTTCATCAATCTAACAACCCGGAAGTTACGGCGATTGATTTATCTTGTTTGGCATTAATTCGGCTGTGCCGAAGTTCCTACCGTTGGAACTGTTCCGAGCACATCACGTACTCTCGCATTTTAATTCCGATCGTCAGTTTCTTCTACAATAAAAAAAATTATTCTATTAACGAGTACGTAACGTTCTCCGCATCATAACTATCTCGAAGCAAAATCGAGGTCTTCGCACATGCGTCGATTCTCCATAAACTTTCAACTTGTCAGACTAGTCACTTTTTAAGTCGCAGTAAATTTATATAACAAGTTACTAGTCTCATACCTGTCTAATTATTTTTAACATTCTATATTAATTATATGTTTATATATTTTTTTATAATAATATAAAAACATATTCGATCGTTAATTCGGATGTGCCCTTCGCATTGACGATTTTATCGTCGAGTGAAAAAAATTATTCGACGTTGCTTCCGAAGTCTCAATCGCGAGTAGCGATCAGTGAATCCCTTTGAGGACGAATAACTTTTGAGGTACACATATATATATATATACCTCAAAAATTATATGCGATATATGTACATATCCGATGATAAATCTATTCACCCCACCGACCGGCAGGTTGTATTATATTTATTTTTCCCTGGATGGGGTTGACGACGCCGGCAATTCAGCAGGTCCTTTGTAGGACTGTTTCGTGTGCCCTGGGACAGAAAGGAACAGCGTTTCACGGAGTGCACTGGGATCAGCAGTGCGTGGCTGGAACCACCTGTTTCCGGTCGTCCACCGTCCCTACGGTTTTTTTTTTTTGCCTACTGCTCCACACACCGCCGGACTCCGGACCGGCGTCTCCTGACTTCCACCCACCAATTTCACTACGTGCAAACGTTAAACGACCGTTCGAGCGTCGTGAATCGATCCGCGGCTCCCGAGAACGTCGATTCAGTAGCGAAAAAAAAAAAATTCTACGAAACCGTTGAAACCGAACGACCAGTTCCGAGAGACTGAAAATCGGAGCTCCCAACGGTCACGGGAAGTTATTTTTCAGAAGGTTCGCGCCGCTGAACACAACCGCGATACCGTTTTGTGTGAATCTAGGATCTTTTGCCAGCTGCGAGCCAAGTAAACGAGGAAGCTCAGAGAACAAAATATCGGGGGAATACAACGGTATTACACTAGCAAAACAGTCCTCGAAGAGCAATGTTTTTAACGTAATGTGTTTAACATTTGAGCTTGGTACATTACGTTTTATTTTTATTTATTTTATTTTATTTCATTTTACTTGATTTTATTTTATTTTTTGATGTCGAAGATATCTCAGAGACTCGAGTGGGGACAGATCGCATCAATCGGCTCGCGGCTAGATAAACTCGCCGATGCTCCGAGCGCTATCGAGATCACTCGGGACAATTTTGGAGCAACCTTGCACCGGTGAGCCGCATATGGCATCCGAGTTGCACCTGCTGTTCGACGATCACGCAACTGCCACTATTTCAGAAGCGCGCCGTATAAAAAAAAAAAAAAAAAAAAAAAAAAAACTAAATTCTATTCCAAAGCGGCTCCATTCGGAGAATAGCGTTGTTCGCTTCCATTGCGCATCGATAAGAACAATTTCTCACGTGTCGCATGTATTTAAATATTTTTCATTCATTATAATTTTTTTTTTAAGGAGCGTCGAATTTAACGAGGCCGTTGAACTTGGAAAGATCGTAAATCCGCGGTGATCAGACGTTGTTCGAAGTGCGAACGCGGGGATGATTATAAAATTGCGGTAAAAGCAATCAGGAAGTTACGCCGTTGTTGCGAACCACCGAGCGGTGAGTCTCTCCCGGTACGAGTGTGGCATCGTCGAGGCGTCGACGATGCCACACTTTTTCTCGTTTAATAAACGAGGGGGGTATATCAGTGAGCTGGTGGATTGTAAGGGGGCATTTCTGAGCTCCCCCACCTCGATCGCTGCCTTCACCTCGATGAAGTCTCTCGCTCCTACAGTTTTGCCGGCCTCGCGTCACAGTCAAACCCAACCGCTCCACGGTAAAACACTATCTTCGCTGCTCTGAAACAAACAAAAAAAAAAACAAAACGTGTTATTAAAAAAATAAAAATAAATAAAGACAAAAATAAAAACTAAAAGGGTCATCAATAAAACCGCAAAAATGTGACGAAGGACTTTAAGTTCGATAAGCTAATTTGATTATCGACGCTGACGACATCCCCGATCGAAACAATAAACGAGGCACTTCTCGCTGCGCGTTCGGTCGTGCCTTAACATTAATAAGTCTGAATAAACAAGTGATGATAAGTCAGTTCCTTCGCGTGCAAACACTCTCATGATACTCCGATGTTTAATCGACTAACTTAACATTATTTATTTAAGATTAAAAAAAATAACAAAAAAAGTTTTTAAAAATGGGTGTCCGAAAATTTATTATGAAGCGACTGCCCTTCTGCAAGATAAAGATGAAGAGGAAGTACAGTGAGTTTCACCGAGTGATTTTTTTAGCAATTAATTTTACGTACTTTGGAGGACGCGAAGCAGAAAATTTCCTCCGCAAATTGGCTCGGATATCTATACTTGCGTCGCGGTCTATAATCAAATTTGCGATAAGGCCATAGTGCGCAACATCGCTGATAGTAATTTACTCCTCCCGGACGCGTGTGATAAAAGATAAAAAAAATATATATATATATATAAAGATTAAAAAAAAAGGAAATTTCGGAGCTCGTCCTTTATTGAGAAGCTTTTGTCAATCGATTACTGGCGCGAACTGAGAAAAGGTGCAATGTCGGATGTTTCATGTTGCGCTGCTCGTTATCCCATCAGCGTCACCGAGAGGGCAAAGTTGACTTGAGCGCGGGGTTTTATCTCGAGTTGAACAAACAGAATTCATTATCGAACACGATAGTTTTCTCTTCGACACTCGACCTCGCCGAACTTTGTTTAATGGAGCACTCGAATGTTTTTTTTTTTTTTTTTTTTTCAAAATCTAACATCTACATAGTTACCGAAACCCGCAATAAGAAAGATCTACTGCTTGCATTGGGCACTATTTTTTTTTTCATATAATATTTCAATAAAAATTATGTTCGTTTGAAGTTAAGAACAAAGAATAAATGAGAAAAAGAAAAAATCTATAGATGTTGGGAACCTACTATACAACTACCATAGCTATTAGACTATTTCGAAAAAATGTTAACCATTTATTTTAGCTATTATACTATTTCGAACAAAATTTTAACCATTTATTTTAGCTATTATACTATTTCGAACAAAATTTTAATTAATGGACAGAACAAAAAAATCGCGAATTGGAGAATAAAACTTTCGCATCGTCCTGGTTCGACTCGGACCGTCGGTAACGATACGCGGACGAGATAGGATCGTTCGTAAATTCCGAACGTCCGATAACAGCCACGTTGAGGCTGTCAACAAAAAAGAAGATGCTTCGCAAGACGATCTCAAACTTTCGCGGGGCCGAGAAAAAAATAACGAGGAACTTGCCATCCGAGAGCTCCTTAATTAAAAGAATCTGAATTATTATCCGACTAATCCACATGCTCGTAACGCGAAGAAATAGATAATGGAGCTTGAAGCGCCGAGCGGAATTTCACGGATGCTTGTATCGATTATTATTCATACGGGACGAGGAGAGCGGTAATAAATTAGAGTATCGGTACTGAGGTAGGCTCGTCGTAAAGAAATAATTATAATACGTGCTCTTGTGTGTTTCCAGCGGTAACCGCTGCGTAGTCTCACGCGAACGCTGTGTATATATTTTTTTCTCTCTCTTTCTCTCCCTACCAGGCTCATTATGCAACGGTTAACAATTACACAAAACAATTATTTCGCATGCCGGAGCATCTGAAACGTAACGCCCACTCGTATAAAACAGACCGGTTTTTTTTTTTAATACCGATGTGGGTGAATAAATATCGGTTACGTTTAAACATGCAATTTTTTTACGTTTGCCTACGTTATAATTAATTTCAGCAGATGGCATTAACCCCACGGCGAACGCACAGAACAATGTTCAAGCGGAGTTGGTCGGGGACTTTGACAATGCGAGCATCGGCAGCGGCAATTCGAATCTCAGCACAGGTGCTCTACAGGTCAGTAGATTTAACTTTAATTTTTCGGGTCACTGGAAAATCTTATTTTACCAACATTTAAATTTCCAATGACGATAAAATACCATCGGCAAAGTTGAACAATGAAGTTACCCGACAAGAAAACGATAATGATCGCATTTTTTTTTAACTAATGCATCGAAGAATGTAAATGTTCATAGCAACTGGATTATAATCAAAATTTCTGTAATCCGATTTCAGAGCATCAGGGAACAGATGGCCGTGTCGTTGGAGAGAATGAGAGAGCTCGAGGAGCAAGTGAAAGCAATACCGATGTTGCAGGTAAAGTTTTTTTTCCATGGGAGTGTATTAAGCTAGATTGTAAATTTAATCGCACGCGGCTGGGCGTCCGGAACGACTGTAGCGGTAAAGCCGGTAGCCAATCGGTGTCGAAGATTCTCCTCAGGTACGGGATCGTTCGGCCTTTACTAAACTTCCTCGAATAGCCGGGGGAATAACTAATCCCCGAAAGTTCCACCGCCCGACGACAGTAAACTGAAATTCATTGACCGGTTCTCGACGCTGGACGTTGAGTGTTGTGGCTGCTACCTGGAAAAAGAAACGTAGCGTTAGCACGTGGAAAAATTTCGTGACTGAGAGAGACCCTCGTGATGTCGCATTGGCTTGCCGTTCCCGCGACAGTTTGGTTGCTTCCCTCGTCGTCGCGCTACGAGGATTTTTTTTTTTTTTTTTTTTCAACGCGACTAACGAAATCGAAGCGCGTTATAGCTTTCAGTAACCGACTGGTACCGGCGGCGAATATAATTTTCTACAATGAGCGTAGCTCGATTGCGGAATCGCCAATCTATAATATCAAGCTGTTTATCATCAGGTCCAAGTCTCAGTGTTGAAAGAGGAGAAGCGTAGCCTTCAGCGGAAAGTCGAAGAGCTCAACCGTACGAGAACGCGGGACGAGGAGGCAGAGGCGCACAGGTATCGGAGTCAATCACTGTCCGGACAACGAAAGTACGACGAAAGCGCGAAGACAACTGCGGTACCGACGAGGGACATGGGAATAATGTGCGGCGTCATGACCAGAGACGTTGGCGTTTCCCATCAACAGGTAAGCGTGATCGCGCCACATTTGGAATTATATTCGACCCACGATAATGTAAAATTAACGAGTCACCAGTTCGAACGATTCCCTATACCCTCCAGTGTATTCAATTGGAACTTAAAGATCTTTTTGTTTTTTTTTTTCTTCAATTTCGAGAGCACTTAATTAATCTTATAATTCACAGCAACTTTCAGCCAGTTGTTAAATTTTTAACTTACAATGGCCTTGGAGTTAAAATTTGCACTTTCATGGAAATGAGATAATAATTATGATTTGCAATTTGTAGAACATAAAAAATCATTGGAAGTTCACTACGACGCGTCAAAAAATTTGTTATGCCGTGAATCATTTAAAACGTGAAAGCAGAGCGGTAAATGGAATTAGGAATAGTGTGAGAACGATGTTCACATAGCGAGTAAGGTCGGGTTAATCACTTTCTAACTTTCATCCTTCTCGACTTCTACACCCTATTACGACATTAATTTACAACGGTGAGCGCCACCCAGCTAATCTATTGTATAAGTTTCTCGGCGGGGCTCTTGAACAATAAAAGTTACATCCCAATCCACTTTCTCCCAGCAAAAATTTCAACCGAACCCATTTTCTGTATCAGGTTCGAACCCGCGACGTTGGAATGATAACGAGCACTCCGCTGCCGAGATCCAACGAGACGAAGAACTCTATCGTCGCCGGGACAACGCCGTTGAACAATAAAAGTTTCACGTCTTACGACACGCCGTCGATCACGAGAAGTCCGAGAAGATGCAACAGCGACGAGGAAGAAGAATTTGAACGAGATATGAGGAGAGAACAAAACGCACCGTCTCTCGGCAGACGTCCCGTGAATTTATCGAGTCTGTCGAGAAGAAAGAATTCTCTGAATCTCAGACAGAGTCCGATTAAGTTCGAGACAATACTTCCCGATGTGTTCTCGTACGGCGACCGAACGCGCTCGTCGTGCAAGGATTTCGGCACGAACACCGAAAAATCTAGTCCGAAGAGTCTCGAGCGCAGCGACTTCCGGTTCGAGGAAATCCTGCCGACCGTGTTCGACAAAAAGCCCGCGGGGAGCAAGCGTGAAGTGAGAACGCGAAATTTCGGAACGGAAACGAAGCTGAGTATGAGGGACGTTCAGACACCCGACGACATAGCTCTGATAGTCGAAGACGCGTTGAAAATTTATCGGCAGAGCATGACGAAAATTACGTCGACGAGGGGAACTCAGTGCGTCGAGGAAGCGCCGAGAGTGCCTGAGAAGAGAGACCAGCAGATCCAGGTCTCTGAGCCTTTCAAGATGAGGTCCAACGTCGGTGTTAACGTGAAGCCGAGGACCGCCGAGATCGGGACGGAGGTCGGTCCGGGGCCCGGAACGAGGTCGATAGCGGTAGGCCCGGATCCGGTGAGCACGCAGCCCATATCGTTGAATTCCATGAACTCGAGAAGTCACTCGTTCAACTACGGCGACACGAAGCCCAAGCGGAAGACGACAAAGACGGTCGGCGTCCTGACGGAGGGTCTCGTGAAAACTGCGGCGCGGAGCACCGACACTTCCGGTCTGGCCCCGAAGAAACGTGAGTTCGGTACTTCGCCGATGAAAAAAATCTTCGTCGACGTGTCCGTGGGTGACTCGCTGAAGCCGCACATCGCCATCTCCTGCGCTGCAAATTACTGCGACAATTGCAAAGAGACCATTAAAAATCTTGCCAGACAAATGTCCTCGAACAATTCGGATGTTAGCTGCAACAAGGAGAACGCCAACGTCGTGTCGAGGATACCGAGGCCCTCGCACATAAGTCTAAACACACCGGACTCCAGGAGGCAGTTCAAGAGACAGGACACCTACACGAAAATTCCAGCCTCCGGGGTCATCAGATATGACGCCGATAACAGGGATCAATACGAAACGAATAATCGGTAAGTCAGAGCGCTACATTATTTTTAAATATTCGCGTACTCTCCCCACCTCCCCCAAATGTAACCGATTTTCCGTTTTCTTATCTACGAACACGATACGGATATTTGTCGTAAATTATTTTTTCATCCCTCAGAGTCTACACATTGAGCTTCCTCTGTGAAAATATTCTGAATTAATTTTTTACTACGATTCATTAATATTCGAACGGTTGAAAAATAGCGGATCGTCAAATTTTTGCTCCTCACAAAACATGAATCACGTACGCGTAGGGTCGAAGCAATCGAAATACGAATTTTTCCCCACGTAGCTCAAACTCTCGCGCGTGCACGGTGAACCACAAGGGCTCGATGAGCATGCGCGAAACGGCAGCTGCACGATAATTCTATAGAATCGGGCAAGGGGCACCTGGACTCGATGTTCCAAGCGGAGCCAGCACAAAGCCGCTGGAGTTGTTACGCGCATGTTTCGTGCAACGCCAGGTTGTCTTCGGTTGTCCCCCGGAGTCTGTTTATCCTCGACGTTCGGTCGCACGCAATAGTTTTCCAACCTTTCGCGAATATTCCCGTCGGTCAGTGGTGCTGCACAACGAGAGATCTCGGACATGGTCGATGTTTAGTGTTGGGTTATCCGCATCCGTGAAAATTTCACCCGATGCTTCGACAGCAACAGTTCAGCTGTCGTATCTCCAATGGCACGGATATCATCAGAATCGAATCTCCTTGCTTTGCTGGTGAACGGTAATCCCATAGTTGATGAGTGACGTCAGCATACGTCATTCGTCGATGTAGCGGAGTGCGGGGTAAAACGTACTCCGTTCTCAATCTGCAATATAAAATTAATTATTAATGTTTGATCTACAAAAAAATGTATCTTGGATAAAAACTTTCTACAAAGTAAATCACTCGCAGAGACGATGCGGCTTTGGAGTAAAGCGTACTGCATTTTCGAGTTACAGTTTCATATTAATGATTAATGTTCTATTTATAAAAAAAAACGCAATTCGCAGATATTTTTAATTACCTTGTGAGAGATTGCTTTTTCGGGGTAATCGAGTGATCGATGAGATTTATGGACCGTGTTTCTGTTTTTCCTCCCGCCTCCAGGCTCCAGCAACTGGAAGCAGAGGACGATAGAAACCAGAGGAAGGAATCGAAAGATCCGATTATTCACGAGAAGGAGATCGACGCCGCGGAGAAGCACGCTCTGCCGGACTCGGCCCTGTTTCAGCCGATACAGGACAAGCCCCGGGAGAAGGTCGAGCCGACGAAGGAAATGCGAGCCGCTATAAAGGTCCTCAACGACAATCTCAAAAAATCACCGAGCAAGAACGTCTCGCATCAGACGAAAAACGCTACGAACGTTATACAGCAAGAATGGTTCAAGATCTCGAGCACCGCGACGGCCAATCCCCTCGACGTCGAGGACTATCTCGATTGCTTCGAGGAATTCTCGAGCTATCTGCTCGAGTACGTCGTCAACATGACCGACTCCAGCGGCAACACGGCGATGCACTACGCTGTCTCGCATGGCAACTTCGACGTCGTGTCGATACTCCTGGATTCCAAAGTCTGCGACATAAACAGGGCGAACGTCGCTGGGTACACCGCTGTAATGCTCGCCGCTCTCGCCGATCTGAGGAATTCGACTCACGCCTCCGTCGCCAACAGGCTCTTTCAACTCGCCGACGTTAATATCCGAGCGAAATTGGTAATTTTTTTTTTCCTTTCATCTATACCGTGCCGCTCATTTCGTATTACCTAATTCCCCATGTACACGGTAAAAAGAAAAAAGGTTTGTTACTTTGACAAACGTTTCTTGTCCACACGGCTCCAAAATGTTGTTCTCGACAGATTTTACAATTTTGCTCCATAACCGAATCCTACTTTTAAATAGACAAAAGACAAATTTTCGATGCTTCGAGGACGAGAAATGTTCTTCTAATGTACAAAGCTTTTTTACCGCGCAGAGCTAGTCGGCCAGTTCCCAAATTTAAAGGGGCTTGAAAATTGACGAAATTCTGAAGTAAAAAAATCTGAAAAAATAAAACATGAATTAATTTTTTTTATGCGACTACCCGTGTTGTCCCTCCGGGGTCAAACCGGCACAGAAGTTGTCTACATACCTGTTACCCTTCCAGCATGGACAGACAGCGCTGATGCTGGCCGTTTCGCACGGTCGAAAGGACATGACGCGGCTTCTCCTCGACGCCGGTGCAGCGGTGAACATCCAGGACGAGGACGGCAGCACGGCGTTGATGTGCGCCGCCGAGCACGGTCACACGGACATCGTGAGGCTCCTCCTGGCACATCCCGAGTGCGACTCCTCCATAGTCGACGTCGACGGCAGTTCAGCATTGAAGATCGCCCTGGAAGCAGGAAATCGTGATATCGGGGTACTCCTCTACGCGCACGAGCACGTTAATCGCGGCACGTCGCCGTACTCGTCGATGAGAAGAAGCCGAAGAGGTTCGAAGCCGACGACACCGACCGGCGCGTCGCCGTCGGCCCCGGTCAGCCCGGCACCCTCCCGAAGATTCAACTCCTCAACGATTTCTCTCAATACTTCGAAGTATTCAGGAAAGTAAAAAAAAAAATTGAAAAAAAAAATAATTACCGCGAGACATTATTATTATTAAGGGGAATCGTGGCGATTCTGTGATTCAATATATAGTAGCGTTGACGAGACAGAGAGATATTCGTTGTTTAGACATTGATGGTTTCGATTTTTCGAGATAGGGAAAAAGAAAGCGATAGAGAGATATGTGTATGAGGTGGAGAAAAAAAAATTGCATAAATTGTCGATTAACTATTGAATTATACAAGTACAGAGATTACCGTTCGGGAACAGTCGATATATATATATATACATTTTTTTTTTTTCGATGTAGAAAGAAGTTAATACAAACGGTGCTGCAGTTCTAGGAAAGAATTTAAAAAAAATGGGTGATAGCGTTTTGAAATTCGTCGAATCGTAGGTAACAAGCGTGTTTTTTAATATGTAAAAATAAATTATGAGTATATCGACTGTAGATGAGAAAAGGAAGAAAAAAAAACAACAAGTTCTCAAACTGATTAATTGACGTCTATTTTTCTACATACCTTTACTTTGTACTTTAACAGTTTTTTATGAAATGGCAAAGTTTCTCGAACGGATACAATAATCGGTTTAGTGTTGGTGAATGTAGAAATAAAAAAAAATTGTTTCTCTCTCAGTGAGAAAAAAGTTTTTTTTTTCTCTCAGGTGCTGAACATTGGAATTGAGTTCGATCGACTGTATTCAAGTAGCGTCCGGCTGACCGACCTGTTTTCATCTTTCTTTTCATAACTTCGTTTAAACGTAACAGTGAACATTCCAAAATGGGTACTATACAAAAAAAAAAATTTGTTTTTGTCGATAAAAATTAATAAATGAAAAATGAATTTAAAGTCTGAAGAGCAGATAGGCCTAAACGCATTGTCCACGCACGCACACACACACATTGGGGAACAAACAGAAATTCCTTGAAAGTTTCGTAGAGAAGGCAGCTAGACACGAATTATCGAGATTTTTTTTTTTTTCTTTTGAATTTGGAGGCCCGTTTGGTACGACCCGATTAGAAAGCGATCGTATAGCGAAAGTGTTAATGTTGTACACGGATATGTGTAAACTCGTGGTAGAGTATACAGTGTCTTATCTATACGAGAAATAAATTTCAAGAGTACGCGTTTATATATATATATATATATATATATATATATATGTGTACCTATATAATACGATACAGGTATATTGCGTTGAAACGATAGCGATTCGACAAGCATTGAAAGCGTCAACGAAAAAAAAAAAAAAAAAAATACAGTCAATTGAGAGAATGAGAGTAAATTAAGCGTCGTCTGTAGGTTTTTTTTCTCTCGGCTGCACGTAACCGTATGATCGTCGATCACCGACTTTATCTAAACTTTATTACGAGAGGGTTTGTGAATAGTTAATTAAGTTATTTAAGTTTCGACCCTCGACGTTCGATCGATCGAACGTTTCGGATGCTCGCGGAGCGTTATGGAGAACAAAAAGTAAATGAATGAAAAGATTAAGGAATAGAAATTTATGCCGATAAACAAAACATGAAAAACCTATACCCATTGTACGATGTTAACGAACGAAAATGAATGAATTATATATTGATCGTCGAGAAAGTGTTTGGGAATGAAAGATAAAACGATGTTTAGAGATCTATATATAGATGATAGAAAGGAAAAAAATGTTTTCTCATTGTTTGTGCCTTTACATGTAACATGTTATATGACTATTAATAAACGATGTGGCTGTTCGCACGCAATCGTCCATCTCATACAGTGTTGTTTGCTTTAGTATAAGTACGGATGTTTTTATTACCTTAATTAACAATTCGTCGACTCGAGAAACCGGTACAAGTAAATAAATAATAGTGAAGAGAGGAGCCCGCCTGGCTGGCGAGTTTGTTTTCACTGTTCTCGCTTTCAGCTCTTGGCAAATTCTGACCGGCGAGCGCATGCGCAGTCCGTGAAACTCGTTACAGAGGGCGCTCATGCGCCCATTATCAGCTGATCCCCGCTCCACGATATTTCGTTCTAATTGCAACTCGCTCATCCGCATTCGGACAGTTGTACTGGTCTAGGAGTAACCTGGACCGTATTATCATACAAAACACGTCAATTTGACAAGTGCATTTTTCCGGAACGCTCGATTATCGCGACAAAGTAGCAACTGCCGTCCAGTGTCGAAAAATGTTTCGGGAAAGTTAATTCTCGATTAAACTGGAGTCGACTACAATCTTTGGCCCTCCGGAGAATGAATATCTAGTTTTTCTGCACATCGAGGAACCCGGTTGAGTCACAACATCGTCAGCAAGATGAGGCGTTCTAATTCGGGTGAGCGGGGTGAGCCTTACAGACGTTCGACAAAAAGACCCAACGAAAAATCTCGTAACTCCGACAATCTAATTCACAGCTGGCTACAGCTACGAGCCCTTGCCGAGCACGTCGCACGATCCCCTGGAGGAGGAGAACGAGCGGATGGCCGAGGATCTTCAGGGCAAGGTTCACGCGCTGAAGTCTTTGTCCATCGACATCGGAACGGAAATAAAATACCAGGATAAAATGCTTGGCGACATGGTACAGTTTTGGCATTCGCAATAATGCACGCAGCAGGATTACCAACATTTTTGTTCTTCCGGCAGTCTTTATCTTTTTATTTCCTTTCAGGACGAAGACTTCGAGCGAACCAGCGGATCCCTCACATCCTCTGTGTCCCGAGTAATCAGAATGGCTAAGGCCGGCCACAACTACTACATTCTTTATCTATTTCTATTCTCAATAGGTGTATTCTTCGTACTTTGGATAGTGTTGAAATTTAAGTGATTCGTATAGAAAAAAAAAAGCAAAAACCTACATGTGGAATGTAATTTATAACGAGATCGATCGTCGTGTCTTCTGGTCGATAACGATATGCGGGTATGTACGAGATGGGGCGTGTAAATAAATTATTTTTACCTTAAAAATTGCATTTTTTTTTTCGTTCGTTTACCTCGCTAATACCCGTGACACGTGGCACTGACTCACGTGACTCCACGACGTTGCTATGGCGACCCACCGAGCGCCGAGGATGGTCCGCGAGACGATTGGCCCAGATCAGCTGATGGTCCGCTCACTCCGCTCGTCGATCCTCGCTCATCGTACAGAAACTTAAATTCTTCCAAGGATGACGGAAGCGCAAGATTCGGAGCTGGCGAAGCTCTTCGAGGTGACGAAATGTGACAACGATATATTGACTGTCGGGACAACCGTGGACACGGGTATTTGATCATCATCGAATTTCGACGTGTCGAATTTGTACGATCGACGCTTAACCTAAAATGTGCGTCTCTGATTTTTGGGACGATGTTTCGCGCAGGACTGGAGTGGCAGGCCGTCGACGAGTGCAGACAAAAATTGGACTCGGGCATTCGCGTTGTCAAGGAACGCGGCAAGATATTCTTCAATGTTTCGCTGGGTGATTTTTACAAGGTACGGAAATAATCCTTCGTTTGTATTTGTTTCGGAAACACGAGTGTGCGCTCTCCGTCCGTTGGGAGCTGAAGTAAGGCTCATTAGCGGCATTTTTGGATCGACTAATTTTATTCCATTCTTCCAACAACTCATCAATGGCGATATTTTTGAAAAATCTGCAAAATATTATGAACTAATTTTACCACTTTCATGGTGTCCAGCAATCCTCGCAATTGTTTAATTACGATGTTTTTTTTTTTCTCAACCAGGTGCAAGAGATGCGATCTATCGACAATATATTTATAGTCGGCGACGTGCGTAAATTTCCGTTCACCTCGTCCGACCGAGAGTCGGATCTTCTTCTCGTAAAGAGGGCCGTTATAGAGGATATGAATCTCGAAAAATATTTGAACGCTTGGAGAGCGGTTACGCGCTTTCCCGGCAATGTATATCCAACGGCGGACGAATGGAAGAGAGCTGTGGAGTATTACCAAGTCGGTGGCAGGGAACAGGATGGTGCTTGCAGTAAGGGCCGAAAACGTGGCTGTGATCCGTCTCTCGCCGAGGATCACAGTGTTCTGTCTTACAGGGTAACGTGCGAAAGAACCGGCAAACACTCATTCGAATCCAGCCAAGTCGCGACCGCGGTTGGCGGCGAACTTCAGGACAAATACAACTGGATCGTTGACCTCACTATGTATCACCTGGAAGTTGTTTGCAAAGTCACACAAGGTCCGTCATTCAATTAATCCATTACAGCATGTTATTTATTTAAAGTAGATAGATAGATTCGTTTATACCCTCTTTTTTATAAAAAAAAACACACATTTTTTACCATACAATTGTTTGATCAAGAGATAGTGACAATAAATATTGGCAATATTTATAGATGAGATGGTGCTGAATCTGCGAGTCACTCACGAATCCAAGCATCGAAGAAATATCACCTACTTCGGACCTACCACACTCCGGGCAACGGTCTGTTACAATCTTCTGAGACTCGCGCACCCGAAAAGCGGAGATGTAATAGTCGATCCAATGTGCGGCGGTGGCTCGATTCCCATTGAGGTGAAATTTACGTACAGCACACGGGCCAAATTTCGGCACACAGGATGACCATTAAATTTGACCTTGGCAGAACTTCGATTTCAATTTCGATTTCACTGTTAATTCCAGTCCGTCTAACGATAAACTTAATTCGCAGGCAGCCTTGGCATTTCCAAAAACGTACGTCTTGTGCGGGGACAATCACGAGAAGGCGGTTGAGAGAACGAGATTGAATATCGAAGCGTTGCCGCAGAGGCACAGGACTGACCTGCTCAAGTGGAGCGTCGGTAAGCTGCCGTTCAAGGACTCCAACATCGATGTATTCGTCACGGACATGGTGCGCAAAGATGCGATCTTCATTATTTACGAAACGTTCACTTCGATCGAATAAATTTAAAGAATAGTTTGTTCGCAGCCGTTCGGCAAAAGAAGTGGAACGATGTCGGACAATAGAGTCCTCTACAAAACGTATCTAATAGAAATGGCGCGGGTCGTTCGGCTCAACAACGGCCGCTTGGTTCTCCTGACGTACGATCGACGCAGTATCAGCGTGGTGAGTTTATTGAATCTGACGAATTTTCACTGTATCAATCGGGCTTGTCTGTTCGACGGTGAATCGTTATTGCAGGCTCTTCAGGCGTCGAAAGACTTGTTCCGCGTTAAGAAGATGCTGGGGGTCAACATGGGCGGTTTAAATGCTGCAGTTTATGTTCTGAAACGAACGAACTTGACACACGAACAATTTCTAACGAGGCCAACGGGAAAGTCTTCCAACAGAGAAGCTATTGTACCGGAAACTGCCGATGACTGATCGACGCGAAGAAACACACCGGCCGTTCCCGCCTGCCACGATCTCGGTCGGCAATAAAAACTGTAATGCAATTTTTTTTTTTCAAGGGTAACGAAAGCTTCTAGTCAAATGAAAGTAGGATTCGGCCGCGTCCATCAGCCTCGCAGTGGAATTTTATTTCTCTTGGATCACTAAGTTTCATTACAATCGAAAATAATTGCATTACAGTATTTGTTACCGACCGCAGTATGACACTTCACCTTGAACCATTAGCTCGCGTATTTTGTTAGTTTTTTTTTTTTTGTAATAAAAAGTAAACGAGTTTGCAGAGCGTAAAAATAGTGTTTCAGAGTGTAAACTTCCCTCCGCTCGTTTCCGTGGTAATTTTTAACGATGCAAATTACCTACTGAAAGAAACTCGACGGACGAATAATTTCTAACAGGGATAAATTCCTTTCGATAAACGAGCGGCTGAAACGAAAACTGACGACGGATTGTAATTGAGAGATGGGACCGCAACGTTTCGTGAATTTCGTTTATGACGGTAGCAGTTGAGTTAAAAAAAAAAAAAAATTTAAGAAATTTTACAAGAAAAACTTTCTTCTGCTCGTCTCCATCGCGTGACGACGTCCCTGAATTATCCACTCGTATTCTCCGTGCTTGCTGTCGAAAGTCCCGTGCTGCATAGACCTCAGTTTCAGAGTGAATCTGGGTCCAAGTTCCCTGAGCCTTGGCTTCCCCGTTGTGAGATTGAATTCGTATCTGAATAGGAGAAATATATTTAAATTAATCGCATGTCCTATATGAAATTTTATTTTTTATGGTCCTGTATCTGATACCGATTATATTTGTAAACGGCGTTTTCCCGGAAATCAATTTCTCGTAACTTCCCATAAATAAATTAACAAATTAATTAATTAATCAAGGTGAATCAAGGATCAAGGATCGTTTGGATGAGTTAAAAAAAAAATGTAGCTGTTCGGTCTTCTCTTCAGATGGTTTACCTGTGATGCCTGAAGAAAATGTAATCTCTCTGATTGTGAAAAGTCACTGCTCTTCGACCCTTGAATTCTGGCTCGTAATGAAACAGCGCTCCAAGCATTCTGCCGACGGTGTGTCCGAGGCGAGTAGTAAAATTATTCAGAACAACCTCCGGACGATGCTCGGTTATCTCCTTGTGATTTCTCTTGAGCTCCGGCGTTATCTTGACATTGCTGAGTTTGAATTGAGCGGTGGGTCCGTCTGGTAAGTGAATAACGAGCATTCCATCTGTGAATCAATGCTCAGGAAAAATACCGCACAAAAAATGCATTTGTGGAAACAAAGAACCAAAAAATGATAATACAACAAAAACATGAAAAATAAAAAGGATACTGGGCTGCGACCTGTTTTCGTTGATGACTATCAAATCCGTGAATCCCTTGGCCACGGCCGATTTTACCATTTTTTTAACGCCCGAACGATTGCGATAAAGCGATATAGAGTTCGGTATTATTCTCGTCAATTCCCTGCCGAATATTCTCGTTTTTCTTACGGGATTGTCGGCGTAAGTTATGAGAACCTTCGGCTCGTAGTCGTGTCTGTAGTATGCCGCGAATTCGTCGTTGTCGAATTCGAGTTTTACCTCGGCGTTCTCCTCGTCGTCGAGTGCTCCCTGTATCGTCGTCTCGTCTTTTTCCCTCAAGCTCTCGATCGTGTGGGGAACTTTCTTCGGAGCGCCTTCCTTTATCCTCTCCTTTCTCGATTCCTTCTTTGCCTTGTTCTTTTCCCTCTTGAGCTTCTGAGCCTTGAGGTGCCTCACGGCTTTGCACTTTATGTGATTGAAATTGCTGTCCGAGGGAAAGCGTGTTCGGTCGGTTTTGCTACCCTCGGTTGTTTCACCCTCGTCCTCATCCTGTTTCACTTCGCCCTCGTCGTTCTTCGGCTTCGGACGACTCAAGGGATTCTTGCGCAACGTCTTGATCTTCATTTTTTAAAATAAATTTAAACAAGATTTTAATTTCACTTATTTGCCGGACGTTTAATATCTGCGATACTTAGGTTAACCCGACGCACATGCAACGGCTCACGTGTGTTGATTTCGTTGAATGTTGAATCTCCAGTACGCCGTCTGCGGCAGCACCGAGGAGCGGTCGTGCTCATCACTTCCCGTCACTCGGTTATGATCGGAAGGCGGGAAAATTTAATTTGTGTAAAGTTATTTATGAAAACTGCAAGTCCGAAATCATAGCGTTCCATACGCTATAATTTCGATATAGCGTATGGCGTTCCATACGCTATAATTTCGGACATGGAGTGGAAGTGAAGATTTCGAAAATCCTAAATCACTGTCATACGCATTCCCATGATTTCGGCTTTCATGTCATATTGAAGTGGAATTCAGAAAGTTGCCCTTTAGACATCGGACAGCTTATAGTTACCATTCGGGCGGACATATGTAACTCATTTGGATGACTTTTTCGTACCAGATGTCTTTTTGCTACTTGGGTATAAGATTGGCACAAGCGAACAATTCCGCTCCAAAATGGTAAATACAATTGTTTGCAGTCTTTAATTAGATCAAGCAATTCTGCAAACCAGTGGAAACAAATATTGATCAGTCGACCCGAGTGCAAAGCGATAACGATAATCTTGTCGTTATCGCTTTGCACTCGCAGAGAGATCGCAGTGTATCGTTCGGAAAAAGTCCGGCAACTTGACTCCAGTGTTTGACAGTTAAACATAGCCGAAAGATGCAAGGAGAGTCCGAACAGAGCAAATATTTGGACAGTGTCCTGAGAGACAATTTTGTCACGGCTTGCCGAGCTGGATACATCACCGTTAACGGCATTTGTCTGCCGCAATATTATAGCAAATTCGAAGATGCTATAGAGAATTTTCAAGTACGAGACGACGATGTATGGGTCTGCATTTTTTACCCCTCTCTCTTCATCGCTCATTTTCCTACTTCCTCGAGAGTGTAATATTGATGCAAGCGAACAATTCAGATTTTAATAGGATCAGTCGACTCTGCAAAACAGAGGAAAGAATTTTTGATCAGTAGACCCGCCCATAGTGTCGCGCATGGTGTCCAGCGGTCCTTAAAGTCCTTTAAGTCCTGAAACGGTCCTTGAATTTGGCCAGTTCTTGAAAAAGTCCGGGAATGTCCTTGAATTTCACTTAATGTTCTTGAAGTTTTTATTTCCCCGCAAATTTGAGTGAGATATTGATATTGATATTGATATATATATATATATATATATATATATATATATATACGCTCGTGCATCGTGAGTAATTTTCTTTTTTTCTGAATTGATTCCAACGTCATCGAAAACGATTATCGCGATATGCATATTTTCATTTTTTTTTAAACGTCTCCCAACACAATCTGGTAATGTCCTCGAAATTGTTCTTCAACGTCCGTGAATTTCGTACGGAATTTTCAATGGCGACTGTGTCGCAATTAGGAAATATTTGCGATAGCACTGCACATGTCGCAAATATTCAAACAACGTCCCTTTCGTTGCACTTGTCCACATAAGCGAGTGTAAAACGATAACGATAATCTTATCGTTATGCCGTTTATGTGAATCCATTTATCTGAACGAGTGGTCGCCGACCGCGAGTGTATCCATCGTTCGGAGAAAGAATGGGCCATTTGACTGAAGTGTTTGGACAGTTAAGCATAGCGGAAAGATGCAGGGAGATTCCGATGTGAGCAAATATTTGGATAGCGTCCCGAGAGACAAATTTGTCGCCGAAGGCCGAGCTGGATACATGAGTGTCAACGGTGTTTGTCTGCCGCAATGTTATAGAAAGTTCGAAGATGCTATACAGAATTTTCAAGTACGCGACGACGATGTATGGGTGATAAGTTTCCCAAAGTCTGGTATGTAATTTCCCGTTTATGATAAAAAGTATGAAACACATAAACTTAAGTTAAAATCGCGACTATTTAAAATCTTGCAACAAATCTCGAACTTCTTTGCACAGCATTAATTTTATTTCTTTTGTTAATTCGTCGCCGGATATTTAGGTACGACTTGGACGCAGGAGATGGTATGGTGCATCGCCAACGATCTCGACTTCGAGCGGGCCAAAGTTTCTTTACTTGAGAGATTTCCGTTTTTCGAGTAAGTTTGATCTTTGATATTCACAAATATAACGTGAGATATTGTAAGAATAAGGTCGATAATCGTTTGTTGCAGATTCTCGATGTTCCACAATTACATGCCGATAACTGTGGACAATCCTGGACCCGAAGTACCTGAGTACGCAATGGACAGTGTGTCCTACACGAATAAGCTGCCGAGTCCGAGATTCATTAAATCTCATTTGCCGTATGATTTTCTGCCGCGACAGATTCGCGACGGTACGAAAAAACCGAAGATCGTTTACGTAACCAGAAACCCCAAGGACACGTGCATATCCTACTTCCATCATTCCAAACTTTTTACGGGCTACGAGGGAGATTTCGATGATTTTTGCAAACTCTTTATCGATGGCAAAAGTTAGCAACGATAGATGAAATTTGATAGTAATTTAAGCTGCAACACGGCATTTATTGATGTTTCCTTTCTTTCTATACTAGTTGGATATGCTCCGTTTTGGAAGTATGCGCTTGGATATTGGAGTCGGAGATACGATGAAAATATGTTGTTTCTCACTTACGAGGACATGAAAGCCGTGAGTCGGTGATTTGCTTGTAATCAAATTTTTTAATACTAACGAGCGCCAATGAAAATTCTTCAATGCGACAGGATTTAGAGTCGGTGATACTAAAGGTCGTCGATTTTCTCGGGAAATCTGTCGACGGTGTCTACGACAGTAAAAACGTCGAGATGTTGCTGAACCATCTGAGTTTCGAGAGCATGAAAGCGAATCCGGCTGTGAATTACGAGTCCCACGTCGATAGTCTAAAGGCATTAAAAATGACTGGCCCGGAGGGATCTTTCATGCGAAGTGGCGAGACGGATCAGTGGAAGCAGGACATGACTCGCGAGATGATCGATATCTTTGACGAGTGGATTTCGCAGAATACTCAAGGAACTTGCCTTGAGTCGCATTAATGAAAAAAAAAAAAAAAAAAAACGAATAAAAATCTAAGGTAAACGAAACATAGAATTCACCTAGATATTTTTTATCCCTCTTTCTTCATCGCTCATTTTTTCGATAGATATTTGACCGTGGATACGAGATTAAAAGTCTTTGGCACTTTCCGCCTGTATTGCCAATACGCTCGAGTCTCTCTACAAGCAAACGAGAGAAAATTCCGCGAGCGTCAATTACGCGCGTCTTTCACGGCCCGCAGTTAAAATGTATTTCTAACATGACAATGATGAAAAAAAAAGTCGTAAAGCAAAACGACTATCAGCCTTGTCCGCGTGGGAGTAAAAAGCGTATTGAGCAAAAAGAAAATCTAATGAAAAATAATTGGTCACTGGTGCGAGGCGTGTCGCGAGGTCGCGCAGGTAATGTGCACCGAGGACTCGGCCTGGCTATAAAACAATGTAAACGGGAGCGCGGAGTCGATAGTCCGCCGCATTGCGTGAAACACAGTTCGACCGAACCAATCGATTCAGGATCGATGGAAACAATAACGATAAGATAACCGTGATCGCGGGGGTGTTATTATCTCGATTGCTCGTTGCGAATAATCGATCGGTTGATTGAGTTATTCGGACAAAAAATCCACTGTCGAAAGATGCCAGGAGAGACCGAAGAGAGCGAATATTTGGACGGTGTTCTGAGAGAAAAATTCACCAACGATTTTCGTACCGGATACATCAGTGTCAATGGTGTTTTTCTGCCACAATATTATCAAAAATTTCACGATGCGATAGAAAATTTTCAAGTCCGCGACGACGATGTATGGGTCTGCAGTTTTCCGAAAACTGGCAAGTAAATTTTAGTTAATTAAATACCATGTTTATTGTCATTTTTTTAAAGTTGCAAAACGTTAATTCTAATCTTGCGAACTTATGGAATTAATTTAATTAATTTTCGTTAATCCGCTTCCGTTCCGTTCCGTTAATCTAGGTACAACTTGGACACAGGAGATGGTATGGTGTATCGCGAATGATCTCGACTTCGAGCGAGCCAAAGTTCTTTTATCGGAGAGGTTTCCGTTCCTCGAGTAAGTTTCATATTTTCTATAGATAAATAAACGTTAAAAAATAAATAAAGAATTGCCGCTGTAAGGTCTCCAATCGTTTGTTACAGTCACTCGATACTCTTCGATTACACGACGTTATTTTCGCAAAATCCTGATGTTGACTTTCCGGAGTACGTAATGGACAGTGTGTCCTATGTGAGCAAACTGGCGAGTCCAAGATTCATTAAATGTCATTTGCCGTACGTTCTTCTACCGCGACAAATCCGCGACGGTACGAAAAAACCGAAGATCGTTTACGTAACGAGAAACGCAAAGGACACGTGCATATCTTACTACAATCACTGCAAGCTTCTGGAGGGCTATCAGGGGGACTTTGACGATTTTTGTCGCCTCTTTATCGCTGGCAAACGTAAGTCTCGCGAACGATGAAATTTCATCGTAACGGCTACGAGAATTTATTGTTAGTTTATTTTTACTTAATTAATTTTTTATATTATATATGTATATTTATTTTTAGTTTGCTACGCGCCGTTTTGGAAGCACGTGCTTGGATTCTCGAGACGGAGAAACGATGAAAACATATTGTTCCTCACTTACGACGCCATGAAAGTCGTGAGTGCGAGATTTTTTTAGATTTTCTAAATGAAATTTTTGAGTAATAAAAATGTTAATGAAATTTCTATAATTTTTTCAGGATCTTGCGTCGGTAATACGAAAGACCGCCGATTTTCTTGGTAAATCCGTCGACGGTGTCTACGACAGCAGCAACGTTGAGATATTGATGAAACACCTCAGTTTCGAGAGCATGAAAGCGAATCCGGCTGTGAACTACGAGGAAGCTGTCGATATAAATAAGAAATACAATCTCGTGGAAGCCGATGGAGTTTTCATGAGAAGTGGCGAGAAGGACCAGTGGAAGCAGCAAATGACTCGAGAAATGATCGATACCTTTGACGCGTGGATTTCCCAGAATAATCAAGATTCTGGACTTGCATCGCAATAAATGAAAAAAAAAAAAAATAATAATGAAAATTCATGTCAAATGGGATATAGAAATGATCGAATTAGCTACTATCCGCCCTTTATCACCTATTTTTTCAATGAAAAGATAATTACGATCGGTGATTAAAACCGTTCACCATCTGCCAGTTATTTTAGTCCCACTTAAATGTGGTATAACATTTTTTATCAACAATCGGTAGTTTATCTTGGGCAACAGTCTATCTCCAGGAAAGTTGCACATCGCAGCTGTCGGTAGCGTTGCGACGCGATTCGAGTGAGCCGCGGTAGTGCAAACTCCCATCGCCTCGATGGAGTTACCTGCGTAAATTTAACAATCGCGTCCCACTTCATAAAAGTCGATCAACCTATTGTTATTATATAATCCGTCCTATCGGCACATAATCAATTCTTATCCGTTTCGAATTCAATACTTCCCCCCACCCTCCATACTTCCCCACGTTTGTTTTTCCATTCGCGTAAATATTAATCCTCCGTTATACACGATACGAGTATCAATCCCGTTTCATTTCGAAGATCAAAATCAAATTAATTTTCGTAATCCCTGAAACAATAAATCCTCCCAATAATATCGTTTAAATTGAATGAATACATATGGAAACTCTCGATTCGTATTATTTGTCAATTAATATGCCAATTTTCAATCGCGTTATATATATTTTTCTTTCAAATGCTAAAATTTAATAAAATAAAATTAGAATTTATATTTTTTAGGAAGGTAGCGCCGCAATGCTGGTTGCTGAATCGCGCGCCTCCGTAACGAGAATAGCGTAGTATTCGCACGGTATAATTCTGAATACTGTCGACGGATCGTTTGACTGCTCCCTCTCCTTTCGTTTCCAGCAATAAACGACCGATAATAAACTAAACGAGAGAAATAAAAAGTCCCTCGTCGGCGTTATATGACGTATATATAGTTATACCCCGTCCACCGGAAGAAACGAGAAAAAAAAACAGAGGGTGAATTTTCTCTCTGCATGGAGGACGGCGCGCGAGAGTCATCGCGGATAAGGGCTATGCAAATACGCGTTGTGCGTTTTAATTAAAATTCTACGAGGTCGTTTTGTTGGCGGCGCGTGCCAATCGTCCCAGGGCATTGCGTTCATCCGATTATACCGCAGTCCCTTCAGCACTCAGTTATTATTAAATAAGATAAACTTACGAGGAAATAAAAATAAACGAAAAATCACGGAGCCACCTCAAAGTGTAATTTCTTCGATGGAAGAGAAAAAAAAATCTAACCGATAATGCATATCGCTGCTCCGTTTTAAAGAAATCGACACAGAATCTAAAAAAAATCTAAGTATTAAAATTTAAATGCATACATTTAAAAAAATTTGAAATGTTAAAATAAAAAAATTGAAGAATTTAATTAATTTCGGAATTAAATTAAAAAATTTCTCAACCGATGTTTTTGGCTCTACAAGTATCTCCTGGCAGTGTTTGGCACGATCCGGAGATAAACGAGTGGGTTTTTTTTATTGATCTATATATGTACTCGAGTACATTCCACGGTGAGTGGATTATCATTAATGCAAAGGCTAATAGGCATTGCGTGCCGGATGGTTGGGGATACAATGGATCCACTCTAGAGATACGAGAACAATACAGTCGGTATCGTCATGTTGGCTCGATTTTCGACCGCTTTTAAATATACCTTGAAAATCTCGTTGATCGTTCAAACACACAAGATCTAGTTAGTGGCTCGTCGGTCGGACTGCTGAATATTAACGGGATAAAGAAGCGATCTAATTTTCATAAATTAATATCAAATGCACGCTCCACTTAAGGGCATCTGTAATACCATCAGTCGGTAACGTATAGCTGTCCCTATTTTCTCTCAGACCATTCATATTTCGGACGGAAGGGAATTGGGTTCTCGTTCGTTATACCAATCGCCTACGAAATCCTGTTTTCCTTTCTTTTCAAAAATATTAAGAGCCTCGATGAAAATAGGGAACACGATTTGTTACCGACCGAGCGCGGGGTCGTTGGACGGAAGGATGTTTCGCGTGACCTCGATACGTTTTGCGCCGTTCGTAACCCTATCGAATAGAATTCAACGCGGTCATGGGGACCAATCGGGAGGGGGCAGTCGGTATGCGATATCTAAATTTTTTCTCTCAAATATCGGTATTTTCTTTTTGACCGGCCGATACTGGCTCGCGGTACGTGCGCGTTTTTCGTATACCCGTGTTCCGATGGTTAACCTGACATTTTTGGAATTCCAGACGGAGCTAACTATCGGCAGATAATCCGCATGGTTTCCGATGCGGTTGGAAGCGGAATGGGCCAGAGAAGAAAATTACGAAAGGAGTAAGTCAATGAAAATAGAAGTTATGATTATTAAAAAATAATTCTATATCTCAGCGTCCGATATAAATTTATGCACGATAAAAATTGCGACTAACAAGCGAATATTTTTGTACTCCATCGTAAACGCTACAAACTTCCTCTTTGTCGAAATTTCCCAGAGCTCGTAGTTTCCGATTTACAAGGTCTCGAAATTTTTGCCAATGAGCGCCGTCCGAGCGCGTCAGCGCGGCGTCTCATTGGTCGAATCTCCGACCGCCGGTAACTCGGTAACCGTGGATCGAGTTGCGAAATCTGCCCGAGAAAAGATTCTTTTTAATTCAACCGTTAATACGATATCACATTTACTTTTCGCTTAATTATTTTCGACACCCTCGGATTTATTCGAGGCAAAAGCGGTTCGGGTTTAACGAACGAGCAGACGGACGGGGATGAAAGAGGAAGGATAGGAAAGAGGATAGAGAGTAGGCTCGAGTTTTCCAAAAGCTTTACGAGGGCGTCCCAGCGTGATGTGGTTCGCGCGTTGCGCGCGGGGAGCGCGTTACCGCATAGGACAGGGCGGGCGCAGAGGTAGCCGGAAGAGTAGTAGTACAGAGGAGTCAGTTCGACGGCGACGCCGGAGCGAACGAACCGACACCAGCAGGACGTGCCTTCGTAGCTCTCACGATCGTACACGTCGATCTTTCGATTTTCCTTCCGCGACTCGCGTCACGCCGCAATACACGAACACAAAACAAACGAAAAACAAAAGCACCAACAAAATTTCTCTCGTCACAGTCGCCACTCGATTCTTCTCGATCTCTTACGCTATATCTCCGCTTCTACTTTTTTCCGCTTAAAAAAAAGGAAAACAAAACCATTAAAAAAAAAAAAATCGCAGCGAGAGTATAAGAATAGAGAATAAGAGGTTAACTCGTCGGTCGGCTCACGCGGTCACCGACAGCGAGAGGGACAAAGGAAAGGAGGTTACAGACACGGAGAACGAACGAGCGTCAATCGAAGCCGTTCGATTGGTCGAACCGACTTTACCCGACAACAACAGAAAGAGACGATATTTAAGGTCACTTTAGTTTTTTCTCACGGACAGAGAGTGCGACACGGAGATTCGACGCCAGATGCGGCTCGATGTATCGATGATCGCTCTGTAGAGGACACGAAATTGAAACAAAAAGGTGTGTGTCGAAGCGCGCGGGAGGTGAGAAACTTTGGCAGCGGCGGAGTGTGCTAGGCGCGGTCCCATTCGCTCTGGACTCTCCAAGTAAACGGGAAAACAAACAAAAAGAAATCGGACGTTCGGTTCTTGCAAATAATTTGTAATCCGTGAGAATATAGCGTGAATCAAGAAGGTGGCTAATTGAAGATTTTAACAACCGGAGAAACAAGCGTTTTTCGACGATTCGAGTGATTAAAAAAAAAAAAATCGCGACTGTGTTTAGTTATAAAACACAAAGTGCACGATCGCGGGAAACGGACTCGAGTAATACAAGTAATAAAAGTTTTAAAAAATACACAAAATCGGTTCGAAGGAAGTTGAGGCGAAAGTGGAAAACCGGAAGGGACGAGTATCGTTGGTAAAACAAGATTGAAGATACCTCGGGTTTAAATAAAGGGTGTGATATAACGCAAACGGGACCACAATGGCGTTGAGGATGATCGCATCGACGCGAATCAACATTATTTCCACCCTCGTCGTCGTACTCGTTCTATGCATCGGTGAGCTTTCAACAATCTTCTCAAGGCTTTCCTTCGTTTTTTTTTTTCTTTTTCTTTAAGACTTCAATTATTTTTTGTCATGTTTTTTTCTTCGTTCTTGATGAGATATCGACTCCTAGTATAACTGTAGGTTGCCGCTCAAATCTATTATTAGTTCAATCTGTTATGTACCGAGAGTCCTCTGGGGTAGTCGCGGACGGAACAAGGTCGATCGATCAATTTAATTAATCGTACGTCTAGTCTTACTGCCAGCTGGAAGGGTAGAAACGTTCCAGCCTCGCTTCAATTTTTCACTGTCGGCGCGTCTTGCCACACTCGCTTAACACGATTACAAAAGTTTATTTGAGTTTTGATTAAACGGCGCTTCGTCAAATTATTCGCCAGCACTCGCGTGATCGTTAAGCTTTTTTTTCTTCAATATTTTTTTTTTTCAACATAGGTACAAGTGTTTGAAAAATTTATATGATTTATGCTCGTACCTGAGCCTCGCAATGTTGTCGAAAAAATTGCTAACTTTCGTCGAACAATATTTGAGCTTTGGCCAAATTGATTTTTTTCTTTCACGTAAATTTTTTTCTGTCTCGACTTACGGTATCCGACGTGAAATTTTCGCGTAGCTGCTTAGAGAGTCTAGCTTTAAGCGTCCCCTTGATAAACGAATTTGCGGTTGCGGTACTCGAGTGGAATACCGTTGTCGGACCATCCGCAGGGCTAACAAAGAGCCACTCGCTGCGTTTACGAGCATTCACTGGTTGGTTAACTACACGGCCGACAAGTAAACGAGATAAACATAAAATTTTACACGCAGGGGCGGAGGTCGAAACTCCTCTCTCATAATTTTACTGGCTGGCTTGAAAGTTTATGTGAAATTTTATAATTTATGAGAATTAAAAATTTTAAAACTAAGTTTGTCCGCGAGCTTCGCGAGGAAAGCTTGCGGGTACGAATTTAATGAAAATGTCAGGATCGCAGCGGAAGAGTCCGATATGCAATGTTTTAATGACTGTTTACTTGAGAGGATACCGTTGGAACTGTGGGATTGTTTTCTCAAGCAGAATGAGCCCAATGAGACAATGCATTTTAGCGAAACGTTGCGAGAAGCGCGACGTCGCATTGTCGTTCTTGTACACAACCGCGGAGAAATAATATTATGTATAACAGGGACGGTAGGAAAATGGGGAAGCAGCTTTAGGTGGATAGCAGAGCCTCCGGTGCCTGTGCGCAACGTAAATGTAATTCATGTTCGCTTTAGCCACGGATACGTACAACAGAAAACGACCGCAAAGTGAAACCGGCGTGGGGCGTATTGCACAGTTAATGGGCTCGAAAATAATCTCAAAATAAATAAATTTCAATCTTCGGTTTAATTTTAATCCCGGATAAAATTTTTGTATTAACCAGCATTTTATGTGTGTGTTCGTGCCGAACGACTTTTCTTTTTTTTACGTAAAAAAAAAGCCAATATTTATGCGTCCAAGCGAGCGTCGAATTTATTCGCGTTCCATCGAATTAATTTTTTTTTTTAAACTTCTCGTTATTTCGAGAAAACGACTCCACGAATTTTACTCTCCGAGCATGACGAGGAAATAACCATTCGAAGTTCACATTGCGTTACTCGAAAAAATCGCAACATTTTATTAAAATCGATTGCATTGAACGAACAAAGAAATTATTTATGCGCAAACATCGTGATAGAACAACCTCGAAGCACATACAATGTGCAATTGTCATTGCCCATCGTACGCAGTACAAAAGCGTTGGCACGTGTAACAAGCGTTTCTTATCCTAAGATCCAGTTTTCTCTTTCTTGTTAATTTGCTGCACACTGTACGGTTAATAGAGTCGAAATAATCTTGAAATGAGTAAATTGTCATTTTTCATTCATTCTAATAACATTGTATCTTTCTGTGCCGTCAAACCGAGTTTTTCACTTTTTAGAGAAAAAAAAGTACGTATTAATGTATTGAAGCGAGCTTCGTATATTATCGTGTTTCTTCGAATTTTTAATTTCAAACTTCGCGTTATTCCGGGTGAACGAATTTTGCTCTCCGAGCTTCCGTTATCTTCGTAGCAACACAGCGAAGAGATTGAATCCCCGGAAAGCCAAATTCGTCGAAGGTTCCTTCTGAATCACCAACGAAAGTTCGCACAAAAAAAAAGTCTCAACATTTTATTGCAATCGTAGAAGTTACAATCACACCGTAAAAAGAAGAAGTCACTTTATTAAAAAAACGTCGGGACGGAACAACCTCGAGATAGATAGGGTGCCATCGTATAAAGTAAAGTAAAGGAAAGTGAAGAGTCCATCGTATAAAGTAAAAAAACAGAGTTTGTAGATCCAACGTTTCTTGTCCACAAAAAATCAAAAACAAATTTCTGTTGATTTTACCATTTTTTTTGCTTCCTCATACAGGAAGCTATGTTTTCGTAAAAAAAAAAAACGAGATTTTATTGTCAGAGTGCCGGAAAAACAGTCTAAAATGTCGAGAAATACGATTCTCAGTTGGCGTTTTGACCGTTTCAATATTATGAGATGTACACATTTTTAAATGTTACTCAGAATCTCAATCATGCACTTAACGAATCTTCTCTATAGTCGTGAAATAAAAAAATACGAAAACACTCGAAGAAATCAATGGTGTACATATTTGCCAATTTGTAATAGCTGCGCTATTTTGCACTGCGCATTTACTCAAGCTATCAACATGCTATGGGTGTACAGGTTATCATCGTTGAATAGTCCATGTGCGTGCGTCGAAACGATAAAGTGCTGCAATTACGGCAGAAAGTTGTGTGGCCGCCAACGCGGTGTGGTGAATCTAATTAATTAAAAGAATTTTATTATTTCAACGTTGCGGACGTGACCTTGCTCATCCGCTGTAACCTCGGACGAAGGACACTACGCATGTTTTATTTTCAGATCGCCCAACAATAGTAGTCATTGAAGAATTAAATGACGCTGTGAAAACAATAATCGTATGTATCCGATTGGCACTTATTGAATACCAATTTCAGTGGCTACAAATTGTTTAACAAATCAACAATGCGGCGATGCAGCGCAATGGAAGATAATAATCTTCGTAATGACCTTTAATGATAACGATCTTCTCAATTATCTTCGATAACTCTAATATAAAAAATAAAATAATTCATTCACTAATTCCCATCGAAACAAATACATAAATAAATAAGAAATTCGTTGAAAAATTTCGTTACGGCGTCACTTCCGATGCAAAAAATTTCATTTTTCGACCGGAAGTCACGTCACGCCCAAAATCCGTCACTTCCGGTCTGAAAATCTAATTTTTCTTATCATTGCGAAAAATTGCGCTATTAACGAAAAAAAAGTTTCCCAAAATTGAAGAAACATAATAATTATAATAAAAATTGATGTTTCTAAAAAAAAAAAAAAAAAAATGGTTACATCGGCAAATTTGTTTGTTTCATTTACAACGACCGAGCGATACTTTTCGTCGGAGCAACATTCACCGCGGTTCCTAATTGCTGTTGCCGGAGAGCTCGCGATACGCGCCAACCAGGGAAATCGCGGTGCCCCCGAGTCCGTAGGTACATCGTGTTACAAACGGCACAAGAGCGCGAGCGTGCACACACTTTGCCCTCGAGTTTGTGTCGCTGTTGAGCCGACGAGTTGATTTTACGTTTCGGTATCGATATTGTGTGGATTCGAGCCGGACAATAGCGGTTCCGTGTACGCGAAAGATAGACAGAGAAGAGGTTCCCCCCGTCCCCCCCACCGCCCCCCTCACTCATTTCGTGCGGTGCACTCGTGGAAATCTCGATAAATCTTGCACAGCACAGCTGCCTGGTGTTTCATTGGATCCCTCCTCGTCCTCCCTCACCGGTCGCGCTTCTTCTCGCACTCCCGATAGTCCTGATACCGCCATTCCAGCGTTGATGCCTCCAGGCGGAACGGAAAAATTGCGGCAGGATAATGGAATATGCGCGGGGACGGTACGGAGAATCGAAACACCGTGGGGTTTTTGCGTAATAGTAAAGGCCGAAACGGTCCGCGCGTATACTGTGTTATAACGAGCCGACCACACGAGCCCGTGTTATTGATGGATTAGCGGCATTAACTGATCGGTTAACGAAAATTAACGAAAAAACAAAAGAGAGACGACGGGAGCATGAAAGAGTGAGTCGTGAAAGATTAGGGGAGAGCGGGGCAAAATGGCATACCGGGGCAAAAGGGGATAACGAGACAAACCGCGATTCTCCAATAACATTGGGACGGTGGCGATGATAGTAGGTGGGTCGAAACGAGTTTGAAAATCCGGATTTATCGTTGGGACAAAATGGGGCATCCAAAAATTATTGGATGATTGAGTTTTGCCCTCACTTTCCCGTTTTGCCCCGCTGTGCCATTTTGCCCCGGTCTCCCCTATCTATGAGATGGAGGTTTTTATTGCTGGAGAGCTAAATTGGGACAAATTAACCCTTCAGGGGGACTTTTTGCCGAGAGCAAACGACCGTTGTCTTCTTTTAGGCACACAAATTATACGGATATTCGTAATACATTTTCTTTTGCCTTATCAAAAACAACACTTCAAGGTACATCTGTGAATTTTTATAGATTTTTTTTTTTCAGCACATCAACTTGTTATTCGAATCGTTCTGTGCGTGAAGGGATAAGAGACGGAGGTGCAAAATAATAATAATTATAATGAGGATAATAAAATTACAATAAGACGCAAAGGGCACAGTAAAAAAAGTTTGTGGGGGCGACAAACATTTCTTGTCCACAAAGGTACACATATTTTTTTCTTTATTCGTTCTTGCGAATTTTACGATTATTTGCTCATCAACACTGAGAAAAAATTACATAGTAGAAGCAACAATACTGACTTTACCATAAAAAATAGTTTTCAAGGGGACCGTTTCCATTTTTGTAGTTACAATAATGACGAAAAGTCATTGTTGCAACCGTAATCACAGTTTTACCAATTGAATATATACTATCAGAAACTATCTACATAGACGTTCGCCCAGGGAACTATTCGTTATGGTAGAAAACAATATCCATTTTCTCAGTGAACGCGCCGGATTTCGTAATTCAAAAAAATAGGTAGATAGATTTAAAAAAGAACATCATAAAAGTATCACAAAAAAAGGAACATTCCGTATGTTTGTCCACAAGAGATGTTTGTCAGCTCAAAAAAACAATTGTGCGATAATAAATACATTTTTCTTTCTCGAAATATCGGGAAATCATCAGAACGTAATTAATTGGATCTTCATCGGCAGTGTTGTACAGTTCCGTCTGCGAGCTTAGTGGGGTGGGCGGTGCAATTTCCGATCGAATTATGGTAATTTTCCATCAGCGTCAATGACCAAATCGAGCGGGTTATGTGATACAAGTAAATCGATCGGTTGCATATGTATCTCCATTATATCGCTTTGCGACCGAGCTGATAACTACGGCTAATTCTAATACAGGGGGGGGGATTTGTGCAAACCAAGTCTTGTGTGTGTAGCGTTGATGAAATGCTCGCTGTTGGTAATCCGCGAGTTAGTCTCTCCATCCGTTCCATTCCTGCTCATAACGCTCCTCATAAAGTTCCATATCCTGGGTGTAGCGCATTTGCAGCTCGAAGCACACGTCCCTTTTGTCTCCCGTCAAAGTCACGAAAGAGTGATTTACAACGATCGTACATGAAAATACACCCGTCTCTACACCCTTTCGCGCCCTACCGTCTATTCAATATCGGGCTCATGCTCTGCGAGACTAATTTACCACGGTTTCCGCTTCGGATTACTTAGCACAAGTTTTGCACTCCATTTACATGATTCCTCGTTCTCGTTAGCGCAGAGCCATTACACAGTTCGTCGGTGCAAAAAGATCACATTTTTTTTTTTTCCACCGAAAAAAATTGGTGTTGCTGCACCGCAACTGGATATTTCGTACTGGCGTGGGACCAATTACCACACTGAGAATAAGGATGGTATTTCCTACTATAACGAATAGTTTCAAGGGGGAACGTCTATATAGATACTTTCTCATAGTATACATTCAATTGATTAAACTATAATTATGGTTGCGACCATAATGTTTCGTCATTGTCGTAACTATAAAATGTAAACGTTCCGCCTGGGAACTATTTTTTATGGTAAAACATCAGTCTTGTTGCTCAGTGTACCATGTATACAAACAACCCGGGGACAAGACGGATTATCAGCAATTTTTCGCGCTCAAAAAAAAAAATATATATCCACCTCAAAAACGCCGCTTTTCCGTTTCGCCCCGCGCTTCCCCCACCACGAACAACATCAATTTCGCGGACATGAAAATACGTCCGTCTCTCCCATTCGTGCGTCCATTGAATACCGGGACGATCCTGTGTGAGGTCAATTTACCCACGGTTTGCGATTCGGATTGCTTGGCACAAGTTTTGCGTGACGCAAGTTTTCATTCACATGATTTCCCGTCTCGTCAGAGCCATTACTTGCACGGGTTCGTCGACAAAGAAAACAAAATGATATGCACCGGAATAAATTGGTTATAGCTGGACAGCATCTGGATACCTCGTACAGGGATGGGACCAATTATTACCATGTGTAAACAACCCCGAGGCAAATCGGACCGTCACCAGTTATTCGCGCTCCAAAAAGAAAATCTCGCCTTAAACGGAGCACTCCATTTTGCCCCGCTCTCCCACACCACGAACAATATCGATATTTCAACCCGCCAGACATCGAGTTTACATCCTCTCGTATCTATTACGCTACCGAGAAGCCAATAAATGTTGCTTTACGTCGGAGTAATCCAACGATAAAGACACCCTGTAGTCCAGATGGTCTTAGAGGGACGTGAGAGGATATACGTCGGTAGTGTATCTCCCATCGTGGTGCCGCGTAAATTTCTCGATGGTATCATAAACACGAGGGCGAGGGGCGAGCGAAGCCGTGCGTCGGTCGGAGCCGAACGTTAATAGTCCAATCCGGTAACGAGCCGGAGCACGCAGTCGAGCAGCATCGATAATAGAGATGTAACAGCTTGCTTAGCAAATAGCGTCGTGATTAGTGCAATAGTAAACGCCGCTGCCGCCCCGTAGCGTCCTCCGGCTAAATTTCCCTGCCATCGTACGCTCGTACGGTAGAACCAAATCTGTAACGAGCGAAATATCGCTATTTTAATAATGGCTGTAGTGAAACTTTGAAATATCAAAGTTTCACTACAGCCATTATTAAAATTAAAAAAAAAAATCAGTTATTCGACATTTCAACGCTGGAACAAATCGCCAAATCGGAAAAGTGGTTTCAGCGAACGATGATTTATCGTGAGACTTTTCGACAATTCGATACTTCATTTCTTGCAATTTTGTCCGATCTGATATTTGTCTTCGATACAAATTTATTGTCGCATCGCAGTGCTCGCGATTTTTATTCGCCACTTCAAAGACTCTTCTAAGATTGGTCTTTCTACATTTGACGGTTCGTTCATTTTGCGATTCGACATCGGGATCGATCCAAGTTTTTGACCCCAGCGCCTTTATGTTCCCAATTTTTTTAAATCTGCTTGTACTTGACGTCGCATCAACTGCTATGGTTATTAACGACGGGACGTACTATTTTATCCATTAGTGGGAACCGTACCACTTCCGGAGTTACTCAGGTATGAGTAATCGTGACTGAGCAACTAAGTATGAGTGAACGTTAATTGTACTTTTTGGATGCCGGTAACTTTTTCGTAATTTTTATTTACTTGATTTTGGTTCGTTAATCATCAGGTTCGACATTTGGGCCGATCACCGTGTTGACCTCTGCTCCTTAATGGACCTCGGACCTTCGTCCTTCCGTTTACGATTCAGGACGCTCATCCTTCCATTTCTGATCTACCAATGATCCCGCGTATTGGATTCAAACCGATAAAGTTACGCCGTTCGGATATCGTCGCTGTCTCCGATTTGGCCGCACTTCCCGCATCACGCGCGTTCGCGACCCCGATTGGCTGTAAAATTTCCCGCGCCGGTAGTTAAGCCGGCTTAAGCCATGGTAATTCGCGTGTTCCGTTCCCATCGAGCGAACCATGAAGACATCGCGGACGTTTTCGAAGGGCCAGAGCTGCGGATTTAACGAGCCACCACTTTGAGATTGAAACTTCCCTTCTCATCAAACTATCTGCATCGCTTGGCGTGCCATCCTCCATCCTTCCGACCTCCCCCCCTCAACACCCTCTCATCTCCCTCGTCGAGAAAGCCCCGGCGATTATACGAGGCTGTTGGGACCGCAGAGTTACGGAGATTGTGGGCTATCTCGACGGGAGAGCCAGGTGTGGAGATGAGATGTGCTATCAAGCTGTACAGGATGGTCCAAAATTGTACAAACAAATGAAAAGCAATTTAAAAAAAAAAAGTCCAAAAAGTAGAATTTACAGTGAGAGATTGCAAAGTTCGAAAGTCCTCTTAACAATAGGGCATTTTAAGCCTTCCTTTCAACTGCTGGTTCATTCATCGCGATATTGAATACAAATTCCTGAAGATACTTACAATAGGATCGCGCTTATCCGAGCCTGCGCGTTATCTGAAGCAGCCAACTCATCCGAGCCCTCCGCGTCAACCCAGGTGTAGGCTCGGATAAAACGGATAAAGCAGCATGCCCGCGCGCGGCGTAGTCTGTAACTGCTACATTGTTGTATACGTGCTTTAACTTGTACAAGTTTGCTGCGACTTTACATTGGGCGTTGTAACTGGATCAGTTCCAATTCTCGAATCGATGTCGGAATATCGTGATGTTTTTCTCACAGAAGGAAACAAGTCGTCAATTAACTGATAAATTTCATGTTTATATGAAGTGGTGTGTTATTTTTAAAATATATAATAGTACAAGTTTGAATTGAGTACGTCATCCGTGTTATCCAAGTTGTCGCTTATCCGACGTGCGCTCTCCCCACATTGCCTCGGATAAACTGGGTTCTACTGTATTATTGCATTTCGTTTTAATAATTTTTCGCTCACTTTCATAAATGACCATTTAACATTTTTGCGCGTGTTTTGTCGTGGGCTCCTGAAAAAAAAAAAAAAAAATGCAAAAATTCATTTCGGAGATGAAAACTCGGAACAGCTGGAGGCCGAAACGGTCGAACAATGGAAGAGGAAAAGCTGGAAGGGCTGGGAATGAAGATAGCAATTTGATGGCTCGTCGGACGTTTAGTCGTGCGCGGTAACCGGTGTTGTAAAAAAAAAAAAGAAGAAAACCCTCGGGGAAAAAAAAGTCGCTGGACGAACGAGTGTACATAGGTACGTAACGTCCGAACCGACGAGCAAACGGTTTGCGCTATATTAGCTATCGGTGAGGAATGTACGCCGAGGCGAAAGTGGCGTATAGCCATCGTCTCCCTTCGAGGTCCACGTGAGCGGCAAGTCAAAGCTCGCTTTTCAATTTCTCACAGCGGGTAGCCGTGACAAACGACACACTCATGACCTGACCAGCAGCCAGCCAGGAGCCGCCCGTTGTATAGTCTTCTGTGCCGGCGCTGCTACTTTTGTCATTCACTTTTTCACCCGGATAAGTCAGACATTGCGCGCTCCGTGCACGGCTGCACAGCGCCTGCAACGACCGCGATATTGGACCTCCAGAAATTGCCGTACGAATTCCCGGAACGAACCTCTTTTTCCCTGTTTCCACGTTACGCCCCTTTAATGTACCTACACTTGGTCGCGACTGTCTCACCAAAAATTCTTCACGACGGCCAGATTCGTTATTAAAAGTAAACGATATTTCATAAAGTCACGATAGAATTATTTTATTCCATTTAGTTTTTGATTTATTTTATTTTTTAATGGAAGAGGCAGAGGAAAGAATATTAAATTCGTATCCGACAATGGCTCGTCCCTCTCGCCAGCTGCGACCGTCCGGAGACTGTTTCGATTCTCATTTTCCATTCGGATCCCGGACCGCGTTTCGGGTCGAGGCTGAGTCCCGCTGAACGCGGTGCGAGGATGCCTCGACTTTCCGCTCCAATCATCGTTGTTGGATCGTTATATAGAGTTGTGGGCATCGTGTCACCTCGGGAAGTAAAGAGCGTAGCGTTAATGACGAATTCAAACATGTTTGGACCGTGGACCGTGATAATATTAATTATACATGATGGGGCGAAAGGGGTGAATATGGTTCGGACCAGATATTGTCTATTTAAACGCCGAGCGCGGTGGGTCGTGTTAACCACTTTTACCCCTTTACACACAAATTTTCGGAGTTCGAGGAGCAGAGAGAGACCACGTGGAACGCCGGATGAATTATGCCAGTAACATCTGCCGCTAATCCTAAACGTCGCATATTCTCGAGAAACACTGGATCTGGAGGATTCACTTACGTACGCGCAAAACCATGGAGTGATTAACTTGCGACACCCGGGGATATTCACACCGCAAATTCTATCCCAGTGTTACATGCGGCATACACGTTACAGGGTGTCCCAGAAATGGTACGGATTAATTGCAGGGTTTTTAATCAACACAACGTTGAGCAAACTTTTGATTTGGTATTTCTTTTTTTTTTCGCACCATCATCTTCGATTCTCGTTGGTTCTTGATTATAATTGGGTCGGAGCGATGTACAACGGACGGTTTTTCACCAACTTTTCGCGGGACAAAAAGTCGGGTCCCGAATCGTGGTCCGTTTTGTCCCGCTATTCCCTACTCCTGATATGATCCGAAAAACAGTGATGGGTTGGCATGGAAAGTTGGTAGAAGCATTTCCATCGGACTTTTTATTTATCCTCGAATCCAATTATTTTTCTAGATCCTGGCAATCCCAAGTATGATTTTCCTATATTTATTGATATATATCTTATACGAGTGGTACCGACAGCTACTCGCCATTCCCGTCGCTCGGCACGTTTCGTGCCCCCTTACCAACTTACAATCCTCCACTGGCCATAGATCTCATACTTTGTAGGCACTTGGCACAGTTTCACGTGGAAACCGTGCGGGCCTGGCCAGCGGAAAGCACGGATCGGCGGAGGTGAGGAGAGCCGAAAGACTCGAGTACGGCGGACGTAAGAGGTGGTGAACGGGGGAAACATCCAGAGCCATCGGGGAAAAATCTTGTTCAAAGTTTGATCAAGTTTAGGAGCCGTCGTCGAACCTCCCAACGGCGTTTCCCTTCTCTCCCATAACTCATCCGACAGAGGTCTATCCACTTTTCTGATACCAATTCCGTCCTATATACGCTCTTTTACATTTTTTTTTCTTTTTTTTTTTAAATCTCACTTCCTCAACTCATTCGATTTTGAGCTCGCGGTCGTTCACCATTCGTCACAGTCATGGCCTTGCGTCCCGCGATGCATTATAGAACGGTACGGGTAGACGCGCTGGCCGCAACGAGAAGTTTGCCGACCGAGAACCGCTGCAAATCTGTCCGAATTGGTGCAGAGATGCAGAATGCATGGCCACACGCTGGTAGTAAGCCTCTGGTACCACCGAAATGCTTCCGGTGCTGCCAAGCTACTCGACAACCTCATCCGTTATCTTAGCATGGAAACGGGAGAGGGAAGGTCCGAGTGGGCAAGGTAGCCGTTCTTTTCTTTCTCATTCCCGCGGGACCCTCCAACGACCATTCTTCCTTACCACCGGAAATTCACCGCGATTAATGACCCGCACACGGGGAGCGTGCGGATCCTGTGAGTAATCATCTTATTCTATTCTAACCGAGACCCCGTCGTGCCTCTCCGGGCTCATCTCATTTTCTCCCGTATCTTGGCATGGAGACAATTGGCTCGGAATCAGAGACTAGAATTATTCTATTACATTCATGCGCGCTCGGGCGGTGACGTGCTATTTCGAGGATTATTTATGGAAAGTTGATAGCGTTGCATGATAAATTTGTACAGCGGTACAGGGTACTCGAGGCCTCGACAAATATTGTCTCAGAGTAATTTTCTCTAAAGCCCACAGTTTCGGCGATACGAGCTGGTGAAGCTTTCAGCCAACGAGCCCGCTACTGTCCATATACGCGTCTCAAAATTAAGAGTAAAACATTGCACGATCGCATTCACGGACGAAAACCGAACAAACTTGCCCTTTGGCAAAACTCTCTACGATGCGTAGTTCACGAGTTACAGGACGATAAAGTCAGCAGCCAATGACGCCAGCGCAAGATGTTACCGCTTTTGGCGAGCGCCCATTGGTCGAAACTTCCACCGCTCGTAACTCGGAAACTACGGGTCGGAATAAAAAGTTGCGTGGACAAAATTTGCTTGCTTTTCAACCCTGAACACGACCGTACTATCTTTTCCCGCACATTCTTTGAGATTTTAGTCAGCCATATAGAGAATTCTGAGGATAACCGGTTCGGAGATAAAAAGTGATCAATTCATGATTTGTAGGATTCTCGTTAGCGTTATAGCTTCAGCGACGCTTGCGGCATTTCTCTTTCGCTTTGGCGGAGAGAGGGAGAGAGTTTGAATTCGGGGCACGTGTTGGCGCGGAAGCCGAGCGGGTTTTATCGCACCACTCATTTCACCTTTTCCTTCCCCCGCTGTCGTACTCGCGGCTCCTATGCGATGCCGCTCCAAACGCCACCGGTACCCTCTGCTTATTCTCCCCCGGTGTAAACTACAGCGAACGAAAGACCGGCAAAGCGTACCTTACGTTTTTATCTTCTCGTTTTTCTCACGTTTCATCCGTTTCCATCTCGTCGCGACGGACGCTCATTTTTTCCCTCTAAACTACTCCGCCTCCTTTGGTAACGTTTCAGCCCATCTCGTTTATAGGCACTGACTTTCGTTGAACGGCTCCACCTATGTCCCGAGTCTTACTCGAAGAAAGTACAAAAAAATAAGAGAAGGTAAAAATCTAAAGGAGTTCCTGCATAGTTGGACCAGTTGAATGAATGGACCACTATTATTTCTCGGCAATGCGACGAGGAATCGCGTTGCTGTGGGTCAAACTTTCTTTTTGTAGGTATCAAAATATTCGTACAAAAAAAAAGTTGAAAATCTCCGCCATCAAAGAAACGAGACTTTGAGCTACCTCTGAGATTCTTTAACCGGTTTTCCCTATAATTTTTTTCCCAATATTCGAGCTGTTCGACAGTTCGTAGAAAGTATCCGGGCTTTACAGAGCGCAAAGAAATTCGTCGAGCGAGGAAGATCGGCGCGTGCTCAAGATTTTATTTCCGAGATGAGAGAGGAATCTCAGTGTTTCCTCGTCAAAGCTCTCCTTCCCTCGATCTCTCCCGTCTCTGCAATGCCCTCACCCGGCTCACGGTCATCCAACCTCCGAACCGATTCGTCCGTACCAATTTCCTCAAAAGAAAATTGATATCTTCCCAACGGGCAATCCCCGTCGATGTACATCGGCTGTCGTCAATTATTTCTGCCCGCCAACCCTTCGTCAGCGAGTACCGCGGAGCCGTATATCTGCAATGCAAATATTTCTCTCCGCCGTTCTTCGTTGCACCGTACAATCTCGTCGGCCAAGAAATTCCTCGAAATTCCACCAATCCCGCTTACCCGCAACTCCCTTCATCGAGTTTGCAGTTTTCTTTTTCCATATCGAAAAAAAATCCACAAGTTTAATACTCCGTTTGTTCCTGTTGATGGCAAGTTGATGAAAAGTTACAATGTTCATTTCGTTTCTGCACGGCGGGAAAGATCTGACAAAAAAAACTACCATGTCATTCTGCAGAATTCGCCGGTACCACAACCCGACACCAAAGTGCCAGATGCAGTGTAAACTTTTACCACAAAATACATGTTATTCGGTAATTAAATCCGAGAGATCGGGAGAAAATTATCAGTACGTCTTTATTAACTGCTGGTTTTGAGAGACAGAAAAAAAGATTTAGATTTAACAAAATAAAGCGAATAGCGATAACATTTGAAGACTCTCGATTAGGCATTAATTTCTAACGATATAGTCAATAATTCTCGTCTTATTGTAGAAATTTTCATTAGTTCCCGTGCTTTTCGACGGTTGGTGATGCAGTTCAATATTACCAGAAAATTATGGTAGTTTGTTACAGATTTATAGTTAATTATAATAGATTATTCGCTCCTACCTTATAGTTAATTATAATAGATTATTCGCTCCTACCTTATAGTTAATTCTAACAGATCCTTCGCTCCTTCCTGATGGTTAATTCTAATAGGTCCTTCGCTCCGTCTCGGTACAGACTCCGCAACCTCGCCGGATGGAACACAAAAGACGCCAAGACAAGAGCATCTCGCGCGGAACAGTCGTTCCGGTAAACAGGCGGTTCCCCCGGTTGAGAAACAGATACGTGCTAAGCGTCGGGGAACAAGACTCCGGCGGTTGAGGAGTAAAAAGCACGAGGGAACGGAGGAGTGCGGAAAGAACAAGAATAGGAAGCAAGAAAAGAGGAAGTTGGGAAGCCCCGGGCCTCACCGCACACAGGGACCGGAAGGAAGTTCTCGTCCTCTTGCTCTTTGCGCCTCGCCCAAAGGAGATCGAGCAAAGGAGATGCGATGCAAAGGGAACGGAGACAACCTTTTTCGTTTTGGGTTGGGGGGGGGGGGGGGGGGGCGAGGGTTGCCGGTGGTGAACGAAACTCGTCTACCCTCGATACAGCAACGTACCCAACGCATATGTGGAGATGGAGGAGCCGAGGACATCTTTCTCTCCTCCCTCTCGTCGGCGCAAGCTTCGCAGCGTCATTGTTGGCCAAACTGCCGGCACTCGAGACCTCCTGCCTCTTTCCATTCGTCGTGTATGTGTGTTCACTCGTCTCCTGGGGGAAAGAGAGGGGGGGGGGGGGGGACGCAAGAGGCGACAGAGTACCCGAAGAAGGAGAGCCCGAGTGTTACGTGCTCAAACGCTTCAGTGAAAATGTGTGTAAACTCGTTGAAAAATAGAACAGCTCGGTGAAGTTTGCGCCGGAGGGCGTTAAAATCCGTGCGGCCTCAAGAAATTTTTTCTTCTTTCTTTTCCCTTTTTTCCTCTCTTCTCTTTTTCTTTTTTTTTTTTTTTTTTCCTTGAAAGCTCAACCTTTCCGTCGCCCTGCACTCTCCGTACTCTCGGACGTCGGAATCTGGAATAGTGTAGGCACGGAGTCGCACACGCATCTCTCACGGTTCTCCATTCAACCTGCACTCTCGGTTGAAGCTTGTAGGAGCTTTCTTTTCTTGTATCGCGGAGAAAGCCGATGCGCATCACTGCGCAGTCCGGGGAAAATAAAGGATTCTTTCGTCTGTCGATGGTTTGTCGTTGATGCAATTATGATTTTACGACAATGACATTTTTATGAGAAATTTTGTGAGAAATTGTTGAGTCTTCATTGACACGCAAATCAGTTATATATGAGCGAGGCCGTGTTCGCCACTTTAACCCTAACGGTCTTTGGTTTCTCATCCCATACAATGCATGCAAGGAGAGCAAGTATGGTAAATAAAAAAAAAAATTAATTAACTACCAGATTATGGTCCAGAATCATTTTTTGCATGTGCTAGAATGCAAAGACTGTTTTACCATTTCGGTCTCTAGGTCTCTCCCGTCCGAGGACACAATAACTATGCGAGGAGACTTTGGATCGCAGTGAAACTTGCTGTGTCTCTTTTACATGCAGAATGTAATATGGGTATTGAATTTCAAATTAATTAATCCGTCCTCTTCCGTACTTTACCTTAAATGTGTAATAGTAATTATGAAAAAATGCTGAAAAAAAAAACATCTCTTTGAGAAAAAAAATGCTGTCTATATGCCAGAGTTTAAGATAACGCAATCATATTTTTTTTTATTGCGGATCCCCGCATAGGGCTCTTGGGAGACCAAACCTCCCATTTTGACTGCGCAGGTATACACGTCCCACTCCCAAAGTAGCGAGCCTTCGTGTAACCCGGAAACTTTGATCGTTCCATTCGCACTCGCTTGCCTCTCCCTCCCTCGGTGTATTAGGACGGTTCTGAGCCGATTCTCTTCGGAAGTTTACCCGGAGAGAGAGACGGAGAGTGCAAAACCATCCGGGCATTCCGCAGTCCACAAGATTCCGTAGAGTTGCACTACTGCAGTACCACCACCTACTACCCCACTGCCTCGGGAACGAATCAACGAAGGGTGCGAGTTCGCCGCGATCCTTCGGTGTTTCCATTATACCGGCGAGGGTATTCCCTGGCAATTTTCACTCCGCTCTATAGACTGCGGTAAATAGTGCCTAATATACAGAAGCGTCGGCAATAGCCAACAGCGGTGTTTCCCTCCGTTGCCTCTTCGGGTCGTGAAAATTTCACGAATGCAAATCTCGTTATGCCTTCCCCCGTTGCGCCCTCTTTCGCGGTCTGGCGGCGCAGTGTTCCAAGCCCGCTTGGCTGAGCCTCAAAATTCGGATGGAGGCGATTGGGCCAAAACGGACCCGTGCACCCTAATCGAGATAAGACCATTTGTATATATATTTTTTATGCCGTGCGGAAAATTGGTAAAGTTAGTCCATTTTGCCCCGAAGTTCCGTTCTACATATACCTCGTCGTTACGTCTATGCTGCAACGAGAGACCTGTTAATTAAAATTTTCTCGGTAGCTATTGCATTGCGTCCTGCTAATTGAATCATGTATGGAAAAAGGGCTTTTCCCGTAAACAAACAAATAAACAATACCCGTAAATAAACAGATAAATAAAGTGAACAACGAAAATGAAAATTGTAGTTTACAACATTCATAAAATAGAGTTTTAGAGCCCGACGAAAAATGCGTGCGGTCGGGAGACACGAATTTACGACGAGAGACAATTTACAACGTTGCCAAATGTAAACGTAACTCGATATCGGAATGTAATCCAAATTTCTGGAAAACAAAAAAAAAACAAAAACATGTCCCACATCTATATACGCAATATGCACGTAAGTATAGAAAAAGGGTCCATCCCATAAACAAACAAATAAATAACCAAATAACAAATCAAATCGAACAATGAAAATAAAAATTACAATCTACAACATTAATAAAATAGAGTCTTTCAGCCCGGAGAAAAAAAAAAATTCACCCGGCAGACCCGAATTTATGCCGAGCGTTCCGGGTATCAAATAACTTTACACTTTTTGTGAAACAACGTTGCCGAATGGAAACGTAACTCTGTACCGGAATGTAATCCAAATCTCTGAAAAAAATAATTAAAAAAAAAACCCCACATCTATATGCGCAATATGTACGAGGGATGCAAAAAACCTGCATGTTCGTCGGCCCCAGCGCAAATCTCACTCTCCCCCCATATAAACCCGGCACCTGCTGTTGGCCTCTGGCTCGTGTGCGCTTATTTCCCTCGAATTATCATCATCTTCCATTTTCGTTTCTCTTTTGTTAGCGGGCATCGTAATTATCGGGAAGCCGGCGTTACGAGGCGGGCCGCGAGGGACGGCGAGCGTTGGCTCGGCTCTCGCGGCTCGTTGGCTTTTGGGGCGCTTCCTCGCACCGGGTGCTCGTCGTACCGTATCTAGCCTGCTCATACACCCGACTTTAATACTAATGGCGACGGTCCGCGGGGGTAGTGGCTGGTATACAGCCGTCCCGAGAATGTCGTGCTAGTGACTGGCTTGGCTGGATGATTCGCTCGAGGCAACGAAGGATATGCACGCCTCATGTATATACACATATATATACATGTATATATGTGTGTGTGTGTGGAACCTCGGATTCACCGCCGCCAGTTTTCTCCATCCGTCTCTTTCTTCCCTCCTCCCGATTATCTTTGCCCTCGTCGTTGGGAGAAGGGCTTATTTTTGTTTTTTCCCTCGGGGCACCGGCGAGGTCTCCTCTCGGTGCTCTGCACAACCAACCCTCTCTGTCCACACTCCCATTCGCTCCTGCGCTCTCTTTTTTCACCGCTTTTTTTAACGTTTTTTTTTTTTTTTTTTCGTCATGTTGCTGTGTATGTTTAGCCAAGGTGTACATTGAAGTCGGAGGGCGGGAATGGGTGCGGATACGTGGGAGGCGCGACGGTGGTGAGCCGCGCGGCTGCGAGGTGGGAAACACGAGAGGCCGAGTGGCTGGAGATTAGCCCGAGGATACGCTCCGGAAGTACGGGAGTAGCCGTGGGATGAGCGGAGGAAATAAGTGAAAAAGCAGAATAAGAAGGAACAAAAAAGATGCGAAGAAAAAAGTCTGGGGAGAGGTATGGAAAGATGAGGATTCGAGGAGAATGGTCGTGACAAAAAACCGGGCGAAAGGACAATGAGGGAGGATCGGAATGGTGTGGGAGCTACTGTTATAATAACAGCTGGCCGACACCGGGGAGATGAGCATTAACAGGACCGACGGTATATTTTTGAGAGTTCCCTCTCTTTCGGATTCGAGCCGCCGGTCACGGGGCTCTTGTCGCCCTTTATTCTCCCGTGGTCTTGACACCGCTGAAATATTTGAGTGCGAGATACGTCCGAAGCAGAGGATCCGCGGCAAAGGGAAGGAGAGAGCTCTATTCATAAAGCTCGTCTCAGCGTCCGAGCTCCGGGTTCGTACCTCGTCGGGGATGGTCAGTTTTTGCGGGGATAAAGGATGATGCTATCGAGCACATTTGCCAAGGGTCTTCCGGGAAAGGCGGTAAGGGGGGGCGTGCGGGCGTAGTTTGGCATTATTGGCGCGGAAAATGAGATGGCTCTGGAATTTTTTCGCCGAGTTACGAAACTTTGAAATCCTTCGCCGTCTTCTTATCGCTCCAAAAATTCGAGACTTTTCCCCGGGGAGGGAAAATTGTGGCTCGCAAATGCGAGCGAGGAGATAAAACTTTTACAGCGCGCGCATCGTCTTTTGTACTCGTGCAGTTTCGCTTCGGGAGAAAAATGTCTTTTATTGCTTCAGCAAAATCTCGATCGCTGACAATTTGTTGGCGTTGAAAAGAAACGATTTGCTGCAGTAGTCGAGTAGGGCTCGAAATTTTTTCAAAAATCTCGATTTCTTTCTTAAATTTTTGACGATAACGAAGCTCCTCTATGAGGAAGAAAAATGGTCCTTTATGTCAAAAATGGTCCTTTATGGCAATAATGGTTCTGTCCAGCAAAAATGGTCCTTTCTGGCAAAAATTGAGCTTTTTGACAAAAAAATTACCTTCCTGGACATGAAACTGACCTTTCGGGACAACAAATGGACTTTTGTGGACAAGAAATGTTTGTTAAAAGTACCCACGCCTTTCCGCCGCGTGTACACGACAAAACGTCGTAGACGTGTGACGCACGGTTGTCGTGTTACTCGCTGGCTGCACCGCCGTACAAGGTATCGTACTCCTGGGAGCGATGTGTGGGTGCCATCGGGAAACCATGGAAAGAGCTCTCGAGGAGATAGAATCCAGTGGATTACCGTTTCACAGTTCGACGAATCCATTAAACTCGAAGGATCGGATAGTCTCGATTCCACCGCGTATAATCGTCGTTGTTCGGACCCCTGAGAGGAAGAGAGTGAGAACTCGGGGAGTGCAAGAGCTGTCGCACATAGGCCATTCCCAAGTATCTGCATAGATGTTCGGAACATGCGCGCAGCTCGGATTACCAGAACGGCCGCGCGAGAGTGGGACAGATAAAGCGTGGATGGAATCGTGCCGGCGCGTTTAGTAACGCTGTTTGGCGTCTACAAACGTTGCCGTTTACAACGTTAAAGCACAGCTCGTTAATCTCCGAATACGCACCGGGGAGTCGGTTTTCGCCTGCGGATCCTTCCGCCGAGCTGAGGGAACATCTCGGGCCGCTCGTGTGACCGCGATATGTCGCGACCAATTAGTTTCCGCCCTCGCGGGTACCGCCCGGCGTTCGTTCGTTCCGCCGTGAGAGACAGACGAGAGATCCAAACGTCGAGTCGAGAGCACCGGTGCATCTTGGCTCTTTGCCTCGGGTAAAGAGGGGTGGGAACGCCTATCGAGGCGGAGGAAGACGACACGGGAAAACCCGCATATTAGCCATTCCACATCTGAAAAAAAAAGGTTATCGACAATTTTTATTTTTTCGCCAGCCGAATATCAGGAATTTCACATTTTTTTTCGAATGGCTATCCTTCTTGTCGTTGATTTGTGGCTAACATTTCTAGCGGATTTATGGCCGGCGCGAAAAAATACACGGACGTGTGTGGTCGGTAATAATTTTTGTAAACTTAAATTTTTGCTTGAAAAATTAAAAGACGATTAGCCGTTTGCCACACTTTTTGAATAAAATTTGGTTTGTGCTTGCGGTAGGTCCGGTCCTAGGTCAGCATCCCAGCACTGGCAGGAGATCGTGCCTGTAACGGCCAGCCGAACTAAATTCTACCTTGGTAGTTGCATAAAAAAAAAAAAAATGGTTGTTAATTTTTTGAACGAAATGTAAATAAGAAAACTTCCATCTGAGAACCGAATGCATAATACACATAGTGTTATATTGTACCGAGATCGACGACGGCAGGTCGATCCGTGCGAGATAAATTCGATAAATCGAGTCTGATTGAAGCCGCACGTATCTACTTTTCTCGAGACTCAACCGTCGGTACACGTGCTCCTCGTGATTTCTTCCCACAGGTACGAGAGACGAGACGCGGAAAGAAATAGGCGCATATGCTCGATATTGGCTTGTATCTTGGCCCGGCCCGGAGACTCGACCGAATTTCGTGCCCCGCCGGTGCACCGAATACCGTACACGGCGACTTGACTTATACACAGGTACGAGAGCGGGAGGGTTGAAAAGAAGAAGAAAAAAAAAAAAAAAAGCAAACGGGAAAAGAAAAAAAAAATCCGCGACAACGTAAAGTGAGTTTCTCGAGACTGGTCGATCTATCACGACTTCACCGAGGCATTTTCCAGTCGGGGCTCGAGTTTCGTACGTGACCCGAGTGGCAAATGATCCTTTCTCTCACTTCGTTTGATCTCCTCCTCGTTCTTGCCTTTTACCGTGTGTCACAAAGATCGGAGACCGCGGAATCCGTCGAGGTTACGCGGTCTCTCCGAAAATCGCCGCTTTCCCCTCATACGTGCCCACTCAATTGTCCCGCACCGATTTCCTCGACTCCTTGCCGATGCCCCGCGAAATCCGAGCCGCCTGGCTCTGACAACGACCGGGTAAACCGCCAGTTCGACTATCACATCCCTGGTGGAAATTGCTAAAAAAATTAATCACCTATCGAGAATTTCTCTTCTTTAGTCGGATTTTTTTTTTCACCACTCGCTGGCAAACGCCAGAACGATACTACCGAAGATACGCTTGGGTCTGATTCTCAGTGACCGCGTCTACCACGTAGAAATTTCATCCGTTCAACATAACCGGTGCGGAATCGGAATTTAATACCTTCAATGTAAAATAAAATCGCTAAAAAAAATCCTATACTTTCTTTTTACCCAGATGTTCTTTATTACTCGTTCAGACTCTCTTAAGTCTTCTGCAACCGCCAGTGGGATTCTGCTCAAGATATTTGCATGTCTGGTCTGCCGTGTCCGCGTCCACTATGTAGAAATTTCCCCCGTTTCACATCACCGATACATAGTCGAACTTTAATACCTTCAATGAAAAAATTGGTAAAAAAATAATAATTTATATCAAGAATCCCTTTTTTAATTCTCGTTGATTTTTGATTAATTGTTGTGGCTCTGTTAACACTTTTGCAACCACCAGGACTATTCTCCTCACGATATTTGTATGTCTGGTCTGCCGTGTCCGCGTCCACTATGTAGAAATTTCCCCCGTTTCACATCACCGATACATAGTCGAACTTTAATACCTTCAATGAAAAAATTGGTAAAAAAATAATAATTTATATAAAGAATCCCTTTTTTAATTCTCGTTGATTTTTGATTAATTGTTGTGGCTCTGTTAACACTTTTGCAACCACCAGGACTATTCTGCTCAAGATATTTGTATGTCTGGTCTGCCGTGTCCGCGTCCACTATGTAGAAATTTCCCCCGTTTCACATCACCGATACATAGTCGAACTTTAATACCTTCAATGAAAAAATTGGTAAAAAAATAATAATTTATATAAAGAATCCCTTTTTTAATTCTCGTTGATTTTTGATTAATTGTTGTGGCTCTGTTAACACTTTTGCAACCACCAGGACTATTCTGCTCAAGATATTTGTATGTCTGGTATGCCGTGTCCGCGTCCACTATGTAGAAATTTCCCCCGTTTCACATCACCGATACATAGTCGAACTTTAATACCTTCAATGAAAAAATTGGTAAAAAAATAATAATTTATATCAAGAATCCCTTTCTTATTTCTCGTTGATTTTTGATTAATTGTTGTGGCTCTCTTAACACTTTTGCAACCGCCAGGACTATTCTCCTCAAGATATTTGTATGTCTGGTCTGCCGTGTCCGCGTCCACTCTGTGGGAATTTCCCCCGTTTCACATCACCGATACATAGTCGAACTTTAATACCTTCAGTGAAAATTGGTAAAAAAAAAAATTATATCAAGAATCTCCTTCGTCGATCTCATTGATTTTTGTATTACTCCTTGAAGCTCTCTTAACTCTTCCGCAACCGCCAGGACGATTCTACTCGAGATATTTTTATATCCGATCCGCACCGTCCGTGCCTACTTCATAGGCATTCCCGACTGCCTCACACAGACAGTACGTAATCAAACTTTACTGTCTCTACCACAAACCGCAAAAAAAAAAAAAAAAAAAAAAAACTAATCCCATCTCAACAATCTTCATCCCTTTACTCGCGAATTCATTTCTTCCTCCTCAAGACTCTCTTAACCCTTTTCCTCAGCATAAAAAAATCCTACTCGAGATATTCCCTCATTCCGTCTCATCCACCGGAATAAATTTCGCCACTTTCTCTCAGCCGACGAGCATCCCTCAGTTCCATCGCAGTAACTCCATCCATGCATTTCTCTGATCCTCAACACGACCAATGCACAGCCCTCCGCGCCCCCTCAAACAAGGTTAACCGAGGTGGCGCAACATTGAAACTCGCCCTAACAAGCAGTTCCAGTTCCAGTGTCACCTTCCACCACGAATTCACACACGGTAGCTTTTCTGCAATCGTTACGTCTATGCGCGCCTACGAGCCCTCCATCCGCGTTTCCATACACATTCGTTTGTTAGCCCTCTCGTGTACCCTCTCGGGTGCAAAGCTCCCGAGAGTCGCGGGGCGAACAGGTCGTGTAGATTAAATCGTCCCACGGCAAAGAGCTAATCTCCGGGTCCGCGGCAAGTTTCCCCCCTTTCCCTTGCCGTCCCCATGCAGAGAAACGAGGGAGAGTGTGGGAGGAGAGAGCACGGAGTGTCGGGGCGTGCGTCGTTTGCCCGCACAGTTATTTCGCACTGGCGACCTCTCATCTCGCCATTCCGGATCCGTGAAGCTTCGCAGCATTGCGGCTTTGCTTCTGTACGAACATCACGGAGCTTCGTGATGTGACTTTCTCGCCCGCAGAGGACACTCTGTAAGCTCTGTAGAAGTCCCGAGTGGCTGGACACATGTGGGACTCGCCTGATACTGTGAATGGCACGCGAGGACCACAGCCGTTATAACTCGGGATTCTCGCGAATCCTATGTTATTAAAAACTACCGGATTCTGGAAAGAGGGGGGGGGGGGGGGGGGGGAGATGGATATATCGGCATTTGCACAGTAGAACCTGGAGTTTTCTAGACACACTTTCCAAACAACAACAATAAGGGCAAAATGAAAGAAAACGGCAAGAACCACAAGAAAAATATAACCAAACGGCAATAATGTATAATGAAAGACAAATAAACCGGAGGAACTGCAAATAAAAACAATGCGACTGAAACAATAGAAGAAAAGCACTTAAAAATAAAATTAAATGTAACTGGAAGTGAGAAGCCTGAGAGTGGAGGAGAAAATAAAAATGAATGAAGATATTTAATGTTGCGGAGTGTTTGAGCTAATAATTTAATACCGTCGGATAAAAAAAAAAAAATAATCAGCTATGGAGAATATTCTTCTTTCGATTCAGATTTTTTGCCCGTCTGGGACGTTGAAAATTCCGTAAAAACTGACCGCTTGGATTTCGGTCAAATTTAGTACCAAAGGTATTTGATCGTAGTATTGTATAAAAATGTGTGTTATATAAAAGTGAGAAAAAAAAAGTATAATCGGCATGTTGTCCGAGAGATCGGACACGGGTAAGAAAATTTGGGCAACGAACAAGGCGAGATAAAGATACCGATCGTTGAATTCGGGATGTTAGAGACAGGGAGGCGCAGAGAATGGAGCAGCGTGGGATAGAGGGGGCTCCGGATGAATTTATATTATACGAAGATCCAGTCGGTTCTGATGGTCCAAGCGCAGTGAAGCGAGTGCATTCACTGAAGCTATCTGGGTCAGTTTGCCCAACCCAGCTGTCGTGACTTCGTCCTTTTCGTCTTGCTGCACCCTCTCGCGCGCCTCGCATGGTCCACGTTGCCCGCAGCAGCACCGGCAGCAGCTTCCCCCGGTCCTTTTCTCGTGCGATAGATACGGCGTCGTTGGGCACCAAAGCCGCACGTCCCCGTCCCCCGAAAGAGCACCACCAAAATTCACCACAGCTCGCCTCTCCTCTCCTCCTCCTTTCATCCTGTTCGCGACTCGATTCCCCTTCTAGTTATCTTAACGATCCTCCACCATCTCTTCCGTCTCTCCACCGTCTGGTCGCCTCCGGTCCGATGCATTTATTGCGGGAAAATTCGCCCCCCCCCCCCCCCCCCCCCCCCTCCGACAAACTCGAACCTCGCTCGAAACATCGGCACCGGCTTCATGGCTTACGTGCATCGGCATCATCACATTTATAGTCCCTCGGACTATGAATATGAACTAACTTCCCCGAGGGTCGACCGTACACAGCAAAGAGGATTTCTACATTCATTAACTTTTTTTTTTTGTCCGAAAAAGACCACCATTTTTTTTTTCAAAATAAGAAAAAAGTGTCCAAAATTGACAAACATTTTTTGTAAAATGGACCATATTTTATTTACAAAATTAACAAACGTTTCTGTGAAATGGACATTTTATTGTTTCAATTAACAAAACTTTCTGTAAAATGAACAACATTTTCTGTTTTTAATTAAGAAGGAAAGAATCGTTTGACGTTTGTGGACGAGAAACGTTGGTAGCTATTTTACTGTGTATTCCGCAGTCGCCGGGTGCGACGAGAAAAGGAAAAGAGAAGGCAAAACAAAAATGAGGTAAATTCAAACGAGGTTGCGACGGAGGGTTTGTTACGGGTGTGGAATGGGAATGAGGGTTGCGGGAAGGTGGTACGGCGAGGAGAAGCCGTGGTGGTACGGCGAGGAGAAGCCGTGGTGGACCAGCCGGATCGGCGGCGTTTGTGATCCTCCATTGCATTGGCATACCGCTCGAATTGCTCGACTCCAACGATCTTACGCAGTTGAGCGATGGGCTCGTGGAACGGACGTACACGTGCAGCCTGCAGCTGCGGTACGTCGGAATATTCACGACTGTCGGGGGCTTGGGGAGCGAACGAGGAAGAGGAAGTGGGAGACAGGAGGACACTCCTTGGAGCTTGATGCTCGTATCGCCGGGCCAGAGACATCGAGGCAATATCGTATGTATCCCTGGTGAAAATTGTGGAGCGTTACTTCGTTGCCCGACTAGGCCTTGTCAGGGCCCGATCGAACGCTGGAAAATTTCTGTTACGGTGAATCACGATCTGTACTTCAACGGAACGGTAAAAATACGTTACGGTGATTCAAAGAGTGTTGAATTCAGGGTGAAGGTGGTTGATATGGCCCACCTCAATGGCCACGTAAATCAGTGACTTATGGCCTTGTCGAGACCCAATGTAACGGTTTAAAAAATTTTACCAGGGTAAAATACAATTGGTACTTTACCGAATGGTAACGATCCGTTACCGTGTTTCAAAGGGATTAATATCAATTTAGGGCAAAATTGGTTGATATGGTCCACCCCGATTGCCACGTAAATCAGTGATTTATGGCCTGTCAAGGCCCAACGTAACGGTTAAAAAACTCTACCAGGATAAACCACAATTGGTACTTTAACGGAATGGTAAAGATGCGTTATCGTAATTCGAGGCACTAATATCAATTTTGGGTAAAAGTGGTAAATATCAATTTAGGTTAAAAGTGGTTATTATGACCCACCGCGATTGACGCGTAAATTAATGATCAATGACCGAGCCATATTCAAAGCTTTTACCTGACATATTCAATCGCAGCTCACAATCGGCTAAATTGTTTTCACAGCCAATACGATCTATCTAAAAAAACAAGCATAACCAGGTCACGGAATGTATCAAAATAATCGAGGTTGTTTTCATTGTTACCGTCCAGTGATTGGGCTTTCATACGCATCCGAAGCGGGAGAATGTTCGCGAGAAACACCCGTCACGCCGGAGGCGAAGATAAATTGTTTTTAGCAATTATCAATGTCCCGGTCGACGCTAGGCGAAAAAATGCTGTCGGATTCGTATTCATCGCGATGTTAACTGCTTCTATAACTCTTTAACAAAACCTTATTTTTAGGTTCGTTTGTAGTAAAATGAAAACGTCAGTCACCGCCTTAAAATTCCAAGGTACGCTCAATCGCCGAAAACAATTTCTTCAAAAGTTACATTCAAACGAGAAAAAAAAAAAAAACACGTGAGGAAAAACCAATGAAAATGGAGATTCACTGTCGGGTCCACCGTGCCGGCGTGTGACGTTCCAGGGGTTTAAGATAAAAGAAGCTTTGTTCGAAGCTCCGAAACGAGTGAAGGTGCGAACGAGCGCCGGGGAGATGTGTGTGAAAGCCCGTCAACCCGATCGGCTGTTAATAGTGGCTCGGAGGCGTGCGAATGGAATTGAATCGAACCGAACCAGTCGAAGAGTATATTGAAGTAGATATACGAGCTGGTGTTACCTCATGTATTGGGCATCGATTGTTCCCACCGTCGTGTTGTGCGCGCCCGCAGCGTCAGCCAGACCCCCTCCACTCGCAGCGTAATAAAGTCGGATAATTAGCTGGCTAAGCACTCGTCTTTCTTGGAGCGTTTCTCCACCCGCTCTTTACCTCGAGAGTTTCCACCGAGTAACGACTCCCAGGCACAGATGCGGCGCCCCTACCTCACAACTCTCTCTCCTTTTTGTCCTACAGCCGCCGGCGCTATTGCTACTCCCCTTTCTTTCTCTCGTGTACCTATTCATTCGTTCTGTAACGTCTGTAGTACACGGGGGGGGGGGGGGGGGGTGCGAAGGAGGATACAAGATGAAAAAAGAACGTAAGAAAGCCGAGAGCCGCGAGTGATCGTGCCTAATCTGAATCTTGAACCTAGCGGTGGTGCGCATCAACTCTCTGTGGCCTCGTACTCTTCACACTGGTCCGTTCTGCCCTACAGGCGCCTTTGTAATAGCCTCATTATTGCAGCTTTAATTGCAGTATTTTTTTGTTATTTAAAAAATGATAATAACCGTGGATGTTAAAATGGAACACAGGAAGGAAGAGAAAGAAAAATGAAAAAAAAAAGCATCCCTTTGTCCTCCGCGAAATGGATGTTACTGACTGGTGTTCGGATGCTTCGTACTGGGACGACGGAATGTTGTGTGTATGTAGGGTAAAAGTGGTGAATATCGCTGATTTGCGTGTTAATCGGAATGTCCCATATTCACAACTTTTACCCTATGTTATTCCTATATTCGCTGTCTAATTTGGGTCGGAAGAACTTTTTTCATTTCCCTCATTCCGTACTGCGACTGTCTGCGCCTGGAGCGATGTCCCCGCAGCAGCAGTGCGATGGTCCGCGGTGGAAGAGACAAACAACTTTTCGTGAAACAACGTCGAAAAGTCACGCTTTTCGGACATGCAAAGGGTGGCAAAAGTTGGGCTTTTTAGTGTGGCATCCGGAACACACACGCGCTAGTTACTTTTTCACACTCTAGTTACTTTTTGTAACACGTTCACAAAAAGTCACCTTTTTCGTGTATGCAAAGTGTGACGAAAGTGGCGCTTTTCAGTGCAGCATACGAAAGCCACAGTAGTGATTTTTTTTGCACACCTTTTTAACGCGTCATTTTTAGCTGATTTTCTTAACACCTCGTTACTTTTATGCAGACTTTGCAGGCACGTGACGGGGGACTTGTACACTGGTGCCAGAAAGTACAGAACTCACCGTCGGCTCGTGGGGCCAATTTAACCGACCTCTTCGAAGGTCCGCTTTCTCGCGTTCGTATACCAAAGTACTGTTCCAAAATATAGTACATTAGAAGCGGAGACCCGAGAGGAGGAACATGTGTTTCACCGTCTCAACGGTACCGAGGAGGAGAATAGTGTGCATGCGGTAGGGATTCCTCCCGTCCGGGAGTTACTCTCCCCCTTCACCGGGAAGAGAGACTACAGCTCGATGGATATCCGATGGGGATGAAATTCCACGAAAATGCAGCCTGCATGGGTGCGCGCTACATCGGATTCCACCGCGTCGTTTCGCGATATTGGTATCCGCATTATACCGCTGGAAACCTCTCTCCTCTCTTGTGCCCGGTGCTTGCGCTAGCACAATTCAACCCCCCCCCCCTGCAGGCATTACATATATCTATGGATACCAACCCCCCTTGGTGCAGTCGCTAATACATATATACATTTATAATGCATACGAGGGGGGTTGCGCGCTCAGAAGCTCTTCTGCTCCCGCGACTTGCATCGGTACAGTTATATGTTCACCAAAGGAATTCCTTTAAGCTCGATTTTTTGGGTTTATCTCCGAACTCATCTGAAAATCGGGCTCACTATCCAACAAGTCGGGTAAGGACAGGGTGTCATCCAAAATGGACTGACCCCGGTTTACGTGGCTTCCCGGGATCAAATTTTGTATCTCTTTAAGGTACCGGAAACAATAAAACCACCGATAGAACACCGAGGATGTTGAAGGTTGGGAATTTGTTCACCGCAGGAAGTCCGTAGGATTCGATTTTTCTGGTATATCTATGAACTCGCGTCGAAATCGGGCTTATCATCCGAAAATTAGGGTAATAATAAAGAGTGGGCCAAAATGGACTACCTCCAGTTTATTTCCCTCCCGGAGGAAAAATTTTCGTATCTCCTTAGGGTAGCGACCGAAAAGATAGAATCACCGAAACAACAACGGAGATGTCGAAGGTTGAGAAGATGGAAAACACGAAGAGGAAGAATTCGCGGTACGGAAACAACTTAAATCGTCGAAACTCGAGAGACGAAGCGTGAACTTTCAATCCCAGTGCGAAAACTCCACAATGGATTGATTCTATGCCTGCAGATGTGTGCGAACTCTAACCTCGCGATTGCCGGACGGGCGAAAACGACGAAAAGTTTATCGAGTAAAGGGACGAAAATTTCTCTTGTACCGAAAACTCCCTGGTGACGTCTGGGCGCGTCGCTCAGCGGAGGTGAGTGGAAAACGCGACACTGCTGCGAACCTCCGATCAAACATCCGCACATTCACCGTTCTTCGTACTTCCCCCCCTCCCTCGCCTTACTTCGGTATAGTGTAGTAGTCTGTTAAAGTACGCGCGATGGAAAGAGAAGAGAACAACTGTGGGAAGAGAGCGAGGGACGAACTCTCGCACGTACCAAGTTTTGATTGTTTTCGGAACGGTACCGACCTCGTGGCGCTCTCCCAAACTCTCATTCTCTCTTCCCTACTCTTCGTGATTCCGAGCCTTCGGGCCGGGCACGCGGCCGTGTAACGTCAGTTCCGCCAACCCCCCACCCCGCCGTTAATTCAATCGCATCGTTGATAACTTCCGGTCGTTACTACCACCGCCAACCAGGAGGGGCACAAAACTCCGCGCGGACCCCGTGCGGAGGGCAAGCCTCGGTTTCTTGCTCTTCACCGGCTGGCGTTCAGCGCCAGCGTTCCATTCCGTTCCGACGTTGGGAAGAATGGGGATTGCCGAACAGTGTGTGGATGTTTCGCACACAAGAAAAAAAATAATTAGTTGCCACGACCAACCGCGTGGTTAATTCGACGACTAATTGGGTTGGATAATTAATTGGTGGATCATAGAAATTAATGTATTTGCCTGAGGTCGAGTAATTGATAACAACCTGATTATTACAATCTGCGAGCTGCACTGAAAAAAATTATTAGTTGGAAAAGCCGATCCTTAAAACGAAAGGTGCAAAGGAATTTGCACACAGATGCCTCATTTATAACAAAATAAAAAATAAAATTTTCCGCACACGAGGATGTCAAAATCGATAAACGAACTTTCTCATGGAGAAAGCTGTATGCAAATTACTTTGCACCGCACTTTTTTTTTATCACCGTGTATGTTTGCACCAGGAAAAATTAGCAAAGTTAATTTTACACCGTTAAACTCGAACGATTGCTATGTTTGTATTTTAATACATTCGGATAGTTCAAATCTCATTATCTATCAAGAGACATGGTACCGTTTCGATTTGTTATACAGTGGACCCTTTAAGCTTGCGAGCGAGCAGCGAAACTCCTAACTGAGGATTTTTCTATCGCCGGGCTTATCCTTACAATTTTCTTTCTCAGCAGTTCATAAAAAGAAGGGAAAAAAGGGACTAGATGGTACTACGATACAATGAGATCGAAGCCCGAAGTTATTCAAGACCGTCCGTTCTCCGCGCGGAGACTCCTTCCTCTCGTTATTCCAATTAGTAGTATTGGATACTATAATGGTATTAAAAAAATAGAGGTTTCGGCCCCTTTTTTTTTTTAATTTCGTCCGTAGTGCCATCGTTCCCGTGATATAAATGATAAATCATGGGGGAAGTGAGGGGACCGTTCAGTGTATTAATATGCGATATAGAACTCGAACCAATGAGAATTCGGGCCTGGGGCGGTTGAGAATCGTATATGCGGCTGCTAGCGACTGTGTCAGACGTCTATGTACGTTCCAGATTCTCCCACGAGGTAGCTCCATCCACCTCCACCTACTCCGACGTACGTATTTGTCTGTGTATTTAACCTACATGCGTTCGCCGCAGTTACATACCTATTGCCTTATACCTAGGCACACACGTGTCCTACTACGACGCTCCTGTGTCGTTACTCGTCGAGATAGCACCACTACGAGGGGAATATATGCGTGCAACACGAATTGGAACTTGGTGGGCGGAAATCTCGGCAAATCTACTCTCTGCTACTCTGCATCTCGCTACTCCCGGCCACTTCACCGGATTCCACCAAATTCCGTATACAGGGTGTAAAGGGAAATTTGTCCTGGCGGAGTGTGGAATTGTGTTGTGGCTTCGATAACGAACCAGTTCTACATTTTTGGGAAGAATTTCACAGTTTCCCATTACCGAGTTAACAGATAGAACGTGCCTCATCTCTAATTGCGAAAAGTAGTCCGATTTACCTCTGTCTTCCGTTTTTCTCCATATGCTTTTGAACCAATCAGGGCACAAGATCAGTGGTGCCGTCTACCATGAATGCTCGTTGGCCTAATCGTTGAGTGCTCTTAACTACGAAGACAGTGGAGTATCAATCATTCGATCACTCAATCATTCTGGCTAAGTGCAAATCTATGGTTTTGAAGCTCGGACACGAATCTATCATTTTGCGCAACTATTTTGGGAAATCGGATACAGCGCAGCGTGCCAGTTGTTCCCGGTTGAGTACGACATACAGATCAATAGCGAAGATTGTACATGGAATGTCTCACGTGCAGTCCTTGAGACTGTATAAGGAAGGCTGTAGAGGAGTTCCGGGACAGTTGCAACGGGAACATCCGGTCAGTCAGAGTCGACGGTCCTGTACGGGTTCACGGGAAATTGGAAAAGTTGCAGCTTATCGAAGATTCGGACCGCCAAGGAGGGGGGTGGGGGGGGGGGGTGTCGAGAGAAGCGTTGAGATAGCCAGGACTTCGGGCCAGCCTCTTCAGGCAACGACCAAAATATGGTATTGGAGATTGAAAACAAGCTCGAGGGCGTTTCGACTTCCGGTGCGACTTTCACAAGTCGACGACATTTGATTCCTTGAACCACCAGTCTTTCCATATTCGAAGCGTCTTCCCGAAGTGACGCAAGAGACAACATTGTAAGAACTGAACAAACTTTTCCTTAAAAAAAAAAATGTGTGCGATGCATGCTTTCCACGTTACGAGCCACTGAACTTTCAGCCAATGAGATTAACCGACCAACATCCTGGCCTCATCCTGGCATCGTGTTCCCAATTAAAAACTGAACAAACTTTACCTTTAGAGGAATTCTCTAAAGTTTATAGTTTCCGAGTTACAAGCTGTTGAAGTTTCCAGCCAATGAGATCGCGCGCGCATATGCGCACCTCGCATGCGGTACGCCTCATTGGCTGAAGCTTCAACCGGTCGTAACTCTGGATCTATGCATCAAATTAAAAAAATTCAAACGCCAAGTTTGTTCAGTTTTTCATGCCGAATAAGAATCTACAATCCTCGTCCGATTCTGTACGCTTCCTGCGTCTCGCTTCTAGCCTCGACGTCTTCTTCGCCAAAATGCATTCATCCGAAAAGTATACCAACGGCATTTGAGCATACACGGCGCAGAGCCATTGGCAAACGGCGACTACACGAGTGTCGGTATGTTCTCCGTTTTGGGACTGTACGGCAAGCATCCCGCTGGTGAATTGCTATTAGATATTATAGATGTTTGGAGTTTGCCAGGTCATTCGCAGGTGGACGGTTTGTGATCGCCGGTAGAATTCGACTCCCGCACTCCCACGGCATAGGAAAGGAATGTGCAGGAGGCAGTTGAATCTCCTCTCTCCCCTGCTTCTCATGTACCCGCCGAATGCTCGAACTTGGCTCGAGATCTCTCCACCCAATTTATGAGGGCCGAAGCATTAAACGAGATTTTATGGGCCATCGTACGAATTTTCGGATATGGCTATGCGGAACGTGCAAGCCCACACGTCTCTCGGATCCACGGAATAGCACGGGATCTTTTTCTTTTGCACTCAATGGCGCGCCGAACTCCGATGCTTTCTCACTTTAGCTCCTCGTGTGTGTTCCTCCATTCGCGCGCTGATGCCGAGGAAAAATAACCGGCTCCGCATGCCCGGACTGCACTTCGAATTCATGCCCGTGCCACTCGTTGCTCTCCGCTGCACAACCGCCAGCACACTTGCTCTTCCAAACTTGGAATTTTACGACGTTCCCTCACTGTCTCACTCTCCACGGTCCGCATCGGTGGCCAACGCTAAACTCTCGAGTGTTATATAGTCCTCTCAGCCTCACTTTTACTACCAACTTTTCCGCGGATAATATACCTTTACTTGACGACTTTTACGTCCCCGTCCGCGTACAGTTTTCTAGTGTAAGTATACACGGTGTGTCGCACGAACGACTTCGTAAATCATACCGTAATAGAATAAGCTCTAAAATTTATCCCTGTCTTATTCAATACCGTCACCGTGTTTACGTCGTCCATTAGCTCGATCAAGCTGGAAGCGCCAGAAGCGACGAGACCGATGGAAACCTATCCCATAAATAGGGTCTCCTTTGAAACTACACTGTAAAAAAACTCGGTATGGAAATTTAATACTGGCACTGAAAGTTTTCATGCATAAATTGGTTTATGTATTAAATCTCATGTACAATCGTGATGAATAATTAATGTAAAGTGTAAAACTTTAAGAATACTTTATTTTTAATAATGTTCTTTAATTTTACTGTAAAAGTACATTAAATTTTTATCACAATGTACGTTAAATTTAATGTACCAAGTTTTACATAATAACTTGCAGTCCGGTGCGCTGCAATAAAATTTTATTTGACGAGCCTACGGACGTGTCTGTGGGTGGCCACTTGTTTGCGAGTTTTTTAAGCTAACGGTGTTTCGTATTCTGTGATTTTCAGGCGCGACGCAGGCTATAAGATGTTACAAATGCGGACAATACAACGATGGGGTAGGAAGCATCACTCCGTGCATCAACTACACCGCTCACATGCATCTCGAGGAGTGTCCACCTGCGGCCGAGTGGTGCATCGTGAGTACCAATCTTATTATTTTTATTATACTTTTCAGAGTCCGAATCGATACAAACGAAAAAAATCGAAGAAAATTTATGACTTTATGACGATTTGCGTTTTCTAAAAAAAAAAGCTTGTATTTGGGCGTCCGACGATCCAGAGGCCAATCGTACGATCTTCATTTGTTTTTTATTTACATTTTTATTACACATTCGCGAGTCCAAATCGTAGAGGCGAAGAAAAATCGACGTACATTTACGACTACGTGCTTTACCTAAAAAAAACTTGTATTTGAGTATTCGACGATCCGGAGGCGTCGTGCCATTTTATTCGATGACTCGGCCCGTCTTCCCTCCCGATTCTTCCGCGAGTACAAGGCGACAACCATCAACCGATCCAAGAAACTTTTCCCTCGGGAATCTCTAAATTTAGCGGGGACCTCCCGGCGCCGAGGGCATCTTGACATTTTTCCAGCGGAATAACGAATGACGTTATTTACCGTATTTCGCCCCCCCCTCTTCCTCCGGTCGTGTCCGAGCTCCCTCCTCCGCCGACGGACTTCCACTCCATCCGGCTGCCCTCTCGGATCTTTCGCGCTTCCGATCTCCATTCACTGCCCCCGTCTCGTTCCGCTGCCTCGTATCTTTTTCAGATTTTTACACAATAAGCCCGCAGGATTGACCAATTTCTTTCGACTCTTGGCAATGCCACTATACAACGAGCGTTTCCCTCGTGGACAACTGTGGAACAAGTTTTTTCGTACGGTCGCATCGAGCTACATTTCGTTAATTTCGACACAGGTCAAAAAGCATTTTGTTTGTTCAGCAAATATTTCTTCTTCTCAAATCTCCAAAATGTTTGTTTATTTCTTTTCATATAAATAATTTTATTACATCTTACAATAAATATTTTATCGTTTTATGATAATATTTTATTAACATTTTTTTTTTTGCCGGCTGAATGTAAATCTTTTTTTACCGTCTGACGTCGCCGACGTTTTTTTGGTTCAATCGGGTGCGCCGGGAGAACAGAAGCCAATCGATAAATGAATGGTGACTGATCGCCCTTCAATGATGTTCGAATCAGGAATGTGTGGCTAATGCTCGCCAGCCATGAAAATTGGTCGTCGATGCCCTCGGGATACGGAGTCAGTCCCTCCAGCGCGAGCTATAAACCCCCTGAAACGCGCTCACCCTTGTTCTCCGCTCGGAATGCATCCGCTTGTCGAATGTGCGAACCCCATTTCGCCGCACGACATTCGAACTATCGAGCCCGCATCTGCATTAATACGTAGTCGGCAAGGCCATAAGAGACCGGGCTATCGGCAATAGTTAATAGCTGGTAGTCGCGACCTCTCGATCGCATTATTAGCCTCGTCCATTTAGCTCGGCGAGTCAAGTGCCCAGGGGTATTCGTCCCGCTTCGTCCTGGAGTACAGGGAGCGCCAATGGCTCACCGAGATTCACCAATCTACGCAGCCTATTCCGACCTATCCAGAGCCGTGAGAGTCCTGAGTATAGGATACATATGGATACATATATATACACATATATATTGCCGATGCCAAAATCGACCAGCAGATAGTTGGAGGAAGGGTACAGAGTAACCGTTGACGTCGGCTCCGACGGCACGAACACCCTCCTGTGCGCCGAAGTCCGTCCAACCCGCCCCCTCCCCCCCCCCCAAATCGACTATTAATTAACGCTCGACCGACTGCATGCCACCTACCATCAACCATCCCCCTTATTATCCTTATAGACTGTCTTCTCTCCGATTGCCATCTGTTCCTTGGCCCGTTTCTGACGATATCCCGGTGAAATGTCCCAAGATTGTCGTACGCAGAAAGTACATTTTTGTATCATTATTATCATTATTAATATGTCAGATCTCGGTAAGGCCTGGGTGTAGATAGGAGGAGGATGAAGCAAGCCCGAGGGAGAATTTATATACGGAAATAATAATGTTCTATATAGAAAATGAAAATGGTTGCAAGACTGCACAAGGCGAAGGATCGTTTGAACAGGCCTATGTCTTTTAATCGTCGAAACTTTCCATCCCTCCGAGAGGCTCGACGACTCCGCGAATTCATCTATGCGACCTGGCGCATAGATATTGGCAAAAGACGAGGCTGGAAGCGCAGATACCGCAGAAGTATAGACAAGTACTCGAGAACTGCTGGGGAGAAGAAGGAAGAACCAATATGTTCCGCGGCGTGAGACAGGCACGTAGAGTGGGAAACAATCTCGGTCGCGAAATCGATTCGTTCTTTTATCGGATATTTCGCTCTCTCAATGTACAAGGTATCTCGAAGTCTCTAAAAAAATTGTGGATTCTTACTTAGCTTTAAAAACTGAACAAAATCTGCTTTTGGAATTTTTTGATTCGATGGATAGTTTTTGAATTACGAGCGGTTGAAGTTTCAGCGAATGAGACGTGACGCATGTGCGGTGCCGCATGTGCGCCTGCGATCTCATTGGCTGAAAACTTCACCCGCCCATATCTCATAAACTATACACTTTGGAGAGTTTTTCCAAAGGGAAAGTTTGTTCAGTTTCGAAGCGTCGATGTGACGGTTGAGGTTTTTTTTTTTGTTGATGGATTTTGGGACACTGTGTACGTCCGCGTGACGTTGAATTGTGTCATCGCTGATGGCGCCCGCCGGTAGCATAGCCATGAGGAGCGCCGGTTTCGCTGATCTAGCGGGCCATTTCGAATCTGCATAGAGATTGAACGCGTTGTAGAAACGTCGTTAGACCGTCAAAACTTGATATTCGGAACGCAGCACCCCCAGCTCAGCTACTAACGGTCACTCTCTTTCTCTCACTCGATCTATCTATGTCCCGCTCTCGCTCTCGCTCTGTGTCTCTCTGTATATCTCCCTCGCTCTGTCTCTATGTCTGCACATATCTCTGTCTCCCTCTTTGAATAGAAGCGGCAATGACGCCGGGACAATTCTACTCGCAGGGCGCGAAATTTGGCTGGAGCTTGTGGATTGTGACCCGAGCGAATGGTCCGCTTCGGTAGCGTTAATCGAACCGGGGAAACTAAATGCGAGAGGAAAATCGAAGAGCCCTCAGAGAGCGAAGCGATTGGATATCGATGTTTAACGATTATTCTCTTTCTCCCTCGTGAATTCGACTATCCACGGACAACGAAGTTCACGACATTGGGAATATAACGAGGTAGAGAAGCCACATGAAAAAAAAAAAAAAAAAACCGGAAAAAATTGATAGGTAGAAAAAATGCCAGCGCAGAAATTGGTTTTACAAAGTTGCCATGGAACCGGAAGAATTTATAGAAAATCTGTTATTGATATTTTCATCCATAGGTATATTGGCGAATATTTTTCCAATTTGATGACATTTCCTTTCGCTCGATTGGGCACCCTCTGTCTCAACGATTCCGTAGCCCCGATTCGAGTTATCGAAGTATCTGGAGGTGAAAGACTGACGGAGGAGCGTTAAACTCCAGTGGCAAAAGGATGCGAAATATCTAACAGAAGCCCCGATTTGAGGATTCCCAGCGGGTAGGATTTGCTCCCATTATTCACCGCTTCGTTGAGCTCACTCGAGAGTGGGTTGGCACTCACTAAGTATACTGCACAACTACCCCGGTAAGAGATAGTTCAGGTGCATGATTGCTCGTCGACCTTTATATTTTCTCGGCAAGTTTCACGATTAACCAAACGTAACATCAGCAAACCAAGTTTTCCCCATGTTTCCGACGGTAATGCCTTCAATCTTGCCGAATTACCGAATCTTCGAGCGAAAAGAAGGGAACAAGAAAAAAAAACAAATCAAAGTCAAATTTGTCCCACGCCACGTCGAGCCCGCTAATGGCATGAGATAAATAATTGTTCGATGGCCTTTTCGTGCCGTTACATTACGAATTTTCCAGGTCATCTGACTCCGGAACCTTTGCCAGGTCGCATGCACGACAACCCATATCATGGCTCAGATTGGCTGCTTTTGATCTATTCGTCAACTCAACGACAATTTTGTTTTTCTTCTCTTCGCCCCATCCTTTGTCAGATTTTACGGCGAGAGGTTTCACTCGACACTCCAAAGTTCAGTCCGACACCGTCAAAAATGCGATAAATAATTGCTCGGTGACATTTCTCTCATGTTTAACTTCCATATCTCCCTCAAACTCGTTGAGACCTTTTGCTCCGACGGATTATCCACGGATACACAGCGTCTCCTCGTAGCGTTTTTTTTTTCTTTCAATTTCGTCCTTTTGCTTCCCTCTATACGGTCCTTTAATCTCATTGTCTACTGTGGATCCTCCCCTCGCGCGGGTCCTCTTTCATCAATCTAAATACGGCCGAGTTCTCTTCTTGCGCCAGCTCTCCTTCTATACCAATACTGCAGTTATGTTTTATTTTTCTTTCTTTTTTTTGAAGTAAAATATACCTACAGAGAATTTATCTCCCGCGGCCGGAAGCAGCGTTCCGACACGAAACTTTCATTTCACTCGAGTCGCTTGATTAAAGTATAAAGTATTATCCGCGTAACCGGGCAAAAATGCCCGAGGAACGCGAGAGAAAAAAAAAAAAAATAAGAGAATAAAAGAAGAATAATATAAACGGCAGTGTATGTAGCGCCGACTATTCGCCCCCTTTATGCCAATCGAGCTGTCTACCTCCGTGCGAACATCTGTTAGTCGGAAATAACCGAGTCTGCTGCGGGGTAGCGGGAATGTGCCTTCGCATGCAGATTAATCGCCGAGAAAAAGCGATAGAGGCGTAACGAGCAAAGTTGCCAATTATTTTCTCATCAGTAGCCTACATCGTGGAAGAGAACAAAACAAAACGCCCCTGTATATATATCGGCCATGCAAGCGTCGGTGGAACATGGATGGAGCAGAATATAGTGCGGGAAAATAGTTAGAAGAGATTTCGTCCAGTCGGGTTTAAAAAGGGCACTGATGGGGGAAAATCTGTAAATTTGCGTAAATGGCTGTGAATGCTGTAAATGGCTACGAGCGACGAATTGGCATATTCGTAAGGTGGAGAATGATGTGCTTACTTCTACATCTTCATTAAAGTTTTGACCAAATTGCTGGACCTCTGCAGAAATTTATTCCTTCCTGTAATTACATGTAATAATCAGATCTTTATTTTGAAACAGTTTTGTTTTTATACAATGTTTATGATAATTAATAGTTACTCTTATGATCTTATCTCTTACACCTATCGCTTATCTGTATAACCATTGTGAGCGAGAATTTGGCAAGCTCTGAACGTTGTTATTTGTTAACTGGAGGCTGTCGTGCGCACATGTCGAACATAGGCATCACCTAAAAGATGCACGACAAGGAAAAAAACACAATCACCTTACGAATGTGCCGATTGGTCGCTCATGGCCGCAGTTTAATAAAAACAAAACCTGCAAAACCTGGAATGGTCGAGGAATCTTTGATTGATCAGAGAAATCAAGGAAATGTCAGAGAATCACAGATTCACTTTGCAATGTTTTTGTCTCCAACGACAAAATTTCATAACTTCCGATCCAGTTGACGATTCTGCAATTTTTTTTAGACTATTTTGATATCTCCTACCGGTATAACATCGATTTGCGTTTTCGAATGAAACTAATGGCGAGAAGCTGTCGCATAAAACGGAGGAAGCGAACGAAAAAAAAAAAAAAAAAAAAAAAAAAAAAAAAAAAAAAACACGGGCACGAAAGGATATCGGAGGATGGTTCGCCCGCGGTGAAGCGCGATCCCTGCAGCCCGGTTCGTTCTCCACAGCGAGTGGAGGATACCGCTGAGGTCCTTCATAAATTCAGTCGGGCGTGAGAAGTCCGTGTGCCGCCGCCGCGGATGATTCATTCCCGCGGCGTGAGCGCGTATTTTGCGAAAAATTTTTGCCACCCGTAACGTCTCGTATATCTCCAACACTCGAACGATCCAATAGCTCACTTATTTCTTTGTGCGGTTGCGTCCTGATCCGTTTGCGAGACAAACGCGGAAGCGTGACGCACGAGAGCGGGGAATGGCCACGTAGTTAACGTGCGAAGTTTGGGAAAGCACAGCAGTAACGAGAGCGATAGTGTGAATGTTGAAAGAGAACACAGAAAGACACGCTGAAAGAAAGTTGGCTTTCCGATACAAACCACCTAACGATAACATAGTTTTACCAGTGTGGAAAGTGGGGAAAGAGCCCTTGGCTTTGGGTAGCGTTTCGCTCGTAAGTCCAGGGATAAGTGCCACGCTTATCCTACTCCGTGACGACTTGCTTCAACCCCCTTAGCTTTGTACCGCATGTAGGATGGAAGTGGATAGGTAAACAAGGGAGTAAGAACTAGCTTCTGTTTGCCCGTGCCATGTTCGCGTGTATCTATAGAGAGGAAGCTCTTGGTATAGATAAAAGGAGTGGACAAGCGCTGGTTTCAGAATAAATATCCTATCGGAAAGATCCCCGAGGCGAGTGTTTGCCTGGCCAATACATAGGGGGGGTGTGGCTAGAACACTAGTGAGGAAACTGGAAGGCGATCGAACGTGTTCCGAAAGTCTGAGGGATAAATGGAAGAGAATAGCGTGGGATGTCAGTTGGAAGGGTTTTGGTCTACTCGGTGTTAAAACGCCTCTTCCACCGACGTAAATCAAAGGCATACAGGGTTGTTCAAAAATTGGGTCGAATGAAAACTGCACTAATTTATTCACGATCGAAAAGCGAACATAAGTTTCCTGAAGTCAAATTTTCTAGAATGCGTAGTTTCCGAGATATTGGACGATGAAGTTCTGGCCAATGAGAGCATCGCGACATAAGTCCGATTTTGCCGAACTCTCATTGGCTGCAGCTTCGATCGCCGATATCTCAGAAACTACGCTTCGGAAAAAAAATTTGCCAGAGGGAAAGTTTGTTCGTTTCGAAGCGAGGAACAAGACGGTGCAGTCCGTTGCTCTCAATTTTGAAACAGCGTGTATGCGGAGGGCATTCTAGAGGTGGAGCGATGGCTTTCAGTAGTGCAGATCTTGTTCGGTGAGCCAGTTCACCGCGGAGTTTCTCTTGTCCGCGCGTTCCCTCGGTCCATCTCGGAAGTTCCCATTCTTCCTCGCTGCCCTTTCGTCCTGCTTTCGTCTATGCCTGTCTTATCAGCCTGCCCGTTTAAACTTTCATCAAAATTCAAAAGAGCACGTATTCTACCTGACGCCTCTGAATAGACGACTTTCGTTCTTTCATTCTTCCTCGGTCTCTATCTCTGACATCCGTGATACCTATATGCTATATTCAGGATAATATTGAGCTCTCTCGGTCTCGTCTCGGTGCAGCCATCTTTCCGTACGAGCTCGTTTCTTCCATGCCAGCCTGCGTGCAACCTACATTAGGGGAGATCGGGACTAAATGGGGACGCGGACCGGAATGGGAAACGCAGTACGCTGCAGACATGGGGCAAAATGGTGTACCAAAACATTTAAAAAAATGCATTTATACCCTCGGGGAGATGGGGGTAAAAATGCGCCGCATGAGAGATCCTATGCGATAGGGGAGACCGGGGCAAAATGGCACAGCGGGGCAAAACGGGACTGTCAGAGCAAAACTCAATTCTCCAATCATTTTTGGATGCCCAATTTTGTCCTAACGATACATCCGGATTTTTAAACCCGTTTTGCCCCACGTACCACCATCGCCACCATTTCAAAGTTATTGGAGAATTGCGTTTTGTCTCATTATCCCGTTTTGCCCCGGTGTGCCATTTTGCCCCGCTCTCCCCTACCTTCCGAAACCAGAAAAATTACGAAATATCAGTTCTCGTGAGGGCGATGAGGTTGAAAAGTACTAAATTTTGCCCGAACAGCAATTTTTCTCGGATGCTGCGAACAATTATTGAGAATTTCATTACTTTCTCATTAGATGATCGATTCGTAGCGACGAACGCATTCGAGCGGACTTTATATCTCAACGTGCCCGTTTTTCCCCGGTCTCTCCTACTATACGGGGGAGCTTTAAGAGATTTAAATTTATTATCGGATTTACGCAACCGGAATGGAGGGAAGCTCAGCAAAACGCGGTAAAGGAAGACCTCCCGTACAACCCCTCTGCATATCCCTTAGTCCGACTAGTACGTTCTCGCTTACCTTTCACGCAATAATATCGTGAATAACGATTTCACGGTATGAACCCCTCCGCGTGGGGGTGGAACGGTCTTGAATGCCGATTTACCGGATACGATGCTGGCAAACTCCACCGGCTTATCCCGCTAATTCACCTTCGCTTCCGCTCCGTTGTTACCAGCATCAGGAAACTACCTTCGACCTACGTATAGGACGTTCCAGGCCAGTTTCTGCATATAAATCTTGTATATAAATGAAAAAAAAAAATAATCCTGTTGAGAAAAATAACCCTGTTGAGCTTCGCATCACAAAATTGACGGAAAAAAAAAAAAATTGGTGAAATATAGCCATTCTTTAGGTATCCCCAAAAAAAAGAATTTCTAATGACAATTCCTCACAAATAAGTCTGTCAATCAAATTTGCCTCCGAATTTTTGAAATTCTAATTTTAACCAATTATTTTCGAGAAGGGTTGCGAGTTTACTTTGGTGAGAAAAAAAAAACTAACTTACAAGATTCTCGACTTTGCCCATTCGGCGCGAAATGCCCCATGCACCCAGAAACTTTGCACGATCTACGCTCGTCCGATGTAGGTACAGGTCCTTTTAGGCGCAGCATTGGCACCGAGGGTCCTTCGAGTTTCAAGCAAGATAAGTACAGTCCGAATTTGCTGCGGATCCCGCCCTATAGCCCTGCAGACCGTCCAAACTTCGAAATCCAAGTTCCCCACAGTACACACAGAGAGTCCATGACACACGTCGTACTTCCGGGCACTTTGCGAACGAGACGGGGGATTCTGTAACAACTGGCGAGGACGGATAACCGCGTGGATGACTCGTTCCTCTCCATCGGGTTCTGGCAGCTCGTTTCAGTCAAGAATTAACTATCCTGTTCGCCAAAGTAAAGCTTCCATGGTACTCGCCAAATTGACCGACGCAACTTCATCCCGTCGGGCACTTTCCCGGACCGCGCTCAGATCGCACCGATGGGACATCGCATAATACATTCACAGTTACATTAAACAGCGAGACCGCACAATGGTATAAAATAGCGCCGAATCCAGCCGAAGAGTTGTAGGTTTCGTGAGAAAGCACCGAAAGGGAAGAGAAAAGGCGAAAAAGATGAAGTGGGTCGGTGGATGCGGGGCGAGGTGAGGGGGACGGAGATTGGAAATTGAGACAGCGGCAGGCGCGTTGACGATGAAGAAGAAGAGAAAGAAGAGGAAGTTAAAGAAGCAAAAGCCCGGCAGAGAAGGGGTTAATGGCTTCTGGACTGTATCGTTGTGCGGCTCTCTGCGAGCTTCGCAGCCCCGTGCACTCGCTCTCATCCCTCCTTCCCTATCTGTGTGTGTGTGTGCGACTCTGAAACACGGCCTGCTCCCTTTTCTTTATTTCGAGCTGGTCTCTAACTCCTTTCCAGAGCGCCCTCGTTCCGTCTTTTCGTTTTTTTACCCCTCTTGTTTTTTTCGCGTTTCCTCTGTTTTTTATCGCGATAACTACCTTCCCCCTCCCCTCCAATCCAGCGCCTCTACTGGGACTCTCTGTGTTTTCTGACAAAAACCGTGCGCGGCGAAACGCGCAAAAAAACTTCTCTGCCAAATGTTACGGCGAAACTGTTCGAGTAACGGATGCGGTGCGGGCTTTGACGGTAGCGGCGTCATGATCGTTGGAACAATCAGTTTCAGCGGGCTTCGGCGGCACAGCTGCCTCGGCAATGCCTGACAAAGTTGGCGGCTCGCGGATAACGAACTTATACGATGAGACCAAAAAATTCAACGGGATATTCAAATGCGTGAATTTCCAAATTCCTTTTCTCTACACTGAGAGAAGGGATCTAGTAAAAACTACCAATCATCTAAGAAAAATTACCATAGCACACTGTAGTAGGGCACTAGGTCGCCACCTATGGCAGCCTAGAGCGCCATAGGGGAGAGCGGGGCAAAATGGCATACCGGGGCAAAACGGGATAATGAGACAAAATGCAATACCGGAATAACTTTGAGATGGTGGCAATGGTGGTACATGGGGCAAAACGGGTTTAAAAATCCGGACGTATCGTTGGGACAAAATGGGGCATCCAAAAATTATTGGAAAATTGCGTTTTGCCCTCGCAGTCCCGTTTTGCCCCGCTGTACCATTTTGCCCCGGTCGCCCCTATCGGGCGGCTATGGAGGCTCAGATTTTCCAAGAATTTTTACCATAATATCTACGAAAAATTCTTATAAATCCTGCCTACCATAGGTGGTTACCTAATTCCCTACTACTATAGTCTACTAATATAGCGATATAGTCATATTTACTGAATCCTTCTCTGCGTGTATGTTTTTGGGTGTCGAATATTCAATTATGTTTTTGCCGCGGCGAAAATCAAATTATAAGCTATCCACACTCTCCGAGAGTAACGAAACAATTTTTCTCCCGGTGACGGTTCCAGCTTTTTTGCCCGTGAATTTCCATTGTATCCATTTTGAACGGAAAATTCTCGACAATCGCGTGGAATCGAATTTAAAAAAAAAACAATATTGACGAAAAACAGGCATTGCCACAAAAAATGTCCAACGATAGTGTACATCCAGCTCGGTGACAAACGTTGGATTCCGAGCATCGGAGTGCCCTCCCTAATACCATAGAAAACCCGTCGCTATCCTCCGCGATATCGAACGGCTGTATGAAATACTACTATCGAGCACCAAGATGAGAGTGGGTTGAGGGGGTTGAAACGGGCCAAATGTGCGGAAAGTGCGCCAGCTGCGTGACTCCTATCCTACAGCTGTACAACCTATGTGTCATATATTTTTTGCACATACACATACATACATACGCATAGACAGACATATCGCCGTCCTCACGTGTATAGCTGGACAGCAGTCCCTATCGCACACGCGCACACATGCACACACACGAAAAAAAAAAAAAAAAAAAAAAAAAAAAAAAAAAAAAAACCTCTCTCCGCTTTCCAACCCCTCGCACTCTTTGCCGCATTTTCCGGTCGATCGGGTAAAAACTGAGGGTGACTTGCGCGCGCGTTGGAAACGAGAGTAGCGAGTAGTAGCACGACAGCAAACCGTCGAGAGTGTGACGAGTGACGAGTGTCGACCCGAATTCTGCCTCGCTCTTTTTTCCTCCTTACCGGATGGGTCGCTTAAAAAAAAAAATGTACTTCTTTTTTTTTCCTACCGCACTGCTCGCAGCTCAACGGCCACCGGTCCGTCCGCTGCGAGGCAGCAACGTCCGCGGGAGAATCTCTCGCGACGGCCGCCGCGATGCGTCTCTTACCCATATCCGCTCTCCTCGCCCATCCACGGGCCGTGCCCGGTTCTTCAAAGGGAAGAAGTGACTTTCATCGCCAGTCTGCGGCATAATTACTGCGCGTTCCCGGACAAACCAGGCAGTGAGAAAAGCAGCACGGAGAGAGAGAACCTCGCGGCCCATACCGAGACCCAGAACAGCCCTCTCGGCGCCCTTTCCATCCACGGCCTCTCCGCGCACGGGAAAGAGAACGCGTTAACGTCCGCGATATGTGCCACCTCTTTGTCCTTCTTTTTTTTCACTCTATCCTTCCACTAATCTTTTTTTTTTTTTTACCCTGTCCTACCACTAATCTTGCTTTTTTTCTGCTTCTCTTTCGTTTGTCCTACATCGCCAGCAACGCGGCTCTCTCGATGACGCTCTTCCGTTCTCGGCCTTCCGTCCAATCTACGCGCTCTCGTATAACCCGCGGGGCAGCCACGCTACCGTGTCTTGTCGTAAAAATACGCCCGGGACTAAAAACTCTCTCGACCGCATGTCGAGAAAAAAAAAAAAAATTAAATTTATTGTATATAAGGTAGTTTCTGGTCGGACAGGGTGATTCGGGAACTGCGGGAAGAGAGCAATAACGTGGTTGGCTGTACACGGTATCCGATGAAAGGGGGGGCGCGGGGGGGGGGGGGGGGGGGGTGATATGGATGAGAGTCGAAATGATGCAGTGAAATTTCTGTGGGCTCGGGAAATTTTACTCCCGCCGCGGGACGACCCTGCTCCGGACAGCCCCGGGCTTAACGTCATGGCGCAATGCCATTCACGGGAGAAACGGGCCTCCCTCCGACTCTAACTGACTTGAACTTCCGGTTACGTCGGAGGCAACTTTTCTCGTTGTAACCGCAAAGCCTCGCACAGCCTAACCGGATCCTCCCGTTTGCGGCAACCGTACAGCAGTCTATACAGGAATCCGGTGGAAAATACTGTGATCTGCAATATGTTGATGTCGATTTTTTTTTTTTTTAATTCTCCAAAACTTCGATAATGGGAGATCTCAAGGATGCTGTCTGATGCTGTCCAAAGGGTTGCTCCTGAGGAAATTCTGTCGCAATCGATGTCGAAAATAAAACACCCAAAAATCGCTATTTTCCATAAAAAGAGTCATAAGCCGAACAAATTTCGCTCATCGATCAAAAACCATATCCGTGGTATTTTCCCCCAATCGCGAATATATCATTTTTCATTCTCACTAGCCAGGGGAGACCGGGGCAAAATGGTACAGCGGGGCAAAACGGGACAGTGAGGGCAAAACTCAATTCTCCAATGATTTTTGGATGCCCTATTTTGTCCCAACGATACATCCGAATTTTCAAACCGGTTTTGCCCCACGTACCACCATCGCCACCATCCAAAAGTTATTGGAGAATTGCGTTTCGTCTCATTATCCCGTTTTGCCCCGGTGTGCCATTTTGCCCCGCGCTCCCCTAAATATCCGATGCGAAAAATTGCGCTGACGGTTACAAAAAATTATGTTTTCCTAAAAACGGCTCCACAGCCAATGAATTTGGGTAAAACTGTACGAGAGATCAAGACAAATTGACGAACGAAAGAATGAACGACTATGCGGAGTGTCCTCAGAGCGGTAACTTGGATCGCCCGGAAGAATATCTATACAGACGAGGGATTAATCCGGTAAAGTTTTGCCGAGGTCTCCGAAATGGAGACTTTAGTCACGTGCTGGGAGATCGAGGGTCGCGAGAACCATGACTCACATAATCTGAGACGTCTCGAGAGAGAGAGAGATAGAGGGTGAGATAGAGGCAGGGCTCTTGGACAGTGTAGAGAATGGGAGTAGAACTGTGGAGAGGAGATACCGGCATTATGCCGCCAATTTCCGGAGGGATTGCTCGGCGATTCCAGTCCGTCGGGCGTTATCGACTCCACGTTCACTCCATGAACAGTCCTCTCCTCTTCTGATATCATATGAACCCCCCCCCCCCCCCCCCCCCCCTTCCTCATCTCCGCCTTTAAGTCCAGCCAATTTTCGTACTTTCTATACTGTAACGGCCATTCTTACCCTCTTTCTTCTTCCACGACTTTTCGGTGCCTCTAAGTTTACATACGTGCCGCCCAAACCGGCGCGAAAACGGTAATATACGAACATTAATTATATGAATGAATGAACGAACGAATACAGTAGAAGAATAGAATTTATTATATTTTTATTAACGCTTTATACAGATCTCATTCTTATATACCAATGCTACATCAGCTTAAGTTTAGGATCACAAAGGGTTTCCGTGTTTTACATAAAACTAAGGCATCCTGTTTCGACTTCATCAATTTTTATTGACAACGGTTTTAAACTTTTTACTTTGGCAACTTCTGGACCATGTGGTAGACACTTCGAGAAGTGAGCCAGAATTTTTTCAGATTTTTTGGAAACTTTGAAAACCCGACTATTCCCTAAAAGACCCAGTGTACACACCGTGTCTCTGATAATATACAGTACGCACGCAGGGTTAAAGATAATATAATTAATCATTATAATATGATTAATCATTATAATATGATTCATTATAATATGATTAATCATTATAATAATAATATTACAATAATAAATATTATTATTATTGTTACTGTATATTTTGCCGAGAGTTGAGAATTCGGAGAGTTTTCTAGGGCATATATCTGTCTACGGGACCGGTCAAAAGCATTGTCATGGTCCCTCGCCGCGTTGTATTACCAGTAGAATTAAGTGTGAAATTGAAGAAAAAAAAGAAGGTACGGAAAAAAGGTGATCTAGGATGGAATTGCGGAATCCCTGAGCGTGAAAGCTCCCTTGGGAATAACCATAGATGCACTACATTGTGCCGTCGTAATTCTCTTCCATTGTAACCGTTAGCTGCGGCGGTTTCTCTCGCGGTGTATATATACCGTGTCGAGAGAATTTCCACTCTCCAGTTCTCTCCATCTGCCCTCTTTCTCTTTCTGTCTCTCTCCCGAATTCCTCGACGAAGCCGATCTCCCCGTCTCTCGGGCAACTAATGTTTAATAGAGACGGTAAATCGTCGAAAGTGCACGGGGGGGGGGGGGGGGGGGGAGGGAGGCTTTTCTCACATTGTCAGCGAGCGTGCTCGACAGCATTTTCAACGAAAAACCCCGTCGTTAACGTGCGCCCTACCGGTATGAGATAACGGTAGTGCGCGCTGCCGTGCTCGATCATTCGGAATTATCTTGGGAAATCTTATGAGACTCCTCCAACGTCAAAATTTGTCTTGGCCCTTTATCGGTAACCAAAATTCTATCTAATTTAATAATTCATTCATTTATTAAATTCGATGTAATTCTATCTAATTTATCGATTTATGAATTTATTTTTCAGTTATTTTTTTTATGACCGATTGATTCGATGCTTCGTTAGTCGGTTCCTCGTATCGGCCGTTACCGAATTAAATTTCAGTGAGTAAAAGAAATTATTACCCGGTCGGAAAAAGTTAGGGAAAGTCGGGCGCTCTCGTCCGCACTCGAGGGCAGTGGCCACCATTCATCGGTACCGATTGCTCGACGAAAAAAAAAAAAAAAAAAAAAAATCATCCCCAGTCGAAAACCGTTCGCAATGGCTCGAGGCAATACCGGAAGTTACGGGCGCAATATCACGTCAAAGAGCCCGGTGCCGGTTTGACTCGAAATGGGCCGTGGACATCGAGACGATAAAATGTCTGGAAATTCCGTCGGAGTGAATATAAGGAGAAGTTTCGACACTCTCAAAACGGTCGTCGTTTGGAAGGCTCCGAGCCGGGGCTCGTTATTACTCCGTCTCCACGAGCCGTCTCTACACGTGTAACGACGATGCAGAGACGCGCCGGTCGGGTGTACTCTCTCGTCGGAAAGAAAAACAAAACAAAAAAATACAAAAAGAAAAAGTTTCAAACTTTTTCCGGCTCTCTGATGAGCGAGAGTGGGACACCGGGAAAACGAACGGGACGGAAATTACGCCAACGTTAACGAAGTGATGTCTACCAACGCCGCAATAAGGAATTATTAAGTTGAACCCTCCGCCCCGGTGCCATCTCGTTCTTAATTAGAACGTGTATAGCCGTATCTCTCTTTATTCAGTCAAACTTTAAACCGAGCCTCTCTTTTCTCGCGCCCTGGAGGCTTTGTGTGTCTTTCGAACGAAGTTTCGTCTTAAACCGTTACAACTTTAATTAATCTCGGAATCGCGGCAGTTAATTTGCACGGAACTCGTCTATTGCGATATTTGTCTATCGTGTGTAACGCGACGAGAAAGGATTGCGGTGGAAGATTGTTACACGCCTCGAAGAATTCGAGTTCGCGGAATCCTTGATTCGGCCGTTGAGACGAAGTGAAGGAGACTCAGTCGGTAACCGGAAGTAATCGACTTCTTTGAATGGCTCGAATTCTTCCGGGGAAGAAGCGTATTCGAGCCGGGTGCACACGATAATTTCGCACATGGCACAAATTCGCTTTTGTCCCAAAAAAAAATTAACACCATTGAAACTTCACCATGTGTGATGCAGCGATCGGTAACAAATCGGTTTCCCTATTTTTTCCGCGACGATTGTATTGTTACGACCGAGCGAAATCAACCAAACGCGCGTTTGGTTTTGGGCGGATATTATTAATTACGATCACTACTATTTATCTCAAGTACGAACTGTCAAACGTCGGCTCTCTCTCAAAGTCCGATCAAAACTCCCGTCATCTCGTCAATCAATGATCTGTCCACTTGTCATTTGTCCAAGCTATTCCAGTCATCTGTGGAACATCGTCTGTCTCGGTTAATCCTCATCTCTATATTCATTACGATATATTTCGGACAAAAGGAAATTAGGTTTTCATGCATCTAGGGGGAGAGCGGGGCAAAATGGCACACCGGGGCAAAACGGGATGATGGGACAAAACGCAATTCTCCAATAACTTTGAGATGGTGGCGATGGTGGTACGTGGGGCAAAACGGGTTTAAAAATCTGGATGTATCGTTGGGACAAAATGGGGCATCCAAAAATGATTGGAAAATTGAGTTTTGCCCTCACAGTCCCGTTTTGCCCCGCTGTGCCATTTTGCCCCGGTCTCCCCTATATACAGCCTGCGAAAGCCTAATTTGCCTTTTGTCCGAAATATTAATAGTCACGGAGAAAGTGGGAAAACCAATTCGTTACCGACTGTGTCAGTGTCACATGCTCTCAGTATTTCGAACGAAATGTAATGAGGTTTTCATCCGCCTATCTATTGACCAGGAAAACCGAAATTGCTTCTTACTAAAATTTTAACGTCCCAGAAGAAAATAGGGCAGGCGATTTGTTACCGACCGAGCGTGGTTGGCCGGTAGGGTGTTTCGCATGGCCTTAATCAGAGGTAAAACTTTAATTTGCAATGGGGAAGAATGGAAGTAGAGCGGGATAGACTCGTTAGAAATTTACCGTGAGAATAGAAGAATTAAAAAATAACGGACTGTTTTATTATTAACTTCAGTAGGTAAACTTTAGGTCGAGCTGCAGCCTCTCCGTTCCCGCGCTCCGGAGCTTTGTGTATCTTTGGAGCGGAGTTCAATTTTAGGCCGTTACAACGCTGATTAATCTCGCAGTCGCAGCAGTTAATTTGCAGGGAGTTTGTCCATTACTGTTCAACTATCGTGTGTAACGCGACGAGGAAGTTGACGGTGGAGGGATGTCAATTGTCGCGAAGGAGTCATAGCGTATCTGATAACTCCTTAATTCGGCTGTTAACGAGAGGTAAAACATGATTTACCGTGGGGAACAATGGAGGTAGAGCTGGACAGATGTTGGAAATTTATCGTGAGGACAGTAGAAGAATAAGAAAATGTAAGGGACACATTTATTTTTGACCCTTTAAACGCGATTTTGTCTATGCGATACCCCTTTGTGGCGGGAAAAACACTTATTACGGTGAAATGAAGATGGACAAAATTTTTTAAAAAAATCTCGTACATGTGTAACAATTGTCCAGTGACGTAATAAAAATTTGGCAATAATTCAATCCCCAGTTTAGTAAATATCTTTATTTTTAGTCTAAACATTTTTAAAAAATCATCGTACAGTAACCTATCAATGCGGAAAGTTTTTCGAACATAATTTCGTAACAAAATTCTTTTATCCGGGTGCGGAATATTGCAGAAGAGAATTTGTAAAAAAAAAAAAAAAGAAAAAAACAATGTTGATTCGGAAAAGTCTCGAGCTGTTGAGAACCCTCTTTTTTCTTGCGAGCCGAAAGTAGCTCCGGAGTCGAAGGATTAGCGGGTTTTAAATTTCGGACTGGATAGAAGTTGATGGAAGAAAACTTCCATCAACTTCCATCCATCCATCCATCCATCCATCCATCCATCTTCATAATTCGTGGCGATTTCCTAGTTATCCGGCTTCGCTGCGATCCATTCGAGCCTCGTAAATTTTGTCGAGCTTCATAAATTGTATCGGAAACCCCGTCACGTCGGCAATATTTTTTCCCTCCTTTCAACGCCAACGTTTCCCGTCGAATGTTGCGAAGTACAGCGAAAGGGACGGAGACGCTAAAAAAAAATACACGAGAAGAAGAGTCTGAACAAAGTACAACTGCGATGAAAAGCGACATTACTCATTCACAGTAGAGTTTTGGAGTTTTCCACGGATTTTCACGGACCGCCGGGTGATGGGCTGAGAATGTGCAAATCAACGTTTTGCCCGGCATTGTGCATGACGAGAGAGCGGATGAGGGGCTTCTGCCTGCTGCGAGCACGGAGGAGACTCTCTCCCTCACTCTCCCGAGAGTACGGTCTGGTTAATTGTAAATCGGCACAGACAAGAGGGACTTTCCGGATGCGGAATTTCTAGTTTCAGTACTCCTTGCATACTCTACTCATATACGAAAATTACGAAGAGACGAGGGAAGGGCCAGGAGCCATAAACGAGGCTCACTAAGGGGGGGGGACTGGCTTGTCGATGGGTATATTCTCACTCGGAAAGATACACACAAGACACATTTATGAAAATATACATATTTATTATTTTATTTTTATTTTTTATATAATATTATATAATATTTTTTTGCACTAATCTTTTTATAACTGCCATCAGTAAAAAAAAAAGTGCTCACCAAAAATAATTGTCTCCAAAATTTCTTCTTTTTCGACGTGGTAAAAAAAGAAACGGCACCGATCCTCAAGATCTTCGCTCCGGCGTTGATCACTTCGGGGAGCGAGAGGCGCGATGGATCGACGAAGTGCCAGGAGTACTGAATTTCTAATTTTGGTACCGCTTGTATATTCTACTTGTATACGAAAGTTACGAGACGAGGGACGGGGCGGGAGTCATAAACGCGTCTCACTTGGGCCGGGGGAGGGAAGGGGGGGGGCTTGCCAATGCATATATTCTCGCTCGACCAGATACACTCAAGCTACATTTGTAAACATGTATAAACAAACATTGTAAATAAACAAATTTAGTTATTTAATTTTATTTAATATTATGTAATATTTTTTACAACAATCTTTTTTCAACAGTTTAGCAGTTTAACATTTACTTTCCGAAAATAAATATCTCCCCATTTTCATTTTTTTTTTTTTTTTCGAAGTGTTAAAAAAAAAGATCCCGAAGATCTTCGGTCCGTCGTCGATGACTTCGGGGAGCGAGAGGCGCGATGGATCGAAAAAGTGCCAGAAGTGCTGAGGCTCGAATTTTTTTTTTTTACCGCGAGCTCCAACTGACATGCGTCGAGAAGATGCAGCAGAAAATCTCGGGAAGAAATGACGGGGGTCGAGCGGAAGAATGAAAGAGATGGAAAAAGGAATGAAAAAAGTTGACGCCCGGCGTTAAGGGTCGAAGGGTAGTACGGAGCGAGAGGTATACCGGCCGCCGACTGAGGAGGGCAAGTGGCGAGTACGAGAAAAGAAAACAAGCCGAGGAAAAGAGCGCCGGACCAAAGTTCGGTGGAATATTGGATCCCGGCAGAGAAATAGAGAGACAATGCAGCGGCAGTGGAAAAGCCGGAGCTTGCGTGGGAGTAAAAAGTTTCGAGCTTTTTATCGCGCGTCAGATCTCGTCTTATTACGTGAAATTCTCTCGTGGTCTCGTAACCCAACTAATATCGCTGTCTGCCGCAATTTTTCTCGCGATACCTCGCACAAACACCCGGCACATCCTCGCCGGTAATATACGAGGGACAGCGAAGACCGACATTTTTTTTTTTTTTTCCTCGACGATAATTGATGATACACTCGAGTGATAAAAAAAATTCCATGATCCTCCTATGTGAAGCCTTTTCATCTTCCCGTGTCCGATAAACGACTCGATCAAACTTGAAATACATTGGGCGAAAAAACTTAAATAAAAATTACGAAAAATAATTTGTTCTCGAGGCAGATTAAAGATAAGAGCGATTTTTCAGATACTCGAAAAATCTATTATCTTTCCATCTCGACCCGTTTCATAGAGCCATATTTAATTAACGATTCGGTCAAGCTTGAAACATATTGGCCAACAAAAAAAAAGAAAAAAACCGGAGACATTTTTTTTCAACATCGAACGTAGAACACGAGTCCATCATGTTTTTTATGTCTCACTTTTCCTCTACATTGTTCATAATTCGAACAAAAAATAGTCGACATGATTCAGATGCTCGGCGGCGATGTTTGAACTCCGAAGAAACTTAGCCGTAACTTAGGTAAAACTTCGTCTTTGTGTACATAAGATATAAATTAAAGTAGTAAATAACAGGATGTCCCGACTATAGGACCCTGGTGGTCGACCGTCCCGGATGCCGGGATGTGGAGCGGTGAGGGAGGGGTTGGGGGGGGGGGGGGGGGGGGAGGAGTTGCTGTAGCATTCGAGAAACGAATTTCGCATAAATTTTCATACACGTCAGTATGGGACAAGGTGGGGGAGCAAAGGAGGGTTTTGCGGCTACAGAATACCTCGGCTATAGCGAACAAGGTATATACGCGTGTAAATGCGAAAAATTTTATACTCCCGTCTTGCTTACGCTACCGAGGAGTGATCGATAGTTTCTCTCGTCGTCGCTTTATGTTTTCCTCACCCCCTGCTCAGTAAACCTTCTCCATTTCTGTACGCAAAGTACACATTATGATATATATATATATATATATACATATTGAAGGAAGTTTGCGAAGCGAGAAAATCGGGTCCGGACCACCCGAACCACCGCAACGTACAAATTCGTGTCCCTCTTACCCCTGTTTCAGCTTCCAGTGTCGTTGCTTTTCCACTTGTCATTCCTGCTGATGCTTCTGTATTTCGGCCTGCATCGAGGTGCTTCGTTCGATTCTCACATTTCTTCTTGATTTACATTTTTCCTTTTTTTTTTTTCACGAACACTACCGCGACCGAATTTCTAGAATCGGCGGCATTAATTTCTCTTCAAACCGGCGTCATGCTAAAATTTCTTTGACATGGTTAAAAATAATTTCTAGGATAGACTCCGAGAGAAACAACTTTTTGAAGAAGCGAGAGGAACTGAGCCGTAGCGAATGATAATGTATACAATAAAAATAATAATAACTATTATTATTATATTACATATAATTCATTTATTTATTTAAATGAAAACCACAAGCCCAACAAGTTAATGCGAAAATCCATCCAGCGACTTGCAACAGTGAGAATGACCAGACACCAGAAGATGAAGTGCGAAAAATAAAGCATACATAAAATGATTATTGAATACCACAGAAACTATAAAAGGTTGGATGCCCAAGAACAATTCAGAGTCGCATATAATATTATCATTATTATAATACAATAATAACAATAATAAGTATGATTATTGTTATTATTATTATAGGTAATTTTTCTATCAAATTCCACGACCAATGGTGCAACAAAAGTTAAATCGTCTATAATTGAAAATAACAATAATTATTTCCAAATGTTCAACAAAAATCGCAATGTTTGTTTGCATTAATTTCGAGGCAGCCACTATGGGCGCATGTACGAAAGTATTATGCACAGCGGGTCTCTGTCGCTTACGAAAACCGTAAGCCGTATAGGAAGGCAAGAACTATAGCTATAGATTATTCACACGGTAGGAGGTTCGTAGTTAGTTGCCAGGTAGTTTGCCAGGCGCTCGTTGGGTTTTGACGTTGCTCTATACCTCGGAGGTATGCGAGAGTACGAACGGCGACTAACCAACGGCGAAGGCCTCACCGAAACGACGAAGGGTACGTGCACAGCGAGGAGAGAGAAAAGGGGATGGAAATAGAGGGAGGAGCTGCGAGCACCTGAGTGGAACACTCTCGTCAAAATATGCTGCACAACCTGCTCCCCGCTCTCCCTCTTCGTTGCATAGTTTAACGGGCTGGCCCTCGATATTTTTCAACGGAGTTTCTCCAGCCTGCTATCGTGATACCGTGATAAAACGGTGGTTCGAGGAGGGAATGCGGACGGAGAGACACAGAGCCGTATGTTATGCTACGGCTTATATCGACCATTAAAAAAAAATGTATTTATTAATTTTTTCTTATTCGTCTATTTATCCGACCAGTCTGCACCGACCGGCGGAACATCGCTCGCTTTTGCATATTGGCGTTGGTCAGATAAAAAATAAATTAAAAAATAATTGCAAATGATATTGCATAATTCACGCCAAAGTCAATTTTCGCACGTGTCTCGGGACGAAATATTGACACGAATTTTTGTTGATCGCGCGCTCTAGCGTTTTTCTCCTCAATTTCGGCTAACTTTAGTGAAACTAAAAGAGAGGGAGAGGGAGAAAAAAACGTTGAAAAACAGGAAAAAATAAATAGAAAAATTTCGTTGCCCACCCGACCACCGGCAGGGTTTCGGTGCAAACGAGCTTTTCAAAAGAGTTCACCGGCTGAACCGGCCGAGGAAAACGCGGAAAGGGGCGCGCGGCAGGTGGGAGGGACCGCTCGAAGAGTCGAGTGAGTGAGCAAGAGAGCTTGGAAACGCAGGAGAAAATCGAGCGAAAGAGTGAATATAGAGGGAAAGTCCTTTCGCGAGGCGACTAACGCGCCCACTCTTTCGTACTGTGCTCTCTCCTTCGCTCCCCTCGTGCTTTCTTTTTTTTTTTTTTACCAACTCTCTTGGCCTCGCCGAGCCAACACGGGCATTGCAGAGTGATTCGAAATTATGCAGTCCCTTACGAGTACGAGGAGTACAAGGACCACGACTGCTATGAGAATCTGGCCAACGTGACGATCCCACTGCAGCTCCGTTCCTCTTACGAGAATGCAAATTTTACTGCTAAAACGCCAAAGCGCAATGTGTGTGTGTGTGGGTGTTAGTGCATGTGTGCGAATCCGGGAGAGAGCGAGTGATAGCGGATCTATCTGGCATCTATACCGGGATAGGACAAGTGCCAAACGACGACGCGAGGAATCTTGAGAGTCCACATTTATACCGACTTCATTTAAAGTATTCTCTATTTTATTCCGGCAAGAATCCATAAAACTGTTCAAATTTAGTAAAAACATAATTATTCGTTTATTAATTCAGGCGCAATGTACATTTTTTTCAATATTTTTCGAAAGGTGTCTGTTAATTTTTTTTTCATTATTTCATCCAGAAAGTCTCCTCTACGAGGAACCCAAAAAATCACCAAACATGCTTTCTTCAGTATGCTTGGTAATATTTCTGGCAATTTTTTCTTCTTCTTTAGCACGAAGTAATGTGAAAATGTACTATTATCAGCCTTTCCACTCAACATAAAATCCCCGAGTTAATAGCCTTACGTAATTCGAAAACCTCTTACTAAATTAAAAAAAAAAAAACCCAAACGAAAAAAGTCTAAAAAAGTTGAAACGAAGTGACCGTGCAATATTGGAGTAAATTTAAAACCCGACGCGTACACCGACGTTACGGCTGCAACCTCCCAGTGTATTAAAGAGTCACTCCGATCCCCTTTCAGTCCCAGCATCCCCGGTTCGGAGCCCCGTTCCCAGTTTACACGGCAATTTTCCGCTTACCGCCCTTACTGTACCCCACGTGGCTTCCAGCAGGTAACGACACTATCATAGAGCCCAACAACACTCCTTGCATCCTTCCCGTAACGTGCCTGCCATGCTTTACCGCACACGTACGCTTTCGTCAACTTTCACAGCGTACATACACATATATATCTATATATAACATATACGTATAGCGTATACAGAACGTTGCACCGCTTTTACCTTAATCCGCGGGAAGGACGATGGAGCACGAGCCGCAACGCGACAAAACCAGTCATACAACAACGGCGAACGACCCGTTAAGCCCCGATCCAACAGATCGTTCACGGAATTTCAAGCAGTCGTCCGTCGAACTCCCGCTCCCCTTTCGTAATTTCGTATACGATACATCTCCCCATTTTGGCCCCGACGTCTCCGGCCCGCAGCTCGCGGAGTGGCCGCGTCAGCGAGAACAACGATCCGTTATAGTCGCCGCGCATCGGCAACGGCACGCTCCTTTTCCTCCGTCCGATGCAATTAAACTTCCACGATCGACGGAAGATCGTGCAGCGCCGAGGAGACCTCGGAACCCATCGCCGACTACGGGACAGTGAGGAATTAGTGGAGGAATCGAAAGATGAGAGATGACCGGAAGAGAAATCGCTCCCGGGGCTCGAGGCTCGTCGTGTTCGTTTCCTCATTGCCGGGCGTATCAGTCAAGGTGGATTGGGCGAAGAGGTGGATCGCGCCAGTTCTGACATCCGAACAGGTCGAAGGCGAGCCCCCTTTCATTTGTCTCTATTATACCTTTATTATGACGTCACGTCCGTGCCAAGTTTCTCCTGTTCTTCGCCGGTTGCAGAAATGTTCGGGGGGGGGGGGGGGGGGGGGCGTCGAGAGGGTTGAAAAGGTGTGAGGGAGAGACTCTCGCTCACCATCCTGCCTGGCACCAGATAGGGATGGCTTTCCCGCGGAGCGCCGAGGGTATTACCGTCGGGCAAGAAGCTCATTCTTTCTCCCTTAGTCTCCTTCGGTTCGTCTTCCCTTGTTCGGCTCTTCTTCCTATCACCCATTTCGAGCCCCTCCCGGGATAGAGGAGACTCCCGGTAAGCTTTCGCGAATTGGCCCCCGGCTTGGCGACTCTCGGAGGCTTTTCCATTCCGCGCGCGAATCACGCCAGAGGCTCGCTCAGACCGTCCGGGGAGCAGCTGTACAGGCCACTGCCATTCCGCGGGGTTCATTCACAGTTAGTACTCGTCTTCACCTACTACCATTGTCCGGAGTTCTGCGCTCGTTTTTTCAAGTACCGTGGAGAGCACCGAATTTATGGCCGTTATCTTGGAAAAAAACAAGATGCCTGGTGGAAGAAGATCGTAGGGCAGGTCCATCAAATGGGATTCGCAAAACGATGTTGTGTTGTAGATCAGCATGTAATCTTTCCATTTTTCTAGATTTTTTAAATTTGATTATTATTATTGATCAGTGAAATCAGCGTTAGATGATCCATTTGCGCCTTTGGGTTTGATAATTTTTTATTATTATTTTTAATCGGGAGGTTAATTCGAAAAACTCGTGAAGAACGCGAAGGAAACAAACGTGGAATGTGTGAATGGAAATACTTGAAACATGTATTGAGAGTGTGAATGTTGGATGAATTGGGAGATTTTTGTGTTTTCAGTCGTTAAATATAACTCGACATCGGATATTTCTAGTAAAATAAGTATTTTAAATGTCGGAAAGATATAGTACGAAACACTAGTAATAGGGGGAAATAACTGTATAAGGGAGGGGATCTGTATAGACCCGAGAGGGTGTACATGGAATAAAATGCTACTATTATTTTTAATCGATGAATCAGTTTAGGAATGTTAGATGTTCACGTCAAGTCATAGCGCAAATTTATCTGTCCACATGCAGATTTTTATAAGTTGTAAACTTACTTTCTGTAAATTGAAATAATAATAATAATAATGGAATGGGTAGCTGGTATTACGCGAAGGCGATGGTATTAGAGTAAGAAAAAATGAGATTTTCATATGTGCCTAAGATTCGAAGATACATCTATAGGACACACACATATCGGACCAGTATGTGGAAAGAAAACCCCTGCAGGAATAGAGCACCGCCAGGGTGGAAGCATGAAACGTACCGACGTATTGGCTCCGGAGGGTTGTTCCGAGGGTGATACGCGCGACCGACAAAGGCGGGGTACCTCCTGGATTTGACACGATGTTGGCAAAGCAAAGCGTTTTTGTACGAGATTAAGTGATTTCAAGCTCCATCGGGCCCCACGGCGACTATGCCAACCTATCGGATCCTATACTTTTCTCTGTAGCCTTTCCCCCTTTTTTTTCATTCTTTTTTTTTTCATTCTTTTTTTTTTATCACGTTCGAGTTCTCTTCAACGCTGTCTGAGCGATACCGTCGATACCGCTATTTCTCTCTTCACACAAGGAAATCTATAAATCGAAGTTTATTCTCCACGATATTTATACGCGGGTTCGGGTGACGAGATAAGAGAGATTTATCGTCGTCTATTTCCGTACTGGCGATACTCATCGATATTTCACAAACTCGGTTGATTTACCGAAAAAAAAAAAAGTGACAATCGAGGTTTTTACATAGCTTCCTCGTGTGAGGCACTTCTGCGTACAGAGCTTCGATGAAAAAACATTTTTCACGATTATTTGGCTTCGTCCTGGAGAATGCTTTGTCGGTAAAAGAAAATAATCGTTTTTAGATTTATGAATTTACAAAAAATTGAAAACTTAATTTTCTTTATTACATTTTATTTAAAAGTTCATTATCAAGCTCGTTCGTTAGTCGTCATTTCTGAACGAATATTGCTCTCGACACGTTCACTTGTTTTGCCCAGCCTCATTCCGTGTATGCGGAAACATTTCGCGCCTCGGTGTATCGGAAATTCGATAGTTCCCGGGCTGGAGTAGAAATCGTTCAGTCGTTTTTTACGCTCTCAGACGAGCAATTCCGGTTCGTCGCGGCTCGAACGCTATCGAAACCGCGGTGGATAAAAAAATAAAAATAAAACATCTGACAAAATGTTCACAGAGTTATCTCCGAAGCGTGAAATCCTCGATAGCGCGGAAGGAATAAAAATTAATTCCAAACATTCGTATAGGTTTCGTGGCTGAGAGAAGCCAGCGCGGTTCGCTCGCCTCATTCTCTCGGCCAGTGCGGAGAGAAATCCGTAAGGAAAATGGGAAATGAAATTCGTTCGCGGTGTTACATACGTCGGGCACGTGTACGTAGCGCGGTAGCTAATACGACTTTCCGCCGAGATTGTATGGAGTACAAGTTTCCCATGGCACGACGTGTTTGAGACTCGTGCCAACGATAAATCTCGGTTTCGTCTGTAATTGCACGTTTCCTCTCGCGGCTTCTACTTCACCGAGACTCCAACCCGTTCCACCATCGCCAGACAGGGGAATGCCTTTAATCGGCCAGACTCGCGAAGGCCCACCCGTTGATTTTCTCATTCTCTTCCTTCCTCACACTCGGAGATTCCCTCGCGCCGCTCGCTTTCCGGTCTATCGCTGAATGGGGTAAAGACTCAATGCCGCTTTTTGGCTCCGGGTTGTTCGCGGCTATAGCACCATTTTCCATGCTGCGAGCATACCGCAAATCACAGGGAGATTTTTAAAAAAGTGAAGATTGGAAGACGCGTAGCAAGAAAGGGGAAATCTTGTTTTTTTTTTTTTTTTTTTTTGCAATTCTTTATTCATTAAAGAAAGTTAAATTATGGATGTTTTCGATAAATTTCCTTTCCGCGATATCGATTAAGTTACACTTTAATCCTTTAAGTCTCGAGCCTTTTTACTGATGAAGGAAATAATTTTTCTCAACTGGCCGACAGTTTTCCGAATGAAAATGTTTTTAAAAAGTTCAATTTTGATAAATTCACTTTTTTATTTTCTTATACCGAAATTCTTGAAAAAATGTGTTCGAAAGACTTTCTCCAGGATGCTTCACCATTCGTCAATTTTATTTCCGATCTTTGCAATAACAATTGGAAAAGTTCTGTAAAAAAAAATATAATTTTTTTTTTCACCGGTCAAAATGGAACCCCGTTTACCATTTTTCGCTCATCGAAAATGGAGGACTAGGGTCCGTTTTGCCCCACTCGCCCCCCCCCCGATTATGACATTCCTGCCATTGTCCTCGCTCGTATGTACGATCGTCCCGAAATTGTCTCGTCGGCTTCGTATAATAGGTGAAAGTCGATTAAACGAAGAGCATGGAAAGTCTCAAAATCCATGCCGAAGGAGGAGCAGGATTTCTCCCAATGTTCAAAGAGGCTCCATTTGGAGTTTGGGCCAAGCCTTCTTCGCTCTGATGGGTTTAAGCTTTTCGCCCTCTTCTATATACATATACATATATATGTACATATGTGTATATATGTACGTATATAGAGGATGAATCGTTCGGCTCCGAAAATCTCCAATCTCGGAGTACTCGCAACCTTATAGAGGAATTCGACCGCTCCGTTCACACGACAGAGAATATCGTTTCTTTCCCATCCCTCTTACGGTGGGCTCTTCGTGCCCTCGTTTCTCCCCGCGACCTTTTACTCCCATCGAATTCGAGCCATCGGTATGTATAGTAGCAATCTACTCCGACCGAGCTCGTACCGACGACTCCCCCACGAAAATCTAATATTCACAGAAGGCATCGATTAGAATCTATCGGAATCTCATTTCGACAAAGCTTTTCATAAAGCGTACATAGGTAAAGATAGCGTATAGCACGTCGATGAAACAATGACGATGCATCGAGAGATAACGCCATGAATTTCGAGTCGACGATAGCCTTTGGACTCGATCGTCTCTATGTTTGCAAAGATCATAAACTGAAGACTCCATAGTGCACAGTTCGGTGAAAACATTTTTTGTCAAAGTTGATTTTCAAAATTGTCAAAGACAAAAATATACAAATTTAGTTTTTGGTTTCGAAAAAAAAAAAAAAAAAAAACTTATTTCCATAAAAACTGAAATCGAGGGTGTAAAATTCGAGGCAGCTGTAAATTGTGAATTCGATCGTTTGTATATGTATGAAAATCATAAATAGAAAACTCGACCATGGAGAGTTTGGTAAGAATATTTTTATTAGTCGAAGCTGATATCGAAAACTGTAATCGGAAAAAATACATATATTTAGTTTTCGGTTCTGAACAAAAAAAAAACGAAGCAAAACTTATTTCCACCAAAACGGCAGATCGAGGGTGTAAAATTCGAGGCAGCGATAAATTTTAGATTCGATCGTTTCTATGTTTGTGAAGATCATAAATAGAAAGCTCGATCATGCACAGCTTGGTAGAAACATTTTTCGTCACAGCTGATATAAAACATGATTAACGACCAAAATACGTATAGCGGATTCACGTTTGAAAAAAAAAAAAAAACTTTCCGTCCCAACCAAATATTCGCAAGAACAGCTCCGAGCTTTTCGGTCTCTTGGGAATATATTTGTGAAACGTATATATTCTCCGTCGAAGCTTTTACATCGAGGCTACGTCAAACGAAAGTGGGGTGTACTCGTCGACCGGAACGCCATGCACTTTGCCTCTGTTTTCCCTTTATGTGTACGATGATTCATGAAACCCGATGCATCTGGTGCGCGAGGTTTGTACGCTGCAAAAAATTACTTTTACTTTGCGTATTTTTCTCTCTCTCTCCTTTTCTCCCTCGTGATGCACTGCACGTAGACATCCCGTCTAGATTATAGATAGTAGATGTTTGATAGTTCGTACGTGCTGGCCTGACGGACGAGTGTGCGCGGGTGTGTGCAAAGGCGGGCGAGAGATTGAACGAGGTTGTTTCTCCAATCCGAGGTGAACAAATTCGTTCTCATTGTACTTACTCGTTACCTTAGCCACGCGTCTCTGAGCACAATAAAAAAATTCAGAACGTTTAATACATAAAAAGGAAAAATAAAAAAGAATCGATAAGTCAAAGTAAACAAAATGTTTGTAGATGAAAACACTTTATTTACTTTAGTAAAAAACATACATTTTAAAGTGAAAAGGATCGAAGAAACATTGTTAAAAATCTGAAAAAATGTATACAGTGTCGTGAATGTGTGCACCCAGAAAAAAAAATTATTTGACGGCCACCGTTTATTAAGATTAAGTAAAATATTTATTTGATTGAAATAAATATTTATTTAATTTAAGTAACTATTTACTTAATTCAAATAAATATTTGTTCAAATCAAATAAATTTTTTTTCTGGGTGTGACAAACGTTTAAAATTTTTTTGAAATTTTTGACCGCCTTGAGGGCGCAAATTTCGTATCTAGCGAATTGTCGCTTTCGGCCGAAAACCGAGGGTTTAAAATGTGAGAAACGCCGCATTGTATATTGCTCTCGTTAACGCGCGCTCGGTAAGCGTTAGTGGCGAATAGCGTGAGTGTGGTATATTTATAATACCACCGGAGAGCCTAGTGGAGCGCGAGCGTTATCAATTATCAATTTTGTCACGTCCGGCGAAGCCCGGACACGAGAACAGCGATCGCTACATCGGTACGGGACGCTCGGGCCGCTACCGTGTACCATGTATATCGCACGATCGAGATAATCTACCGTAGCGACTAGTAACATATTTTATTCAATTTTTTTTATTTTTTCCACGGCAAATGCTTCCATTTCGCAAATTCAGGGCAATTGCAGTGGAACGGCAGATGCGAATCCAACCGACGTTAAAATTACCGGCCTGCGTGGAAAAAATATAAAAACATGATAAAAATTGTTATCTTTTTAAAATATTATCGTCGTTAAATAAATTAAACTGAAGTTAATTGTCTCCATCTGTGTTACAGAAATACGTGAGCGAGGGCTCAACCGTGAGGGACTGCGTGCCGAACTGCGTCGAGAAGGGTAAGTCTCATCCTGTTTCGAACATTTATCTCCGAACATACATTTTATCCTATCGACTCTGAGATTCCTATCTAAAAATAAAAAATATATTTAAAAAAAATTCTTGAAATGTTCCCATCTGAGAGTCGATTCGCGACCGGTTGGCGAGAAGGAATCGACCTTTAAATCGGCTACACGTAGCTTTGATAGTCGAATGATTTTCTCTCTATATTCGACGCTTTGAAGTCTCCCCGACGTACTCTGTCTCTCCGCTTCTCTCCCCCGCGGAAACCTCTGATCGTGGAAATTCCCGTTCATCGCGCGGCACTATACGCCCACAATATATCTCTCTCGCTCGCGACTGCTCGAATACCTTTGCGTTTCCATGCTCGTATATTCGAGAGTGCAGCGCAGCTTTGTACTTTCTTTCGTGCGTCTCTCCCCTTCGACTTTTACCTCGAATAAAATCAACCGGCGAAATCCCGGTGAGATTTATCGTTAAAATTCCGCGCTAGCATGGGAAACTACAAACATAATGGAAAACGATTCGAAAATATATAAACAATTTGAATGAAATTAAATAAAAAATAAATTAACTTGAAAACTTATTCGCTGGCAGTTTACAGTCTTTTGCTTCGAATGAACTCACAGTTCTGTCGCTGGCTGCATGCAATATACATTCCAGAGGAAAATAACAAATTTTCTCTCCAACGTCACTTCTACTTTGAATCTCATTTTTTAAATGAAAGTGACGGCACGCAGAAATATTTGAAACACTTTATTGCGACGTGAATTCCGGCTTCAAAATCTCAGTTTTCAACCGGAGTTAACGTCACAGGGTAAAACGGCACTTCCGGTTTGGAAACCTCATTGTTCGATCGGAAATGACGTCATGCGGTTTGAAAATCGCATTTTTCGACCGGAAGTCACGTCATACGGTTTCACAATCCCACTTTCCGACCGTAAGTTACGTATTTCCGGTGCGACCAAGCTCGCGTGAAAAGCCACAAATGTGATGAAAAAAAAAACCACCATGATACACTAAAAATAAGTACATAAATAGATGAGCTTCAACATTTATTCAGTACCTTTTCGCAGCCTTTTATTCGACGAACAATATCAATCGGCGAGACCCCTGTGGGATTTGTCGCTAAAAATCAGCGCTCGCATTGATGGAAAAACAGAATGAAGAATAAAAAAAGAAAATAAATAAATAAATAAATAAATAGATAACCTTGAACATTAATCCGTTATTTTTTCGCAGCCTTTTATTCGACGAACAATATCAATCGGCGAGACCCCTGTGGGATTTATCGCTAAAAATCAGCGCTCGCATTGATGGAAAAACAGAATGAAGAATAAAAAAAGAAAATAAATAAATAAATAAATAAATAGATAACCTTGAACATTAATCCGTTATTTTTTCGCAGCCTTTTATTCGACGAACAATATCAATCGGCGTGACCCCTGCGGGATTTATCGTTAAAAATCAGCGCTCGCAGTGATGGAAAAACAGAATGAAGAATAAAAAAGAAAATAAATAAATAAATAAATAGGCGCTTGAAAATTTATTGGGTAGCTGTTTGAGGCTCGTCGGTGTAGGTCGGGCTTATCTACTGGTCGCAATAATACCCACTGTGGTGCACAGGAGAAGGCATATGTGATGATGGTGGAGCGATAGTGCGGATGATGTACGACACCCGCACATTGCACGGAATCCGCTATTAGACGCGTGTACGTGTGGCATAAACGTTGCGGGTGGTGGTAAAAGGCCTGGTAGATACAGTTTGGCTCGCCGGAGAGGAACACGGCATGGGCGTCGGTCGTGGAGTCTCTCCCGAGCTATAACAGTACGCTATATCGTATATCGAATACAATTTGCGGGACACGCGTTGCAGCTGCCACGCGCCCGGTAAGTGGGGGAGAGAGCGAGAACGGTAGATGCGGGAATACACACGATAAAAGTGATTTATAGGCCGTACGTGACTTATCATGGATCGACAAGCGAGCCCGGAGATGTTATTCACTCGCAATGCTCTCGTCGGTCGCCTCGCTCGCTTCCTCCCGACTCCGAAAACCTCGCTCGGTCGCATTCGCGTACATACCACCCTCGCGGGATTAATAATAGAGGAGCTAATCACTTTTCTTCCCGGTTCATCGGTTCTCATCCTTTCCCTTCAATTTCCGAACCTTCCGAGCAGTTCTTGGAATTTATTTCGTCAATTAATCCGGATCTTATTTCGTGTATTGGGAGGGTTCGAGAGCCTCGGAGAGAGCTCCGTTTACGGTGGAGTATCGAATGGTGGAGAGGAATAATTGAATAAAGTGTCTGCCTGGATGGCCGTCTACGAGTTTAGGGGAGAACGGCGTAATGTTCAAGACGAGAATTTATGCCGAAAGCATAACTTATTGTTTGTTATCCAACAATGATATTTTTATAGGTTTATAGCGCGTACGAAAAAAAAAATTGTCTGGGGCGAGACGGGCTACGTTTAAATTGTTCACTCTTTTTAACCCCTGTCTGTAATAGGGCTGTACAGATATGCCGGCCCAGCCGGGTAAAGTATCTTATCCGGCTTATAGATTTTATAGTTTGGCCGGCTAAGCCGTCTTAGCCGGCTAATCCGTTTTAGCCGGCCAAGTGGATAAAATCGTGCATAAAATCGAGCCCCTTAATGTCGCATTGTACTTCAGGCAAAAAAGGCCGGCGGATTCGTGTTCAGCGCGCAAAAATACGTCGGAATACATGGCAGTTAATTAAAAAAAAAAAAAAAAAATCGTCTAAAAATTGCAAGGCTACCCCTTTCGAGTCAATTTTTTGCGGCTTTCAACGTCCCCAAACGGCACGATAAAACGATTCTAAAACTTCGGACAAGGGCCTATATTGTATATTTTTTCCCGTAGAACACGATGGGCACCCCGGATTTTTCCTAGCTCCATTGGGAGCCGAGATATCGACCTTTGAAAACCACGAAAATCGACATTTCTTCAAAAGTGGCTCAAAAAGTGAAAAATCAGTGTTTAATCAATTTTTTTTGTTTCGAGGCTATATTCCACATATTTTTTCCCGCTGATCACGAATATAATAATTATTTTACTCCCAACCCAATATTTTCTATTTAAATCCCAAAAATACGATTTTTCGTGCATAAAATCGAGCCCCTTAATGTAGCATTGTATTTTAGGCCAAAAAGCCTGGCCATTATAGCCGGATAAGATATTTTAGCCGGCTAGGCCGGCCTATCTATACAGCCCTAGCCTCTACTATCCATACATCTTGAGTTTCCCAACTTCTACCCGTCAGTAGTGCTCATGCTCCAATAATCCGCCGTTACAGCCTTCTAGTCATCTTATTTAGGGTGGCACATTACGCCCCGCGTCAGCCTGATTTTTCGCTAGCCCATCTCGCCCCGGTCCCCCCAATATTAATACCGAAGTTTTTTTATTTATCTTTTATAAAACAAAAATACAGCTCTATTACTTTGTTTCATCGATCGTTAAAAAATGCAAACACGCTCTACGAAAATATCTCGTTTCGAAGTCGTAGAGAAGCTCTGCGACATTACATCATCCTCTCCTAATTAAATATCTTCTTTAAAACTCGGTTGAAAAAAAAAAAAAAATCATGCACCGACTACAAATTTTTATAAAGAAAGTTAAAAAAAAAAGTATTCTGAAAGTTATTCACGAGCTTGTAAAGCATCTCCGGTGGCGATAAACCAATTGGGCGCTGTTTTTTTTTTCCACCTATCGGAATTACGGGCTAAAAATGAAAATTGAAAAGAATTTTTACTCCACTGTAATCACAGATGTAGAGCCGGGATTTTTCGCTAGACCATCTCGCCCCGGTCCCCCCAATATTAATACCGAAGTTTTTTTATTTATCTTTTATAAAACAAAAATACAGCTCGATTGCTTTGTTTCATCGATCGTTAAAAAATGCAAACACGCTCTACGAAAATATCTCGTTTCGAAGTCGTAAAGAAGCTCTTCGACATTACATTACATCAGAGAATGGTCAATTTTAAAAATTAAAAAAAAAATACAAGTCGCATGTGTTTTGAGCCGGAAATGGGCCACTTGAAGCCAATGGAGATGGTAAGAAATCGATATCTCGAAAAAAAATATTTGGCCATTTCGAAAGTGGACAAATGAGAAGAGGGTACCCTTACAATTTTGCGACAAAAATGGTATTTTTACAAAAAAATTTTTTAGAATTTTTTCGTTAATGAAATCGGTTGGTAAATATGCCACTTGAAAACAATGGCGAAGGTTTTAATTCGATATCTCGAAATTTTTTGAAAAAAAGTGCCGTTTCGCAAAATTTAACACAGGATTCCCTATGCTGAGAATGGTCAATTTTAAAAATAAAAAAAAAAATACAAGTCGCATGTGTTTTGAGCCGGAAATGGGCCACTTCAAGCCAATGGAGATGGTAAAAAATCCATATCTCGAAAAAAAATATTTGGCCATTTCGAAAGTGAAAAAATGAGAAGGGGGTACCCTTACAATTTTTCTCATTTTTCCACTTTCGAAATGGCCAAATATTTTTTTTCGAGATATGGATTTTTTACCATCTCCATTGGCTTCAAGTGGCCCATTTCCGGCTCAAAACACATGCGACTTGTATTTTTTTTTTAATTTTTAAAATGGACGATTCTCAGCATAGGGAAACCTATGTTAAATTTTGCGAAACGGCACTTTTTTTCAAAAAATTTCGAGATATCGAATTAAAACCTTCGCCATTGTTTTCAAGTGGCATATTTACCAACCGATTTCATTAACGAAAAAATTCTAAAAAATTTTTTTACAAAATACCATTTTTGTCGAAAAATGGTAAGGGTACCCCCTTCTCATTTTTCCACTTTCGAAATGGCCAAATATTTTTTTTCGAGATATGGATTTTTTACCATCTCCATTGGCTTCAAGTGGCCCATTTCCGGCTCAAAACACATGCGACTTGTATTTTTTTTTTAATTTTTAAAATTGACCATTCTCAGCATAGGGAATCCTATGTTAAATTTTGCGAAACGGCACTTTTTTTCAAAAAATTTCGAGATATCGAATTAAAACCTTCGCCATTGTTTTCAAGTGGCATATTTACCAACCGATTTCATTAACGAAAAAATTCTAAAAAATTTTTTTGTAAAAATACCATTTTTGTCGAAAAATGGTAAGGGTACCCCCTTCTCATTTCTCCACTTTCAAAATGGGCAAATATTTTTTTTCGAGATATCGATTTTTTACCATCTCCATTGGCTTCAAGTGGCCCATTTCCGGCTCAAAACACATGCGACTTGTATTTTTTTTTTAATTTTTAAAATTGTCCATTCCCAGCATAGGGAATCCTATGTTAAATTTTGCGAAACGGCACTTTTTTTCAAAAAATTTCGAGATATCGAATTAAAACCTTCGCCATTGTTTTCAAGTGGCATATTTACCAACCGATTTCATTAACGAAAAAATTCTAAAAATTTTTTTTTCAAAAATACCATTTTTGTCGAAAAATGGTAAGCCTATGGTACCCCTACAATTTTTCGACAAAAATGGTATTTTTACAAATAAATTTTTTAGAATTTTTTCGTTAATGAAATCGGTTGGTAAATATGCCACTTGAAAACAATGGCGAAGGTTTTAATTCGATATCTCGAAATTTTTTGAAAAAAAGTGCTGTTTCGCAAAATTTAACATAGGATTCCCTATGCTGAGAATGGTCAATTTTTAAAATAAAAAAAAAAATACAAGTCGCATGTGTTTTGAGCCGGAAATGGGCCACTTGAAGCCAATGGAGATGGTAAGAAATCGATATCTCGAAAAAAAATATTTGGCCATTTTGAAAGTGGAAAAATGAGAAGGGGGTACCCTTACAATTTTTCGACAAAAATGGTATTTTTACAAAAAAATTTTTTAGAATTTTTTCGTTAATGAAATCGGTTGGTAAATATGCCACTTGAAAACAATGGCGAAGGTTTTAATTCGATATCTCGAAATTTTTTGAAAAAAAGTGCCGTTTCGCAAAATTTAACATAGGATTCCCTATGCTGAGAATGGTCAATTTAAAAAATTAAAAAAAAAAATACAAGTCGCATGTGTTTTGAGCCGGAAATGGGCCACTTCAAGCCAATGGAGATGGTAAAAAATCCATATCTCGAAAAAAAATATTTGGCCATTTCGAAAGTGGAAAAATGAGAAGGGGGTACCCTTACAATTTTTCTCATTTTTCCACTTTCGAAATGGCCAAATATTTTTTTTCGAGATATCGATTTCTTACCATCTCCATTGGCTTCAAGTGGCCCATTTCCGGCTCAAAACACATGCGACTTGTATTTTTTTTTTTATTTTTAAAATTGACCATTCTCAGCATAGGGAATCCTATGTTAAATTTTGCGAAACGGCACTTTTTTTCAAAAAATTTCGAGATATCGAATTAAAACCTTCGCCATTGTTTTCAAGTGGCATATTTACCAACCGATTTCATTAACGAAAAAATTCTAAAAAATTTTTTTTCAAAAATACCATTTTTGTCGAAAAATTGTAAGGGTACCCCCTTCTCATTTTTCCAATTTCAAAATGGCCAAATATTTTTTTTCGAGATATCGATTTCTTACCATCTCCATTGGCTTCAAGTGGCCCATTTCCGGCTCAAAACACATGCGACTTGTATTTTTTTTTTTATTTTTAAAATTGACCATTCTCAGCATAGGGAATCCTATGTTAAATTTTGCGAAACGGCACTTTTTTTCAAAAAATTTCGAGATATCGAATTAAAACCTTCGCCATTGTCTTCAAGTGGCATATTTACCAACCGATTTCATTAACGAAAAAATTCTAAAAAATTTTTTTGTAAAAATACCATTTTTGTCGAAAAATTGTAAGGGTACCCTTCTCATTTTTCCACTTTCAAAATGGGCAAATATTTTTTTTCGAGATATCGATTTTTTACCATCTCCATTGGCTTCAAGTGGCCCATTTCCGGCTCAAAACACATGCGACTTGTATTTTTTTTTAAATTTTTAAAATTGACCATTCTCAGCATAGGGAATCCTATGTTAAATTTTGCGAAACGGCACTTTTTTTCAAAAAATTTCGAGATATCGAATTAAAACCTTCGCCATTGTTTTCAAGTGGCATATTTACCAACCGATTTCATTAACGAAAAAATTCTAAAAAATTTTTTTGTAAAAATACCATTTTTGTCGAAAAATGGTAAGCCTATGGTACCCCTACAATTTTTCGACAAAAATGGTATTTTTACAAATAAATTTTTTAGAATTTTTTCGTTAATGAAATCGGTTGGTAAATATGCCACTTGAAAACAATGGCGAAGGTTTTAATTCGATATCTCGAAATTTTTTGAAAAAAAGTGCTGTTTCGCAAAATTTAACATAGGATTCCCTATGCTGAGAATGGTCAATTTTTAAAATAAAAAAAAAAATACAAGTCGCATGTGTTTTGAGCCGGAAATGGGCCACTTGAAGCCAATGGAGATGGTAAGAAATCGATATCTCGAAAAAAAATATTTGGCCATTTTGAAAGTGGAAAAATGAGAAGGGGGTACCCTTACAATTTTTCGACAAAAATGGTATTTTTACAAAAAAATTTTTTAGAATTTTTTCGTTAATGAAATCGGTTGGTAAATATGCCACTTGAAAACAATGGCGAAGGTTTTAATTCGATATCTCGAAATTTTTTGAAAAAAAGTGCCGTTTCGCAAAATTTAACATAGGATTCCCTATGCTGAGAATGGTCAATTTAAAAAATTAAAAAAAAAATACAAGTCGCATGTGTTTTGAGCCGGAAATGGGCCACTTCAAGCCAATGGAGATGGTAAAAAATCCATATCTCGAAAAAAAATATTTGGCCATTTCGAAAGTGGAAAAATGAGAAGGGGGTACCCTTACAATTTTTCTCATTTTTCCACTTTCGAAATGGCCAAATATTTTTTTTCGAGATATCGATTTCTTACCATCTCCATTGGCTTCAAGTGGCCCATTTCCGGCTCAAAACACATGCGACTTGTATTTTTTTTTTTATTTTTAAAATTGACCATTCTCAGCATAGGGAATCCTATGTTAAATTTTGCGAAACGGCACTTTTTTTCAAAAAATTTCGAGATATCGAATTAAAACCTTCGCCATTGTTTTCAAGTGGCATATTTACCAACCGATTTCATTAACGAAAAAATTCTAAAAAATTTTTTTTCAAAAATACCATTTTTGTCGAAAAATTGTAAGGGTACCCCCTTCTCATTTTTCCAATTTCAAAATGGCCAAATATTTTTTTTCGAGATATCGATTTCTTACCATCTCCATTGGCTTCAAGTGGCCCATTTCCGGCTCAAAACACATGCGACTTGTATTTTTTTTTTTATTTTTAAAATTGACCATTCTCAGCATAGGGAATCCTATGTTAAATTTTGCGAAACGGCACTTTTTTTCAAAAAATTTCGAGATATCGAATTAAAACCTTCGCCATTGTCTTCAAGTGGCATATTTACCAACCGATTTCATTAACGAAAAAATTCTAAAAAATTTTTTTGTAAAAATACCATTTTTGTCGAAAAATTGTAAGGGTACCCTTCTCATTTTTCCACTTTCAAAATGGGCAAATATTTTTTTTCGAGATATCGATTTTTTACCATCTCCATTGGCTTCAAGTGGCCCATTTCCGGCTCAAAACACATGCGACTTGTATTTTTTTTTAAATTTTTAAAATTGACCATTCTCAGCATAGGGAATCCTATGTTAAATTTTGCGAAACGGCACTTTTTTTCAAAAAATTTCGAGATATCGAATTAAAACCTTCGCCATTGTCTTCAAGTGGCATATTTACCAACCGATTTCATTAACGAAAAAATTCTAAAAAATTTTTTTGTAAAAATACCATTTTTGTCGAAAAATGGTAAGCCTATGGTACCCTTACCATTTTTCCTAATTAAATATCTTCTTTAAAACTCGGTTGAAAAAAAAAAAAAAAAAAATCATACACCGACTACAAATGTTTATAAAGAAAGTTAAAAAACAAAAACGTATTCTGAAAGTTATTCACGAGCTTGTAAAGCATCTCCGGTGGCGATAAACTAATTGGGCGATGTTTTTTTTTCCACCTATCGGAATTACGGGCTAAAAATGAAAATTGAAAAGAATTTTTACTCCACTGTAATCACAGATGTAGAGCCGGGATTAACCAACGCAGATATAGCGTTGATATGAAAAGGCGCTATGAAATTTCATATGAATCGTTAATCCCCCTCCTATCAATCCGGATCTCTCGTTCTCTCTGTATAGGCCGTTCGAGCCGTGCCATTCCGCCGCCTCGCCAGTGCCATCCGCTCCTCCCGAGATCGCCGCTATAGAATTTATTAAATCGTTCTCTTTCCGGGACACCGGTGTCCCGGGCTATTCCGTCAGGCGGACAGACGTGCAGACGGACGGGGAGACCGAAGGGAGCGAAGGGTGAGGAGGACGAGGGAGGGGTTCGGCCGCCACGTACTCTCGAACTAACCCACCACCGAATGAACGTCATCGATTTCTGATTGCGCCTCGCCCGCATGGTCCTGCATCCTCCGTCCCTCTCGCTCTTCCCCTCCTCGAAACCCTTCACTCTTTTATTTTTTATTTAGCTATTCTTTGCCCCTCTTTCACATACTTCTCGCGCCACCAATCAGATATAGAGAAAACATGGTAGAAAAAAAAAGGAGAAGAAAAGCACAAAGACCAAACCATTTTGAGGCGGGCAAGAGTTTTCTCGCATTCGTCAATGGCACGATTGATTTTGTGAATTTCTGCGGGGCATATAAAGCGGTATAAACTTATTGAATTCTATCGTGCAAAGTACAGAGCTAAATCCCTTTAAATAACTTTTTATCGATTCCTTTGAAAATTCACTTTTCGACATACTTCTCGTGTCGCCAAACAGATATAGAGAAAAGTCGATTAAAAAAAAAAAAAAATGAAAAGTACAGTGACCAAATCATTTCGAGGCAGGCAAGAGTTTTCTCGCATCCGTCAATGGCACGATTGCTTTTTGGAATTTGTGTGGGGCAGATAAAGCGGTATAAACTTATTAAATTCGATCGCGCGAAGCACAGGGTGAAATCCCTCTAAATCCGAAGCCTCCGTTGAAAAAAAAAAAACTTTTCATCGATACCTTTAAAAATTCACTTTTCCAATTTTTACACCAAAATTTAATAAAATTATGGGACGAATTATCACCGACAAATATTATTTAGGGTGCGTTACTGAATGTTTCGCCATTTTCGGATCGGAATTAACGAGGATGTTTTCAAAAATACATTGCACATCGAACGTTGAGGGGTGGCTTTAAAACTGAGACAAATGTTGCTCCGCCGTTTTTTTCCCCGGTGTCCATGGTTTGCGAGTTACGAGCGGATCGGGTTTCGAGTAACAGCCCGTAACTCGTAAATCCCTGCAGGTTCGGACGCTTCGTGCAAACGTGCAAATTTTTTTTTTTTTATTCTTTTCAATCCCGATTTCAGATCGTCTGCAAAAAGTCAGAGTCGACATTCGACGACCCTCGATAATAGCTTGGAAAAAAAAAAAACGAATAAAATAAAACAACGAGAGCCCGTAGACAAGTCGATGAAAAAAACAAAAAAAATTTGATTGAAACGTCGATAGTTAAAAGTTTCGTCTGTTGATTCTTTTTTCTTCCGCTGATTTCAGAGGTGTGGAGCACGAGGACGTACTGCTGCAAGGAGGAGGGATGCAACTCCGGGCCTTCAATAAGATCGAAGTCTTCGGTTGTCTGGTCGTTCGCCCTGACGACGATCGCTTTTCTCATCGGGGAGGACGCACTTCGTGGCTAACTCCAATCGGCAAAAACGCCTCTACGCTAAATCCCAAAAGACTGTAGAGGATCCGAGAGGAAGGCCGGATCTCGTCGAATCTCCGACGGTTATCAGCTCGAATTATCAGCTGCGCACGGGGATCCAACGAGGGTCGTCGACCTCTTGAGCAGCATCTGTTATCATTATTACTAATATTACTAATATTAATTATTGTTTTTATTACTGTTAATTTTTTTTTTATCATTATTATTATTATCGTTGCTGTTATTATTATACTTTACTGATATCATTCAGACAGAGCTTCCTCTCATCTGCAACGCTTTTGTCACAAGTTGCACCAATCCTACATCTATCGGTATACTCTTTGTCGCGTATTGATCTCGTAAAAGTTGTCGGTATCGAGCGAAGCATCGTACGATTTCACCTACACTAATAACTTAAAAAAAAAAAAAACACGTTTTAAAATTGAAATCTGTAGATCGAACGATGCTACGGTCGATCCGTTTATATATCCATTGTGTCGAATAGATTATCGTTCGATCGGTCATAACTCGTCGTTGAATGAAAAAAAACAAAAAGATAGCGTAAAGGGGATAGACTAATATTCTTATTAAATTTCTCTGTTTTTTTTTTTTTTTTTTTTTTAGTATCGAATTTATCCGGGCTTTGATCCTCGACGATAATCGAGACTGCGATAAACGAGGAAGTCTGTAAATAAGATCGAGGACCGCGAGATAATAAGTAGACGAAAAATTTTCTCATTATAGTGATAAAACCAACAACAAAAATCCCCTCGCGCGTAAAGGTTTGGTCGTTGAAGAGAGCGTACGAAAAAAAAATAATAATATACATCCGAAAAGAAATTACACGAAAAGAGACATCGATCTGCGAGCTCGAAATTCTCCGACCTGTCGTCGAGCTTCGTGAAAAGAAAAAAAAAAGAAAAATTCGTGCCGCAATCAGAGGGTCGGGACTGCGAATGATACCGAGTTACGTGTGTCGATGCTGTGTGCGTATGTGTGTGTCTGCGTGCGTAGTGATGCTCATCGGTTGTGAGAGCGGCCAGTCTGCATCGGCGATTTCGGTCGCGTGCTTGTGTGTTTGTCGCTGCGGTTTCTGCAAGAAGTCCCCGCCACGGTAGGACACAACCCGGGATAGATAGAGAGCGGCGTACGCCGCACCGAGCCACGACCGCAGTATCGAAACACAGGTCCAGCTGCAGTGCGCTGCAGTGTAACGCTTAATACCGCTGTCGGGCATCGGCCAGCGTGCGGAGAACAACCCGATGTACACACAACACACCATTGGCATCGTTGTCACGTTACATATTGCACTCGGGAGATTCGCGTCTGTTCGCCGGGAGACCCACCGTGATACAGAGATATCGCTGGCATAATACAATGAAGAGCCGAGCGCGGCGAAAATGGCAACGCGAGCCCACTCGTAACCCTCAAGTTGCAAACCTACCGTGAACGATAAATTCGCCGAATTTTTTTTTTTTTTTTTCGGAGCTCGACGAGGGAATCGGGGGACGGAAAGAAAAGAAAAAAAAAAGGCTTGAAATCAATGCCGAATCGAGTTGCGTTAAAATCGTAAGTCTTGAAACTAAAATTACACGAAAAACCTTCCTGAGACACGGACACACACACAAACACACACACACCCACACAGAGGCACTTACGCGCAACGATAAAATATAAACTACCAACTATTATTAAATACTATCACTACCTACTATTTACTTACTTGCTACTTATTACCTAATTATCGAGTAAAAAAAGAAAAACAACTACTACTACTGCTACAAAAAATAATAAACTGCAACAATAAAAGAAAAACAAGAAGATTATCAAAAAGAAGATAATCGATTGCATACTAAATGAAGAAAGGATAATGAAAAATCTTATGATAAACGCTACCGAAATAGTACAGTAACACACACCACTATACCGCATAGTTTATTGTATTGATATACCAAACCTATATATTGAATACTATAATACTTTGACTACTATCGCGACGTGTTAACTATCGAGAGGAGGAAGATGAAGAAAAAAAAAAATGATAAGAAATCCCGCATCGATCCATTTTTAAAGATACATCGTAGATCGATGATAGATTATTATATATTAATATATATATATAAATATATATATATATATATATCATAAAATTATAAAAAAAATTATTATCCGAAAATACCCGGCTAACGACGAAAAACAACAAAAAAAATTGCTTCATTAGCGTTAATCGGTTAATTCACGATTAGAGACCACCAAATTTTAACGCGAGACACATAGTATATACACACTCACACACACACGGACAAGTCATGAGAGAGGTCTATCATTCGCCTAGCACATATGTTACGTCGAGATCCAATTAGTAGTCGCTAGTTACGTAACTCGAACGTAGAGTCCGGGCCACGTACTTGGGCAGAGATCATCCTTACCGCATATATACACGTTTATACCAACAAACTAAGAAAACGAACGAACAAAAAAAAAAAGATAGAGGCAATGGGGCGGGCCGGAAAGAAAAAAAATGTGACTCATTGACACACACAGAGTCCCATGAGCACAAGCAGCCCACAACGCTCCTTCCCACGAGTCCTCTACTCTTTGATTCGTTTTTTTTTTCCTTTTCTTTTATTTTTATACATTTTTTTTTTTTTTTTTTTCGAGTGTGCTTTTATATTACACGCATAGAGTTTTAGAGATTCCGTAGGGGGGAATGTGAAGCCGCGTTGGAGGGGGAAAAATCGAGCGAGCGTCGAACGAAATGCATTCATTGGATTTTCATGAAATTTTCTTTGCCTGTTGTTAACATAAAGAGTTTGTCTTTTAAGATTTATTTGTATGCAAAAATTATTTCCGTATGCGGAGTTACAATTTATTGAAGTTAGCGGACCGATTTCCGTGATTCGATTGGACGCGTGTGAATTAACTGCCCGATGGTTTATAGCGGCCACTCGATAAACACGCGGAGTGCTTGCATGTTGGTTGCCAAGATCCGGCACGCGTTGCAAGAGAGGATTCGAGACAGCTAATTTTTGCTGCTCTTGCTGTGTTTGCTCTTCGTGGAAGGAGGCGAGGGAGAGAAAGATCGAACGGGGATTCCCCGATAGATATATAGATATATCAGTGCATCACATAAACCCCGACAGCACACTTAGCGTCGAAACTGCCGGGGGTGACGCGATAACGAAACGCTGACGTTTACGCAAAAGCGTACTTTTTACCTCGTGCGATGGAAGACTCGAAGAGATAAAAAAAAATAATAATAATAAAGAGCAAAACGGAGTTCGCTGCATGAATGAAGACGCGAGACAAGAAGACGAGTCCCAAGGGACGTTCCTTCATAATTCTCGTAATCTCGCGTACCGGGAGAAAGAGAGAACGAGAAAGATAGACGACGCTATAAATTTCCGCGGGGTGTCCTGTGAGAGAGCACCTTCTCTGTATCTGCACGCAAATTGCGCGGAAAAGTAATGAGCCTCGCGAAAAATTTCACTCTCACGTGCGACTACAATTTTACTTTTTTTTTTTTTTTTTTTACTTTTTTTTTCATCGTAACTTTACAAACCGCTCGTTAATCGTTCGAAGCAATGAATGCGTTTCGTCGAATAAAAAATGAAAATTTGAGAAAAAACAAAACAGATTCTCGCTGGTAAAACAAGAAAGAATAAACCGGAATCGCGTGTTCGAGTGTACTCGAAAAATAAACAGAATTAAAAAATAAAAAGACACGCTCGCCCGCGATGCAATATTACGATAGGATTAGGTGATAAATCGAACGTGAAAAAAAAGAAACCAACAAAAAAAAAAAGAAATAGTTCAATAAGCAGAATTATCATACACAATATGTACTTATGTCAAAGTTGTACATTTATAATAGAGCCGCAATAAAAATAATGTGAAAAATAATAATAATAATAAAAAATCAATAAAGAACAATCATCTTTTACTGTATCGAAGATTTTTTGTTTGTTTGTTTGTTTGTCTCTGAAACATTTTTTTTCGTGAGTGTGTTACGCTATTAGTCCGAAATGTGTATTCGGCAGGATTGAGAGCAGTGTTTTTGTCGCTGCGAGAGAAAGAGAGTAGTGCAGACGGCGATGGCGTCAGACGGTCTGATCGTCGCTGAGGCTTTCTACTTTGGGATCTCGAGCGCGCCTCGCTGCTTCTGCCACTGAAAAACTCGTCTGACCATTATCGATATTGACTACTGGCGGTCTCGCGCCAAGACTAACGTTTCATCCGTACTACAAACGTTCTCATTTTGTCAAACAATGATTAAGATCAAAACAAAACAAAAATACTGGATCGTGCATAACAGAAACATCGATAAATAATTAGCCGATCGAGAATTAACATAGTAAGGCATTTCAATCGCGTTTCGCTTGAATTAATAAGCCACTAGACATCGAATACAATATATAATGTGATACATTGTAGCCTGTAATACTTATGAGAAAATAAAAATTTCGGTACTTGAATCGATCATTTTTTTTTTTTCGTTTTTTTTTGTTATTATTATAGTTATGAATTCACAGCTTCCGGTGAGAGCGACGGTCGATAAAAATGCTGCTGGGACTTCGGGACACCGCGACGATGCTTGCGATAGGTATTTATTTTAGAATTAGTACGCTCTGTTGTCACAATGGTTATCACAGAGCGTACCGATTCTTCGATAAGTGTCATCGAGATTAAACATCGATAATCGCCGCGATGACGTCACTTCCGGAAGTCACCGCGGTCCGAGGTAAGCTTACAGATAAGCTCGACGAAACAGCGGCTGATTGATATAGACTTTTGTCAAAAGCTATTTTTCGAAGATTATAGTTTATGGCGCCACAATGGAAGACTATACATAGTAGAGACAGGGGCAAAATGGAACACCAAAAGATGTACCCAAAAAATTCATCTGAACGAATAAAAAAAAGTAAGGTCAGGTCAGAAGTGATATCCCATTTTGCCCCGAGGCGCAATCTTTTATCTCGGATACTCGGAGTAATTATTACGAATTTTTTCATCTTTGTAAGTCCTAACTCAACCGAAATGTCTTTATTTCTCAGCTTTCCCATTTTGTCCCATCCATCTCTATGCATAGCATTGCGACCGCTGCTTGTTATACGCCATTGGGCTTTCAGGCTTGCCCACTTAGATGGAGGATAGGACGGTGCGAAGTTGCGGATATACGAAGCTTGCGGAGAGCTATGGAGTAGCGAACGTAATTGCGTTGGCCGGTTCGATGCGATCGGTTCTTCGTGCGAGTTCGGTAAATGATGCAAAGATACTATATAGAATGACGTATGTACTGTCGGTCGGTACATATACATATCTAGTATATGTCTCGAACTCTCGGTTGACTCTATCTTTCTCTCGGTGCCCCGTGCGGTAGATCTTCTCGTTGAAACAGCTCTCGAGGTAGGCCCCGCGACGACTTGACTGACGTCTAATAAATATGCTAATACTTGACGGTTTCTCTCTTTCTCCGCCTCTCGAACTCTCCTTGTCCCTTCGTGCCTATCCACGAGGCACGACTATATCGGCACGTTTGCTTAACCCCCCTCGCTTCCAGCCTCCCCCCCCCCCCCCCCCTTGCACACCAGGCCTGCCAGCTCAACTAGAACGCGTAATCCTCATCGACCTCTCCTATTCACTTCTCGCCTCTCTTCCACTCTTCCCTCATCAAGCGTCGCCTCAAAAGACTCGAGATTGGAGAGTCCTCGATTTGACGGAAAACCTTCCCCCCCCCCCCCCCCCCCCAACGACCGAATATCCACCGCACTTCAATCTTCGTTATATTTATGGCGAGCGAGGATGGAGGACTCGCCTTTAATTATTGCATTTTCTCTGTATTTCTATTCGCTGATACACACCGAGACACGAGCTTCGAGCACCGGCTGTCGAGGCTGTCGAGCGCTCGAAACCGGAAGTCGCAGATCTCCGGGCGCCAAAATCAACGCAGTCGGGCGATTGCTTTTAAAATGTATCTTGTATTCTGATTCGGTGGGAATAAATTCATAACTTTTTTTAATTAGAAAATATGGCAATATTAAACTTTTTTTTACTCTCCTGGAAGAGCGCTCTATCTGGGTTCTTTTTTTTAGTGAAAGACAATGGACATTCATTTTCGTCTCGACGCACGACCGGAAGTCGTGAATGTGGCCTCGCGAAACGTCGCTTTAGTGTCGTTGCCGGAAATTCCAGCTCGTATTCGTATTCGGATTGTAGGAAAAATAAATAAAACTACCGCGTCGTCGTATCGGAGGCTATGAAAAAAAAAGTTGATATTCAATTTATAGTCAATTCACAGTTTATCGTCAAAGTTGTATAAAATCTTGTCCCAGTTCGATTCACCGTGAGTTTGAGCGTCACCGCAGCTCCAATAAATCCGTATAATACAATCGGAACATCGTGTGCTCTGAACAGAGCAAGAGTGACTTCCGATTGGAAGTGAGTAAAGTTTTTACTCTCTCCGCGATCCACTCATCCGGCAGCGGCAGCACCGTCGGCGGCGGCAGCAGCAGCGCCACTCATGCACGTGAATCGTATTAAACGGGGCGCACGATGGGCCGCTCGTAAATCCCGATTTCCCGAAAGAGAAAACGCTTGAGTAAGAGACAAATACCCCAGGTTCGTTCTCCTGCGGGAGTTTCGCGAGCCGAAAAAAGAATGAAACGAGGCTTGACGTTACGGGAATGGCTGCTGGATCCTCTTCGGTCGTTCCTCCTTGGTGGATCTCCCTCGTGCAGAAAGCCTAGCCATTTGTACGTAACTCCGTGGCGTATACGAAGATTGTTGTGGACGTTTATCGGTTATCGTTTATCACTCGAAGCGAAGAGCTAGAGTCCTGTGCACTTCGACCCTCCTGTCTCCCGCTTGCCTTCGATACTATTCGATCAACGCGTGTCCCCGTCCTACCGAATGTCTCCTCTCGTACATTGCTGTTCATGTATATATATATATATATATATATATATATGTATATATATATACACAGTAGACTGTGTCTGGTTGGTGCATATCGAGGATGGACAAGCGTGCAGAACCGCCGACGAGTATTGCGCGTTCGATGACTGATCGACTATTGTGGAATTCGAGGACCGCGAGGTACACAGCGACCGGGGTCAGGCGCTTCGTCGACCACCGGCAGCAACACTCGCCACACACCGAAAACCCCGAACGAGGCCGCGGCATACCACATTTTCATCGGTAAGCGTTCTCGGATTAATCGTCGAGCTGTTGTTCGACGAAAGTTCAATGTTTTTTTATTGTTCTCTTTTGTTTTTCCCATCTCCACTACAAACTCTTGACGATCGATCGACGCGAGAATCTTGTTAGACGCGAGACAGTCGATTGTTCAAGAGCTTACGAAGAATTACTACGTCTATACCGCGGGACTTATCTCCACTCCATTAATCCCAAAAAGCAGAGTCACAACGCAGATTAATAGTGAGCGTGCCGCACGTTCCGTAACAGGCCCATTATCGCAAACGTGCGGCCATCGCAAATCCATTGAAATTTTAAGCCGGCACGTTGGCAACCGTACCGTGTAATGACCTGCGAATTCACCGCGAATAGTGTTTCCCATTTGTTACCGAATACCAACAATTCCCAACCGCAAACGCTCTTCCGTCGAATTAATGATGTACTCACCAAAGAAAAAAGGTCTCCAGTATTCTGTTCATGTAGGTCACGTAGGTCAAGGATATAATTGTCTCTGCATTAAATACATCGAAGCGCCATTGCCGTACCGTTTGACGTATCGAGTCGAGGCCCGAGGCGACCGGGACAACGAAGTGCCGAAAGTGAGGCCGATAACTCGGGTACATAGAAGGTGAAAGGTAGATGGTCCGACCACGATACCAAACCTCTATTCCCCCACCCTTCAGCAGGAAAGCTTTCCCAAGCCCCAAAAGCCTTGACGAGAGGGCTCTCTCGGACCGGGATTTCACTGGATCTATACATACTATATATATTCCCTCGGGAGATTCAATTATCTCGAGCGTTTTAGGCGCCCCGCGATCCTATGGTGGTTACACGCACCCACGCATCCACGCATCCACGCCTGGACGTTCCTCGGCCCCCTGTCACGACTGCGTAACCTGGCTTCGTCTCTCGCCGCGCACCATCACCACTGGCCGAGATATTTCTATGCCTATGAACCCCCTAGCTCCTGTGTATTAGCTCTCCGACGGTTTAGTATGTATGCGCGTACAGCAGGGAGGGGGAGAGGAGGGGATCGCCGGTACAACGTACAGAGCGCGTCGCCGCGATCCCTCCGGACCGAGGAAAGAGCCGTCGACGAATATTCAAATCCTCTTATCAGGGCGTAGCCATAAATTCGCCGCAAATTTCATAGGCATACACAACGTCGCGGGAGCGTGTCCACACTGGAGCCGAGCCGCGACACGCGACACGAACGACGCGTAGCTCATTCGCCTGCCTGCCCGGCTGGATTTCCCTTCCCTTCCCCCTCCCCTCCCGCTTCTAGCGCCCGCTCGTCCGTTCCACAATTTGTTGCGACGCGTAACGAGGGCATCAAATATTGCCGGTCAAATACGGGATAGTTTAAACGCCCATCCCCCCCCTCCCCTGACAATACGCATTAATCAGCCGGAAGAATTCAACCGCCGAGCGTTAAAATCCACGCGGATGGTACTTTGCGTGAATATTCGAACCGCGTGATCTCGTTACCCGAGCGAGACAGATACAACGTAGGTGAGCCTGACGGGATAAATTGTCGGCGGGGACCCATCGACATTTTACGGCGAATAACAATGAATAATCGGACTGTAACCCGTCCCGGCGAGTTAAACCTTTCGACCCCCTTTCGTGCGCCTCTTTCGACTTTTTTTTTTATCGGCGCCATTGGACGTATAACTGACGACTGTCAAAATCTTTAGTACCTCGACGGTTTATCTGATTTTGTCGTGCTGGTTAAATCAAAGCCGCTTCGAAAATTTGCGGGGAAATGAAATTTTTTTTTCGCTGTACACTTCAACCGCTCGTAAGTTGGAAAGGAACTCTAGCGGAACTGATGCAACCGCGGATTAGGCCTTGCATCGTAGTCGCAGTCGCACTAAGGTTGTCTGCCCAGCAACCTTAGACATGGATCTGCGTGGCTCCGGGTATACAGGAATGGGACCAATCGCTTCGTACAAACTTTTAACCTTTATGCAGCTCTGATTCGATGGACTGAAGCGAACGCCATGAGAAATACGAGTTAAATAAATAAGACTATTCGCTATGCGCACGACCTACGCAAGCTCACCGGATGAGTGCGTATTGCCTATACATGCATAGAGCTGGTTGTGGAAGTCGGGACTGAGCCGACCGGTAGGCGGCGCTGATAGAATGCTTGTACACGGCAATACACGCTCAGCTGGAAGCGCTGTGTAACTCACGCGCATAGCGAATACAACTATGGTTGCAAGGGTTACAGGAAAGACGACGTTAAAATATAAAGGTTACACGTGCGTCTACAGCAAGTCAGAACTTTGCACATCGTGCATTGTCTTTTTGCAGTCTACCGCCTCACGACGGTCGCCTCAGTTCCGTTAGGGAAAAGTCGGTTCAGTTTGGGTTACTTTCTCTCTACACTTAAACCAAAGTGAAATGAAACTACTTTACGCTCTTTTTCACATTTCTTCTCTCGTCCTCTTTATTATAACGGTTACGTTTTTTGTTTTTTGTTTTCATTGATGAGCTACATAGCTACAGCAACGTCGAGATACGATTGTCCGTCATCGGACCTCGGACTAGCTCTCACGTTTGTGGATACTGCGTGCGACTCACTGCGCTTTCTTTAACGACGGCAGCGACGACGACGTGCGGCGGCGATGACGAGAACGAAGAACACGGAGTGAGGATAAGCAGGATCTTCTTTCGTGGGGTGAAAAATACTAGAGACCCCCTTATTATTCATGATCGATCGTGGGACATGGAATTTATTCCACGAACGTTACGCGGTGACGGAGAATAACTGTCCGACTGGAAGGCAACCCTCGGCGTCGACTTCCCGGTGAACCGTCGCTGACGTCTCCTCGTCGGCCGATGTTTCTACTCAGCGTTATATTCGCAGAGAGATCTGTCTCCGGGAGATCTTGGACCGGATGGAGTACAAGCGGAGGAAGGATCGGCGGAGGAGAGACAGAGAGCAGCGTGGATGTGTATTGAAATATTTATATTCGCCACGATGCCTCGAGACGTGTACACAAACCATGGGGCTTCCATTTTCACCTCTCGTATTCTCACGAGGCTCGTCCAGCCCTCGCGGAGATGCAAGAGGTGGGAGAGTGAAGGAGGACGAAGGTAGAAATTGTTGCTTGTACCCGTTGTAAGCTCGGAGGAGAGATATAAAACACTCGGTGCGTTGTCGCTGGTACAGAGAGACGATTAACGTTGCGTAATGTGCAAAGGGCGAAGGGAGAGAAGTGCGATAGAGGAGGATCGAATTCCCTCTACTATTGAAGGACCGTCCGTTAGACGCAAAACCCGCTCGTTAGTTCTCTCCACCCCGTCGACCGTCGTCGTCGTTGCTCAAACGAATCCGGAGACGCGCGGACTGATAAAATCTACAAAAAAATAAAATAAAAAAAATGATGATGAAATAAAGAAAAAATAAAAATAAACGACATCGTATTCTTCGCGACGCGATGCGCTTCGCCCCCTACACTTCTTTCGACAATTTACAATTTGCTTGCGAAACGAGAGAACCGGAGTGTCAGCCGGGGCTTGAGAGATTCCACTTCGTACGCGGGATGCTTGCAGATCGAGCGGGAGGATTCTTTTTTTACTTGTTTTTTTCCCTCGATGACTCGCGCCTCGTCGATATTATTCGCCGAGTCTCTCCGGTCTGCACGGCTCCGGATGGCAACTCCTCGGATTACTAAGACTCGCTTGACGGTCCTCTCGAAAATTCTCGTCGGTCTATCTAATTCTGCGCCTGTAAACATTTTTTTTTTTTTTTTCTTCTCTTTTTGGATTCTCATTTTTCATTTTTTCAATGCAACTTTTTTCAACGCCCCAGAGCAATGTTGTAGTCGTTGCGGCGAGGTGGTCAAGCGAAATCGTGAATATTTACCTTGGAATCTCCACCGCCCAGATAAACGAGTCCCATTGAACCGGCGTACGCGATCAACGTATCGACGGCCTGCTGGGTCTCCAGAAGGATCCGCGTCTCGTTCATCCAGTCCTTCGCGACGCAGCGTGGAGCTCCCTTCAGTAGATTCATGTATCGCAGTGCCATCTTGAAATCACCGCGATCCAGCCAGTACCTGCGAGGAAAAAAAACAACGACGAGTAACACCATTAATCTACCTGTTATTCCTTTCCACTTTAGCGTCATACTGGAAATACGTCACTTCCGGTTTGAAAATTTCATTTTTCGATCGGAACTGATGGCTCACCGAAATACGTCACTTTCGATTTGAAAAATCTCATTTCTCCAGGAATTCACCAGGAAGCGACGTCATAGCGAAAATACGTCACTTCCGGTTTGAAAATCTCGTTTTTCGACCGGACGTGACGTTTCCCCTAAATGACGTCACTTTCGGTGAAAAACTAAGATTTTACAACCGGAACTAACATATTTCCGGCACGACGTCCCTTCCTGTTTGAAAAAAAAAAACTCAATGTACAAACGTGGCTAAATTGCTCATAAAAGAGCACCTCAAATTTAACATCCAAACAAGAATAAAAAATGCCTCGAACTTTGGGGGGATGAAAAAAAAAAAACGTTTATTACCCTCCAACCACCGCACTGTTTACCGCATCGTCCTAAATATCATCAAACTAACTTCGGGTGTTGTTATTATAGGTATAAACCATCGTTAACTCAATGCGACGGTTACGATCAATTTCTCTCTGTTACAGGGTAGAAGCCAACAGGCGTGAGCCTCTCTGGCTGGCCGAGGGGAGCGAGAGTACGCCCGTCGACTCTGGAAAATTGTGAGGGACGAGGGAGCCTCGTTATTTGGGTCAGAGCCGTCCGTCCCGTACGTATCGTACTATGACGTACGATATCGCCGCTAAAACTTTTGGTGCTTCGCGAAGGATGAAGAGGTATTTGGCCAGGCGTACACCTCGTTTCTCCGTCTGTCCTCGTGTGCTATAAATATGTAACAGGATCGCCCGAGTCTCGTACCCGAAAATCCGTTCTCGCACCGCACTCGTCTTCGTTAGCCACTTGTTTTCTGTGATTACCGTTGATTCAATGCCCGAGAGTATCGCACAAGATTTGGAAAATACGGTATCCGTTCGAGAGTGACGCAATTGCCGTGTAGGATAAAAAAATAATATTTAATTTTTTTTTCGTTGTCATTTTTTTTTTTCTTTGATTTTTTGTTTTCTTTGTACGTGAACGTTCGAGCGACTTCTAACGAGAATGTTTTGTCACTCGGCGGCTACTTTTATCGTCGTCGAGACTCTGCAGCTTCCACCGTCGAGCGAGAACATACGTACAGGCGTCGGGGCGCTCCGCTGGCGCAGCACGCTGGGAGGTAAAAAATTCAAGAGCCCATGGCACTCAGTCGGGAGTGCGAGAGGCACGTCGTCCTCGCACTCCTCGGACCTCACGAGACGTGCTCTCACGCCAGGGTGTATAATTTTTTTTTTTTTTTTTTTTTTTTGTAAAAAGCTTCTCGAGATCGTGCTGGCGTCTTGACGCGAGGTCGGGGAAGAACAACTCTGACTGCGATAAAGCGTACCACTTCGCGGCAGGTCGAATAACAAGGCGAGACAAGAGATGACGTTTCTTCAGCGGGTAATAAACGGAAGATTGATGATCTGACGCGTTTATCTCTTCACTTTTTTCGGAAGCCCAATATTCCAGAGAAATGAGAAAAATAAAAGAAAAAGTGTAGAATCGTACTAAGAGTTCGCAGCTTAGCAAATGTATGAGAAAAGTCTTTGATCTTTTTCGTTTCTACGATGCATAGTTCTCTCATACATGGTGTTTCTCCAGCCTAGTTACTTTTCACCGGAAATATCTTTCGCTTAAATAATACCATAAAAACCATGCAACGTAGAAAAATATCCCAAAGACAATTATTTGCTCGGATTTAGGTGGAAAATAAGAATCCACACTTTTTTGCTCAAATTTCGCAACATCACCCGCATTCTCTGGAGGACATGAATAAAGATAGATAAATGAATAGTGTTAAAACGCGTCGAAGGCCCGAGGGAAAAGAGATGAGTTGCAATCTCTCCTCTCGCCCTTGGGAAATAACGTTGATCTCATGGTTGTGAATCAGCTTTAAAAAAAATGCAAAGCCGTGCATAAGTCGACGTTCCATCATGGGAGTGGCGCTGATAAGTGGCCGGGGATGCAACTGCTGAAGAATAAAACGCTAGTATTTTCCGACGTACCTTGCGCGGTTAAGAATGTCGTAGGTGTTGAAGCTGCCGGGGTCGATCGGCTCGTCCTTCAGTTCGCTCTTCGGTATGGGATTTACGGTTTTCACGATTAAAAAGCTCTGCAGATAGCTGAGCATGTAGATTGGCAGTGAAGCGCCCTCTTCGGGCACCAAGGCTAAGCGTCTTGCAACATTCTCCACCTGATTAAATAAAAATGCACTCCCAATTAAATCCAAAGATCATTTCTAGTCTATCGGGACTTTGAGATTCACAATGTTTCTCGTGAAGAATCACACGCATTAACGAATGAAAAATGACGAGAAAATTTTATTCACCTTTATGAATCTTTCGCGAAGAGCGTCCTCGGGAAATACGCCGCGCTTTGCTGCTTCCTCCGGTATTCCCTCTATAGTGGCTCGCACCAACGGATCCTCCTTGGCTGTGTTACAGAAACAAAAGATTTCCATACTTGCTGGCCTGGCAAAAAGGCTGACGGGGAAGCGAGACATTGGAGTGTCTCCCAAAAAGGCGAAAAATTGTCCACGACATTTATACACACATCTATCTATATCTATATATATATGTACATATACATATATATGTGGTATATAAAAGATTTGGGTAAAAGGCAAAAGATTGCTGTCAGACTCACGCGCTACTTTGTATACCGCCTTGATCTCCGGTTCCAATGGTCTGACCGCCTTGTCCGACGGTGCTCCGGGCGGCGCTACCTTGACGGCTCTTGCCAACGCTTGACACGCTGCCCACAGCATTTGCGCGTCACCGGCTCCCTTTTCCTCGTTCAGTCGTACTTTTTAACATTGAAACAGAAGAAAAAAAATATATATAGAAGCAAAAAAAAAATATGAAAAGACGGAGAAGGACCGAAAAAAAATCTTAATGAGTTTCGTTTCGCCTGAGGTGGTGCTTTGAGCCGAGTACACATTATTCCTGCAAACAGGAGCGTGTATTCATCCCCACTTGGGTTTGTCATACGTTCGAATAATATTCCCCTCGTTTAAGAGAGTTGAAAAAACAAAAACAAAAATTAAAAAATAAATTAAATTGAAATTAAAAGAGAAAAATTGTAATGCGAAGCGTGTTTTAACCGTCGAATACTCGTCGGCCTTTCGGTCCGAATGGCAAAGATGCTTTTCCATCCGAGAGGCCATCGAAGCCATCGAGGCGAGAGAACAAAGTTTTGAAGTTTGCCTGACGAGATGCCCGATATCCCGTGCTCTCGGGCACTTCGACCCTGCTGCCCGGCTCTCGCTCCTTCCGCCATTCTCCCAGCGGGGAAACACAACTTTTCTTCGGGCCATTCTCTCTCGCGACATTACGTAATTAGGAAAGAGGCCGAGGGTCGAAGCGGAATGGTGTCTTGAAAGGGGGCAAGGCGAACGTCGAAAGGAAAGCAGGTCTCTCTCTATCGTCGGAGATAAGTGGAGGGAGCCGCCACCCTGCCGAACCCCGGCGAGTATCGTCGTCTCCGTCACTTTGGGCTAATCCAATCTCTCTCGGGATCATCGCCGTCGTATATATATATTTCTCTCTTTAGCTCTTCTCCCTTTCGCCACTCAGCTTGAAACCGGTGTGCCTCGATCGTACAACGCTTCGCTGCACTTAGCTTCCTCATCTTCACATTTTACGCGCATCACCATAATAATAATAATAACAATAATAATAATGACAAGAAGAAAAGGAAGCTTTGATGGGCGACCGAGAGAAGACAGGGTGTATTGAGGGGTGTCTGATCGAAGCCTGATGCTTTCTACTTGGAAAATGGAGGTAATTGCGTGAACACGCCTGCGGTGTTAAATTTTCGCAGGGACACTCTGTTTATCGTGGTGTAAGATGAGCGATTGTTGTACGATCCATTAGACGGCGAATTGCGCACATTCGCGGGAAAAATATTGCTACCAAAAGCCCTTTCCGATCGATCGTGATAAAAACTCTGATAGTTTGGGAAAAAAATATAGCATAGGGGAGTGAAATCCGAAAATCCTAAATCACTCCCATATGCTATATTCTCGAGATTTCGGCGTTCATAGCGTATGGGAGTGAATTTCAAAAAAACTCAAATCCCATATAACACGCGGGAGTGGACTTCGAAAATCCTAAATCACCCTCATATGCTCATATGCATAATCTCGAGTAGTGATTTCGGATTTTCGAAATCTAGTCCGATATGCTATATGGGATTTAGGATTTTCGAAATCGACTTCTATATGCTATGAAAGCCGAAATCTCGAGAATATAGCGTATGGAAGTGATTTCGGATTTTCGAAATTCACTTGTATATGCTATGAAAGCCGAAATCTCGAGAATATAGCGTATGGAAGTGATTTCGGATTTTCGAAATTCACTTGTATATGCTATGAAAGCCGAAATCTCGAGAACATAGCATATGGGAGTGACTTCGGATTTTCGAAATTCACTTGTATATGCTATGAAAGCCGAAATCTCGAGAACATAGCATATGGGAGTGACTTCGGATTTTTGAAATCTAGTTCGATATGCTGGATGCTATATTCTCGAGATTTCGGCGTTCATAGCATATGGGAGTGAAATCCGAAAATCCTAAATCACTCCCATACGTTCTATTCTCAAGATCTCGGCGTTCATAGCGTATGATTTCGGAGTTGCGGTTTTGGAATTATTGGAATAATGGGCCTATGGAATAACCGCTGGTAACAATATAATGAAACTATTTTCCCTGTTATTCTCCGTTAGATCCGAATAAAAAATATGCAGAGCGAAGAGCCGGACGCATTGTGTCCAAAATTTGAAGAAGATTCATGCTTTAGGATTTTAAATTTAATCCACAGTCTAAATTAGTGGGTTTCTCTCCAGGTGCGTAACGCGCCCAGCCCGGTCTTCGCCCTTCGCCTGTTCTTGATCTTCCGACCAATGTTCTTAATCTTCCTACCGGTATTCTTTATCTTCCGACGGATCGTCTTCTCGACAATCTCCCCCTCGACAAAAATGCCCCATCGACAATACATTTTTTTGCAGCCAAAATATCGTACGTGCAAATCCGCCGATTGGCCTAACGATGATTCATGTTGACGAAGAGCCGGCGAGCGTAAACTCGCTTGCGTTCGATCGCGTGATAAAGCGATCCGAGTAAATTAGATCGCGATTAAATCAGCCGGGGTATTAAACCCCAAAAGCCGACAGCTGGCCGGGTGACATTTTACGCTTTGTACACGCGAGCCATTCCGAGTCCCTGGATGCGAATGCTCTCCGGGCAGGATGGAAGTGCGATGGAATGTCACATATTCGGTGGGGACCTTTGGCCCCCCTCTCGCACTATCTCACACGCTTCGCAAACACGGACCAACGCGACCGCGTCCACCCACGTAACGATGCGGTCGATGTCACATCCGAAAAATCTCGTTCGAGTTACGCGTTGCGTGAAATTTATCGGTACTCCGAAATTAAACCTCGAAGATCGCTGAACCTGAGAAGAAAAAAAAAACAATAAATAAATAAAAATTATTGGATCAAACATATTGGAAAATCGAAAGAGAGGACCGACAGTAGACGAAGGAAATTCGCATCCGAAGAAGCTCGTTCAAATTACACCTTGCGTGAAATTTATCGGTACTCCGAAACTTAAGCCCGACGTTCACTGAACCTGTGGAAAAAATAAAAATAAAATAAATTGGAATTATTGGTTCGAACACATTGGAAAATCTAAAGAGAGGACAGACAGTGGAGGAAAGAAATTTCATGAAACGAGAGTCGAATGAACCGTCGGGTGTCGTATCTTCGAACTCGCTCGAGTCTTTTTCTATCGCAAAAAGGACTGAGCTTCTCAACGATAGAAGGAAAAAAGCATCGAAACGAGATCCTCGAGTCAGGGGTATCGGTAAACTTAGAACCCACCGTAAAAGTATCTCGCACGTTCGTCTTTCACGCTCGGCTCGCGGAGCATAAAAGAACGTCGTGAATACCCTCCGCGCCTTCGAGCGCTTTTTACTTCTTTTTTTTCTTTGTCTCCCTTATTTGCCCTTGTTGTTCGTCTTATTTTTAAAACCCAAGGTAACGTGTATCTTTAAAAAAATATATGTACATTTTTTTCCAAGTACTCGACCTCAAGACGCTACCGGGTTTCTCGATAAACAAAAATTATCCGCACGAGAACGAAGCGAGACTAAAGAAGATCAATTTTGCTGAAAGCATTTTATACAGTTTCTTTTTTCAATAAGCCGAACACCCAAGCGGTTTTTGGCTTGACATTCATTCGTTGAAAGGGTAGGAAAAAAAATAAAGGAAATGGTAAAAAAAATTCATCGACGACGAGATACATGGATGTGTCTCTGCATATATATTTATATATATGTACGAACATACAGAGACAAAACGCGACTCGAAGGGCTTTCACGGAGTTTCGGTCCGAGGCCAGGGTTTACCGCGATTAGCTCCAACTTCGTGAATCTCGTTTTGACCGCTTATTTTGTCTGCGGTTACCGCGGGCAACTGAAATAAACTATAGCCTCGAGAACACCAAAAACCTCCCCTCGTCTCTACACAATCGAGTGTACCCTCTTCGAGGACGGAGTTTCCGGTACGGTAATCGAGCGACAACGAGAAAACACACTCTCTCTGTATCACCCCCCCCCCCCCCCCCCCCCCCCCCCCGCAAACGATCCAGAATGATCCACGGAGGTCTCCCAGCTACGACGACGGTACAGGCACCGAATTCCATTTCTCTCTTTCACTTCCCCAAAAACGGAGAAGAGTTTACTCCAATTTCCTTTCGTCCCTTTTTTTTTCATCCATTTCGCCATTCTCGTGTTCGGAGAGCATTCGAAGCGGGACGCCGCGACAGATAGATAGGAATAGATGAAAGAGCAGGAGAGTTCAAAAAAAGACCGATAGGTAGAGGGACGGAAGCGGCGGGTAGGGAGCTAGTGCCTGACGCTAAATTGAATTCCAAGTTTTTACCGCGACCAGTCCCTAGGCGCTTGGCGAAGTAAAAAAAAAAAAAAAAAAAAAATGAAAAAAAGGAGAGTGAAAGAGTTGGGAATCTCCCGTTCGCCGCTGTGCCTATATCCAATCCCACCTATGTCGATATTGCAATTTTTAGCTTCCGCATTAGGGTGCACGAGGGATGCTGCTACCGACTACCGGGAAATCCTCACCGCAGCCGTCTGGCCGAAAGCGGATTTTCCTCAAAGCTAATACCGTCTCTATCTCTCGCTCACTTGCCTCTGGTTGTGTTTCAACCTCATTCGCGTGAGCTTCGATCCTGACGGTTCAACTTTGGGCCTAATGAAGCACTCGGAGCAACGCGGAACCGTCGTCGCAATGGGAAAGTACGACGGACGTGAAACCGGAGACTCCGGGAAAAGAGGAAAGAATAACACACCGAGCCTTTTCAACTAGGATAAACAAGACGAGAAACCGATAGTTTCTTTTTCACGTAAGTAACAGAAGTAGTTGTGCACTTTGTGAAGATCTTGTTTCGGACTTCTCGCTTCGCCAGGCTCTCTCCCTGTCTCTTCCCACACACTCCGTAAATTCGAACTGGGAATTTACTTTGTGTTTTGGCTCGATTTCTTTTTTTTTATCCTCCAGGGACAAATTTTATCCTCGGAGTGAGGGGACGCGGAGGCTGAAGATGAATCGATGACGTTGACGTTAACAGTGACGTTCACACCGAGGCGACGGGTGTCGCGCACGGTGGATGTGCGGGAGGAGCGAACAAAAAGCTCCGAAGACGAAGAAAAAGCGGTTCCCGTCGTATCTCCGTCACCACCGTCTCGTAAACGAGATACGTCGACGTAAACGAGACGGTCCCCTTTCCAGCCACGTCCTTTGGGAATTTCGCGCTTTTACCGCCTCTCAAGCTATTAGAAAAAAAAGAAAAAAATCAATCAGCCTAGTCAAGTTTATTTTTTTACGATCGCCACAGGGACAATTTTTTTTTTTATGTGGAATGCTAAACCGGAAATAGTGTAGCCGTGTGATAAGGGATTGCAGCGAAGGGAAAGATACGAAGAGGGGGGAGAAAGAGTTCATGTACAGAGGGGTTTTTATCCCACGATAAAAACGTGAGAGAGCTTACTCAGCATCGGGGGCGGCTGGATAAAACACAGCTGAGCCGGTGAGGAGTAGTGTCAAGAGTTAAAATTGCCTGACGTGCCCTCGCGCCGTGCGTACTTTATCCACAAGAACAACGCGACACGCGAAACAGCGGCGAAAGCCAGTGACGTACGAGACATTCCGTGCGAAGTTAATTCGACGTAAAAAAAAAGCAAAAAGTTCTCGGAACAAATGTTCGTTGAAATTTATCGCTATTATTATTACTGTTTGCAGAAAGAGAAACGAGAACGTTGAAAGAATTTCTGAAAATGAGTGAATTTTTTTTTTTTTTTGAGCATATTTATGCAAATTTTTTTCCCACCCAATTTTATGGCAGAGAAACCGGAGCGAAAGAGGACAGTTTTTTAGATGAAATTTTTTGGAAAATTTTCCGACTCCTCGACTCGGAATTTCCCATGGACCAGTGCGAACAAGCGACGGCCTCTACGCCGTTGCAACAGTGGACTTTGCCGCTCCTATTATCGCCGGGATTTATCGTCACCGTTTTTATCGCGCTTATACCTTTGCAGAATCCGCTAATTTACAAACTTGCCTGTTTCTCGTTAACGCGAATAACTCGAGTCTCAACTCGTTTTTTATGTATGTACAACTTTTTTTTTTGTGCTTTTTTTTTACCGTTCCCTCTATTTGCCCTCCGACCTGGATCGCGTTGCACGAGCGGGTCGAGAGCGTCGGGCGTTACACGCCTTGCCACCTCACCCTTTTTACCGAGCTAATATTTTTTTTTCGTACACTTTCCCACTCGTGTGTACCGATGTAAAGTTGAAGAAAAAAAAACTTTGCACCCTGCACCTTGTACGGCTCGGCTCCAAAGTGCTACCGACACTCGGGCAAACATCGCCGTTCCAGTTCAAACGCCCGATGAAGCAGCAACAACAACAACAACAACAACAAAAAAAGTACATGGGGGTACAAACGCCATCGATCCTGCTAATTATAGAAGCATACATCAATGAAAATTCGTCGTTTTTCACATTACAAAAAAAAAATTAAAATAACACGAGGTGAGGTGGATACTCACCGGCCAGAGCTGCATCGAGCCCTCGCAATCTTCCGACCACCGTTGCAAGTTGGGCCTTGTACTTGTTCGTGTCGGCCTCGACTTGCTCGCTGAGGGCGCGATCTATGGCTCTCTGGGTCTCGCGCTCTTTGGCGTCCAGAGCATCCCTCAGATGATCCGTGTTCACCTGGGCCTGGAGTTTCAGCTGCTTGCGCATCTCCTCGTCGAAGCTTTTCTTCTCCTCGAGAAGCTGAAACAAAATAAAAAAAAAAAAAAGGAATCAATAAAAGTTTTCAGACGGCTACGATTGCAAGAAGCTATACTATCGGAAGGAAAAAAAAAAATTGATTAAAGTGCGGGTTCCTGATGATCAATGGTGACGAAACGTGTATTGGACAGCTTCGATTAATCTCGAGGAAACGTCCATCCTCGATGGAAGGCTTTACTGGCTGTCCTACTTGTCGGAGTGTCTCGAACATTCGGGGGAGGATGAGGACTCCCATCGAAGGCTGCTCGTGCGGCCCAGCGGTGCGTTAATTATCGACACTTTAGGCCTCCTCGTACATTGTCCGAGACGACAAGCCAAGCCAGATGGTGATCCCGGTCGGGTACGCTTAACGCCATGCTCGACGAGAAGGGACACGGGTATCGACTCGAAGGCGAACCGGGAGGACGAGGCGGCGGCAAGCTGCTTCCGTGCATGACCGACGTAAGCGTTCGGCACACAAAATACATAGACGGGTCCTCGAGGAGGTCGCACCGAGTCGACGGTACACGACTACAGCGGTACGGAGAACACCGCCGGGTGGAGATGGGCAGCGGTGTACCAAGGAGAGTAGCGTGTGAAAGGATTGTAAGGTAACTCTCTCTCTCTGAGGAGAAGATGGATAGACGGGCGTCGGACAGTGGCGGGCTCGCCTTGGCGAACCGACAGACCATTCGTGCTCGGAGGCTTCGCCCGGCTTGGGTCACTTCCCAATGAGGCCACCAAACGGGCCTCGAAACCTTCTCTCGCTCGGGCAAATCCCTCCAACTTCGGATAATTAATCAAAGTCTCATTACGCTAATGCTCCGCGATCCGCGGGATAGACGGATCTTGATCGTTCACTCGCCTCACCAATCGTCCACCAAACTTGAACACGATATAGAAGATGCCGAGTCAAAATAAAGCGGCTAAATAACACGCATTGAAATTACCACAAAAAAGTTTCATTATATTAATTTCTAATGTTACTTTATCGTGGGTTATTTTTGTAATCTTGCTTTGATCTTCGTAATGTTATTTCGATTCGTTACTTTTTTTGTAATATTATTTTGACGTTGCATCGCATAAAATGTTCGACGCGACCGCGACCAATAATAAAGACAGATTTTTCATTCGACGAGCGATTGCGCTATCGTCGTGTCAGCAGAGTGATTAGAAATATTTTAGCGAAGGATCAATGCCTGTGTCTGGCATGCCAGGCGTTATTGGCATAAAAATCCCATATACAGCAAAGCTCGGCAACGACCATACAAGGATGATTAACGACACGAGCGAAATAGGCAACGAATATAACGATATTGGCTTGGCCGACATTCCGAGCTATATTTTTCCTATCGACGGATGCTTCCGTCGTTAAACTGAATATACGAGGCGGCCCGATGATATTCCTCCCACGATATCGAACCAAAAAAGAAGAAAAAGAAACGAAGAAAACAAAAAACGCATCGTACATCGGCGTGCATAGCCGTGCGCTTGTTTTTCGTGGATCACACACCCGTGCGATGGACGAGCGCAATAATGGCCAACGGGAGATTTTCATTATCCCCGCCGCGGCGATAATACCCTCCGTTCGAGTATTAAGCTATCGCAATTATTGGTTCACGACTGGATTCGCTACTGGCTCCCTCGATGCCTGTGAAACAAACGCCAATTTTGAACTTTAGTATTCGTGAATGACACATTGTTACTTGGTGAAGAATAGAGATCGGCATTCTTGACCCTTTGATCATGTCAGCGATGGCCGAGAGAAGAAATGAGTGAAAAAAAGAGATCAGTAAAATCGAGCAATGATATCGGGATTCTGGTGCTACTTCTATATTACACGTAATAGCGGGAAGTACAGAGGGGGCGAGCACAGACTGTTCTAAAGAGATCATATTGCCCAGGCTTCGCCTTTCCATCCTTCCCTCGGCGCTGCCGAAACTACTGGCAACGATCCAAATGGAAATAGATAAAAAGCTGGAGGGATATCGGGCACTGGGGCTTCACCTATGTATGTACACGTACGTATGTACATGCATGTATTCCTCCCTTTCGCACAGACACCCGCAGGCGTGTGCATACACTGTGCACAACCGTATATAGGATGTATAACTTCCGCGTAGGAAGCTGTGTTACGCTCGGCGAGTCGCGAGCCACGTTGATGTTTCCGAATCTAGACACACTTTGAATCCCACCGAGTCCTCACGGATCACCCCGTTGCCGATTCAATCCAGGCATTATCATAGCTATGCAGGATGCAGCGGTACATGGATTCTGTGATGCCTTTTCTGGCAATCACAAAGCTCCGCACAAAACTGGTACAAATATCCTCAGGGAAAAAAAGGAAGTCTCGATGGATCGATAAAAAAAAATATATATATATATAAAAGTTCTTCGTTGCTTCGTCCGATTTGTTGCATAATCTTTTGGTGAATATAGTTGCTTTGTGACTCGTCGAGACACTAACCTTTTTGTCAAATTCGTCCTGAAGAAACCGCTTTTCCTTGTTAACCTGATTGCAAATAAGCGCCTCGATCTTCTCGTCTTTCGCCGACTCGCCGACGGCTTTCAGAGCGGCTTTCAATTTGGCCTCGTCGATCGTCTGAACAGAAAACGCCCGGATATCAGACATGAACATAAACGAGCAAGTTGTGGATTCGATGAAACGGTAAAATTTCAACGGAATACTGACCTGCGTTCTGTCCAATTCTTTCTGGAGATAGTTGACCTTGTTGTACAGATGAAGAACGAATAGATCGAAGGCTTCCTCGCTGACGCTGAATTGTTTGTCGTGAATGTTGACATTGGGAAACAGTATCTGAAGCTCCTCGTTGAATGCCTCGCGCGCCGCTTTGACTTGTTTCCAGTAACGCTCGGTGATGTTCGCTGCGCGTTGCTCGTCGTCGAATTTCTTCTTGGCGTCGTCAACGTCGTTGACAATTTTCTTCAGATTTCTACGGGCAACTGATTTTATGACCGGCGGCGCTTCGAACTTTGGATCGTCGATCAAAGACGACAAGCGCGTTAACGACTGGAGGGCATCGTCAGCGTTTTCCTCGGCCTCGCCCAGTGCATGTTTTCTCTTCTCCGTCGCCTCTTTCAATCTGCAATTATACAAATGAATATATTCTTTTTTTAGGTCGATCAGTGTTAAAGTTTAATTTATCAATCGCGGTAACTTTTACGATACCTTTGCCACACGGAGCTTCCGACTTTTCCGGCGCTCTCAACGACCTTGATGACATCCTGATTGTATTCCTGAATCGCACAGGTGGCCTTGTTGTAAGCCGTTATCGCGCGATTAGCCGCCTGCCCGCAGTAAGTCTCGAGCTCGACGAGGTTCGCCGGCACCAGCTCGTCTGGCACGTCCTTCGTTTTTCTCACCGGCTTCTCGACGACTGTGGATGCAAAAGAGGAAACACAAAAATTAACAAAAATTCAGTCGTTGGAGGAAACGATGCAAGGAGAAATTCGTTCTGTTGATGGTGCGAATAATAACTAAATCTGGTAAGAGACCATCAGTAACCCACCAACTTGAACCTCATCGCCGGGTTCCTTGCTCACACGTATTTCCGTATATGGTTCGTTGATCGGTGGTTGCTTGACATCGACGAGCGGCACGAAAGCTGGCTTTGGAGCTGTTTTAATACAGTAACACACGAGAATGTTAGAGGATTAGCGAACTACGTCGACGACTCGAATTTTACAATTGCCTCGTTACCGTCTATCGGCACATTGGCCAACTACTAAGAGGGGATACTTTCATCGGGCAAAGCGATTAATTTGTAATTATATAGGAAGCGGAGGATTGGATAAAAAAAAATGTATAATCATAATTATGATTATAATTATAATTGGAAGAGGTACAGGACCGGATAAACAAGGGATGAGAGGGTCTCACGTGAATAATCTTCGAGATTCGTGCACACCAAACCACTTTTAGTGTGCTGACCTGCTTTTTTCTCTGCCTCCTGGGCATCGCCAAAGATGATTTTTACCAGCCTGCAACAAAGTTTATTCATTGTTTATTTAGTCGCCAAAACACCGAAGGGAAGTTCCTTAGAGGATCGAAAATAAAATTAGATCTCACGTCTGTTTGAGGTTCTCAAAGAATTCGCGGATCATGTCGAAATATTTGTTGTCCTCCTGAAAGATAATACGAATGGTGTTGTCTGTGCCCGGTATCCATTGTTCCAATGTCAGTCTGATGTCAGGATTGTTCTTGACAAATGTCAGTGCACCCAGTGTGCCAATTGTCACTGCACCCAGAGCTATCAGGCCACCCGAACCTCCTTTCTTACCACTGTTGGAAGAGACAAAAATATACTATCAGTTTCTAAGATAAAAATTGATTATTGTTTATATTTATATTTGTATATTTATATTTGTATTCCGATTTAGAAATTCCGGGAGACTTGTTAATTTCACCTCAATTAATTAAATTTATTATCTATTAAAATTTATAAAATGTATTAATCTAAGCATTAAATCAGGGTTAAACTTGGAGTAAGAGGAAAAATCCAGTGAACAAAAGAAATTTGTTAAAAATCAAAAATTTATATTTATAATTTATAATAAACTATCTTGACTATACATGTGTCTCCGCAGGCTGCATGCAAAAGACTGTGTAAGTCTCTGAGAGTTTATACCTTTTCGGCGACTCGGTGGAATACCTGAGGCCCGAATATCTGGACATAAGTTTGTCATCCCTGCAAAACCTAGAAGAAGAATTGGCGTTCCTGTGATTAGGGCGTTCCTGCACTATATTTTAGCTAGTGTCATCGGATGAAAAATCTCTGCTCCAATTTGCACTGCGATTTGTGCGTGGTTAGGAAATTTAATAAACACTGCGACAAAGGCTTACCTGCCTTCCGGTCCGCACTTGGCTCTCGTGTGTGCCTCGTAGTATCTTGATGACAGGTAGAGTCTAGAGCTCGTGTGTTTTTTGACCTGGGAAAGATTGTATTGGCATATTTAGGGATCTTAAAATTATGTAAGCACTCCACCAATAAGCCATCTTGTGACACACGAGAGTCAACCTTGACGTTCATCGACAAAAATATCGAAACTATGACACAAAAAATGTAATTGACCAAACGTTCGGGATGCCTTTCGAAAGATCCGACTGCATCGCGTCTGACAATCGTAATAATAGGAGCCGAGAAACGTGAGAATGTTGACGAAAATTGACGGAACGTCGGTCAATGTCTGATCGAAATTTTTAACCTTTAAATTTAATCGAAAAACTGTTTGCGAAATTTCTTTGAACGGGATTGGAGTTATTTTTAATAATTTGTTAAATATTTCATTGGTTTTACGTACCCGATTAACACCATTGCACGAAAATTTTAATCCAATTCGGAACATCTTTCGGGTGGCCGGTTCGGACAGCCAAGGGAAAAAGGGAACGACGGGACGGGACGAAACTGAAAACAGCTGGATGCCGGCGTGCTCTCGCTCTCTCTGCCCCTCGATCACTCTCACTCACGCCGCAATTCTCCTCTCCTATCTCACTGTCGAGCAGCCTTCGATTCACCGTGAATGAGGAACATCGTGGAAAAGAAGAATGTTGCGCATCGTAAGCGCTGCGCTTCGAGGTAAATATTAATGTTGTTTATGTCAGAGTTTGCGGTTGCTCGAGCACGCCCTGTGTCGTTAAATTTTCGGAGCTTCTTTGTGATCTATTGTAATCGTCGATTATTTGTTAACTGTGCTGTACGAACATCGATTCACAACTAGTTGCAGGTTAGGTCGCGAGACCTCCGCGGAACGCCATTTTGAATCGATAACGATCGGAACGGTGCGGAACTGGACCGAGTTTAATTCGAACTTTACATCCGGCTGTTAATTGTTTATACGAGACATCTATATTATTTTATACTATTCATCCAATAGTTTACTTGCAGAATACGATCTACTCTCATTGTTTAAGCGATCTTCACGAAATAATAAAAATATGAGTAAATAACATATGTAATGTGTCCTTTTTTTTTAGGGACAGCGCGTACGGTATCGAGTCTTCCGGCCAAATCAACGAAATGTAGAATTTCGTCGATATTCATCAAACCTGATATTCCTGTGGCTGGATTCGAGTCCCAGACGCGATATGCCTCATCCTTCTGTTTTACCTTGCTAAATCGCAAGAATGAAGGGTGCAATCGTTACAGCACGTTACTGAGGTACTCGAACACATTGACAATATTTCGCTTGATGAATCGTCAATTTAACAAAAGTATTTGCTTGCAGCCCTCCGACATCGTCGATTATTCTGTCACCAGAAGTTCAAGCAGCAAAAGTACCGGTTCGAACAGTGACAAAATTTTCGCTCAGGAAGGGAAAACGCAAATCTGTGAAAACAGTGCTATGGCGATTTTACAGATTGAACTGGTGATCAGCGTTCTCATATCGATCGTACATCCTTAATGAAACTGAAACTAACGGTAAACGATTGTTTTTTTTTATCGTAGGGGTATGTGGATCAGAACGAAGGCCGGTCGTAACAAGAGACTGTGGAAGAAAACGATAAACAGAAAGCGTCGCTCGCGCCGTCACGTGATGACAACCGCTTCACAATCGTGGCTGCTTGATACGATGGTTACGAAATTCTGGAGACGCCCGAAATTCTACGTCGACGATCCTTATAATCCTTATCACAGCCGTGAATCTTTTCACATCACACGAAAGAGGCCGCGGGAATAAGTTTATACTAAAATGTTCGGTAATAAAATTAGTTGAAACACAATAAAGTAATAAAAATTGTTGTTACTCACTACCAAGGACAAACTACTAAAATCGTTTAAAAGAATGTAAAAGATCGAGATTTAGAGGATAAGATTTTTTTAAAATAGATCAATCATGCCTACAGTCTGAAGCACAGAATCGATTAAATTGAGCTCAAATAGCTGCGCGAAAATTGAGCAAGGAGACTGTCACTCGGTTTTTTTATTGCCGCCAGGCGGCGCTGCACAAGATCACAGCTGATCTTATGCTTGCTTGTGTGGCCTTGTCGCCGTAGAATAACATAGAAAGACAGCTAGTGAACATCGATACCTCGAGACGGATTTTTTTTGAGCGGCTCAAGCCCGTTTATGTCCCGTTGACAATCGATAAAACGAGAAACAAGTGACAAATGTCAACGATTATAAATCCTGGAATTCGTACTCGGGGTCTGCTTGTAGTTTTTAATTGAATACTTCGCACAACAATAAGATGGAAGAGCCAACGACCCAGAATAAAAGGGAGGATATTTCCGGTGCAAAAGATTCGAACTTTATACAAGAGATCTCGACAAATTGGCGATTGACTCAGGATAACAAAAGATTGTGCGACGCCGTTTCGACAATCAGGTCGTCAACAGCGCCAACAAGGTATTTATAAAACAAAAAATTGCGTACACACTTCTGAATCGTAATGTCGATGAAACTTTACTGATTTTTTGACATCTTAAGGTTTACCGTGGAGGATATCGTCACCGACGATTCGTGCGTGATTCTTCAACCGGCGAACGCCAATGTCGACGATAAGCGTGAAGCCTGTATGGTCGACATAAATCTGACCAAAGGCCAGAGAATATCACGAATTGCCGTAGTTTCCGAAGCTTCAGTTTTGGAGTTCTTCAAAGAATCGGGCGAATACGCGGACACTAAATTCGCGGAGATTTACGACGAATTCGAGGATGCCACTGTTTATTTCGTGGAACTAGCCTTTCAGAGGCCGACTTCACAAGCTAGCATTAAAGTAATTTCAATATTTACTTATTTGAGCTTTCATGTAATGTAAAGGGACAAAAAAATTGCCGAGATATTGGTAAGGTATAAAGGAATAAAAAAGAATTTGCTATTTGGAAAATTTCGGAGATAGCAAGAAATCGGTTTTATGCGCATACACGTGAACTTCCGGTTCCGCGAGGCAAATAGCAAGAACTGGAAGTTCGTTAACTTATGAACGTATCACAGTCTAAAGAACGTTTTCAGATTTTACGAATAAATATGAACATGCGTTATCAATTCTGCTTGCAGTTTACGAGAATTCACAATTCGCGCTCGAACATGTACCTGTACGGCATAAGACTGGTGCTGGAAGACGAAAAATCACCGCTGAGCGACCTTCGCGTATTCCAGGACATCCTGAAGAGTTCCCGCACGAAAAACATCGCTAGCGGAACGAACCTACCAATAAGAATGCCAGACTTTTCGAATATGCCGGCTTACGACGGAAACTTCGCGACGGAGATGAACGCTTGCCTGCAAAGTTTCGTGGGTAAAGCGTGGGGTCTCGAAAAATCGAGGAAGGACGTTGCAGCATTGAAGGTCGAAGAGAAAAAAGAGGTCACAGACGAAACGGAAAAAGCGAAGCAGACAAGTATCGAACTGTACATAGACCAGAAATTTCAGGACATGGAGAAGAGGCTCGTGCAGAGGATAAACGAAGCGGAAGCGAGAAATAGTATTAAACTTGACGCTATATTGAAACATTTGGAGACGCGAAGTTCGAGCTAGCGACGCACTACCAACGGAGATGATTCTCTTTTTTCTCCGATACGAATCTTGCCGATCGGACGATCGTTATACTCGTTTATACTTCGAGAATTATATTTAATTCTACAACTGGCGAAGGAGCAGAGAGACCTTGTAGAAATCAAAATAAAGAAGCCTCTCTTTCCCGGCGTTGTATAACAAGAAAGAAAAAAACCATTTTAACATGGTTTCGCGTATTCGTTACAAAACTATACCGACAAAAAAATGTTATTCCACTCAATAGATGGATCAGTATTGTGCGTTTGGTATTAAGCTGACGACGGATTATTTGTCTCCCCTGAGACGCCATTTTGCTCTGGAGGATCCCACTGGTGAAGCTGTTTGCGCCATAGCTTTACCATACCGTCCCATCCTCTTCTGCTGTATTTTGCAAATTTTGGTGGGGTTTTTGGATGGTCCTTTGTTCGCTGGTCCCTGAAATACAAACACCGTTAGGAATTTTATCTCAACTGAAACTGACCAATGAGAGTTCATTGACGCTTACTTGGGCACCAGTGTTGTATATCTGTCATATCCTATAGTATTTTTTCCATAATCGATGTCCTTCTGTCTGCGTGCCAGGACAGTAGGGTCGGTCTCCAGTTCGACTTTTCCCTTTGGATTGGGGCCTGACGAAGTAGTGCTGCTGCTGGAGCCGCTGTTTCGTCTGTTTCGCATTACTCTGTCGCTCTGTTTCTCCAGGCTCTCCTCCCTCAGGCGTTTGCGTGCAGTTTCGCCATCTTCTTGAGAATTCGGATTTTTGCGAGATTCTCTCAAAGGACCTTCCTCCTCTTCGTCATCGGTATGGTACATACCTCCGTCGCTGTCCTGTTCCTGGTCGCTTGACTCCATCTTAACTGTATTTGAATTGCAGTTGTTCTTGATCTTTACTGCATTCGCGTAGCAGTTTTCCTCCATTTTTATTGGCAAAAATGTGTCCTCTTCCAGTTTGACTTTAACGGCTGGTACATCATCCGCTTCTGGTTCAGTTTTGACGATGACGCTCTTTGCAGGCACGGTGTCTTTTTCGACATCTAATTTTGCGGGCTTCGTCGCGCTGCTGCAAATCGCCTCGTTCAGAAGATCGTCTTCCTCCTCGGCGGTCGTTCTTGTACACTCGACGTGCATTCTTCTGTCTTCCGACATTTTTTCTGCGTACCCAGTTTACACGTTAATATTGCAAAACACAATTTTAATACAACGCGAGTGACGAAAGATTGAACTCACAACAACAACAATAACAACGCTCCTCTAACCTCCGAGCTTGAATTCTCGACTGCGATTCTTTTTTATTTGGAGCAAGTTTATTGGAAAATTTAACAGTCTCGTACGTTTATCGAACACACATCGATCGTTGGATAATTACAAAGCGACGACAATGCGATAACTAGTGACTGTTGATCGACGACATCGCAACTGAAGACAATATTTGCCGCGGATATTCTGCCTACCTTTGTGAGGCATACAAGTTCGATAAACGCGCCAACGCCATTGGGTGCGGGTTTCTTAGCTGCGAAAGCTGTAGTACCTGCGGCTTGCCGTCATTCATGCAAAATCTCAAAATGCCAAGGGGTCCAAACCCCCGAAATTTCCAAATTCGGTGTACCCTTTATCAGAAATTTTTATCTAACGAGCAAGCTACAACTTCGATTATCCATAACTTCAAATTAATCGAATATGTCGCTAATGCATAAACGTCCCGAAAGCCGTTTAATGGACCTCTCATTTGCCCAAAAAGATCTTAATCGTTGTAACACTCGTGGTTACCGGTGTACACTATATAGGCGGTTGATAAACCAGAGTCTTACAATTGAAACTATAATTGACTCACCAAGAGATCATGCAAACCTTACACTAAAAACGAGATTGACTTTTTACTTAAGGTGATGTATAACCCTCCGCCCACCTGCCCCACGCCCAATTGGTAACAAAAACTGTACTGCATGCCGTTTTGAGGCCGCAGACCGCCGAGGAAAAAGAAAATTGTCTTTCCCTGCGTCTGCCGATTCTCTAGGGAATGACAATTTTCTTTTTCCTCGGCGGACTCAAAATGGCATTCAGTACAGTTTTTGTTACCGGCGGCGGTATTTTACATTACCTTAAGGTGATGTGAAACACTATGGAGTGCGTGAGAGATAGCATCAGTGGTGCTCTCGGCGGAGCGAGAGAGACAGGCTAAAAACTTGTTTCACATCACCTTAATTAAACTGGTAGCTAATTATTGCGCCCGTTCATTAATCAGGGGTCTATCAAGACCTTTCATCATTCAACTTTGTTAACTACTCAGAAACAAATGAATTGGATAATTTCGACCGATTAAATCGTTATTAAAGTAGTAGCCAGACGAAGAATTGATTTAAAAAAAATTATATCTCTACATCTTGTACCTCACCTCTCACGATCTTCTAAAAAAAAAAAACGAAACGCATCGCGGTCTCAGGTGTAACAACGATGTACAAATCCTAACACTACGGACGTAACAGATATCGACTATCAAACCTCGAGGTTCCACCGCTTTCCCCACATCGAAGGACTCACCTCCCGTGCTGGCGGTTCATCATTAATTTACGCTTCCGTCACTCAGATACAGCAGCGCCGTAAGGTAGAAGCGAAGCATTTCACGGTTACGTCAAGCACCCTCTCATTTCTTTCCTAGACTGAAAGTCTAGGGTTGAAAAATGATTATATTTAAATTGAGTGTGATAAAAGAACTTTTTCCAGCAAGTATCTACGTGACCTCGGGAAGGGATATTTGAATGCGTAGTAGCGGCGCGCACGGGGGACGGAGGCTATACACCCTCGCCTCACTGTCGTTCAACTTTGACGTGTAATAATGGAGCAATTTGAGCGTGACGCGAGGTGTGATACGTTGAAATAAATTTCATAAAAAACTACGCTGAGAAAAGAACAATGAAACGCATGCGTTTTGTATTTCGCAGGAAGCAGACAGTAGTAGTACTAACGCCGTCGTTGACGCTAGTTCGAGTCATGATGGACTTGTTTCAACACCGTTACTATAAATTACATAGAATCTTGATGACGCTCATTGGACAATGGCCGTATCAGAATATTGGTTTCAGTTACGGGGCTGTCATTGCTATACAGTTTGTTGGCTGGACTCAAACCATACCTCTGTTAATGGCTCTTGTGAAATATCGTGACGACGGGAGCATTCTTCTGGACGGCGTCCTAGTATTACTTTTTGCAGCAGTTGCCATAACTAAGTTCATTGGTTTTATTTCGAAGTCGAAGACAGTCAGTTGGGAAAGCCTTTTATTTCCCTCGGTGGGAAAATGGCGGTTTTTGCGCACGCCTCGCGTGGGAAAACCCCCATTTCACACCTTGTGAATTTTAATTTTGTTCGATACTCGTGCGAAAAACGTTTTCTGAACTCGTATGATTGCAACACCCTCTAGTGCAACACAGTAAGTGCACAAACATTGTTGTGCACTTATTTTTTGTGCAACTTTGTCTCACGTAGTTCCGCCGGTTAAAGTAACATTTTGTTATGCACATGAATGATTGTGCACATCATGTCAATATGCATAAAAAATGTACAGTTTTTATTAGTGCACAATATTATTATTTTTTATTAGTGCATAGCAATGTTGTGCACAACTGATGACTCCCTTAAATCATGTATAATACAATATTTCTCAATATTTCTCAATATTTCTCTAAAATTGAATTGTGCACATTTATGATGTGCTCAATAATAGTTGTTCAATACCAAATTGTGCACAAAATGGATGTGTTCGAAATTGCCATGCACAATAAAACTGCAAAAAAATACCCTGTTGAAGGAGACCCGTTTGATCAGCAGACATTAAAGTTGCTGAATCGTATTCCTACGGATTGGCACGAATGGGCTCAAGATCCCGAAGTCAACATTCTTCACCAGTACGCTGAGGAGGGAAGAAAAATGGCGATTGGGTATCTAGGTTAGTCAAGTATGGTAAGGGTAGGTTCAAAAAGACGACAAATATTCTATACAATTATCAATATTGTACATGCAGCTATGAGTATTACAAACCACAACGTCTTTATAACCCAACCCGCCATACCGAAGATAATCGACGTTTTTGTGAAGAACGGTAGTGAGTCCGGGAAATTTCCCTATCCTGTTGATTATTATCATCTCGACATACAGAAATATTATTTGTACGTAATGGTGTTTACGTACCTCTGTATATGCCCGATATCGATGATTGTAACAACCAACGGTATTATGTTAATCTGTTATGTGCAACACGTATGTGGAATTTTTGCTGCGTTGGGGTGAGTTGATTGTTAATCGATCATAATCATAAGCATAACAAAATGTCGACTAAATGCGACAGGCACAAATTACAACGACTCGGGAATAATCGCACATTAGTAAAAACTGTCGAAACCCAATATGCGTTAGATAAACAGGACATAGCACTCATAGCTTCATGTATCGACAGACACAACAATGCTATCAAGTGAGATTATTGTTTTAAAAAAAGCATTTACTCGAACTAATGACTATCATTAATAAATCCACTGTTGTCAGATACGTCAATCTCATCGCGACAAGTTACTCATGGACTTTCTTTTTTACCATCGGGTTCGGCGTGATTCTGTTTAATATTATAGGGATTCAGGTAAATGTTTCGAATAATTATGAGTAATCTCTCCGAATTAACAAATATATTGTCGATAAATTCAGATGTTTATGAGAACAACTAATCCCGAAGCAATCGTTAAATTCACAGTTTTTACATTGACTCTGACGTTGTATTTCTTCGTAGACTGCTACATTTCTCAAAATGTGACAGATCACAGTACAAGGATTTACTTTTGTATGTAAGTAAACTGGAAAGGACTGGGAGCGTGACCTCATAAAAATTTCTACTTCTCAACAGATACAACAACCAATGGTACAAACTATCACTACAAGCTCAGAAACTCTTACAATTCATGGTGATGCGTTGTAGCGTACATTGCCAATTAACAGCCGGAAATATGTTGATCATGACCATGAGAAGCTTCTGGCTAGTGAGCTCCGTAATTAACGATGCATAAGGAATGTGCGGCATCGGATAAATTGTCATCGAAGTACAATTAATAGTTTATTTTTATATTCCAGACAAGTAAAACAGCGATATCATACTTAATGCTTCTGCATTCAATGCAAGGACCATAGATGTTGTAATGGAACCTTTAAATTATGAGCCTCTCCTAAATTATGGAACTAGCCTCAAAAAACTGATATAAACTTATATAACTTTCTCTCCAAAACAACCCCTACAATCGGCGGGCGCATATGTGCAGTGAATGCCGCCACCGGATACACCGTTCCATGCATGAATGGCTGAACATGTTCGACGGGCAACGTAGTGGGGCTTAATGGGAAATACAAGTTTAGAGCAGGTGAAATACTACGGTCGGTAATAAAAACTGCAATCAACTTTTCTCAAAATGTAATCGAAAACGGATTAGATGACAGCTTTCGATGACACTTTTCTTTCGACCGTAGCTGCTAGCATCTATGAAAAAAGTTTATTACAGTTTTTAATACCAACCACTGGTATTTCTGATCACTGGTACTCTCTGTATACATATTGTCCCATACAATATTAATCCAGAATATTAATACAATATTGATCCAGAACATTATTGTACAGTGCAATACGTATATAAACGGTTCTCGAAAAGACTTACTTAAGTTCACATGTTTGAGATCACCACTAGTGGTCCGAAATCGACGTATTCGATATGTTTCAGAGGACATTCAGAGACTATATCGAAATAAATTCAGAGCACTTTTAAGAAATCCGCCGTTTTTTACGATCCATTTACCACGTATATATGTTGTCCAATTGTGGCTAGTTAACCGGTTTTGTAGATGTCATTGCGGTCAGCTCAGTTTTTAACTACTGTGAGTCGGTTTTCTTATTATTTTGATAACCGATTTTAGTATGAACTATTGAAATCGTTATTATATAGTATTTATTTTTTTAAATGAATGAAAAGAAATCCGCCTTGTGGATAACCCTCTCATTTTGGGCTAGGGCTGAAAATTGCTTATATTAAAATTGCGTGTGATAGAAGGATCTTTCTAGCAAGTATCTACGTAACTTCGAGATATCACCGTTATTAAATGACTTTGTTCGACTCGGGAAAGGGATATTCGAATGCGTAAAAGCAGCATGTATAGCCTCCGCGCATGAGGGTGCGGAGGCTATACACCCTCGCCTCACTGTCGCTCAACTTTGCCGTGTAATAATGGAGCAATTTGAATGTCACTCGAGGTGAGATACTTTGACATAATTCCATGAAAAGCCACGCTAGTAAGAAGAATTGTGAAACGCATGGAAGGGGAAGCCCGCGGCATTTTCTGTTCCTCAGACCGCAACAGTAGCAAATCTACCACCATCGATGACGGTAGTTCGAGTCACGATGGACTTGTTTGAACACCGTTACTATAAATTAAATAAAATCTTGATGACGCTCATTGGACAATGGCCGTATCAGAATATTGGTGTCAGACGTGGCGCTGTCGTTGCTTTACTGTCTATTGGCAGTATTCAACTCACACCTATGTTAATGGCTCTCGTGAAATATCGTGACGACGGCAGCGTCCTTCTGGACGGCACTCTAGTATTACTTTTCGGAGCAGTTGCCCTAACTAAGTTAATTGGTTTTATGGGAAACCCGAAGAAGGTCAGTTCTATCATAAAAAATTATAATACGATCGTAACCGAGATAAAAACGAGTCAATCAATCGATACCTATCACTGATGAATGAAGACCTGTTCGATCCAAACAGACATTAAAGTTGCTAAATCGTATTCGTACGGATTGGCACGAATGGGTTCATGATCCAGAAGTCAACATTCTTCACCAATACGCTGAGCAACAAAGAAAAATGATTATCGCGTATATAGGTTAGACAAGTATGATAAGGGTTAGTTAAAAAGTTGACAAATATTCTATAGTTTGTCGATATTGTATATACAGTTATGAATATTACCAATCACTCCGTCTTTATGGCCCAACCGATGATGCCGAAGATGATAGATCTTTTTCTGGGCAACGGTACCAAACCCGGAACATTTCCGTATCCTGTTGATTACTATCATCTCGACGTACAGAAATATTATTTTTACATAATGGCTTTTTCGTACGTCTGTGCATCCACGGTAACGATAGTTATAACAACCAATGGTGTTATGTTACTCTGTTACGTGCAACACGTATGTGGTATTTTTGCCGCCTTAGGGTGAGTTGATTGTTAATCGATCATAATCATAAGCATAATAGTCTCAACTGAAACCGTCAGGCATAAATTAGAACGGCTTGGGAATAACCGCTCATCAGTAAAAACAGGAGGAACCCGATCTAAGCTGGACAGAAAGGACATAGCTTTGTGCATCAACAGACACGATGGTGCTATCGAGTGAGATAGTTTAGAAAATATATCTACTAAAATTAACCACTATATTATTAATGAATTCGATATTGTCAGATACGTCAATCTCATCGAGGCAAGTTACTCATGGACTTTCTTTTTTACTATCGGGATTGGCGTGATTGAGTTTAACATTATAGGACTTCAGGTAAATGTTGCGACGAATGATGAATAATCTGGCCGAATTCCCAAATATATTGCCTGTAAATTCAGGTTCTTATGAAAACAAATCATCTTGAAGCAGTCATACGATTCACAATATTTTTTTTGTCTGTAACGTTGTACTTCTACATAGACTGCTACATTTCTGAAAATGTGACAGTTCACAGTATTAGCATTTATTTTTGTATGTAAGTAAACTGGAAAGAGCTAGTGGTGTGGTCTCATAAAAAAGTCTTCTTCCCGGCAGACACAACAGCCGTTGGTACAAACTATCACTGGAATCCCAGAAACTGATACAATTCATGACGATGCGTTGCAGCGTACCTTGTCAATTAACAGCCGGAAAAATGTTGGTCATGTCCATGAGAAGTTTCTGGCTGGTGAGTTCCTTAATTAATAATGGATAAAGAATGTGCGGCATTGGATAAATTGTCATCGAAGTACAATAAATAATTCAGTTTTATATTCCAGACAGCTAAAACAGCCTTATCATACTTAACGCTTGTGCGTTCGGTGCAGGGATTATAGACATTATTTATAAAGATTCGAGGCATTACATATTATTATTCGAAGAAAATGGCATGATTTCAATTGTAAATAGATATACGCCATTAATGTTCTTCATGTTAATATTATCTGGCAACCTGGGAGCCTCAATCCGATCTGGTACAGAGTGGAAATCTGACCCTTACGGTGACAAAATTGTCAAACTAACAGAAGGTAATGGGAGCACATTTAACCGACCGTCAAACTGGCGAGCCCTGACGACTGAACAATTTTTGCCTGGTTATATAATACACGAATATTTCAATAGAACAGTTATGTTATGGTTAGATGCAAGGATTTTTCTTCAAAATTTCCGTGCAGAATATCGAAATATGATTTCCCAAAGAAAAATGTTATGTTTTCATGAGAAAGTAAAAAAAAAAGTAATCTTATCGATAAATTTGTTTATTCAATAATAATGAGTTATGACAGTCTCGTAAGTTTTAAAGTAACATTTCAAACGCTTAAATTTATCGTTACGTACGCGTTTTTATATCGAATAAAAAGTCGGTATACATGACATATCTATGATTGAGATAAATATAGACTGCGACTCCTGTGGCGAATGCAAAACGACCGTTTCGACCATATTTTCCGTCACAATATCGCGACGGTGGTTTTACTACATTATTTATATATACCATTGTTTTATAGCGCAGATGTAATATAATTGCATCGTGAAAAAAAAACTTCAAATTTACTGTCGATGCGAAGTACGTGAGCGGACTGTTCGCTTGCGGACTGTTCGCTGAACAGTCTGCAAGCTTCGGTTTGCTTGTAATCGCTGAATTCACGATTATATCGTTCTTTGTCTTGCTCGGCCGCATCCAAATATTGCCGTGGATGGAAAAACAAAACAAAAATCATGTACTCCGCCTAGCCGACCTTTGATAAAATTTAATTTTCTAAATTCATCAGAATTCATTAAATCGGTAATTTTTCTATTAACACTAATCTAAGAAAAAGTTAAAATTATTAACAGACAAATTCATGGATACTGTTTTTTTTTTTTTTTTTTATGAAGACAAACCTGCTTCTGTTCGGAAGGCAGTGTGCTCCATTCCGAGGCCAACCGTTTAGTAATTTCTGCAAAAGGTATCGTTCGGCAAGCTCCGTGTAATAATGGAGCAATTTGAATGTCACTCGAGGTGTGATATTTTGACATAATTCCATGAAAAGCCACGCTAAGAGAAGAATTATGAAACGCATGGAAAGGGAAGCTCGCAGAATTTTCTGTTCCTCAGACAGCAACAGTAGCAGATCTACCATCATCGTTGACGGTACTTCGAGTCACGATGGACTTGTTTCGACACCTTTACTACAGATTGAATAAAATTTTAATGACACTCATTGGACATTGGCCGTATCAGAATACCGGTACCAGCCGAGCCTTTCTTGCTGCTTCAATTTGTTTCGGCAGTAATCAGATCGTACCTTTGTTCATGGCCCTTGTGAAATATCGTAACGACCGGAGAATCGTTATGGACTGCGCTCCACCATTGATTTTCGGGTTGGTTTACTTTACGAAATCTATTGGTTTTGTGGTGCACTGGCCGAAGGTTAGTGCTATCAGTGATGACAGATTAGAGGGAAATTTCCCTCGGAGGGAATTTTTTAACACGGTATGAGATAGGCGAGGGAGAAAAAGAGTGGGGGAATCTGGCATCACTGAGTGCTATCCTTGCAAATTATACTACGATCGGTACAAATGAAGATCTGTTCGATCCGTCCAGACATTAAAATTACTCAATCATATTCGTACCGATTGGCTCGAGTGGGCTGAGGATCGGGAAGTCAACATTCTTCACCAATACGCTGAGCAAGGAAGAAAAATGACGATTGAGTATCTAGGTTAGTCAAATATGGTAAGGGTGAGTTCAAAAGTTGTCAAATATACTATACATCTATCGATATTGTATACGCAGCCATGTGTATAACAAGCCAATCCGTCTTTATGACCCAACCCACCATACCGAAGATGATCGATGTTTTTATGAAGAACGGTACTGAGCCCGGGAAATTTGCCTATCCCGTTGATTATTATCATCTCGACATACAAAAATATTATTTTTATATTATTGCGTATTCTTACATCAGCATATTCGTAACAATGCTAGTTATAGCAACCCACAGTATTATGTTAATCTGTTACACGCAACACGTCTGTAGTATTTTTGCAGCGTTGGGGTGAGTTAATTATTAATCGACGATAATCATTGTATTTAAATAGTAATTTGCGTTACAAGCGAATTTTATACGCATTCGTGAAGTGAGTCGCACGAGCCGAAGGCGAGTGCTATCCATGGCACTCGATGTGTGCCCTGTGGGCACGATCTGCAATCACGAATGACGAACCTGCAAGCAGACGAGTACAGAAAAGTTTTTCGCACGTATCGTAGCAAATTTTATTTCACAAGCAGAGGCCGTTTTACGCACGCTCTGCGTGCGCCAAACCTCCTTATTCACACCGAGTGTAATAAAATAAATTACAAGGATAGTACTAACTTTCTGATAGTGCACCGGTAGTCTCACAGCCACTGACAGGCACTCACAGACACTCACAAACACTCGAAATGTGGATGCGTGTTGACGATCGAGATCGCGCGAGCCACCGTACCCGACCAGTAAGCATAGTAAAGTCTCGATTGAAACCATCAGGCACAAACTGAAATGGCTTCGAAATAGCTTCACATCAGTGGAAACAGAAGAAATTCGATATGTACAGGACAAAAGGGACATGAAACTCCTAGCTACGTGCATCGACAGACACAATGACGCCATCGAGTGAGATAGATTAGAAAAAGTATCTAGTAAAACTATCGAGTGAGATAGATTAGAAAAAGTATCTAGTAACTATATCAAATCGTCATAGAGGTAGCATTAATACAATCATTGAAATATAATAGTTCATTTTTATATTCCAGACAATTAAGACAACGTTATCATACTTAACACTTGTTCGCTCGATGCAGGGATTATAGATATCATTTCTAAAGATTCGAAACATTATATATTATTATTCGAACAAAATGGGACGATTTCTGGCACTAGAAAAATATTAAATGATTTCTTGAGGAAAAAAAAGATAGTTATTTTATCGATAAATTTGTTTTTTCAATAATAATGAGTTATGACAACCCTAACGGAACTGAGGTGACCATCGGCAGACTTCAATAGACTAATGCACAATGTTCAAAATTGTGACTTGCTTTGAACAAAGCGATCAGTCTCATTTCCGTATACCCGGAGTCTCGTCGTAGTCATCGCAACTCGCGGATGCATGTCTAGTCAACCCTAATAGTGCGACTGCGACTACGATGCAACTCCGAATCCGTGGTTGCACCAGTTCCGCTAAGGAGTCTCGTAAGTTTTAAACTAACATTTCAATCGCTCGAACGTATCGTTACATACGAGTATTATAACGAATAAAAAACCGATATACATGACATATCCATGATTAGCCTGGATAATTAACTTAAAATAACTTGACATAAACGAATCTAGCGGTCAGGCGCAAGGCGCCCGATTGTTAGTCATTAGAATCCCTGATAGACAAGCGCCACGAAAAGTAGCAATATTGGCGCGATATTTGCGACATGTGCGGCACATGTCGCAATTATTGCGCCAACTGCTACTTTTTGTGCCGCTTGTCTATCAGGGATACAACGGCATGATTTCAGTCACGAGTAAAAATCTGTCGTTTATATCCTGAATATTATTTGATATTATTCTACCTTTACGATACCTGGTGGGTGAGTAAATGAATTGGATAATTTTGATAAATTAAATCAAAGTACTATCCATGAGGACGAAGAAGGAATGACAAAATTATATCTCTACATCTTATCTGAGCAAGAATCATAAAATATATTCACCTCTTTCTATTTACCACTGAGCTCGTCTCTCATGATCTTCTAAAAAAATACGATAACGTAAGTATCCCTTTCTCAGGTGTAACAACGATGTACACAGCTTAACTCTACGGACGTAACTGATATCAACTATCAGCCTTCCCATAATTTCACCGCTTTCCTCATATCGAAGAACTCCCTTCCCGTGCTGGTGGTTCATCATTAATTTACATTTCTGTTACACAGACACAGCGGCGCCGTCAGGCAGAAGTGAAGCATTTCACGTTTATGTCAAGCACCTCTCATTTCAACCTACGGTTGAAAATTGCTTATATTTAGATCGAGTGTGATAGAAGAACTTTTTTCAGCATGCATCTACGTAAGCTCGACGTCCCACCGTTATTAAATTACTTTATACTACTCGTGAAGGGATATTCGAATGCGTAGTAGCGACGCGCACGGGGAGGCGGCTATACACTCTCGCCTCACTGTCCCTCAACTTTGACGTGTAATGGAGCAATTTAAACGTCAGTCGACGCGTGATACTTTGATATAATTCCATGAAAAGCCACGTTAAGAAAAGAATAATGAAACGTATGGAAGGGGAAGCCCGCGGCATTTTCTGTTCCTCAGACCGCAACAGTAGCAAATCTACCACCATCGATGACGGCAGTTCGAGTCACGATGGACTTGTTTGAACACCGTTACTATAAATTAAATAAAATCTTGATGACGCTCATTGGACAATGGCCGTATCAGAATATTGGTGTCAGACGTGGCGCTGTCGTTGCTTTACTGTCTATTGGCAGTATTCAACTCACACCTATGTTAATGGCTCTCGTGAAATATCGTGACGACGGCAGCGTCCTTCTGGACGGCACTCTAGTATTACTTTTCGGAGCAGTTGCCCTAACTAAGTTAATTGGTTTTATGGGAAACCCGAAGAAGGTCAGTTCTATCATAAAAAATTATAATACGATCGTAACCGAGATAAAAACGAGTCAATCAATCGATACCTATCACTGATGAATGAAGACCTGTTCGATCCAAACAGACATTAAAGTTGCTAAATCGTATTCGTACGGATTGGCACGAATGGGCTCAGGATCCGGAAGTCAACACTCTTCACCAATACGCTGAGCAACAAAGAAGAATGATTATCGCGTATATAGGTTAGATAAGTATGATAAGGGTTAGTTAAAAAGTTGACAAGTATTCTATAGTTCGTCGATATTGTATATACAGTTATGAATATTACCAATCACTCCGTCTTTATGGCCCAACCGATGATGCCGAAGATGATAGATCTTTTTCTGGGCAACGGTACCAAACCCGGAACATTTCCGTATCCTGTTGATTACTATCATCTCGACGTACAGAAATATTATTTTTACATAATTGCTTTTTCGTACGTCTCTGCATCCACGGCAACGATAGTTATAACAACCAATGGTGTTATGTTACTCTGTTACGTGCAACACGTATGTGGTATTTTTGCCGCCTTAGGGTGAGTTGATTGTTAATCGATCATAATCATAAGCATAATAGTCTAAACTGAAACCGTCAGGCACAAATTAGAACGGCTTGGGAATAACCGCTCATCAGTAAAAACAGGAGGAACCCGATCTAAGCTGGACAGAAAGGACATAGCTTTGTGCATCAACAGACACGATGGTGCTATCGAGTGAGATAGTTTAGAAGATATATCTACTAAAATTAACCACTATATTATTAATGAATTCGATATTGTCAGATACGTCAATCTCATCGAGGCAAGTTACTCATGGACTTTCTTTTTTACTATCGGGATTGGCGTGATTGAGTTTAACATTATAGGACTTCAGGTAAATGTTGCGACGAATGATGAATAATCTGGCCGAATTCCCAAATATATTGCCTGTAAATTCAGGTTCTTATGAAAACAAATCATCTTGAAGCAGTCATACGATTCACAATATTTTTTTTGTCTGTAACGTTGTACTTCTACATAGACTGCTACATTTCTGAAAATGTGACAGTTCACAGTATTAGCATTTATTTTTGTATGTAAGTAAGCTGGAAAGAGCTAGTGGTGTGGTCTCATAAAAAAGTCTTCTTCCCGGCAGACACAACAGCCGTTGGTACAAACTATCACTGGAATCCCAGAAACTGATACAATTCATGACGATGCGTTGCAGCGTACCTTGTCAATTAACAGCCGGAAAAATGTTGGTCATGTCCATGAGAGGTTTCTGGCTGGTGAGTTCCTTAATTGATAATGGATAAAGAATGTGCGGCATTGGATAAATTGTCATCGAAGTACAATAAATAATTCAGTTTTATATTCCAGACAGCTAAAACAGCCTTATCATACTTAACGCTTGTGCGTTCGGTGCAGGGATTATAGACATTATCTATAAAGATTCGAGGCATTACATATTATTATTCGAACAAAATGGCATGATTTCAATTGTAATTTCTTGTAGATATACGCCATTAATGTTCTTCATGTTAATATTATCTGGCAACCTGGGAGCCTCAATCCGATCTGGTACAGGGTGGAAATCTGACCCTTACGATAACAAAATTATGAAACTAACACATGGTAATGGAAGCAGATTTAACCGACCGACAAACTGATGAACCCTCACGCGTGAACAATTTTTACCTGGTTATATAATACACGAACATTTCAATACAACAGTTATATTATTCTTAGATTACAAGGGTTTTTTTCCAAAATTTCCGTGCAGAATATCGAAATATGATTTCCCACAGAAAAATGTTATGTTTTCATGACATGGTGGCCGTTTTTTCCCCGGAAAAAAATTCCCTGACTTTACCCTGACTTTTCACTGACCAATAAAAAATGTTCCCTGACCAAACTTATGACGATCTCTATTTAAAAAAAAATTAATTATCGAAATGAAAATGCCTAATTATTGGTATTAATATTTAGTTCTATTTTTTTTTTTTTTCAAAATGTTCCCAATTTTTTTTTAAGGCTCCCTTTTATGTACTTCGTATATATTTATAGAAGGTCCAGCGACAATCTACTTTTTCCCTGACCAATTTTGAAATTCCCTGACTTTTCCCTGAAACCCTGACCAATATTTTTTTCCCTGACTTTTCCCGGTTTTCCCGGTTTTCCCTGACCGCGGCCACCATGCATGAGAAAGTAAAAAAAAAAGTAATTTTATCGATAAATTTGTTTATTCAATAATAATGAGTTATGACAGTCTCGTAAGTTTTAAAGTAACATTTCAAACGCTTAAATGTATCGTTACGTACGCGTTTTTATATCGAATAAAAAGACGGTATACATGACATATCTATGATTGAGATAAATACAGACTGCGACTCCTGTGGCGAATGCAAAACGACCGTTTCGACCATATTTTCCGTCACAATATCGCGACGGTGGTTTTACTACATTATTTATATATACCATTGTTTTATAGCGCAGATGTAATATCATTGCATCGTGAAAAAAAAACTTCAAATTTACTGTCGATGCGAAGTACGTGAGCGATTGTGCTTCGTGGTTGGCGCAGTTGTCGTTGCAGCAGGCGACATCGAGGGCGATCGTCATCCGACCAGTTCGAGTCGCGACACCGCGGTTCGTGCCGCGCTTCTCAACGAGGCATCAGCATTTCCACTCAACAATGACTCCAGCCTTTCGACGTACCCATCGATATTTTGTAGTGTCGCACCTTCGTGGGAACCTGAAATATTGCAATTTTTATTTTACATCACTATTACGCAAAATTAAGTTCGAGGCACAAAAAACTGCTGATTTTTCAGTAATCTCGATGATTACCCGGAAGCGAAACTGTGGAGAAACAGCCAGTCAACTGAGAACGCAACGAATCCAAGTGACGCTGCAATGACTGATTGGTCGTTCGTTGTTGATTAGTTTCAGATTCGAGACGATTTACCGCAGCGTGAAGGCTATCAACGTGTCGCTGAAGCACCGCGTTCTGGGCCTCATAGTCCGATGTTGCTTTTCTCAATTGCCTCAGTTCAGATTCGCAAGCTGCGCAAAAAAAAGAAAAAATTGAAACGCTTTCTACTCTGGCGGGACTGAAGTTCTTCATGGATAACTTCCGCCTTCAGCCGCGTGCGGTACGGTAATGCCCGTCCTTATATCATTTTTTCTAAAATTTACATGTAGTTTTGTATTTATACATACCTTTGTTGTGATCGAGAAATTCTTCTGTAAATATTGGTATATCGAAACCGGAAAAATCGTTGTCCTTCTCCTGCTGCGCGTCCTTGGTGAAAAACGTAAATCGAATGGACGTAAATTAATTTAATTAAACTTATAGTATCTCAGAATTAACGTGACGGTAGACAATATTCCTCCCAATTGATCGCAAGTGAGCGATAAACTTGAGAAAAACATTCCTCAAATAAGGTATTTAACGACATAATTACAATTTGCTCGACCGCCGGAATTTCCGTGCCGTTTCTTTCCTTCTTGCCCGTCTCATTCTGCTTCTCCGATGTCTGCCGTTCGCTGAACAGTCTGTAAGCTTCGGTTTGCTTGTAATCGCTGAATTCACGATTATATCGTTCTTTGTCTTGCTCGGCTGCATCCAAATATTGCTGTGGATGGAAAAACAAAAAAAAATCATGTACTCCGCCTAGCCGACCTTTGATAAAATTTAATTTTCTAAATTCATCAGAATTCATTAAATCGGTAATTTTTCTATTAACACTAATCTAAGAAAAAGTTTAAATTATTCACAGACAAATTCATGGATACTGTTTTTTTTTTTTTTCAAATGATGACAAACCTGCTTCTGTTCGGAAGGCAGTGTGCTCCATTCCGAGGCCAACAGTTTAGTAATTTCTGCAAAAGGCATAGCTGGATTTTCAGTTCGAACTTTTTCTCTCCGATCGTTCAAGAATCTGTTTGGATGGAAAGCAAACGTTACAATCGAATGTCCAGTCACGAAGGCAATTATTGTTCTGCGACTGAAACCTGAAGTAACCGGTGAGCGGCTGTTTTGGTGCAGTGGCGTCCCTAGGTGCTTTCTTTCGCTTCTTGGCTCTGTTTGTATTGTTGACAGCTCCCGATGGAGTGCCAGGAGTGGACGGACCTTTCTTCGTGCCAGTCTCCAAAACAGAGTCTGGCGCCTTGTCCTCGACACTCGCAGGTGATTTGTCTGTTCAGAAAAAAACGAAATAAAAAATTTAGTGTTTCCCGCACAAGACGCAGGTTCTATGGGCATAAATAAAAATGGCTGAACCAACACATTGACAAATTGCAATCATGATCTTCGGTGTTATATTTACGATCTACAGAAATCAAAATTTTCCCATTGAAACTATATCGCAAACGTACTTTATATGGTGTTCGGTTTAACAAAAAAATTATCCACCAAGAAAATCGATAAAATTAGCTGCAATCAGTTATATTTTTCTTCACTTACGCGAATGATCCTCGGATTCTCCGTTGAAAGCCGGTTGCTCGGCCGTGCCATTGCTTTCCGGCACATCGCTTGCCGGAGTAATTTCGCTCATTATTATATTGTCTTGTCTATACTCGATGGATAATTGACCGACAATGCTAAATAAATCGAAACAAACGGTAAGCACGAAAGGGACAGTGTCCTCGACTTATTTGTCTTAAACGATATTGTTATCGGATTGGAATACAGGCTTCCATTCCGACTGTTCGATATCACCAGCATCGATGCCAAGAAAATCAGGAATAAATTATCTTTTCTTCCAACAGTTACGACGATGAAAGATACATCACGTTCACAGTTGTTGTCCGAAGAAATAAATCTTTGAGGTTATCTCGCGTCCATAGGCGGTGGAACAACACGGGTGCGTTTCCCCTAAAACCGGACGATCGTTCATAGGATTTGCCGAATACGGATTCCCCTCGGGCTCACCGTATCGAGGGCTGTCATTGGTTCGATGGGCGTTGTGTCAACACGACGCAACTCTACGCAAAAACAACTCCACACCCGAGAGAGCCGATGCCTCATTGGTCCGAGTTTTCACGTGAAGCCACCACATTGGTGCCATTGGTTAGCCCATACGAAAATGGCGCTCCGTCGAATAAAAATAAAATGGCACTTGCGCACGTCAGTTTCCAACTTCTCGTCAGTTATACGCAAAATACTATTGTCTACGACACTCGAGGCGATTAATTAAAATAGCCGAAAAACGAAAAACGAAAAAATTGTTTGTCATACTTTCATCTAGCGGATACTTCGTTTCGACGAGGCCACGGAGTCGCGAAGGGGGGGGTCCATCTCATGACGTGACAAACCTGTTCAAGTGACACCGAGTGACAACCCTCCCTACGATCGTTCGCGTAGTCCAAAAAAGCTTTACATTTTCCCGTGACGTGCTGTCTGGTGCTGTCCTCCCTGTCGTCATGACATAACCGTTTATCCAATTAACATGATACATACGCACGCACGTCCGTGCGACAGTCGAATTCCTGCCGTGTGATCGCGCGATTTATCAAACGTTGGTTCTGCCTTGTCACGGTGGAAAGTCGAAAATTCGCAAAAGCGGAAAATTGGGTCGAATTTTTTTAGTTTTTAGTTTGTTTTTTTTTGGTCATTCATTTCGTAGTTTCGCCCTTTCGCCACTACGCCGTGCACCGTTCATCGCATTGTGAAACTTTACTTCGTCAATAATGGATAGCAATAAGGATGAGGCGGATCGTTGCATGGAGCTTGCCGAACGATACATTCGGGAGAAAAAGTATGACGAGGCGGAGAAATTTATACGCAAAGCGATAAAACTTTATCCGACGAAACGAATGGAAGGTAAGTGTCGACCAAAGTTTCTTCCACTCAGGTCCGCGAAACTATTTAATTCCTCGTGATTTCCATCGACTAATATCCGTTCGACGTATATCGGTGATGCTTTTCTTTTTTTTTCGCTCAATCGAATTAATTAATTCAATTGCGACGAGCTTAGGTCCGCTCGACTCGTCCGCGTGCGACTGCAGAATGTTGCATGGTTGGTCTTTTTTTTTTCTAACCCAGCTAAATATACTGTATGGCTTATTTATAGACGAACTATCCCGGAACTGGGATTCTTGGACATCGGGATTTAGTGTTACTTTCATTTTGGGTACTGAAGTACGATGTAATTGATAACCGACGCGATTATATTACGTCCTTTCATCTTTGCCGTGATTGCTGTTATTTTGGCCTATATTTATGTTAAAAGGGAGACTCGCTTTCTTTTAATTTATTTGTTTTATTTTTTCCTAATTTTTGGGTTATGTATTTATTAATTCGAATTAAATTTTGTTTGCTAATAGCCTTTTTTTCTACTAATATAAGAAAATATATTAATGAAATTTTCAGATATACTTGCCCGAGTCGCGATGCAGTCCAAGCAGAACAAGAGAGAGGATCCGCAGCCGGAGGTAAGGAAGCGTCAGACAGCTACGAAGGAGACCACCAGCACTCAAGCTACGACCGAGTATAGCAAGGATCAAATAGAATCCGTGAAGAGGTAACTGTCGGGGGTTTGATGCAACAAAGTTTTTATGGATTTATTTATACCATTGTTAAAACATCGTTTTTTTCAGAATAAAGAAATGCAAAGATTACTATGAGATTTTGGGCGTGACCAAGGAAGCTACGGACAGTGATTTGAAGAAAGCTTACAAGAAATTGGCTCTTCAGCTACACCCCGACAAGAACAAAGCCCCCGGTGCCGCGGAAGCTTTCAAAGGCAAGGCTCAATAAAATATTTGATTAATCGTTTTTATTTCTGCATTGATTAATCATGCATTTTTTTCACTTTGGATAACTTATCTAGAGAGCCGAGTTACTCATGACTACACCTTGATTGCAAATTTTCAACTGCAATTATATATATATATATATACTATTTTTAAATTTATTTAATTTATTTAAAATGAAAAACCAATTAATTTCGTTATTTAAGAATGATAAGCATTTTTACGATCGGTACATCGATACATGGTTCGCAACAGTAACAAGCTTAACTGCGATTTAAATTGTTTTATAACATATCGTCTCTGATACAGCTATCGGAAATGCCGTCGCCGTTCTCACGGACGTGGAAAAGCGCAAGCAGTACGATCTCTACGGTTCCGACGAGGAGCGCATGCAATCGGCCCACTCTCGCCAGACTCATGCCCATCACAATTATACCCGAGGATTCGAAGGTAAAATTTGCCGATCTCGAGAACGACGAATTCCTTTTCCGTGTGCTGTATGAACTCGGTTTTTTTTCTTCCTTTCCGCAGCCGACATTACTGCCGAAGAGTTGTTCAACATGTTCTTCGGCGGTGGATTTCCGCAGCAAGAGTTCTACATGCGCCGCGGCGGTCGCTGGATGAGGCAGACCGATACGCAGACCGGACAGCATAATCATTCACAGGTACGATATTTTTATTCATCGAAACGATCGTGTTCGTAGAGAAACGAAAAAATGTATGTACATTTATCAATAAATTTGAATATCTTTTGTTTCAGCAACAAGCGAACGGATACACGGCGTTCCTCCAAATGTTACCCGTACTTCTACTGATAGTATTAACAATGATGAGCAGTTTTTTCATATCAGATCCCGTGTACAGTTTACACGCTAACGCGTGAGTATTGCGATTTGCGAGTGCGACGCACTTAGAATATCTTTCCATGTGCCCTATTAAGTTTTACGATTTTAATTGCACTTTACGCTACGGATCACACTGGATTTGTTGTTACAGCAAATACAACGTCCCTAGAACGACCCAAGAGCTTAAAGTCCCTTACTACGTCAAGGAGAATTTCCACAGCGAGTATCAGGGTAGCTTGCGAAGGCTAGAGATGTCGGTCGAGGAGGAATACGTTAATACTCTGAGGCACGCCTGTTACAGGGAAAAAAATTACCGTAAGTCGATCGATAATACGAATCGTGAGAAACTTGAAAACAAAAACAATGCACTCGAAAAGGGTCGCCAAGATGTTTTTCTTGTACTCCCTTCTCAGCCGGACCGAATTAACGGGTTTCAATTTTTTTTTCTCATCTCTTGTTCGCTTCGCAGGAGACGCGATGATGTGGAAAGCCCGAAATTTCGGTGACCAGGACTTGCATCACAAGGCGAGAAACATGGAGACGCCGTCGTGCAAACGATTGCAGGAAATGCAGGCCTAGTAGCAAACTCGTTGAATATAATCGATTTCGCAATGTTTATTGTAGATAGGTGTATTATATACATATTTACACGTGTGCATACGTCTCGAGGAATGATGACCAGAGAAAGGCTGGAAATGATTGTTAGACCGATCGAACGCTCAGATTAGGTTGCACGTGAAAATATAAAGAAAAAAAAGACACCATCGATAATGCGACGGTCGAAGGCAGCGCCTCACTGATCGTTCGCGAACGTTTAAAATAAATTATTAAGAGAGCCACCAAACAATGGTTTCTGCAATTTCAGTCTGATCAAAAAATACTTTGTTCAGAGTTTGAATTTAGTTTAAAAAAAATATATATATATATATAAAACAAGATAGAGCGAGCGAATGATTGTGTAGGTAGAGAATTGAAAGGTCGAAGCGAGCCAGCGATGATCGATAATTCGCGACTGACTTCTAGAACGACAATTTTGCCGCTGTCAATTAAACTTTTATTTATTACTTTTCGTCTACTTCTATCCATTGTTTTACATATAATTATGATGTACGTGCACTTATTTATCGGTTCATCCACGATATTCGAGATTTTCTTTGGCACATGTATCATAAAATGAAAAAAAAAAAACAGTCTCGTAGAGATCACTGTTCAATTACGATGAATATTAAAGACTCAGGTAAACAGAATAATGTGTGCGTTTCCTTTTATTACACCGTCGGGATTGAAAAAAAATCTTTTATTACAATTAACCTTCCAATGCTAGAAACTATTCAGACCTAGACGTAGTTAAAAAAAAAAAACATACAGTTATAATTATCAGAAAAAACTGTAGGAATGCATTTTAAGATGTGATGTGTAGGAATACTGTAATCATTATTATAGTTTATTTGTACGTACAACACAAGTTAAAAACATTTTTTTATCACATATCGGTAACGTAATATACATATATAAATTCGTCTTCGTTCATCTAGTGTAGTCTTGTTTATGTCCCATATGCTGACCGCGTGAATCGTGTACGGGTATCAAATGCGAGATATCCTCGATCATTTACCGGATTCTGGACACAGTGCAATTTCGTTTATCCTTGTTCCAATTAATGATTACGTAGCATCTGTTATCATCGCCGAAGATATCGTGGCACCGGTGGGCAATTTGAAAGAATTTTTCATCTCGAAGCAAAATCAATAAAATCGGTAAAATGAGCATCGGGTGCCTCGCGCTAATTAGGCCGTTAGCTGATTTGTAATCGGAGGTCTCAGAGATCTTGTTTCATCACACTAAATTTTAGTACAATAAACGCTCCAAGGTACCATTTCATGTGCTTTTGCGACTATACGGCGTTATTTATTTGTAATTGTTGAAAAAAAAAACAACAAAAAATTATGAGTGACCTTTTTTCTTTCTTACTTATTGTTTCTTCAGTGACCCAAGTTTTTGAGCCTCATCTATTTATACCCAACGCCTCTTTTTCACGATTGTTTCTATACACTTTTATTTCTACGATTCTCTTTTCTTCGACAATTAAATAGCTTTTCGTATACTGGATTTTTCTTTTAAATGCAGTTCTGTTTATCTCTCGTGACTTTCGATATTTTAATGTGACGCGAATTTCTAATATTTTAAATAAAAAGTGTTACCTTCAATCGCTTATTTTATTATTAGTATTCGTTACCGATATACCGTTTCGATTATAATATTCTCGATTTTCTTTCGAAAATCGGTTATGCAACGCGATTTTTTTCCCTCGCATAAGGGAGTGGGGCGGGGTGGGGTTTGATCAGTTATAAAGAAAAGACGTTTCGGGGATGTCGTGTCGTCAAAAGGGAAATATAAACGTCCCTTTATGAACGTCGCGTTTTATGATCGTAAAATAATATTTTTTTATTCAAGTTTACGTGGTTTCTTTCGAATCTAATTTTTTTCTTGTTGCGTTAGTAATTGTAAACATTTTATACGTTATTCGACATGACGTCCTCCAAGATATGAATTCAACACTTCGATGAGCCGACCAACCGAGGTTCAACCACCGGGTTCTAAAGACCCCAGAGGGTCGGAGTTGCACCGTCTGACCGGCTTTTCTCCAGGACGAATGTGAGAACGAGACAGCTCTAGTGAAAAACGTTCATAAGAGTGCCTCCGAGACAAAGTCAGCGTCAGTGAACAGATGGCGATGGAATTGCAGTCGCAGCTATCGAGCCTTCATTTTTTTTTTTTTTACAAAATAATCCAACTTTCGAGGTTATACGAATTTTTAAAAATGTTTCCATGAATCGGAATGTGCACGACATCGTCACTTTTCAACACAATTATTTAAAAAATAATTGAACTTTTTAGGAAGCCTCAGGTATTCGAGCAGCACAGAAAGCAGTATTTAGAACTGATTGCAAAAGGAACGCATGTTCGGTGAGCACGGTGGACGTAGGATGTTCCTTGGACAAACATTTACGCAATATCGTGCTCGATTCACAAAACATGTGGCAGAATTGAATTGGCCTTCTAATCCGGATATTTTGGAATCGATAAATTGGGTCGTCGGTCCGACGAAAACAACTGTTCGGGGAACACTCGAATTTCGGATGTGTGTACGTGTTATTTTCCATTTCGTCTATATTTTGTTCTTATACGTCTCAATTGTTATTATCTATTTGTATACTATACATTTAATGATATTTGTTGGTTTTTTTTCTGGTTAGTTTATTTTTTTAGTATTTATGTATGCAGTATTACGGAATTGTCGAGGCTCTGTGGTAAACTCCAGGCAATTTCAGACACGATTTTAAAGCATCTGATTTATAAAAAAAAAAAAAAAATTAAAAAACCTTCATCTTACCATGGCCATAATCTAAAACGCACCATTCGACTGAAATCATCCACAATTCGAAACTGAACGTACATAAATTGATATTACTCCTATCGCGATTGCGAAGATCAAAGTGCCGTTTGATCTCACTTTTTTTCGCACGCGTATACCGCGTTTTCTTTTTTATCAGTACTGATGCGTTCTTCGCAACGTAAAAATTCACCATGAAGATCAGTTTTCCTATTACATTGGATATCTGAATTATATCGTTTAAGATATAGTTAGTCGCGGAATTAAATAAATTTATCTGGTTTTCTTTTCTCAGTTTTCTGTCTCGCCTCTTCGTGTGATTTTTTTTTTTTTCATTATATTTCGAAACGTTCGACGATTATTAACTATTTACTTTTAAATTACATTTACAACTAGTAAGCAGTACGTGTGTCAAACCTTTCGCTTGCGCAACTTGGCCTTGGCCTCCTTGAGCAAAAGATCGAAGGTATTGTCCTCGTCGGATTTTATTATGCTTCTAGTGCTGGTCACGCCAGTATTTAACGAGCTGCTCGCCATGCCATCTGTAAAATACAAGAAAAGAAACGAAAATTAATGTAATGAAATTATACCATCTTCGGTTACACTATCCTTTATGTAGCCATATTATGCAGTCTATTCAAGCTTTCTTGTTGATTTTATATTTACATTGGAACATGTTGCACAATGGAGCGAGTACATCGCAACAAATCGTCGGATCAAATTAAGTTTGTTAAAAGAGGAAAAAATGTTTACCTAAATCGGCGTATTTCACTTTGCAAAAAGCTCTGCGTCCTCCGAACGAAAGATCGTATCGCGGCAAGGATGGATCGTCGTTTCCGTGCTCAACGGCCTCGTAAGCGTCGTTTTTGTAAGCGAACGTGACGAAACCGTAATTGTCACTGAAACAAAAAAAAAATCATTGAAATGCACAGCTTCTTCAGACAAGTAAATACATAAATTGTGATAAATAATAATGTACAGGGCTGAAGGACTCCTGTCGATGATCATCGGCAATACGTACTAAGTAAAAGTTAGAAATGGTATTATTTATTCTTTACAATGTAAAAGATTGTCAATAACCACGCTTATCACTGTCACTAATGATGTTGAGTCAGCAATTTTTTCTTACCCATGCTCTCGAAAATGTACGCTGATATCGAGAACCGGTCCGAAAGCTTCGAATCTTCGTCTCAGATCGAGCTTCGAGATATTCTCATCCAAGCGCCCAACGTAAATGACGCGACGTTCTTCCATTTGCCTTTTCCTTTCTTTTTCATACCAAGTCTCGTACTGTCTTCTGTAAGATGTCGATCTGGTGCAATGCATCAGAAAAAAATTAATTAGAAAGCGTATCGTAACGCATTAACAAGATCGTGAATAAACTTTCGAATTCACGTATGGTTAACACAATAATCACCAAAAAATCGCGGTTGTCAGTAACGATTATAGATATGATCGATCGAGCTTTAGGGACGATTTTTTTTACGCAGCCTAAAATGCTATTTATATCACTCGGTGGGAAACTAGCGGTTTTGCGCACGCTTCGCATGCGTAAAATCTCAATTTCCACACCTTGTGAAATAAAATTTTGTACGCTACTCGTGAAAAAAACGTTTTCTTAACTCGTGTGATTGCAACACTCGTCTTCGGCTGCTGATGCTAACTCACACTCGTCAGAAAAATGTTTTTAGCACTAGTATCAGAATGTACTATTAGATATCTACGGAAGACGCATCACAATCACCAAACTGTTAATAAAATAAAAAAAATTATAATAAACGGTTATTTATACATGTACGATCTCAGTATCGCGATTGCCAAAAACACAACTTCGTTAAATCTACCGGGTAAAGTTCTAAGAGTAACAAATCTCCCCGAAAACTGCAAAACACACAACGCTGGAAGGTTCATGTGCAAAAAAAAACCAAATTCTAAAAATCCTTTTTTTTTTCTTTGAGATCATTTATTTTGTAAGTTTACCTCCTCCAGCCTCTGGGGCCGTGGCTGCTACCCGAGGAGGCCCGTCTGTACCTATCATAACTCGTCCTTCGTTCGCGACGCCCCCGCCGCCTTCGACGACCACCTGACCACTTACTCCTTCCGAAATTCGAGCGCGATGAAGACCTACAAAATGCCGATTTTCCTTACGCTTCTTTTTTTGTTTTGTTTTGTTTTTGTCAAACCCGCTCAAAATTAAATAGAGTTCTATAAATGCCATGACTCGGGTGTTCTGTATTCTCATTTATCAGAATTGTTACGCCTCAGATATACTAGTACACCCGGTTTTATCGATTACTTCAATAAACGGCCGAAATTGATTTTTTACGCCTAGCCACTTCCCTGAGCTTCAATGTATCTCTGCGTGCAAAACGTTTCGCGAATAACGGTAACACAAACTGCACATAACCGGCGTGGCTGCTGTTTACGAAAAACATGTTTACTAAGCGGGAATCAAATGCGAAGATTCCGTTCACCGGCGATATTGGTCCTATTTTCACTATCAAGAGACGCGGTAGTGTCTCGACGCCAAGTACTTAAAGAAAATATTTTTAAGCGAGACGCCACCATGTATACCCCAATATGCCGGAAGTGAAACCTTCATTCTCGATTTTCTCAGAAATGAAGCATCGGATCAGAACCCCGACGACACTTCTATGGTATTATTCGGCCACAAGCTTTCCAACGCGCTAAGTTACGATCATAATTGTTCGGTAGGTGGTGAGATATAGGCATCATGTCCCTCACGAGATCCGAAAATATTATAAAAGCGTCCTGTAATCCATTACTCTCCTACGTCAGATTTGATGTGGAAACGGGTTCATCTTGCCCCGCGTTCCATTTACAATGAATCTATTGGTTTTCACAGATAATTTTCTCACCTCGAGCAACTTGAATATCTGGAAGACGATCTAGATCTCGATCTGGATCTAGAAGAGCGCGATCTCGATCGCAATGACCTTGATCTTGACCGCGAAGTCGATCTGGTGAGTGAACGTGAACGTGACGACCAACTGCTGCTCGAGCTAACGGAGCTACGACGATGGCTTATTCGTCGTCTCCGGGGATTGCTGCTGCATCGCCTCGATCTACTGCGATTGCTTGGACTACGACTGCTTCGGCTTCGGCTTCGGCTTCGGCTTCGGCTTCGGCTTCGGCTCCGGCTCCGGCTCCGGCTCCTATTTCTACTCCTGCTCCGCGTTTCGCCGCGACTGCTGCTTTTGCTACGACTTCGACTTCGCGATCTCGAACGACTCGAACTCGAGCTGGACCTGCGTTGCCTGTAACGACGATTCTTCCTGTCCCGCATTCTTGTTACTCTGCAATCAGAATATTTAATATGTGAAGTACAAAAAGATAAATTATTTACCGATTCTGCCGAGAAAGTTTCGCCAGCCTCAAAAAAAAAAAAAAAAAAACAAAAAAAGAAGCTTACCAATGCGTTTTACTGTTTCACATATTATCAATAATAATTTAGATAAAACAGAAAAATCGAGCATAACTCACGGCGTCTCGGTATCGGTTTCCGTGATCTTGATCACCTCAGTCTCGTCGTTCTCGATTCTCGTCGGGGAATCGAAGACAGTCTCGTTAGTTTGAATGGCCATTTCCCTCGTCGCGGGTTTCTCGCGATTCTTTTCCTCCTCGATATCGACTTTCGGCTTCAAAACCGAGACAATTTCTCGCTCCGACCAGACAGGATTGTTCGGATCGTCTCTGATAGGCTCGGTGGTCGTGGAAGCGTGATGGACGTAAACGAGAGTCATCGGTTGGACGGGTGAACAAGTGCGACTGTTGTCGCCGCTTCTCGTTTGCTCGCGTCTGCTTCTGTACTCGGCCAAGTTTAATTTTTTGCGCGGTTGTGCTTTCTTCGATTCCTCGCTGTGACCGGTCGATACCGCGGTCTCGACGCACCGCGTCGTTTCCTGCACGATAATGTTTTGGACCTCGTCGTTCGAGCTATTCTTCGTCGTGACGATACTCTCGTTCGGATTACTCGCGACGACGCTCATCTGCGTCGGGTTCGGCGGTTTTTTCAGCACCGAAACCATCTGTTTGACCTTCTGAGCGCCGCCAGTCTCGAGGCTCTTAGTTTTTGTGATTACACCCTTGCGCAACTGAAGTATGGATGTCGCGAGTGCCGAACGAATTTTCATCTCGTAAACGGGCGCACCTTTCACGACGGCGTTGCCGCAGTGATTGCCATCACTCGGGGACACCGAACTGTTTTTACGCGACGGATTTACAGTTTTACGATTTTCAACGTTTTTCTGTATAATCGCGGTAGCATTGCGATTATCGATTTCGGCCGATGGCTGGATAGATGGTGGTTCCTCGCTCGCGTCGCTGACGTCGCCGGATTCAAGACCGCTGTCCTTTCTCGAGCCACAGTCCATCCAGCGATCGGCCCGTTTTTTCGCATCACTCTCCGTTTCCGTTTTCGATGAGTTGCCGCGAGATTTTTGTTCGACCTTCTTCGAGGTAATTGCCACGTAGTATCCCGATGTTTTTTCGGAAGTCATCTCCGGGACGGGCACGATTTCAGCCATTTCACCGTCGCCGCTTCCACCCCTGCCACGGGAACCGCAGATCTCCGAGCTTCCGACCATCGAAGGAGAGCTGCTGCAGTAATCGTGGTCCAGTTGCACCGAACCGTCGACTCGTCCGGTCGAGTTACTCGAACCGTTTGCGTTCGCCACCTGATTCAGTTTCATCTTTTATTTCACACCATCTCGGGGAGTCTCTTAACAATCGATAATTTTTATAAAAAAATGTATGGCGAAATAAAAACATTTAGACTCTGCATGCTTCTGACTCGCCGAGGGCGATCAATATTCCTGCCAAAAACCGTATGAAAATACAAAAATTCATTCGACATCAAACTATTAATATCGATCGGAATCATTTTAAACATCTGTTGCTTGAACGTTTAAGTCATGAATCAAAATTTGTCGAAATTCCCAAAATGTATAAAGGGTTCTTTTCACCTTTTTTTTTGGCATCTCTCATTCTTATTTCTCGTCTCCTCTTTCAGCATTTCACTTTTCGATTAATACTGCGAACGCCTCGGTTAAGAGCTTCGATGAATTTTTTGTTGTTTAAAAATCGACAGTTTTACACTTACGATTTTCAAGAGCTTCGTTCTCGAGAGCGTTGCAGCCGCTTCCTGGATTCTCGTGCCGTTATTCCGGGATGAAACTTTTGCGTTCGACAATGCCGGTATCACCGATATTACTTTCTTGCGTGCCGAAGCCTATTATAAGATCACAAGAGTGTCAATAGGAAGCTGTTCGCCGAATAAACAAACAAAAAACTCGAAGAAAATGGACTGTTTTTCCGCGAGAGGAACAGACATCCTACATTGGATAACATGTATGAAAATACGGAGGAATGCGGACTGCGAAAGTCAATAGAAATCGGCGCAATCACCTTTATCCTATCGATCACCTCTTTTGGCAAGGAATCGCGTATATTCTTATGAAACTTGGAGTCTTGTGTCTCTACGGACTTCTTGAGCAGTGTTTGCTTGGACAGATCGACGTCGCGAGTTTTGCTGATCGGTTGGCTAACCCGCGTCGGATTACCGCTCTCCAACGCTCTCTTCTTAGTTCTACCGGTCGGCCGACCGACGGCAGACGCTTCCGAAGCTTCGAACTGCTCCAAAAGACTCTTCACATCGCCAGCTTCGAGTACTGACAAAAAATGTTAAATAAAAAGATTAATTAAATAAGTTTCCACTGCTTCCTCCATGAAGAAGCAATACGATGACTAATTACCTGGCATTTGTTCGGTAACCGTTTCAACGTCGACACTGTCTTCATTGTCGGAACTTCTGTCGGATTTCTCTGTCTTTACCGGAGCACTGATAACTTTCGGCACGACTTTATCAATCTTCGGCTCGGCGACTACGGCAGTTTTCTTGATGTCCTCATGCATTTCTTGCTTGATGATATGCATTTCGACGATATCGTCGGTAACCTCCGACGGATTATCCGGTTCTGCGTCCTGGTCCTCTCCGTCGTTGTTCCCGGTTATATAGGAGGCGAGGTCGAATTTGCTTTTTCCTCTTGCCGCGTCTGAATCGAATAAATGTGTTAAATTTTATGTCAAAGTTAAAAAAAAATACCGCCTTCACATTCTTACTATCAATTGTAATATTTAAATATCATTTTGAAGTGTACATTTCACGAGCACAATTCTGTCATTGAAAAGACAGATTGGACCTGTTTTTTATACATATATTTAGTTAACATGAAAGATTCAGCTTCCTCGGTTGAATCGTGGAACGGGAAACACCGGTTCTGATCGCTGAACATGAAAAAGTACATTTTATCGAGAATTCGGTAAGGCAGAGAATTTTCGAATTTCCAAATGCATCGTAGTTCAACCTATCATCGAGGGGGTAGGTCGAAATTATTTCAGCATTTTTTTTGTTTGAATTATTTGGCTTCACGTAATTTCAATATACGAAGATATATAATCTGCATCGATTGGTTCGTAAAATTGCTACGTCGCCGATTTACCGAATGCTCTCGGAGGCGGACGCGTGGTCCAACGTTATCGAGTAATTATCGAAAACGAATATTGTAAATTCAAGCTATCACCGATAAGATAGATTGAATTTCGTAAAAATTAATCATTATAATAAAAACGTCGCAAGATAGTAACGATGGCACAGCATAGCAATTATCCCGGCTGCACCTCGCACCTCCCGGCTGTCATGCATAACTAGAGAAAAGACACAAACCTAATAACTCATAATCAATATCACCAGACAAGGAATTCGATTGATCGCAATCGATATGCATCAGGTCGAGCTCGGGCTCTATATCCTCGTTCAAGTCTAGCCCTATAACATCTATTCAAACGTAGAGGGTTAATTTTTTGTTTTATACAGTGATAAAGTGTTAATTATGAGAAACACGAAGAAAATAAAATATAAATAAATAATCCGAATTCAATTGATGATTAAAAAAAAATTACTATCATAATGACGGTCATTATTTGTTAATAATATTTAATACTTCGGCTCCCAGAGGAAAATACCTTTTACAATTATTTGCAGTTATCAAGTACATCCAGTAAAGATTTGAGAATTCGATCTTGTGGAAAAGATTATTGCACGTTTCAACTGAGAGGCATTTTTTTCGGTAACGGACCTGACAAATGCAAATAATGTAATAGCTTTTTTTCTTCTCAATGATGACCTCAACGGACCCCCCTCTAACCATTACCTCGACGGAGTCGATTCTCGCAACGAATCGCATTTACATCATATATGAACATTTTTACAGAGAATAATCGAAAGCACTATCGGGCGAAACACCGATCGGTGCAGCGTATTGCATTCGAATTCTGTAACTTTTTGTAATGCAAACCGGAATGATCGGGATGGAACAAACCTATATCATCCTGCGAGCTTGATTCAGATATTGTTTTACACTTTGGAGACCGAGAATTCGTGGAATCTCGTTCCCGGCGAATCTCGCCTTTGATCGGTGACGAGTGGGCGTTCAGTTGAGCATCCGCCATTTCGCTCTGGAAAATGTCCTCTGGAAGATCTGTATTCAGCTTCTCTGGCATGGCCATGCTCAGCTCTGCCATATCGATGTCTTCACCCATGTCGGAAGCCTACGAATTATTTATAGTACCATGTAAAACACATTTAAATGCGTGTGAATGTTGATGCATTTAAAAAAATTAAATAACAAAATACCTGAAGATAGCCAATGTGCTCTTGCCAGTCTGTGAGCACTTTAGCAAAATCCTCTTTCATATTCTCGATTTTGGGGATAACGGAGGCAACCCCCGATACAGGCAGAACAGCCATGTCTCCATTGAGCCTGTATGGAAAAAGTTTTTTTTTTTTACTTTTACATTCAACATATCTTACAATATTACAGAGGGACACTCACTCCTGTTCAGTGCCCCACAATCCGCCGGATGTGTCCAAACGCGACTCGACATAATCAAAGTCATCGTCGATCGGCAGCAACGAACTTTCCGAATCGTCCAAAAGATTATGCTGAAAATTTTTTCAATTCATACATGCATATTTTTGTAATTGAAGGAAGATTACGAGGAAGCAACAGGCATACTTTTTTCCTAATGTCATTCAAAAATTCAAGGAAGAAGAAAAGTCAATTGTACATAAAATTTATTGGGTATATTCACCTGACCAAGGGAAAGTGAGAAATCTGAAAAGTGTTCCTCATCGTGGAAATTCAGATAGCCCGTTTCCATGTCACACCAATTCACCAGTGAAACTCACCAATATTCTTGACGCTTTTAACAATCTGCAAAGAAAAACGTAAAATAAAGAAAAAACGCATTGACAATAAAAAAATTGCAAAAAATATTGAAGAACTGAAACATCTTTCTGTAGATCCATTTATCTAAAAAATATTTCCGCTTTCGTCGTTTTTCGGTAGGTCAGTATTTACTTTATAAGCTCAGAAGAAGAAACTTCTGTAGGTTGAAAAAAAAAAACAAAGAAAAACAAATTAATTCTCGACAATAAACCATTGTCCGATCTACAATGGTAATTTTCTTCGACAAAACATCGTTCGCCTTTGGATATTTTGTTTTGTTTCGCAAAAAGGCGTAAGCATCGCGTGGCATGCTGCGCCCGCATATTGCAGCCCGGGCAAGCTGGACGTGCTCGCGCGTGCCGTTACATTTTGAGGTTAAATAACCCCTCGAATCGAAAAGAATACGAGTAAACAACAATTACCGAGATCGTAACCGATTTTTATCGCTCAAAACAGTCAAAGACGAAACGTAGTTTTACGCGTCATTAAAGTTTTATTTGAGCGATAAAAGTTACATTGTGAACGAAGACCACGTGGTCGTCAGGTTCAACGTTCATTCGATAATACAATTTTCGACGTACAATTCTCATTGATCTTTCGGGGAAAACCAAAAAACTAAAAGATTTGTGAACTCTACGTACTTAAATGAAAACTACCGACTCGTCGGGCCTTCGGATTAATGTATACATAAATAATGGCACGACACTCACTGTATACACAGCGTCGGGAGACGCGATTATCTCAACGAGGGACGATTGTTTTCACGATCTTTTTTTGTCGTACTATAGCATGTACGCCGAGTATTTTTTTCAACCACCGATTAAGAAAAAAATCGAATCAACGATTTTTAGAGAAAAACATTTCTCTTCCAAAGGTGTCTGTTCGCTCGATGAACTGTTCAGACATAAACTCCGATGACAATATATAATTTCGGCGAGAGAAATCTGCCGAGTGATTTATCCGATTTGTCTTCTACCTTACGTAACGATGTCGTAAAAGTTGCGGAGAAATTTTTCCGGGCGTTTATGCTAAAGAACGACGGGACGATAATTGGAATGGGGATAACGAGGCAACGGCACGCGAATCGTAACACGATGAGCAGCACGATGGACTGAATTTATTCGTCCGGTTGGCTGAGGGCTGAGCAGCAGCCGTCGCGGGACAACGCAGAGGCCAGGACCCAGCCGTGAATGTACGGACGTACACGAAGAGACACGAATCGCTGATCTTTTCATTCTGGAGCGGAGGAAAATATTTACAATTTTTTCTTGAAAATTGTTCATTCATTTTCTTTCGTTCGACGTAGTCAAAGGTAATTTGTAAGAATTCGGAGATGCGAAGAAAAAAAATGTGGGTATATTCATTTTTCGTGTCGCTTTATCGAATCTCACTTAAACTCTGTACACATTTATCGGCTAATTTCGGTTTTCCAAAGAGATACGAAAGTTACTTGTTGTCGGAATTGAAATATCAAAAACAATTTCTTCCGATGGCATAGAGTTGCATAGAAAAACGATGCTCCTAGAAAAATAATTCGCAAAGCTGATAATAGGATTTGGAGCCGAGAGTCGAACAAAAGCCGCCAAATAGTCCAACTTTAATTAGCTCGAGATCCAAGTCACAAGCGACCTTTACAAATATCTTCCACCTAGTAAATTGACGAAAAGGTGCAATATGCAAAAAAAAAACCAAAGGTTTCTGGGTCATTAAAGTTAAAAAAAGAAGATATAAAAAAAGAACCTATAAATTGATTTCCCGGTATCGATGAGCAATGCCTCACGGTGTGTGCAGAGAAATTCGAGTGCTCTGCACGCCACACCTCGGCCTTTCGCAATCTGGACACCCTAAGCGTGTGTATCACCACTACAGACGAATCCCTAACAAAACTCAATCCCGGCTACGACTCGATAAATCGAACGACCCGAAAACCATCTTCGTCCCGATAATTCATAAAAAATCAGTGGAAGAACGTTTCGGCCTTCGGCACGGTGAGGCAACACGAGATAACCGACATAAACCAGTTACGCGAAACAAAGTACAACGTGGATTCCGCGTGTCGTGTCTGGCGTCCGGAACACGCTCCGGTGTACCTCGTTGCCCCTGGCACGCGAGATCCGCTTCCAACTCAGAGCTGGCCCAACTCGATAGAAATTTTAAACTCCGACAGACTTTCGTCGTTTCGCTCATTGTGTCGACCGCCTACATATCTAGCGCGGAAGCCGAGAACGAGAGACGGTATAAATAACGCGCGCTTCGTTCACGTAACAAACGGGAGCGTGCAAATTCTAATCCATACCACCATCACCGTGCTCGTCACCATTAACTCCGTGCCACCGGCACTCCGGAACAATGCATCAAACCGCAAATTTACTTCTTAACAATAATTAGGAAGAAACAGTAAAATAAAAACAAACTATTTACTCGATATTGATAGTGTCTGATTATCGAGGACGCGTGCACTGTCACATGTGATCGTCACGTTCCCGTTCACTCGGCACTTTTCCCGGCCTCTGGCTACGCTGCCTCTGCCTGCGATTTCGTTCGCTCCGAGCAATGCGCCGACTTAACACACGCGTACTCGCACACACCAACGGACGAACCACACTCGCCGAGAGTCACTGACTGCCGCCACTCACCACGAAGGATAGACACAAATTTTTGGCGCTGTGGGGGTTGTGCCACCGCGACTAGCCGAACATAAGTTCACCGGGCCGCCGGGACTCCTTCGAGTATTAGTAGTCGCTGTGTCGATGTAACGATTCGAGCTCAACGGGTGTAGCAGCAGCACACATACACACACGTGCGTAGGTCAGCGTACGGCGTCGGCAGAGGCGTTCTGCGATCGAATGATGATAATGCGCAGGCGCGCGAGGTTCCACGCATTTTCGCCGGTGGTGGCAGCAGCGGTGAGTCCCGTGGTCACCGGCATACTTTCTTCTTTTATTTTTATTTATTTATATAATATAAGGGTTTTACATTGGGGAGGTTCTCCCGGGCACCCTGTACGGTTGTTTACTCAGATCATTTTCTTGTAACATTGTGGATGATGATTGGACTGGCAGTACTATATATCAGTTCGTTGCGTGCAAGGTTTTCCGAAGAAGTGTGGCGGGAATTTTTGAATCTGTCTGGGCGCTGAGCGGGACAAGGGGATCTACGGCGAAGGTTGGGAAGGTTTACGACAGATGCAGACACTTGAAGGCTTTCGTTGCGACATATGTGTCAGGTCGGCCGGGCTTCCCATGTACCTGCGACCTTTTTGTCGAAGAGAGAATACCTAAATGGATATACGGTAAGAGAATAGGAAGGGCAAGTTTGAAGTTTGGCTTCCCGCAATTGGCCCTTCTTACACTGGGATCGCTAATTTTATCATCAATCGGCATGGAGGAACGACGATGTATGAAAAAGACGTTGAAAACCACGTTTGATAAGAACTACTATATCAAATAACAAAAGTTTTATTTAATAACAACGGCAATGCATAACAATCAAATTAGTCCGATGCTCATAACCAAATGACATCAGAGACCTGGTACACGTATAATTTGATCAGCGAAACGACTGAGACTTTGTACATTCTGTACATTGACGTTCGCCATACTTAAACAAAAATAACAATTAAATCTCACCCCTAATGGTTACGGTAAATTTTACAAGCCGGATCCCCTGTCCGATTTTGAAATGCCGCGGGATCTCTTCGCAGAGTGACGCCATTCGTCGTCCGAGCTACGGGGAACCAGCTGACTCTCTTGCAGCTCCTCTTCACTCTTTCGTGGATTTCCGAACGACTGGGACTTGCTGTACGTGAAGTGTCTTTTCTTCGGCTGGGAGGAATACGCGCATTGCTCGGAATTCTCGCCGGTTTCCGGATCCTTGCAGATTGTGCAAGTCATCGAGTCCTTGGCGACTTGTCTGCAGGGATTGGCCTCCTTGCTAGCGGTGACTCTCTTCGAGGCGACAACTTTTTCGGGCTCGACGACAAATTGGCTCTTACGACTTTCCTCCGTTCCCCCCTCTCTCGACTCATCGCGTTTAGTCCCGGTCTTCCGTGGTCTACCGACAGTTTTGGACCTGCTGTAAGTGAACATTTTCTCCTTGGGCTCGGAGGAATACGCGCACTGCTCGGACTGAGCGCCACTCTTCGGATCCTTGCAAACCGTGCATGCCATTGAGTCCTTGATGACTTGCCGGCAGGGACTTGCCGTCGCGGCGTCAGCTTTCTCCTCGGAGCGCGCATTTTTCTTCTTCCCCTCGTCCGTCCATCGCGGAACCTGACGACTCTCTTGCGGTCCGTCTTCCGTCGTTCCTCCGTCCCGTTCGTTTTTCCCATCGTCCCGCTGTTTTCCGAACGACTTCGACTTGCTGAAGGCGAAGTGTTTTTCCTTGGGTTTATAGGAATATTCGCATTGCTCTGAACTCTCGCCGGTGGCGGGATCCTCGCAGACCTTGCAGGTCTTCGACTCTCTCTGAACTTGCCTGCAGCGACTTGCTTTCACCGCTCTTGGGACTTGCTTAGTTTCCGATTCATCGTCGCCATTTTCGCTGGCCTTCAGTGTCTCGGGATAACCGAAATTCTTGGACTTGCTGAATTTGTAGACCTTGTCGCTCGGCTGATAAGCGTACGAGCACTTTTGGAAATTTCCACCGGTCTTCGGATCTGTGCAGACCGTACAGGTCATCGAATCTTTTTTAACTTCCCGGCAATTGGTGTCCCCGCCGGTGTCCTTCGGCTGCTTCGTCTCCGCGGCGACAGTTGGCGCTGCGAGTTCCGGCAAACTCGCTCCTTCGCTCTTGTATTCGCTAAATTCCTCGGGCTCGTCCTCGTGATATCTCCGATAATTATCTTCGTTGGATTTAAGGTAACCCGCTTGAAACTCGGACGGACTCGATTCGTATGGAGAGCCTGCCGAGGCCTCCGCGGACTTGTCCTCGTCGTCACGAGCCTCGTAATTCTCGTTATCCTCATCGGAGTGCGGATAACCGTACCTCTCGGATTTTCCGTAAACGTAGGCCTTGTCGTCGGGCCTGTAACTCGACGAGCATCGCTCGAGGTCACTTCCGGTCTTCGGATCTCTGCATACGCTGCAAGTCTGGCCGTCCTTGCGTATTTGACGACAGTTCGAGGTCTCCGCGGGGTCTTCGGAACTCTCGAAATTCTTGCTGTCTTGGCCAGAGTTGTATTCCTCCTTGTCCTCTTGAGATTCCGGATAACCGTATTTCTCCGATCTTTCGCTCGTGTATCCATCGTCCGGTTGACGGTAATTCGACGAGCATCGCTCGACGTCACTTCCAGTTTTTGGATCTCTGCATATCGTGCATGTTTTACCGTTTTTCACGACTCTACGGCAATCGGACGATTCCGCAGGATCGCCGTAGTTCTCGGATTCCTCGCCAGAGGTCGCGCTGTATCTGGAAGGCGCGCCGTAGCCATCTTCGTTGCGGTAGCCAGCCTCTGTTGGCTCCGAAGTCTCGTAAGACTTGTAACGCGCAGGCTCCGACGACTCGTAGGCTTCGCCCGACGATTCCGGGGCGTTGGAATCTTCGTTAGCGTTCGTCGATTGCTTTGTCTTCTCCGGATTACCGAAAGCACGAGGTTTCGCGTAGGTGAAAGCTTTCTCCTTGGGCTGCGCGACATACGAGCACTGTTCGTACTTCGCGTTGGTTTTCGGCTCCTTGCAGACCATGCAGACCATCGAGTCCTTGACTACGCGTTCGCAACCGTCAGCCTTCTTGTACTCGGTGGGAACAGCTTTCGAGGCTTCCGGTAGGAAGTACTCGTCGCCGAAACGATAGCCGTCTTGAAGCTCGTCGGAGGAGAATGACGGAGCCTCCGTGGTCCGTTCGTCTTTGGCGTTGGCTCGACGGGCCCGTAGGTGATTCGAAGGATCGTAGTGGCTGTCGACGGTCACGCTCACGACCACGAGGACGAAAGCCGTCAGGCATAGCTGCGAGAAGTCGAAATTTGTTAATTCTTTTACTTTGCTCGGATATATTCGTTGAGCAATGTTCGTAACTATATTATTATTGGTATTAACTCTATATAAGTCACACCTCTATCCTCACTCTTTGGCGCTACTGCAGCAACGTGTGGCCCATACTCCGCGACCGTTAGTCCCGTTTCGGTACGGTTTCGGGCGGTATGACTTATAAAGGGTCAATATATTATCATTGAAAAAAATATTGCATCGCGGTAGAAAATTAATTTCGCATTTTTTTCTTTCTTTTCTTCGATCATTGACTGTTTCAATGTTTGGATATTTCCTAACACTGTGGAATTGATATACGAGATAAATTATCTCTTGACCGCAAGACATTCACTGTAAGAATCAAAATATACGAGAAATCTTTTTGTCAAGAACATTAAATCGTAAGAGAAATGAAGATTAAATTGACCCTTGCGTTAGAATTTCGTAAGAACTCGGATGTTCAATAATGACGAATAATTAAGTCGGCGATAATTAATCTAATCTTGGATCTTAAAAATTGAATAATCCGATCGTCTGGACATTGCCGACTCACCGACCTTGTGGGAAGTCATCAAGACGATACAGAGTGGACGTTCATCCACGCAGATAAATCACTGATTCGCGATACCTCCGGAGAGCTTTAACGTAGTCTTTGTAGCGGCCGGTTGCGCCAGCAAGGTTGTTCCGCTTCAACGAATCACGAGCAGAGACACTTTCCCACGAAATGAACGCTCCGCGGCAGACATCATCGACTTTATATCGACTTCGTCAACCGAATAAGTCAATCTCCCCCGCCAACTTTTATAGCAATATCAAAACCTCTCTTACGATAAATTTAGAATGGAAACGACGAACTTGCGAACGCGTAACTTTTCAATTGTTTTCACGAGAGCTACCGGACAACGATGCAACAAATCGATCGTTGCTCAAACTGGGTCATCGAACTCACCGTTTTATGCAACACCAATCACTTATATTTAAGAGAACGAAATTTCACTGCAATTTTACTATCCCATACTATTATAATACAATGATATATTAATTGATTTCTTAGGGACGGGTTGAATTGTTATTTATTTATTCATTAATTATTTATTCAACAAAACAATGGTTTACTTTTTGCACAATAAGTTGTAACGATTCTTCACATTCCGAGCCTAGATACGAGTGGTCTTTGCACGGCTGGAAGGTCCAACCTGGTCCAGTGCTGGGACAGTGATTAATCGAAATAATGAGTCCCAAATAATTCAGTCTGGCGATTTTGCCTTTTTGATGTTGAGCCATCGACATGTGGTATGCGAATGGTTCGGATGATAATCTATGCATCGACACAGATTTCCGGCGTTTGCATCGCAGCCGCAGCACCGGTAACACATTCCGACAAGCGGAACATTTTCAATATCGCGCCGGGAGCGTCGGACGATCCTCTAATCGAGTCCATCGATCCTGCCTATTTCCGCGAGGAAATCAACGATACGAAGAAACAATGCAAAGTGAAAGCTACCAGCTGGACGCTGACCGGAGATCGATGTCCACAGGTGTATGCTGCACGCGCTGTACGCAACAGTATCCGTACCAGTGGTCCACGAACGTCAATATGCAATACTGTGCGTTCCATTACGGAACAAATTTCATTTTAGAAAAGAAATTGAATATATTTCATACGAGAAAAGAAATTTAACAGATTTCATTCGAAAAAAATTAATGAATACATTTCATGTGAAAAAAAAATTGATGATGTTCATAATTTTTTTCTGCATACTCTTCCATCTCCCAAAGATTTACAATTCCGAAATCATCGCCGGTACCGTGTAGAGAAAAATCTAAACAGCATTTTTTAAACTTAAAATTAACCGTTTTTGTTTTTTTTTTTTTTTTGCCGCAGTTCATTGGGATAATAATTGATTCGATTATGTATCGAAGATTTTTGCGATGATTGAGGAAAAAACAGGATTTGCGGTAACGGCAATCGATTTCTCTGAGCGAGGAGTAGGCGGGGTGTTGTCCGAAAACTAGACAAAAACATCGGGACAATCGATGCGGAAGCATTCGATGAAATTCCCTGGCGCTCTGTTCTGTTAACCATCGGCAACAGCGAGTGGACAACGATCGCTGGTATAATATACAATGCCGCCTCGTTGGGTCCGCCACCGCTGGTTGGAAAGCCGCGCTCATCGATTGCGAGGCTCGCGCGAAAGTCCCGACGTTTTTCCATACTCCGGTTGCATTATACTCGACTTCCGTCACGATCCGCTGCTGATTCGTTGCTTATGCTATCAACTGCGTAGACCATTTTTTTTTTGTTCTTTCCACCTCTCTATGGTTTTCTGCACCGGCAGTGAGAAGCAAATTGAACTGCGAAAGAAACTGGTGAGAGGTGGCCATAAAAGCCGAAAGCAATCGAACGCTGGCCTCCACTACGATTCGCACAGCCACGGAGCGATACTGGAACACTTCATTGTGAAGAATTAAAAAACAATTGTTGCAAATGAATTTTGAACGTTGTTTTTTTGTTTTCATTTATTTTTTTATATTTATTTTTTTATTGCGAACGGAGCATCCTCCATGAAAAAGTATTTTGATGAATTTTTCCGCTCCTCGCGGAGAAGACTTCATCGGTGATGGAAAGCCACGATTGGACCTCACATGCAAAGAATTGCATGTGAGGTCCAATCGTAATATCAAACATTTTGCGTCGAACGAACTTGGACGACTTGAACGACTTTATTAATTCTAAAATTAATCTTTACAGATTCACTCCTGGAATGGCAAGTTCCTCGGATAAACAGATATGTGCGAGATCCGTGGCCTGGGACCGAGGGGTCTCTCGACGAAACCCACAGTAGGTGCCGGCATCATCTTCAAATTTGCCGTTATTCTGTCCATAATGGATTTCTCGCTCTCGCGTTCTTTTACACGATCGACCTCTTTCGGCTTGCTGCCCTGGCGTGCCTTCTTTCGTCGATAATAAATTACCTCGCCGGCGAGCGTTATCATCGCCAGAGCCAGACCGAACAGGGTTGCGATGAATACGCCACCTAAAAGATATATAAAAATTATCTTTACCATAAAAAAAAATCTGCAAGGATTGGAAGGTTAAAGAAACGCACCCAAACTTTCAAGGGTTATACCCTCGTTGTCGTCGGAGTTTGGACAGTGACCTTTCAACGAGGCGTTCCAATATTTTGCCGTTAATTTCTCGAAATATCTGTCCTTTTGAAGATCCAATATTCTGAAAACACACAGTTAAGTTTTTCAGTAATGTTACCCAATTTCGATTCGATCTAACTTCGACTTTACTTAAGTTCAACTTACTTCCTACTAATTTCTTCCTGAAGATGACTGCCCTGTTGAACAGCAATGGCGTACGGTTGTTCGGCAAACACTTCACCGACCTCGGTCAAGTTGCAATTTCTCGTAACTTCGTATTTTATTTCATCCGAGTTATGGATGAACGCGAACTCGGCGTTTTCACTATCGATCACCTGCGATCGAAGAAATAATTTTTTTTTAAAAGTATACTGAAAGTTCCATCGTTAACAGAACATTGTGTAATTTTATGAGATTCCGATAATCAATGGTCAGTAAATTGACGATACCTTCTGAAAACCTTCGGCCACAGTTTTTACCGGACCAGCCTGAGTTATGGCCTGAAGTATGTGACCATACTGCTCCTTTATCGGATAATCCCATACTCTGTACTCTGTCTGATCGCTCGAACTGTTCAGTGTTATTTCCTTCCACACACTGAAAAAAATATTATTCATTTCGAAACCATTTTAATTGCAGGAAGATACAATTTTGCAAAAAAAAGTCTCCATGCTCTCTCTTATCCAATGAATATCATACATTTTTTATTACTCACTTATAGAGCTTATCCTCAGCATTTTTCATATTTATGAAGTACTGGTGAATGCTGGAGTTCTCCAAGACGGTGTAATTTATTCTAGACTGTCGGGCCAGTTGTTCAAGCGATTGCACTGGTGACTGGAAATGTTGAAAAATAAAGTACATTCATCAACGTACTCGATCGAGTATATTAACATTTTTAAATTTACCTGCATCCTCTCTACCGTAAGAAAAGCCGCGAGATTTGCGGTGAAGGTTGCCAGCATGAGAACAACGAAGAGCCAGTAAGCAGCGACCAAAGTTCTGCTCGACAAAGCTTTCGGTGCTTCGCCTCCGCCCTGTGGCGTGAAAGACGTCAGGGCGAACCAGAAGCTTTCTTTCAGCGTGAATTCCCTAATCAAACAATTATTAATAATTTTAAAAAATTATTATTATGTTTTTGTAACACTACGATGAAAAATGTTGATATTTAAACATTTTCGTAGAATTCGAACCTGCATGGATAAGGATAAATTCTTTTGTTGTTTCTCGCGCTGTACGGCGAATATTTATCCAATATCCAAATCATTATTCCAGTGAGTGTGAGGGCACCGACTATGCTCATCCAAACTTCCAGCCTTAGGACGGTCATGAACTTGAAGAGTGATGTTTTTCTCACGGGTTTTCTCATCACTTCGATAACCATCCAGGGACGCCAGAAAGAATAAAAAATTATAAAAATTCATTGATTTAAAAAATGGATAATTTTTTGGTTTTCCAACTGTTTGAATTTTGCATATGTACGATATACCGCTATTTCCATCGCGTGTGGTACACGTACAATTGTGCATTGGTAATCAACAAACAAATTCACACAGAACATTTATTACGTGCTTGTACTTTTTTTTTTTTTTGCAAAACAATACTATCAATGAGTTGGCCCGATTGTTCGAAATACGGGGCAACGAAGTCTATAACATCCTCGCGCTCGGAGGTCATTGTAAGTCCGCCGATAGCGATGTCGGTTTCTTGCGTCAGACGCCCATCAAATTTATTATGAAAAACCATTCGGTTTTATAACAATTTTTTAACAAATAAAAAAAAATCCGATTTTTTTTTCTCACAATCCAAGAAACAAAAAAATATTGATTTTGATGTAAATTGAAAATGTTGTAGTTCGCAGAAATTAATTATTGATTTTACTTTCGTGATCTGAGCTTTGTAGTTCTTCTTTAATTCCACTGTCTGTGAGTGCCTGCGAGAATTTCTGTGTCGGGACAGACAGAGCAAACTTCAAAATATATGTATTTACATGAAAGTCGTGTGTATAATTGTTTAAGTAAAATATGTTCACAAAAATTGCCAATTACACTCGACTAAAGTGTACGCACAGAGGGTGCGTTGTTGCTAGTGCACTGAAAGAATCTAATTACGAAAACGATACAAAAAATTACAAGACTGTTACGCATATAGATATGAAAACGATGAATTATTTACAAATATTTATTCATAGGTGAAGTCCCATGATGTGCTGCAAAGCTCGAAGTACATTGGGCATTATTATACAGAGGAGATATTTAACAGTATTATTTTACAGGAAGCGGGTGTCTTTTAATGGAACACTATATACTTCAAGGTGGCTTTTCGTGCTTCGGCAAAAAAAAAAAAAATAATAACTGTACACCTATATAACAAAAATTGGTGTTTAGTTTTTTTGTGTTTTAGAATAAACGCATAATTTCCGTCTCTATGATCATAGTCATGGGAATTACGCGGTCAGTCTATGGTGATCATTTTTACTCTTTTCGTTTTGTTCACAAATTTTCATACTACTTATTGATATTTGATACTACCGATGAGTATGCCGGATTGAGCGTAAAACGGAGCAACGAAGTCTACGACTTCCTCGCGTTCCGAGGTCATTGTCAATGCCGCGAGGATGATGTCGGTATCCTGCATTAAACGACGCGATATTTATAAGAAAAATGGAACATTGAATTGTCAGGTAATTGTAGTTTATAATAATTTTTTTACTATTTATATTTTGCTGCACTTTTTTTAAAAACTTTTTTTGTTAAATCCAGGGTGTCCCTGGATGAACAGACGAGTGTCTGCAAATATTAAGTAATAATAATAATCTACAATAAACAAATACTCACCCCTCTGGCGAGATCACCCACTACACCGTTCCACCCTCCACCCGGCAGTTTATTGCCGAACATACGATCGGCAGGAATAACGAGATCGTAATCAAATTTCATTTCGGTAGCAAGCTTTCCTATAAAATCTATGCAGTATCCTTCCCAAATGTACTCTCCGTTGGCGTCCTTCACCGGCTCGCCAGTTGCTGGATCTCGCTTCATCGATGTCCAGGGTGTGGCCTGAAAAAAGTATTATGTAGCATTTTGGAGTATAACTACTTGGTAGCGTCCTTCGCACACTTAAAAAATTTCTTTTAAGTACTTGGCGTCGAGACGCTACCGCGTCTCTTGATAAACGATTATATAATAATAATAATAATAATTGATTAATAGAATCATTACATCGAAAAATGCGTTATTTAATTTTTTTAAATCATCGAATAGTAGTGGCGGTGAATCAATTTCAAATACACAATTAAATAATGCAATCGTGACTCGAATTTACCTCGGTAATTCCGACTCGGAAAAATCTCTTCGCCGGTAATAGTTCTTTACCCGGTGCCACCGTTATTCCCGAAGATTTAGTCCAATTGCCAAGGTTGTCCAAGTTACCATTTCGAAGGGTCTCCAATTCAATTTCGGCCCGATAAGATATCATGGTTCTATCGGGCACGTACTCGAGGATGTCGTTGTGGGCAGAAATTTTCTGGAGAAACGAATGAAGCAAAAAAAAAAAAAAAATCCGAAAGTTATCAGCAAGAGGCATATTTTTAAATAAAAAAACAGTTCTTTCTTGAATTAATTCGTTACTCACGCCTAGCAGACTCTGGCCGAAAGCTACAACAGTTGCATTCGAAAAATCCGCCGACGCATTTTTGGCCTCGCACCGAGCGGGCCTAGTTTCCAGGCCCGACCCGGATTTCGTTACATCTGCGAGAGTCGCCACGAGAAGAGCCACCACTCGTTTGAAATAATATGGAAATATCTGTGAACAATTTCATTTAACAAAATTCATAATCTTGCAAATTAATAAAATCCCGAGAATTATTCCGAAGACATAATTTTTTATTTTATACATCCCGTTCCCCCTCCACCAATTTCCGATTCATTACAGCCTAATTACGGGTGGTTTCAAAGGATTGCGAACAGTACACACTGGCTTCGTGGTAAGTGTGCGGGGAAGAGAAATCTGAAATATCGGTTACGCTTCGCTCTAGCGAGGCGGGATAGCGAAGAAAAAAAATCACGACGGATTCACGGCCCCGTGCCGATCACTCTCGGATTTGTTAAGCCGGCCGGCTGCACGGGCTGTCCTACCCGTCCGTCTATCTATGCATTGTGTCGCGTTTGTGCGAGTAGAAAAAAAGATGAACGATTAATGTTTTACTAACATTTTTTAATTTAAAAAAATTTCAGGGTCTCTACACTTCGAACTTCCGGGACAACGAGTATTATCAAATATATCGATATCTCGTCATGCCAAAGATTTTCATTTTGAGAATTATTAAAAATAAATCTATTGCGTAACTCAAGTAAAATGGAGAGAAAAAGTAGTTAAACATGCAATGTTTTGGCATACCTCAAAATCAGGTGGACAATCGCAAGGTTCGTGTCCGATCAATCGACAGCAGATATTGTTGTTCATCGTGACAACTCCGAGGCTAACATCCAAATTAATGTTTCCGGATATGTATTTGAAGTTTTTATAATTAAAATCGGTGAAGACCAAATTCCAGACTTCGTTCCTTCTCACGATGTCCCCTTTGAGAGCCTACTCACATACATGTATTTGATATAAAGTTTTTTATTTTTCATTTGAAAAAAAATTAAATGCAAAAAGTTTTTTTTCATAAATTATGGCGACTTTCCGTTTTTTGTTGTCAATAAGAAGGACTGACATTGATTTCTTAATTTTTATTTTTTCATAACAACAAAGTCTCCTCGATAAGAAAAAGAATGATTCACTAATTATGTCCAGCAGTTTAGTTCTTTTAATTTTTCTACGAATTTGTCCCACTGTGAAACCTCGTTATTTCTATTTATTATATACCATAATTATGGTAAAAAATATCTCACCGTTTCAAAAAGTTTTTCCATATTCGAAGTTTTCGCATAAATTGCGTAGTACGATGGTGAAGGTCTCATAGCTCGAACTTTGGCAACAGTAACTTCGGACAATTCGTCAATGACGACCAGTCGAATTATCGAATTTCCAATCAGGTAGTACAAGGTTAGATTCAAGTCTGAAATTCATACAGTCATAATTTCATAATCGGACTTTGACAAACATTAATAAAAAAATCAATCAAACGAATAAGGGCTGTTAAAATAGTATAAATAAATACCGAATAAATTTTTAACTCAGAAATACCTCGTTCGTTTTCAAAAATTAACGCGACGTCCGTCGCCTTTTTCATAATCAATAAATCATCGATGGCCTGGACGAACGGAATTATCGCCGCGTCGGCTCTTCTGTAAATAATCGCATTCTCGGCTGCAATTTTCTGTAGCCTCTCCCAACCGGTCCAGGTCATGTCCAGTATCAGAGTCACACCCTCGAATAGAGCAGCGCACACTAACGACGAATTAATAAAAACAAGAGCCATATTTCACTCGATGAAAATTCTTTTAAACCGATGGTTTGTTTTTATCTTGTTCGAGTGACTAGATAAGATAATGGAAGCACTGCTATACTGTATATACTGTATATACTGTATATACTGTATATACTGTATATACTGTATATACTGTATATACTGTATATACTGTATATACTGTATATACTGTATATACTGTATATACTGTATATACTGTATATACTGTATATACTGTATATACTGTATATACTGTATATACTGTATATACTGTATATACTGTATATACTGTATATACTGTATATACTGTATATACTGTAATGCAAATTTTTTGCTGGATGCACGAGTGTAAGATTGTTTACGAAACAAATCATTTTTATACGATTTTTTTTTCACGTTTCTACAATTTTTTTCGGAAATGGGAAAAATTCTTTTTCTTTACATTACAGGACTTGCAAAACAGAATTCTAGACCATAATCTGACAGTCCAATCTTCATTGTATCACAATACTTTTTCGCTTTGCACAGTGAAAAGAAGAAGAATGCCGGAGGCGGCAGCTAGGCACGCGCCATTCATTGAAGAAGCGCGGAGCGGAAAGGTCGAGCGATTGGGATCGAGAGATCAATTCCTCCAATAATTATCGTGTGGCGACCTCCGACTCGCATCATCACTCGCAATCTTCTGACTCAGATTCAGTGCTGCTATGAAGAAACGTATTTTTTCCATCGTAGTAGCGAAGGATTTATTGAGAAACAAATGCAGATATAACATTAGAACCGAATCAGTCGAATTATCATTTTTCTTTAATATAAAAAAAAATAAGTTCAAAAATATGAATTTTTCTAACATTAATTACATTTTTTGTGTTTATATTGGAACAATTAAAGGACGAAGAGTGAAACAAGGTGAGGAAGGATTTTGAACAAAACAGAGCGTTGCGAGGGTAGATGAAAGTGTTGGCATGATAATCATTGATGAAAACGGTGAAATTAGTACGCATACTACTAAAACCCAATTAGAGCAGACACCGCGCAGCACCCACTTCATTATTATTCACAGAATTAGGCTTTCCGCTCGAGGCTCCGATTTTTGCATGAATTAAGAAAATCGAACACGCTATGCTCCTCGGGACGTTATAGTGAAGGCCGTTTCGGTGAACGAGATTTGAGCATTAAAAGTTCAAAGTGAAAAACGAAACAAAACAGCAACATTGACAATTCCAAAGCCCAGCAAGACTTCTGGCCAAAACTCATATCGAATTCGTGCCCAGCACAGGAAACACATTGAATTACGCGGTCCAGAATTTTTGTTGTTGTTCTGATTTGTCGCAAAAAATTACAAAGCCCCTTAACCGTTTATCGTGTTTTTTCATTCGACACGTAAAAAAAATTATATAAAATAAAATAAAAGCGAGAGATAAGAGCGAAAGTATTTCATGCTTGGTTCAAGTGTGAATGAAAGAAACTATAAAGAAATCAGGAATTAGGAAAGAGAAATGAAAACCGAGATAGAATATAACGTCCGGTCTGTGGCCAGACCCGGCTTCGCCCTGATTAACGCCTGAATTTATCTGATAATTATATGCACCTGTCTGGAAGGTATCGGTCTCTTCCGCCTACTATTAATCCCCTTAATTGTGGCCTCTCAGCGGGTGGCGGCAAAGCCAGCATGACTCAACGGAGATTACTGTGCACAGGCGTCAAGTATTTTTTGCTTTTCATCATTGCCGGTTCTTAAGCTTGCAACGCAACTTAAATTTTTTTTTGCTCGTCCATCCATGTTTGGTACAAATTCGATTGGATTTTTCCGTGATATTTGCTCTTGCGTAAAAAATAGAGGGTGTTTAACAATTTGCTTCTTTGCTTCCTCATACAGGATTCTATGTTTTTTGTTTCATTTTTTGTAAAAAAAAAAAAAAAAATCGAAAAATCACACGTTTGTCTCTATTGAACTAAACGAATGGAAAATCGTCCGCTTGTGACGTGGACGTTTACCGTTGGTGCTGCCAGATAGCGTGTCCCTTTAGACCGTTTGACCAGAGTGCGATTGCACCACGAACGATTACAGTACAGCATCAAGTAAGCGATAAGAAATCACGCAATTTAAGCGACGGGGTATTTAAATGTAGCACTATTACTATATTTAAATGTGGTGCATAGCATTTATCGATGCTATTCCCGTTGCCGCGAATCGATTTCAAGAATAACGACGATGGCTCAAGAAATGAAGAAAAAAAATATGTCATAACAGGAAATTGCAAAAATGTGTAAAATCATTTTTTTAAGTTCTGGAGTCAGGGTAAGCACGCACAGACAACGTAACACCGTATCCAATAAAATTGAAAAGTCCGTGGCCATTCTCCCATTTTTTGAAGTAAAAACTGAAATTTTACTCTTACTTTTCTGATAGCTCGCCTCAATATTCTCACGATCGACCTCGACGACCGCCGCATCGACGCTCACGAGATCCGCACCGAATTCCTTTTCCGCGGCGGGAAGTGCTTCGTTCAGTAATCCCTTTCTCGACGTATCCTCACTTTCTATAACAAACACTGAAACGAAAATAAACAATAAATAATTAACAAACGAAGCAAAGATTAAATATTCGAAAGACGATAAATGTGTTTGCCATTATTCATTCACGATCTTCAATCAACAACAAAATTCAAAAAAACCAATCACGTACAAATATTTTCATCGGTCTCACAAACTTTCATGTGAAATGCGACGTTCCAAAAACATCGCATTTTTAACTTTTAATATGTAAAAAAAATCCGCTCTACTGTTAAAATTTACAAATTGACACTATTTAACTATTGAAGCTATTAAAGTTGATGCTTTTCTAGTGGAAAGAAAGACAAATTAAAAAAAATGATCCAGCCCTTCGCAACGAGGGTTGAAAGAAAAAAAGTTCACATAAGAATTTCGCGAATTACTTACGCAACTTGACCGGTGTCAGGGCGTTGACCTCTTCGAGGTTTAATACGAAGAGCGATAGAAAAAAGTTGGCAAGAATAAAATTGTAGCTCGCGATCGGCATTGCGCCGAGACAGAGTCGGGACAGCGAGGATAAGTGTCTTCGGCGCTGGGCAGAGAGCGAACAGTACGCGGAGGGAAATCGAGCCAAGCCGGGACAGCAAGGCCAGGCCGAAAGGGTAAGGGAAGTAAAGCCAGTAAGCATGTACTGAGCGTGCGCCACCTAGTATGTCACTGTATGCATATTTCATGGATGCCTATCAAATCATGGTTCTTCAGGACTATCGAAGAACGCCTCTCTCACCCACGCAATCCTCACGGCGGTGGACTCGGTCAACCCCTGTCTCGATGCCTGACGATACCAAGGTGAATCGACCTTTATAACGTCTGGAAATATATTGCAGCAAAGAAAATCGGTTATTCCACGAGACGGACAAATTTTTTTCACGACAAATGCCCACACATACTACCTTTATCAATTGTTTCAATTATAATTTCAACAAAAGAGGAATAAACTTTTTTTTGGACTTTCAAGACCATCTGAGATTTGTGACGAAACTAGTTTACAAAATATATAAATATGTGTGTTCGTGATGACGGGTAAAATTTGGGAGTGCGAAACCATTGTTTTTCTCTCAAAAAGCACATATTTCAAAAATTCAATACGCCTTCCAAAGTAAAATAACATTTATGAAAAAAAATGTCGATTTTCGAATAAATTGGATGTTTCAATTTATACGCTCGGGTTCGGAGCAAAGATTTATTATACCGAGGCATACGATTTACCTGAATAATGTCTCGACCGGTTTTGATGCCGTTATCCTCCCGATTAATATCAGAGTACGCGCAGTCCGAGAAGATAAAATTGCCGAGACATTAGCGCTGCGGCATTACCGGCCGGGTCACGGACGCAGGGAAAACGGACGGGTTTATGCCATGAAGAAACTATCTTTATTCCACAGTGACGGAAGTTTTGACGCTAGGCATTATAGTGGAACTAGATCCAGTTTTCAAGCTGACGGCATAGTCAGAAACAATTTCTTCGTTTTCATATTCTTCTTCTTCCAGAAAAAAAAAAAAAAAAATGAAGTAGAAACGGTAAAGAAAGTAATGATATCGTGCCCTGATGTAGGCGCACGGTTATCATTAATTTGCGTTACTCGTGAGAATTTCCGAGTGGAACGCGCCCGGACTTCGCTCTCATTTCCCCTACTGGATCACACGACGAGTAACTATGCGTAGGACAATTCGACGGAACGGCGGAGCTCGTCAAGCGATAAAAATCAAATATCGTTAATACGAATATTCATCAGCGTCCGCACCACTTTATGACTGTTACAATAACATACTTGAGTATAAGTACATACCGAACTATGGTTCGGTGACGCGTCCCCGCAATAACAATGGATCATTGAATAATATATCGTCTCATCGTTACGGTAGTTGTGACGAGCAGTACGAAATATACCGATACATCGGATGGTAGTATAGAGTTAAAAGGGAAATAAAAATATAGTAAAAAAAATGTTTAAAAAATTCATATCGCGGAGGTTTCATCGATATCAGGCAAAAACAAGCATGTTTTATTTATTTTTCTCGTTAACAAAAAATTGGGTCGAGAAACCCCGACGATCATTCGTAAGTCATTCGTAACTCTGTACAACCATTAAAAGAAACGTCACGAATATGACGTTCATTTTGCTCCAAACCCAATATTTTCGATTTTAATCCCAAAAATACGATTTTTCGTGCATAAAATCGAGACCTTCAATGTCCCGCTGTACTTTAGCCCCAAAAAGGCCAGCGGATTCGTGTTCAGCGTGAAAAAATACGTCGGAATACGTGACAGTTCATTTTTAAAAACACAAAAACATTTTCGGAGAAATAAAGAATTCAAGGACATTAGGTGAAATTCAAGGACTTTCCAGGACTTTTTCAAGATCAGGCAAAATTCAAGGACAATTCCAGGACTCCAAGGACTTCAAGGACCGCCGGACACCACGAATAAACTATAAAAAAAAAAATATTATGTCGAAAAAATGGAACTTCTACAATTTTTTTTTATATTGGAAAGCCGTCAGACACGCCAAGAACCATAAAAATAAAGTATTTAAGTAAATTTACAGAGTATCTCTGCAAGATCGTCTGAAAAGTGAAAATACGAATTGCAACGAAAGTCAGCGAACGTATGCGTGTACCTGTTGTAAATCGAGTGAAGGCACGTGGGTGCGTAGTAAACTCGAGATTGAAAAAAAGTCGGAGGGATGAGAAGGCGGTGGACTTTGAACGTTTCTCGTGGTAACTCGCCTACGACTCGGAGGAGGAGGAGCAGCGTACGGCGAGGCAAGGATAATACCTACGGATCGATATGCACATATCCGTCCGTTCTTAAAGGTAATACGTATTACCTTCATCGAATATTCCGCACATGTGCATACACTGAGACACACAGTCAGTGTGACTAAACGCGTATTTCAGTTTTCTGTGCTTTCGCTACTTATTTCCGATGCACTGACAATTTAAACGTGCACAGCCATTGCTTATCGTGGCGGGAGACACTCTAATTTACCGATCGATAAACGACTAAAGCTTCCCTCACAAAGATCTCGTGCGAGCGAACAAAGATAGACGGAAATAACTCCACAGTTACAAAGTACCGTATCGGACATGTCGATCTATCGAAAAAACGATAAAAATCCTTCCACGTGATAAGTTACAACAATCGTAAAATGCAAGACTGCCGGAAGATCAGAGCGAATGAAGAAGTCTGTTTAAAAAAATGTCCCATCGGAGCTTAAGGGAAAAAGAAATAATAATAATCCGATATCAGTTTTGGTCCAAGGTGAAGCCGGACATCGGCAATTGCCGAAAGAAATAAGTTATGTTTTCCGTTTACGGCGAGGCCGAAGTGTTCCGTTTACGGCGAGGCCGAAGTTTCTCGTGAATGGCTGCCGGCTTCAGACTCGTGCTACGCGGCAATCGCAGCGCAGGATAAAGCGGAGAGAATGACCTTAAGTATTTTAAAGATTTCCTTCTTTCGGCAACATGGTTTTTTTTATTGTAGATTTTGTAAGAAATGTAGAATAAGATGCAAATAGATGGATTTTTAGTTGATCGTAATTTCATCATCACCCTCCGTTAGGCCTTGCGGATGAGAGTTTAGGACGAGAGTTCAAGGTACCGAAGAACCGACCGTGGTAAGCCGTGATCCGAGGTTGATTAATTTCCGTGCTCGAGAAAACAGCGAAGTCGGCGATGCGCGGTCACGAGAGACAAAATGATCAAGCGGCCCGAGCGAACTTCGAATAATAACCCTATATACATTATACGTACACTTTGCTGTACCACAATGCCGTCAGTTTTGTATACCCGAGATTGGGCACCAAAACGCAGATGTTTCCTTCTGATTCAACCAGACGCCAGGTGAGCCGAGATGGTTCGATAATTCGGAAGCACTGGCCATCTCGGCATCGAACCGTTCCGTTCTTGATTCCTCACGGAGGAAGCTTTGTTTCCATGGGGGAGAAAAAAAATCTTTAAGTTTTTTATGACGCTGTCTTTAAGTCAGCGACAAATTAATTAAAGTTTCAATTTTGTTGGAACTTTTTTTTTTCAGCGATTACAAAGCGCTGTTTCCATCCATGCCGCATTGAGCCCAAGGTACAGGAGGGGATTAAGCGAAGCAGCAAAAAAATATATATCGAAAGGGTAAACCGAAAAAAAAAAAAATTTGGTTCCGATATCAGGAACAACATTTTAAGAGATACTACGAGTAAATACTGATTTGTTGGGAGGGTAACGCCGTAGAGGCATTCGATCGTCGCAGGTGGACTTCCAGTAGGGTTGTCCGTCGATCCACGAGATGTCGCTACGGGTGCCGGTACACCTTCGGAATATACCTGTTGAGCGGGCGAGCACGACATCCGATGATCGGTGTTTTTATTCGGATACTCAAAAAGTTAAATATTTGCAAACAATGGAGATGATTACAAAAATTTTACTTATCCGGATAGTGTTTCAAACAACGAGAATATAAAAACGGAATTATAATCAAACGGTGATCTGAAAATTGTAATAAATGTGAGCAACCGATAATTATTTTTGTGATTTTTTTATTGTCATTTAATCAATCGTAAAAAAACACCCACAAAGATCCAAAGCCGCTTGTTTTTTCATGCGTTCCGACCGCGTGCATGGCTCTTAATAAAATCGAGTGCACCGCCTCGACTGTATATTTCACTTGCATAATGCGGTCCGACTCAGCGCCGAGAGACTAACGTCTTACATTCCAAAATTAAGCTGTGAATAAGTCCCGGTTGCACGTACGTGTTCCTCGCCGCCTACAATTTTCCGGTCGTGAAAAACATTTGAAAAACACGAATCGGTCTCGGTTCGGGTGGTCCGAGGTGCTTCTTCTTCCGTCCAACAAAGAATTTTCCCTCCTCCCGACGCCAGTTCCTACGAAGCTTTTTGAATAAGCCGCAAAATTGGCGGATCCTTCAAAGCTTACCGCGTACGTGCGCACCCTGTGTGTACGGGCCTTCCTTTATTGGCTCGAATCCTCCTCGTCCGATTCTCTCTGGCTACCTACGGCGTCCTACGCACGCCACTCAAACGGCAAACTCGTCTACAATCGGGAGATACAATAAGCTAACGCGTAACGCCGTTGACATTGTAGCTCTCCCTCCCGCCGTGCGAGTCCGTGAAACCGAGACACAAAATCTCACGCTCAATAGTGTCGTCTCTACAATTGGTTCGTTCCAAGCTGGAACAGAATTATCCAACTTCTGTTGCGGCAAGTTTAAAAGGCGAACTTATGGGCATGAAATCAATTTCTTCGCGATTTCATTCAACCCGAGTTCGTGCCGAATAAGCATCGAACTTAACCTCCAAAGGCGCGTTTCAACATCTAACCCGATTTCCTTCATCGAACGGCAATGTAACCTCAAACTTTGAATAACTTACGACAATCTCATCGATCAATCTCTTGACAAGATTACAGATTTAAGAAGTTGCCTAATTGTCCAGCGAATGGCTGAGTGCAGAGACTGTATTGAAAAAAGAAAGGTTTTCCTCTTCCTCCCGCCCGTTCTTCTTCCGTTCTCAAATATACAGAAAACGAGCTCTGAGCGAACCAACTGCTGGGGGCTGTCTGGCTCTCCGTCGCATCTGCTTCTACCGACTGCCGTGCATATTTCGATGCTCGCTCGCGCTCGCCTCGGTATACACCCGGGTACAAGAGAGCGTTCCGCCGGCTTCAATCTCCTTTACTTCAATTCTCTCGCTCTCCTCTTTCCACCCACTGGAGTACTCGATACTCCCACTCGCTCTCTCTCCCGGAGGCGACCGTAAGTAGCAGCGTGCGGTTCGCTACTCCGCAGTAGCAGCAGCGCCTCGCTCACCTCGAGTCGGTCCTGCCTTCCTTTCCGTTAACTTCCTATTTCACCGTTGCCGAGCTTCGTCGAGTTTCCGGTAGAAATACAATCGAATAAAATTAAAAACAGCTCACTCGCCGAACAGGCGAGATCCGATTAAACCTCGAATCAATTCCTAGAGTCGATAAGCTAGATAAAGAAAGAGAAAAACTGACGATCCAAAGACGTCTGACGCTCGGCTCTCACCTCGCTCGGTAAGCAACGAACGAGGCGAGCTCGAACGAAGACGAACGATCGTGGCGCTGCTTTCCCCCTCCACACTCCGTCCGCTCGTCGCACACCGGCAAGGAACTCCGAGGTGTGCGTGTCTCTCACCGCGTCGGTGTGTATCCGTCCGCTCGGTACCAACGCCGACACTGGGCCGGAGAGGGGCGCCCGGGGACGGAGACGAGGTCGTTGAGGTGGAAGCGCCGGAACGGGGCACCTCCACCGCAAAATCTCCCACCATTCCCGCCATCGCCACCAGCGGCACACACAGCTCACCGAGCGGAATCGACTCGGACACCAGTCGCTCGCGAACGAGTCACGGGAATTCGTTGATCCCCCTCACCGTTTAACCGCACATGCCGGTCGGTTTATTTTGTTTTATTTTCCTTTCTTTTCAAATTATTCTTGCACCGAACAATGTAAGGAAGACGACACTCAAAAATCCACCGAGAGGCAGGCAGAAAATTTCTTAAACGAAAAAATAAAAACAAAAGGAAGGTATCAGGTACAAATGTCGCGTCGAGGAGGATGGACAAAATTCATCAGGACAAATGTAATGCTGGCTGTCGTCGATGAGGAAGCCTAGCTAAGAAAGTTGCGTATAATAACAATAGTAAGGGAGGGGATCAATTGAAAACGCGTTTAGCCCAATGTGAATGCTGCGCCGGTTCGACTTTTACGTCCTCGTTACTACGATTCGTCTATTACTACGATCAAATACGAGAGACCTGACGAGAGCGCTTCGTAGTAAACAAAAGGAAGAGACGTTTGTCCGTTCAATACCGACGTTAAGGAAAAGGATATATATCAGCAGGATTGAGAGGTGAACGTGCGTGCGTGTTTATTTATTTGTGTATACTAACGATATAGTCGGGTGTGTATAGGTTGGAATATATATATACATGTATATGTAAACTTACCTTGGAACGGGCAACCACGCACCGTAGGGCTGGCCCGAGACTACCTCGCCCGCTCGCCTGTCTGCGCGATGTGGCAATGGCGCTCGTGTGGCCACGGAGTAGCGGCTCTACGTTTTCACGTTTTTCGCACGTAGTTCGTGTCTGACAGTTCGTAATAATATTTGCCAGAAGCGTAGAAAAATAAAAGGCGCAAGAATTAAGAAAAAATATGATCATTTTCATAGACCGACGTCTCTACAAGGAAAAATCAAATTCGCCGCTTACATACATATCGAATTTTTCGTTCGTCCTCACGTCGTTCACCCGTCATCGGGCGATTTAAAGAATTTCAAACGTCATCGATGATCGAAGGAAATATTGAGAAATTTGTCGGAGGGTTTAACCGTGGGACGATGAAAACTCGGGTCACGGACTGACTGGGAACGCGAGAAAGGCAGAGAAGAAAAAAATAAAGAAAAATAAAAGACGGAAGAAGTTGAGAGCGAGAGAGGGGGAGTGAGCGAGCGAGTCGCGAGAAATGGCAGAGAGGGAAGGAGGAACGTGAAGCAGAAGAAGAGAGCCACGCGACGCGATCGCCTCGGGAACGTGCGGGCGTCTAGCGTCTCACTCTTTCGCAAGACACTTTCTCACTCTCTTTCCTAACCCTACTCTACCCGCCCTCTCCCCTCCCCTCCCCCACTACACCACCGCCATCGCCGACTACTACCACTCTTACTCCATCTCTCTGTTAACGACTCTCGAGCCGCGCCAGCCACTACACTACTCTACTATGAAGTGAGTAGTGCGCTCGGAACCCTCGCAACGAGCGAGCGAGAGTCCCACTACCCGGTTGTTTTACAAGCTAGCGCGCACACGGGTGATGGAACAAACGAAATAAGCTCATTCTTCCGATTAACATTTAAACGCGGCGTTTAACAAGGCAAACAACGGCAATCGGTACGCGCAATAAATAACAGAGGATATAACAAGAAAGGCGAATCGATTATCGAGACAATCGAGAGAAAAAAAAGAAGTCGGCTCACACGCGATGTGTCCCCCGTGAGCGGCGCGCAACGTGCAAGTGACTCTATGTCGTGAAACAAAACCAGTGGTGTGCGAAATGAAAGATTAACCAATAAATTCGTCGAGAGGGAAACAAGATCGATCGACGAAACTGAGCGACGATTCGTACGAAATTTCGCGACTGTGCGAGGAAAATAAAATAATGCTGATAATCGAAACATTCGCCGATCGAGACGGTTGACTATGCGACGTGTACGCGCGGAGACTCTCTTCGTTGAACAAAAAATAAAGTTAACCTATCGACCATTTTTTTTTTTTTTTTTGTAAAATCGCCGAGCGGTAAATTTGGGTTGTACAAATTTTCGGTGACTGTGTGAGGTGAAAAAAGTAAAAAAAAAAAATCAAAATTCATTTGGGATAGGTGGTGAGGAGACGTCAAAGAGCCGACGTAAGTTTAGGAAAGCGTGTAACCCGGCACGGGCTGCGGAAAAGTGGCGACGTGCGCGAGTGGGACGGGCGGAGAGGTGGGAGGTGGAGATTGAGCGCCACCGCGACAGAAACGAGACTAGACATAAAGAGAGAAGGAAAAGGTGGATAGGCGACGGTGCGAAGTGCGAAGGAAAGCGAGGAGGTGAAGAGAAGCGACGACTACGCGACGAGGACGGCGTAGGAAAAAGAAACGTGCGAGGGGGGGAAATGCCGATCGCCGGCGGAATTCTCGTCGCTGGAAGCGCCGCACGCTGTCTATCCTCTGCCGCTGGCATGCTCCGATTCCTCGCTAGACTTTCAGGTTAGACATCAACTTTTTTTTTTTATTAACGCATGTGTATACCCGTACGTGTATATCTGTACATGAATATTCAGTGGTTTGACGATTATTAATTGTTAATCCATCGAGAATTTCTCAAAATTATGTGAATATTGAGGGTGGAAAAATAAAAACTTCTAAGACACTTTTGTGGTACAGAGAAAAATGTTACTCGGCCCGTTATAAAAAAGTTCGATAAAGAATAAATATTTTTTACCTACCGTAAAAATGATAAATATCTAATCAATTTTCTTTGATTATTGATGAATGTCGGATATTGAATCGGCATCGGGATTTGAAAAAAAATTCTCTCGTTGTCACAAAACGTCTGACGTCAATAGAACTATGTTACTAAGGAAGAACTCTGATGTTTCCTTGAAGCGAGGAAATGAATTAACTTTATTGCCAACGGTTACGCGCTGACTAAGATTTTGCAAAAGTATCACAGCAACGTCTTCCTGCAGAAATTATCTAATTTCGATGAATAATGACTGATTATGTTCGTTGAAAAATGCCTATGCCAAAATTAGATTTTTCGATTCAAAGTTATGTCGTGCCAGTGCTCGCGAGAATCGGCAAGCTTATCTTTTTTATGTTTTAAAACTGACGAGTAAAGTAAAAAGAGGAGTGCCAAAATGTGTATTATCTCCATGGTTAATTGCATGCGTGCCGCTTGCACGCACATTTTTTTGTATCGTTTTTTATAACACACCTATATCACATACTAGACTATACCTTGATAATATACCTCTGTATTAATATCACCCGGACCGAATACGCTTGAATACACGATAAGCCCACCTTTTAATCCAAATTACTGATTACTAGCGACGAATTGTCCAATATCTCTTATAATCATCAGATATTCAAAGAAAAATCTTTTAACCATATTTTTTCGACTTTTAATTTCATCGACACAAATACATTTTAAAAAACGTATTTTTTTATTTTTCTTCTCGCTAACTTTATAACACGCCTATATCGCATACTATACAATACATTGATAATAAATCTCTGTGTCAATATTGTCCGAGCCAAACATGCTTAAAAGCACGATAAGCCTTCCTTATATTCCACATCACTCAATACTCACCGCGAATAGTCGACTATCGTATATGATCATCGGATCATCAAAACTAATCTTCTATACTTATTTTTTCGATTTTCAATTTCATCGCCGCAAGTACATTATCAAAAAAACGTATATATATGTATATATTTTAAAACGTGATGTAATACACTGGAAATGGCCAAGGCCTCTTTCGTAGGGTCTTTTTCTCTCAATCTCTTAGAGGTGCCCTCTAATTCCATTACTTACCGGGAGCAAACACAATCTCGTTTAATCCGACTCGCGAGGACTCTCTCCTAATGACAATAAATCTCTACTTTTATTGCGAGAAGAAACGCAACACGCAGCTTTTTGGTCGATGATTCCTGGCAAATAGAATGCCTATGGGCGACGGCGCTAGGATAATCGCACGCCGCCTGACGTTTCGCCAGTCTCGCGTGGTGTACACGCCCGAGACACTCGGTCACGTGACCCCACCTCGATGCCAAAGTGGTTCTCAACACTCGGCGATTCTTTCTCTATCTCGTTATCTTCGTAGTTTTTTCTTTCAATCACCAAAAAAAAATCGCTAATTTATCTACGATAAAGATACTCTAAGATAAAAAATATTCGCGAGTCTTGTCTTCAATTACCGTCGATAAAATGAGTTAATTAAAAAGTCAAGTCTATAAAAATAATAGAGATGAAAAAAAATGGCACAAAACGTGCTACCGCGGTCGGTTTTCGGTCGAAAAATAATTATCTTTTATACTCAATGAGAATCGAAGGAGACAGAATCGAAAAAAAAAACTTCGCCCAAGAGTACCAATCGGGATTCATGGTCGAGCAGTGATTTTCGGGTTAAAGCGTCTGCGGAGGCTTTATCTTTAGAAGAGCGCAACAGCACATTAGCACTCCTTGCGCTACGACACGTCGGAACTACACAGTCAACGTTACACATTGAAAGCACTGTGTCAGACAGTGGCCACCTTCTTTTTTATTCCTAACGGAAATAGCTATCATTCTATGGCGGGTATATAGACGGTGCCGATGTGGCAGAGAGCTTAAAGCTCTCGGTTTCGCGACAAAATGTATTTTCGCGCAGTTTCCCTTCCCTCGATCTTTCCGGTCTCTTTATCTCTCCCTCTTTCTTTCTCGTTCGTTCGATGCCTCCCCGTCGCGCTTCTCTTTTCTGTCTTTCCGAGACCATTTTTTATTTTTTACATTTTTTTGTTGTTGTTTTACTGCTTCCACGTTTTCACCTTCCATCTCGCTCTGCCTCGTCCTCCCTCGTTTTCCGTCTCTCTTCACTAGCACCGTCGCGGATCAAAGCGAGAATGTGTCAGGGACGCTCGTTATCAACTAGTCTGCAGCGGCTAAAGTGCACGAGCGAAAGTACGCGAGTTCTTTTTGGTATTCGGAATTTAGAAACGCAATAATTAACATCGATCGTGTAGACATTTTTAATTAATAAAAAAACATTTTTTTGGGGTAAAAAAATCTAAACTTTGGAAAAAGCTAATTTACGAAAGATGCTGTAAAATAAAATAATGTCATTGAGAGAAGAAGTAACAGTAAATCACGGATTAAACTTAATAAGCTAACTGTTCGAAAAATTAAAAATCAAAAAAGAAACGCATTTTTTTTGTCCTTTTGAGCAAATTCTTTTTTTCGTTTTCTCAACAGTTCCGACTGCAACGACATAAGAATACACGAACGACGATGTCAATAATCTGTGAATGCGAAGAAGGCGGCGGTGCCATCTAAAACCTTCCACGTTGTTTTACAACCTTGTGTTCTCTCTTGTCACCAATTCCAAGGATACAATATATGTATCCTGGATCTTGTATGTAGTCTATATATAGACGGATACACATGCATAGGCATAAAAAAATTTTATCGCGTGGGAATCCCACGTGAAATCGAACGACGATGACGATTGTCGACGGGAATGCCGAAGGAGGTTTTACTCATTCCTTTATTATTTCGTCATTTTTTTTTTTTTTTTTTTTTTTCGCAACCGCTCAATTAACATCCGTCATTGCCCGAGGATATCCGGCGCGTACACCGAAATACCGTAACCGATTAGTTTCAGCGATATTGTGCAAAATTTATTCCTCCGAAAATATATAAATATACCGAGTGAATACCGGTACTCGGTCGACGACGCTCCGTATTCGAGGCGTATCTTTTGGTATGATATAAAAGTAAATACGTGATTAATAGGCGACGAGAAAATGACGGAAACGCAGCGATGACGTTTCTCAATGAGAATTCATCGGAATCGACTATGTTGTCGGCGGTCGAGCCGCCGTTAGCCGAGACTCGCATTTCCGTGATTGCGCGAGGATATCCGGGAAGGTACGAGCTGTAGAAGCTACACGCGTATATACACATTCTAACGATATATGTACATACACACATATGCACTCCTCTCACCTCACAGTCTCCGTCTCTTCCTGCCTCCAACTTCCCTTCTCCTTTCTCTCCTTCACAAATTACAATACTTACTCCTCTACTCGTACCTCAATTATAATCATAATGTTACAGTGTAAAAACTTATACTTCATTTCGCTCTTTTACTTCTTCATTTTTTGAAGTTAGAAAAAAATATATTGATATATATAGAATATGTAGAACGTGTGGACGTTTAGAATACCGGTACTCGGTGACAATTTACCACCGTAGATACCATCGAATACCGAGGGGGGTTTATATTGCTAACGGAACTTGGAAAATACTTCGGGTACTCGAGTCGTGGGCGGCATAGCTGGTAGCAGTTCCGATTGGAATACTTTTCTATTTATATGCCGCGATAAATAGTAAATGTACTTCTAACGGTATTTTATACGGTATTCAATGTGTTATCTGACGGGAATATAGTTTAGGTCGAAACGAATACGGGTATTCAGGCACCTTGTAGCTACTTATAGGCCGGTACTGTGTATTCGAGGGAAAACGAAATCTAGTTAATACCAAATTTGTTTCAACGTGCGAAACGTGGTTCAAAAACGGCCCATCCTTCCTATATGCGGACACAGTGCGCAATGAGCGGTAGCCTCTGGATGGCACAGCTCTGTACGTAACGCGTCTGGGTTTTTCTAAACCGGCTAAACGGGCGTGGGACTCGTTTCTCTAATTTCCAATCTGCTCTACTCTCCGGCGTTTGTGTGCGTTCCGTCGCTGTCGTGAAACTCGGGGCAGCACCGGAGTGCCTAGGTTTACCGTTATCGTAATTCCAGCCGGCCTCGGTACGCCGGCGTACCGACTCGCACGAAATTTTCATTATTTGCACACTTCTTCCTCCTCGTCAAATTTATATTCACCAAAGTCACTATACGTGATCGATTATAATTCGAAAAATTTAAGGCATTCGTCTCGTTAGCCGAGCATCGGAATTCCTGCGCGTAGTATTCGCGGTATTCGGATTCGAAGAAGCCGAGCTCACGTCACGTGAATGCACGGACGGAAGGGACTCTCTCCGGCATTAAAATTTATAATACACATTGCAAAGCCAAAATAATGATAACAATAAATATATTATTTATTATTATTTATTTATCATATTTATAGAGTATGATAAATATTTTATAAAAAAAAAAAAAAATAAATACAAAATCTATAGCAACTTTCATTTATATCCGTAGTGTTGTACGGAACACAGTGTGCAATATAACCGCCACAGTGTTCACTCGTTGTTGCGGCCCGCAGTGCACCGATGCACTTGTCCGATTTCGCCGCGCCGGCCCGCAAAGCTCTTTCGTCTCGTATCACTCTTTCGTTTCTTCTCTGTGTAGCATTCGTGTCCCTGTTTTTTTTTTTTTACCGTTAACTCGCTATACCCTTATCCCGCTTGGTCTCGGACTTCACCCCCTGCTGTATCGATTTCCATCGAACACAGTTGTCGTAATTCTTTACTAGCCATTATTTTCCCAAATGCGTGCATCGAAATTGTGTCCCAAAAAAAAAATTACCAGTTCCGTTTATGCATGCTTTGCCCACCCACATGTAGCGCCGACGGTGTTTTCGATGCGATTAAATAGCAAGATAATCCTCACCGTATCTCGGCTTGAATTTCGTCGCAAGCTGATTTTGTCGTGAGTGAGCAATCTTCGAACGACGTACCATTTTATTTTCGTCTTTAATTCTCACTCGCTTCCTTCGACTCATCGTCCCTAGCCGCCAATACAATCTAAAGGCACACTGCAGATAAGATTAACTGATTTCTGTAACACGGACAGGTTGACGATATTTCTTTTTTTTTTTCGGCTCTCCGACTCGTTTCCTTTAAATTGGTCGCCTCGCTAGAACGTCACACCTCCTCTTATTCTTTTTCTTTATCCTTATCTGTTAACCGTCGACCGAGATAACAACGATTTATTTTCTAGTTCGACAAAATTCCTCAATAAAAACCATCAATAATATTCAATATTTGTGACTTAAAAAAAAAAAATTATAAATTTAGGTGTGCGAAAAATTGAATTCTAAAACCGGCTTTGCTTTCCTACAATTTGTTACGTCATTTGTCTCTCGACCGTACTTCAATCTTTCCGCGCTATCGAAAAATTTTGTCGTCAAGATCCTCTCGGAATTTAATGGTATTATAATTTAATCGGAATCGTGCGTGAGGGTTACTGTTTTTTTTTTTTTTTTTTTTTTTTTTTTTGTCGACGGAATTAAGGGTGCGAGACGCCTTAAAAAAAAGCGTGCGTTCCTCGGAGAGTGAGAAAAAAAAAAGTGAGAAGAGCCGAACGAGAACTGTTAGGGGGGACCCGGGACGTGGAATTTCTTGAGAGTATCGGCTTTTCCGGGAGGGCGCCGATCTGCTCGGAGGCCTCATGTTGTAGGCAGTAGGTATATAGCTCTCTTCGGGGGGGCTCGAGGCAAGAGGAGGCTGGTAAGCGCCGCGCGAACCCACGAGGCCGTTAGCTATGGCAACTCGTAGAAAGAGGCGGTCCATTAATTTTCGAGGAACCCTTGGCGTGTACCGGTGCGCGATAAAGAACCCGACGGCGAGGAAAAAGGGGAATGGAACGTGCCACTTTTTACCTTCTTTTTTTTTTTTTTATCTAATCTTCTTTCGCCCGCTTTATCTCGAACCTGTGCTGCCTAGTTGGCTAATCACTTAGTTTCTTCGTTTTCGATTTATTTATTCTCATCGATACAAAGTTTGTACCGCACAAAAATCCTCTGAGTTTCACTCGAAATGTCGAGCATACAATTTTTTAAAATTAATTTTATATACTTTTTTAAAAAGATTTTTATATTTACTTGAAAAATAATGTTTAAGTTTAACTGATTCTGCTTAGTTACTTCAAATATGGATTCTCATTTTTTAAATCTGATCTTTCGCCCGCTTTATCTCGAACCTGTCCTCCCCACTTGGCTAATCACTCAGCTCGTTAACTTTCAATTTATTTATTTTTATCCATTCAAAGTTTAGTCCACCAAAATCGTCTGGATTTCACTCGAAATCTCAACCACACGACTTTTCATTAATTACCTATAATTTTTTTAGATTTTTATATTTTCGTGATAAAAAAATGTGTCCATTTTAATTGATTTCGCTTGGAGATCATCCAAGTTGGATTTTCTTTTTAATTTAAAAAAAAAATGGTATGTTTAATGAAGCATATACTTTGGACGCCTCGCCGCTGTCACACGCAAACACGAAGTCCTAGAGTCTCGACTCGTAGTTGCCGAGTCCGCTCGTAGTTTATACCTTGTACTCCGGCAAGGACTCTTGATGAGAGGCGTCGCAGATAGGGTGGGCCATGACGAAACGAGGATCGTGGCCGGCCGATATATATTTCGCTGCTGTCGCCGCCCGGAGAGATGTTCGATTTTTATCCGACACGAAACCGTCGGGGCTATCACCGGCTCGGTGGCGCCGTGCAGGAAATTTACTTCGCCCTTCTCCCCCTCCCCTCGGCCAACTTTCCTCCACCCGCATCCACCCTTTCCCCCGCGCTACTTTGTTTCGGCACCGATTCGACCGAGATTCTATTCGTGTCGCATACTTTACTACATTTCTGAGACAGCCTTAATCCATTACATGAGGTTCATGTTTCCCCTTCCTTTTTTTTTAAGCTCCTAATTAATAGTCGGTAACTCACATCGAAGACCCACATTAAAATTTATGTAGGAACTTACATGCCATTACTTAGGGCGTTTTATTACTCAATCCAAAAGCGACTAAACGATCACGAGACAAATAAATTATCGACCGTCAGCAACGGTTTTCAAGAATACAACTGAGCACTGAATTAATTTGTTCGTACGGTCGATGTGCACTTGAGAGCGTGCGCAAACTCTCAGTCGGTAATGAAATCTGTAATTTTTTTTTTTTCAACTCTGCTGACCTCGGGCCGTCATAAGCAAATTCTTGCATGAAGCTGAATCGATATCAGCTTCGTGTGAGAATTTGCTTTTATTCGCAGATAGTCTCGACTAAAAAAAATTAAAGTACCCTTTTTATTACCGACCGAGCACCCTTCCGTCCAAGCGAGACGGAAGAGGCGTCACATCACCCTAAGTTAATTCTGAGTGTCCTAGTCTACCTCGTGTAAATTCCCTCTCCCCCCTCCCCACCCCTGCCCCATTGAGATCCACGGAACGTTCGAACGTTACAAATCGGTTAGCGACTGGTCTGAAATCGGCGAGAAGGTCGCGCTCGCGCACTGCGCGCCGACGAAAGCCGCGAGGAGGCCGGAGTCGCCGAGCGGCGCTCGCTCGCTCGCTTCTCTACATTCCTGGGCCGGGCTCGCCGTCTCCCTCTCGCGTTGCAGTCCCGCTGCGGCAAACACGGAACGCAAGCACGGTGAGGCCTCCGCGTTCGGGCGCTCGCGGAAAGAAATTCCACTGGAAACGTTGAACCGATTCCCTAGCCCGAGCGAGAGCGAGAGATTCTTCGGGCGAATCGATGTGTGGCTTTCAGTGCTCTATCCAATTCGTCGGCATTGGCCGGGTATGTTCATACAGTCTGTGGAACTTTTCTGTTGGATTGGATTCGCGCTTCGGTTTTTGCTGGATGAATTTTATCGTCCGGTTTGCGACCGAGGGCTTTGTATTATATGGTATTGGGTCGTATCGACGGCGACGCTCCTGTTATGCGACTGTTGATCGCGGGAGAAACCGACGGTTAAGATGCAAAATTAATGGAACATGAATTGCGATGCACGAACAATGTAAAATGCAATATAATGTCGCATAAATTTTAGTAGAGCGGTAATTAAACTGTACGCAATGCCAATATGAACTCCAATGCATCCGCCAAATGCAGGTGCAAGGTGAACTGCAGTATGTTGTTCAATGCACCAACGTGAACTGAAATATGCTAAATTAATGGAATATGAACTACGATGCAAGGACAATATAAAATGCTATATAATGTCGCATAAAGTTTGGCAAGACGGTAATTTAAACTGCGGTGTGAAATGCCAATATGAGCTCCAACGCAACCGTATGGCCAATGCACCAAAATGAACTGAAATATGCTAAATTAATGGAATATGAACTGCGATGCAAGGACAATATAAAATGCAATATAATGTCGCATAAAGTTTAGCAGGAGGGTAATTTAAACTGCGGTGTCAAATGCCAATATGAACTCCAACGCAACCGTATGTCCAATGCACCAAAATGAACTGAAATATGCTAAATTAATGGAATATGAACTGCGATGCAAGGACAATATAAAATGCTATATAATGTCGCACAAAGTTTGGCAGGACGGTAATTTAAACTGCGGTGTGAAATGCCAATATGAACTCCAACGCAACCGTATGTCCAATGCACCAAAATGAACTGAAATATGCTAAATTAATGGAATATGAACTGCGATGCAAGGACAATATAAAATGCTATATAATGTCGCATAAAGTTTGGCAGGACGGTAATTTAAACTGCGGTGTGAAATGCCAATATGAACTCCAACGCAACCGTATGTCCAATGCACCAAAATGAACTGAAATATGCTAAATTAATGGAGTATGAACTGCGATGCAAGGACAATATAAAATGCTATATAATGTCGCACAAAGTTTGGCAGGAGGGTAATTTAAACTGCGGTGTGAAATGCCAATATGAACTCCAACGCAACCGTATGTCCAATGCACCAAAATGAACTGAAATATGCTAAATTAATGGAATATGAACTGCGATGCAAGGACAATATAAAATGCTATATAATTTCGCATAAAGTTTGGCAGGACGGTAATTTAAACTGCGGTGTGAAATGCCAATATGAACTCCAACGCATCCGTATGTCCAATGCACCAAAATGAAATGAAAAAATGCAAAATGCAAAAAAAACTGCTGTTTGCAGCGAATTACAATTCGAACGAGATTATGACCCACAATTTAAGCGGCGACACTAAGTGCGATACGTAATGGAATATGAAATGGATTCTGCACCGTATGCAAGACGCAGTTACGGACGGCGGTGGACTGTACAGAACTATCGTTCAGTCATTCACTTGTTCGTTCGCTCGCCCCGATATCGAAACTGGATCGAGGTCTCTCATACATGGAGGACGATGCAGAAACCCAGAAACGCTGTACACAGCTCGATCTCGCGCAATACACACATATATCATTATATATATAGATAAATACATAAATATATACACAACGCGACACGCTCCGTTGATCGTAGCAGTTCATCCTGAACAAAGTATAAATTTATTCTTTATCTATCCTTTTTTTTTCGTTACGCCGTGTAAGAGTCGTGATAAATGCCGTGCAACAAATCCGATTGACCTTTTATAGTTGTCTGTTTTTATGTAATAGCTTTTCTTTTTTTTATTGTTCGCAACGTTTTATATAAACCTGAAATTTGTTCCTTTCGAACATTAGTGAACATTAATAATAATAATAATAATAATAATAATTATTATTATTATTATTTTTCATGGTCGAAGGATTACTAATCGTGAGTGAGGCAACAATTCCGTATTTTAAATGTTCTCCGCGACATTGAATACACTCGCACGGTCAAATAAAGTATGTCAGTGCTATTCTTCTTGGAGAAAAAAAAAAAGTTCTTTCTTTTTTTATTATCATTCTCTTTATTTTCGCGTAGTCAAAGCACCGCTGTCTGCGACAGTGCGCGTTATATTCTCGTATAATTTCGTCTCGGGCGTCCGAGACGGGGACGCATATAGCGTATACTATACTAAAGCTGTGTTCACAATTGTCTCGGTGGAGGTTCGAGGAAAATAAAGAAATTTAATTCTCCTTTCGAAAAGCACGTCTCACCTAAAGTAAAAGTTCATGATCTTGAATAAATAATTTAATTTAAAAAAACAATTATAAAAATTGAAACCCTATGCCAAAAAGTTAATCATAAAAATCGACGTCAAAATTTTTTTTTACACGATATTTTTCGTGTGAAAATAATGTTAGGACAAATTGTCCCAGCGATCATGAAAGCTCAGTTTTGCCTCGATTCCGGGAGTCTCACGTTTAATATTATCAGCCGGACTTTCATAAATCTGAAATGTGATTTTTTCGTAAATTCTTCGTTAATTGTGAACAAAGCTTTAATACCGATACTACATCGAGGCGTAGACGGGGCGGTGCAGCATCCGCAGTGAGAAAGACAGAAATAAGAGGTGGAGTGAATGAGAGTTTCTCACGCGGCCCCGCGTCGGGTCCCGCACAGCGGCGGGGTGGGACGCATGCGCGCGCGCGCGCGCGGTCGCTCCGTGGAGCGCGCTCACGAATAAACAGAATGAGTGGACGCACCGATACGTCACTGCGTTCTCCGACAGGACCGTCTAGACGCGAAAATATCCGCGAGTGAGACACGGCACGCTGACGGTGTCGGAAGCGAGACAAGAGCGAGACCGCAAAGGCGACGGGAGAAAGAAGGGAATAAAAATTAAAGGAATTGGGGCGAGTCCGACGAGAGATTGCAACTTCGCGAAACGGCGAAGGAAAAACCGGGGTGGCAGACGGGGTTGGAGCGGGATAAACGCCGTCTGTCGTCTCGTCGGATTAACTTCTGTAAGGACGAGCGCCCCAAATAACGCCGAAATGAAAATAAAAGGAATAAAATTAAAATACAAAAAAGAATCAAAATGAAGACAGTTTTTCATGAAAACAAAGTTTTCTCTATTATAAGATCAACAAAAAAAAAAAAAAAAGTAAATGAGAAAAATTTGCATCGCGTCTCGAAGGAAAGTACCGAGGCTTCGAAATGTTAGAGTTAAATTTGGCGAACGATAATGACAATGATACATTATAGTTAATAAATGTATTAATATTATACAATAAAATGTATTTTAAATGAAAAATACTCGACAATAAAAACCGAGAAAAAAAGAGAAGTATCCGCGAGCGCAGACGAGAGTCGAGGAACTAAAAAAGAAAAAACGCAAGGAACAAAAAAAAAAAGAAAAAATCGTTGCTAGAGGTGAAGGAAAAAAAAAATGAAAAGAAAACTATGGAGGAAGAGGAAAAAAGGATAAGGAGGGAAGATTCGACGTCGCGGCAGGCCCAATTAGGACGAAATCCGACGTCTGGGCCCGGGGAGCCTCCAAATACGAATGTCGTTGCCCTTATTTCGGGATTTAAATAAAGTTCTATTTATAAACGGGCGGCCCCCGAGTCGCGTCGGCCGGGGAGAGCGAGAGGGACGGGACATAGGAGACTTTTTAGTTTCCCATAACACGCGAGGAGGAGACGAAACGGAGGATCTTACGCGCCCGGCTCGACTCCTCTTATTCTCTGTCTCAGTGCGGAGAGAGGCTGAGTGAGGTCCCTCGTCTTTCCGCGAGTCGAAACTACTCCGCGTTCTCCGCGACCGAGAGAACCTCCAGTAAAGACGCTTCCGATGCAACGGTGCTGGCAGCGACGGCGATGGTCGTGGTGACGGTGCGGTGCATACTGCGCACGAGGGCGATAGCCAACTGGGAAGGAGAGAAAAAAAAAAAATATATATATATATATATGGCCAGTCGCCTCGACGAAAAGAAGGAAGGAAGGAAGACAGGCAGACGCGAGTTCGCCGTCTCCGGGAAGTGACGTCAGCCGCAGTCTCGACTCTCCGCGGGCACGTTTATGAATGCATCCGAGGATATACCACTAATCCCATGACCTCCTATTTCCGTTGCTTCGAACAAAGTTTCTCAAATTTTGTTATTTGTTATTTTTATAATAAAAAAAAATTTATGGACACTTGCTAACACTCTCACCGATACGCGTACTCGTATATCAATAAGGGCGCAAGTCCGTCAAAGGGTCTTGGAAGAATAAGGGCGTCAGTCCTTTAAGGGGCTTGGCATAGCAAGGGCGTAAGTCCTTTAAGGGAATTCTCGACACGGCGGCGACGGCGAGACTTTTTTTTATATTATAGAGAGACATTAATGTCAATTAATAGTGATAATTTTGGCAACGTTTATATTTTACTCGAAGAAAGCTCTTCTCGCGCTGTTATAGCTTATTCTCGCGCTGTTATAGTTTACAAAAAATTTAAGAACGCTGTTCTCGCTTCAAACTCCGACTCGCTGGTAGCTCGGGGAAATTCTCTGTCGTGATCCGACGGAGTCGTCTCCGCCGTGAACTGCACCCCGTGTCCCGCAGTCGCATATTATTGCGACTCGCTCTCTTCTTTATTCCATCCGAGTTTCGTTCGGTTCCACCCGAGTTTCGTTGGCCGAGACGTGAAACGTGCTCGGGGACAGAGGCGGACAGGCACGAAAACGGGGACACCCCCGATTCTTTCTTCTTTTTCATCGCGCGCGCCGTCCTCCTCCATCCAGCGTTCCCTTCGGCCGCATCCGAACGGGACGGAGCGAAAACGGAAGAGAGGGAGGGACGGACGAATCACGTAGCTTTCCCGGCCAACGAAATTTTCTTCGCTTACTCTCGCTCGCTCCGACCCAACGGCACAGTTATCCATCGAAAAACATCGCTGCTCCAACGCTGTCGTCCAGTCGTCCCTTTCCGGGAAAGCTTTTTGCATTACAAATCACCCGATTCCGGGTAAGTCGCTGGAAGACAACGCATAACGATGCCCGTAATGCCGCAGCCCAATCAGCCCTTCGTTTCTACGCTCGGACTTTTTCTCTTTTCTACCTAAGTACCCTAAGTTTTTAAGCTTTTTTTTTTTTCTCTTTCTTTGCTCCTAATGCGTCGGGTTGACAACGTTGAAATTATGTGACATGGTGTGACGACGATTACATCCGAGTTTTCAGGTGGATGACGAAAAGTCTCGTACGCGAGGAGAATGGCCCAGTAAAGAAATTACAATATCGCTCGAGCACTTTTTTAAAAATAAATAACAATATCTGTAATTGTTTATAATAACTTTCTCATGGATATGATGAACAAACTTCCGAATTTCGAACTTTTTTTACGAGTTGCTACTGTAAAAATATAATCCCGTTTTTTTGTTTTTTTTTTTAACGAATATTGTAAATTTTATCATTTCCTGTTCTCCGCGTGGCATCAGTCAGGTCCGTTGCTTCGAGCAACTTGAAATTTAACGAATCTGCATCACCGTTTCCCCCACGTTTCTCCGGAAGTCGTGTGCTCTCGATGATCAGGAGGCTATTTCGGGAATCTTACTGGATTCCTCGGATCCTCATCTTTTCTCCCGTGATTTTCGATTGGCGATTGCAGTCACGAAAAAAATATAATAACGATAAAAATTGAAAAAAAAAAAAAAAAAAAAACGTTTAGAATGACGATTGGCCAGAGCGCGCCGGAAAAAGGATTTTCAACATTTGCGGCCAGTACTTGGATGAATAATCGCCTATACCCCGATCAGAAGATTTGCAATAATGATCGACAGATTGAAGACGAAAAAAAAATTAGGCATCATGACTGTATGCGACTAAAAATGAACCAAAGTCGGTAAAAAAAATGAAAAAAAATATATATATAGCGACTCGGTGCTTGTATTTTCAGTGCGACTCACTTCTATGCTACGCGATTATTAGACCCTCTGCCCACTTCTATGCTTCCTCGCTACTCGCGACTTGCTCGCTACCCGAGGATAAATAAACTAGGAACCCACAGGGCCCACGCGCGACACTCCAAACATACGTAGATACATTTGTGTCTGTCCTATAGGACGATCCAGAACAGGAATCAATAGATTTGTTTATAAAATACTCAAGTTAATTTCACGTTTTAAAGTTTTTTAAAAAATAGTACTCGAAGCAATGTTTTGTACCGAATTTGTGCAAGGTCGCTGGCAGCTCGTTGAGACACATATTAATAGACGCATAGTCTCTTAGCCAATCGTGTTTAATTACATTACAAGGATTATGAAATTTCATACGAATTATAAATTATTATTATGAAATATCTACAACATTTTTTTTCGATCAATTTGCTAACTGTTTAGTTAACAGTGAACGCGATAGTTGATCCGTCTCGAAAATCTGCGGACAAGAAGCCTCAAAATGTTTGCAAAATTTGTGACGACTTTTTTGAGACTGTTTCCTTTTTTTCTTGATGCGTCGCGTACGAAGAATTTTTCGTGTCTAATGCGAAAATAGCTTAATTCGCGCCGCGGTATCCGACGACAAACCGGAAATGAGCTCTTGTTTCATTGATTCGATGTCTCATCCCAATTTTTTCATTAGAAACAATTGCACCGGTGTAATCCAGCGGAGCGGCCGGATTCTGAATCACTCTGTATGCCCGACAATATGTACATGTCCACGCGCGCGCGAGTGTTGGTAACATGTGGGGAAGGAAAGAGGCGTTGATAGGCAATAGGCAAACGTCACGTCTGTGAGTGGCGCCACGTCGCGTGGGCCTTACTACTTCCTATACCATCGCAAGAGCAGTATCACTGGGTACTATAATTTTTTTTTTTTTATTTCTTTTTCCACCTTTATTCCCACGCTCGAACTGTATTCCGTTGACTCGTGCTGCACCAATACACATTGCCGCGACTCTAAATTCACTTCCGTTTTCTTCCCTCCAATCTCGGTACTTCCTGTTTCATTCCCGGAAATAAATGAAAATATTAATAATTAATTATTATCACGAGCATACTCGAAACGAAAGGAAACGAGATGTAGGTTTTGAAATTTAACATTATTTTTTTTTTTGTTTTCAGGTATGTAGCTGCTACAGCACTCCGGAACAGTTACCGTACCGAATGGTCCAACTTTACCGTACCAGCTCGGTATGTGAGTGATCATGAATCGATTAATCAAACTTGCATATATATATTTTCTTTTTATTTAACATCAATGCCGCGGCAATGAATGATATGATGCAGTCTTAGCGCTTCGAGGAATCTCCTCGATCGACCCCAAAATCGAAAAATTCGAATATCCTACAACAACCGATTTAGTCAGATTCTTTTCCGTTCGTACCTTAAATTAACGAAAATTAAAAATAAAAAGTCTGCCATATAATTATTCGCTGAGAAATGAAATGTTCGCCGGGCATATTTATATTTTTATGAAGACTCTTTGAACGAAAATTCTCTCCGTTCGGCACAGTTCCGTCGTGCGACGAAGCGCCGCCGTCAAACACCTGGCTCTTCGGCTGCTCTCGGTCTGTCCGTCCGTCCATCCGTTCTTCAGTCGATTCCAGCAGCAGCCACACCCTCGGCTTCTTTTCCTGTATAACTAACCTCCCCTCTGCCCTCGATCTTCGTCACATTATCCTAAACTGTATCGACATAAGCTCCCCACTCTCCCCCCCCCCCTCCTTAAATCTATAATTCGGACCATTAGCGGATTCAATTTTATCGACCATTTATCGAACATCTCGTTTCCCTCAAAACTATTTGTGTACATGAATGATTTTTTATTTCGTCGAAAAAATATTCGATGCCGCGAATGATTTGATGATGAAATAATAATTACCATCAGTCGATCGAGTGATTTTTTTTTTTTCGTGAAGACGTTCATGTAATTTGGTAATTGAAAAATTTGTAATGTCAATAAGTCGACTCGAAAGCCTCCTAGTGCAGAACGGAATTGCGTTCGCCTTTCTTGATCTGTTTTTTTTCCCCATCGTGCTTTCGCCAGGTTCTTCCTGCCTCCTCGTTACGAACTCGACGAAATAGTCGTGCAAGTCAAACGGAGCCGACCGTAGGACTATCCCATTAACTTCTCACTCCCCTGCCTCGTTTCTCTTCGACCTCTCGTTGAGTGCACCCGGCGAAAAGATATCTCCTCGGTGGGACGTCGAAACGACCGGAGATTGCCTCGTTCACCCTCGGGGGAACGGGAGAAACGATTTTTGCCCTGATTATCGGCAAAATAAACGAGAATCGTCGAAGAAAATGCGTAAAAAAAGAAAACGGAAACAAATATATATATATATATATATATATATATATATATATATATATATACGTATATAAATAATAATGTATATATATATATATATATACGTATATAAATAATAAAGTATATATATATATATATATATACATTTTCTTCACCGCGAGAAGCAAGAAAACAATTTATTAAAGACAAATAAAAAAATTACGAAAAAAAAATTAATTATCATTCGTAATATTTTTATCGAACTAAGCGTCGTGATTTTTAACGTTTTTTTCTTTCCATTTACGAGTATCTGCGACGGTTTCGTTTGTTGATTTTTTTTTTTCTCCAGAGTTGTTTTCGTGTAAATCGAGCGGTCTGTTGTAGAATTGAAAAATGGATTGGACTGGGTGGGCTGGAAAGGACACGGTGAAAAACATCCAGGTGTCCGTGGAGAGACGAGAGAGCAAAAGAGACTGATTTTCCTGGCCCGGAAAATGAGAAAGCTTCGAGAACGGGCAGCGCGACGAGAATCCGTTCGGTAGCGAGAAACTCGCGTACGAGCATCCCCCCGACCGTGAGGAATGAAAGGATTCGAGAAAACGGATTTACATTTTTTTTTCTCCACTTCTTCTCTCACCCCCTCGGTTTAAGATTGGATTATGGGATAAAGAGCGATGCTCGACGGCGAACGAGTTGACGATATTCCCCAGTCTCACGAATTCTACCGACACAACTGTCCGCGTAGTTTTACCCAAAACTGACCTATTGTACGGTCCGTTGATGCTCGCAGGATAAACGTCGAATCAGCGGAGATATACCAATTCCACTCCTTTTTTTCCTCTTTCGTTTACCCTCGTGAGTGATTCTCATCTATGATATTTTTTTTTTTTTAAATAACAAAAACTTTTTACAATATCAACCAATTAAATTTTTAGGAAATAGCTTTGTATCTTGTTAAAATTTATTTCATCCGATTAACTTTTTTGCCGCGGTTCTCATTCGGAGATAATCAAATATCCACGACGATTTATTGTTTGTGGTATTGTTTCTGATCGTACGAAAAAAATCCCCAAATATGAGTATAAGAACTTTGAGGAGGTTTTTTTGTTCCATTATTGTTTTTTGGTTGGAATTATTCGGGTTACCAGTGAATGCATGTTTGGTGTTTGAAAGTGTTAAAAAAATGTTTCTCTCGAAGATTCCTCTCGCTGGGCCAATGGGGTCGTGTTTCGTCGATTTTAAGATAGGTAATAAGTCTAATCCCGTGGCACGGTCAGCCAACACAATGAGTCAATAGTGAGATCTCAAAGTTTTCGTTACACCCCCAGCTGTGAGTTTGGAAAAAGGGCTATAGAGGCGAGGCTCCTCTTGGCACGAATGGAATAAATGGAGATCTAGTTCGTGACCGTTTCGCCTGCCTCCGGATACAACAAATGGATCGACCCGATTGCCGAGGCGGTAACCGGAGAGCTTCCTTTATCTCTATCGTTTGTTCATCGCAAACACACACACACACACACCCATCAATGCGGACGTCTCGAAATAGCATTTCTGAGGTTGTCAGACCGTTTTGAGTCCCCTGACCCCAAAATCTTTCAAAAATGTATAAAAATTACGCTTTCAATTTTTATTTATTTATTTTTTTTACAACATTTTTTTTTCTCCTCCATGATGCAAAAAAATTAACGAATTGCATAGAAAATAAGTAATTACTATTTTTCATCGTCCAGCATAGAGGCCGCGTTATTTAAAATGTTATCGGCACTTAATTTATTGTCCCATCCGACAATATATAAGTTACAAATGTATCGACCTAAGGCGCTTTCTTTTACCCGCTGCTCTCGGATCGAGGGCTCGGCTGGTTCGAAAGAAACCTTCCGGTCACCCCACACGCGTATGGCCGATTATCGAGTGAGCCAGAGAGAGACGGTCGGACGGAACGAACGAACGAGCAACGGACACCACCCAGAAGCTGGCCGAAAGTCCTGGTGCTGCTTCTGCTGCTTTGAGCCCTGTAATATTATACCGCCAGAACCCCTCCTCCCCCCTCCCTCCCCCCTCCTGCCCCACCCACTACCCCTCTTTCTCTCTGTACGCGGAGTATAATCACGAGTTGCGACAAAAAATGCTCATAAGCGTGCCTTCCTCTTAGATTTGTCTGCTTTTTCGAAAAAGTGGGAATCATATTTTTATATTTCTTTGAAACTTAGCTCGGAAATATTTTATTCGTCTCCTATTTAGAAATATCGATATTAGCGGGCATCTATGAAAAATACACTTTTTTCGTTCCTTGGGCAAAGAATGTTGCACGTCTCGTAGCAGCGTGAATACGAGCCTTTTTCTTACCGATGTAAATGCCTCTTTCACGAATTCGACTTGGCATCTTCATCAGCATTCTTCCCCCGAGGAGCGGAGCGAAATATCGATGATCCCATTTCTTTATTCCGCAAACGAGAATGATTTTTTTCTGTCCTTCCTCTTCCCCGAGGATCTTTGGGAGGCTCCTAGACCGACGTCCGATTTCACGGAGGTGAAATTAACCGACTACTTTAAGCTCGTTTTCAGCAGCAGCAACGATTTAAATTTTTTTTTTTTCTTTTTAGGGGCAAAGACCCCCATTAGTCTCGTTACAACGAAACCTTCGACGCCCACAGGGCACCGGTGGTCCCCTCAGGACGGAGAAGCGACTCCATTCCGCACTGTCTATAATAGCTACCGGCCCCGCGCTGCTTTATTAGAGAGGAGGCTAAAAGCAACAGAAACGCACAAGGTTACAAGGTAAAGGAAAAGGGCATTGCAAATTTGACCCGATGGGGTCTCGACAGCTCTGTTATTCGTCGAGGCCACCGTGACCGCTCTATCTCGTTCGAGAGATCTATTGCCTTGCCCTCTGTATCAGCTTCCTATACTTCCCTTCTATTTTTCTCTTTTACCTGGTATTATTGACTAATTAGCAGCCGCTTAATCACCGACCCATTTCTTACTGCACTATGTTCGGGACGAAAATCGAAAATTTATCGACGATAAATAACCACTTTACCGAGCCATCGTCAACGAAAAATAAAAGTTTCAATGGCATGAAGGAAAAGGAAAATGACTAACGATTAAATAATTAGAAATAATTAAAAAGTAAATAAGGGTTGATTAATGAGCAAAAGAGGGAGAGCGTAACCGGTGTTCTCGCCCCAAAGAAGATGGTGAAAAAATGCGATTTACAAAATTTTTTTCTTTGCAAAAAAAAAAAAATAAAATTAAGGAGCCAATAATTAATAAGTAAATAAGGGTTGATTAATAAGTAAAAAGGGAGGGGGTAACCGGTGCACTCGGCCCGGGGTAACAGCCCAACAACGGTGGCGAAACAAATTCCGACGTTCCTCGGGCTTCCATATCCATTTCGAGTTGACCCGGAGGATCGATATCTAGCGACGCGTGTCCAACGACAGCGACACCTCAAGCAAGAGGTGCACGAGAGTGCCACTGCAGTGCCGGTGCACCGCGGTCCAATGCACCAAAGGCTCGCACGAAAATTTGGTCACACCATAAGTTAACAAAGCACTGACCAAAATAGCAGATATTACGCCCGCGGTGTATCGTGTCGGGGAGACCAGACGTGTGATGATCCTTATAATTTCGTCCGTCGTACCGTCATTTTTTTTTTTCCTTTCCTTTTCTTTTTCTTCTTTTCTTACCTATCTCATTTTTGTCGGCGGCAACTCGGGCGGGACGAGACACGAAACTAAATTTGAAATATACGCGAGGCACTCTCCGGCCTTATGGCAAACCGTGGTCTCCATTACGGTACACAAATGAATACTTTTTTGGCAACCAAATTTCGACTGTTCGTAAAAATTGATTCATTTTTGTGAGAAAAATCTATTCTTTATTATAGACATTTTTTTTTTTTAATCCAAGTTAGCTCAAAATGAGAACGAGACATTTTTACAATTTTGTCAAGTCTTTTAGATCTTGTATTGGTCCTGTTAATGTTGTTATTCCCGACCCGTTTGGCTTCAGACGTAAAATTCTACAATCTGTCGCCGCAAGTGGGTCGACAACGCCCGCGCCAATACGATTTCCGAGACTTACATTATTTTTATGTATAAAAAGAAAAGTTGTGCATTTAATATGCTTAGCTTCACGATCGCGGCGTTCGACCCGGGTTACATTATGTAGCGCCCGTTGCTCGTCGGACTGCCAGACAGGCGCGCTGAATTGTGAACGACGGAATGCCCTCGACCTCTCACGAAACGAGCTCGCGAGGGTGCGAACTACCCTTTATAAATCGTTCTCCCTTTCGGCTCGCGAGATTTTCAGATTACAACTTCCAACTATTTTTAACGAAGTCACGGACAATTTCCATCAAAAATACATCACTACAAAAGAAGTGAAGAAAAGTTGATTGTCTCACGATAAATAAGTTTTTTTGGCTCAAAATATTTCGCATAAAAAATGCAAATTTTTTTGTTTTTCTTAGAGGCAAAAAATGTGCAGCGGTATCAATGTTTGTTAATCTATTTAAAACAAAAGAAGGTTAGCTCATTTATCACTGCTCGATAGGGGTTTCTGGAGGAGACGATTCGCTGCTGTCTGCCGCAGCCTCTGCATAATAGTTATGTAACCCGGAAGTGCCGGGAACCCCTGGGAAGGCGCTACACAGCCATTATACATGGTACAACGTACACCGCGGGTTGTAACTCTTTGTCGATCGTTTGCCGCACGGAACGTGCCTCAAATATATTCGTGCAGTGGGCCAACGAGTAGGTTCGTTGAATTTTTACGAGGCCACCGATTCGAACTCACGACTACCCTCGCCCGGCCGCGAATACACGTCGCGGTAAATTAATTTTACGGCGCAAGAGCGCCGGTGAATTTGACGCTCTTTTCTTTTAACTCGATATATCTCGTAAATAAAATACGAATGAGCCATTCGACATTTAACAACTGCTTGTCTAAATCAGGCATCCAAAAACGCTCTTAGTCGTCAAAATATCGATATTTTACGTGGCTTTTTTTCATAATTTTTTCATCTGAAATACTCACAAAATTAAGCAACAAAAAAAAAAATCATTATTATGAAAAAATGTATATGTAAAGTAAATGATTTTTTTTGTCACTGTACATAGATAGCTTATGAAGTCTGCATAAATGCCCGAACGACCAGGTGATAGAAAAGCCATACGTGAAAGCGTAGCGTACAACAGTTTCAGTACCAAGAAATTACAGAAAATAATTAAGAAATAGAGTGAATAAAAAAAATTGAAAATACATTCAAATATGAATAAAATATATATCTTATTATACTATAAGTATTATTAATACAATATTACATATAATGATATTATATAGCTAGGGAAAAAAAGTAACAATATTTTGAATAAATTGCATCCTTCCGATGAATTCCGTTGGAGACGTTAAAAAAAAGGTCGATATCTAATTTATCGTTCGTGCGCATCGCCCAGTTTATTCCGCCGCTGTTGTATCTATCCCTTTTGATGCACCGACGCATACACACACTTGACCGTATCGATCCTCTCGGCGGCTTCTTCCGCACGCGAAACGAAACACACGACTCTACGGCCTTCCCCCTCGTCCGCTCGACGCTGCCGCTGCCGCTGCTGCGCCGCTACAGCTCGAGGAGACCAACGACTACGCCGACTCCGCTCCCACTCTGTGTGCACAGTGGATTCAGGCAAAGGAGTCGATAAACCGCAGTGCGGTGACACTTTGTTATTTTACTTTATTTTCTTATCGCGTCCTCTTCCCTCCCCCAATTCCCTCGAATTATATCTGCCCCGAATTCCATTGGAGTTCCACTCGGACCTTTCGCCTAATCATTGGCTTCGAACGCCGGCTGACCGTTCCTCCGTGTCCCCGGCTTGGCGAGTCTCGCTTTTGCAGATCGTCAGGAGTTGAAGTCTCTCGCGCTTCTAGCGAGCGAATTGAAAAGTCGTAAACAAATGAAATTTTTTTTTTAAATGCGCACGTTTTTTTTATTTTTAAAAATGTTGGTTAAAAAATATTGTAAACCAATTTTTTTTAACATCTTAGATTTGCGATGAACGAATCTCGATCCCTGTCGGCAAAATTTACATTGAAATTTTGTCCGCTCAATTATATTGGGATTCGATATTATGATAATCGTCTGATTATCGTTGACATGATGATCATTTAGGAATACCCAAAACAGTTAATCTTGCCCGGGGAAAAAATACACCACGAAGAACAAAGCTAGCTCTGTGGCCGTATCTCCCTACAGATATGCGGCAAGAAAAATTGTCGGTAAATTGGATCCAGAAGAGGTTAATATACTTGCGGCTTCTAACGACTCGCCTCCCATCTCGCTCTCTCGAAAACAGGGAAAAATTATTTCGCCTCGTTCCGTTCCGGAACGAGCCAGTCCGAGAGAAGGAGGACGAAGAATAATACGAAGTAGAGTGGATAGACGAAGAGTCGCCTTGCGCTGCCCCTCTAATTTAACGCGCCGTCCAATTATCCTCGGCGCGGCGGCATCGCGCCATTGTTGTCGGCGACCACTTTTACTTCGCAGCCCTCCCCCGCATCTCCCTTTATCTATCTTCATTATTTCTCTACATGTATCTATATAGAATTTTTATATATATATATATAGAAATATATTTTGTAAAGTACATACATATATACAATTCTCTATATATTTAACGAGACCGATGAAAAAAAGACAAGAGTCTTTGGTCGTTTGAAGCTCGGCCAGAAACGACCGCTAGGTGAGTCCTCCTTCGTTCAGAGAGTTACGCTCACGTTAAAATCGTCCGCTCGCTGGTTCGCGCGCGCGCGCGCGTGCGCCGTGGTGGGTCCCGAGACGTAAAAGTAAACACGCCGCTCATCGAAATAACGAAACTGCCCCACCCACAAAAAAAAAAACCAAAACCTTCCCCCCCTTATTTTCTTTTTAATTCTCTTTTTTTTCTTCTTTTTTTCTTCCTTTGCATTTATTTTATATCTTTATTTATTTTTCGACTCGCACGCCTCTCACTGAACACCCACGTGACCCAGAGACACGACTTCTTCGTCTTCCTTTTATCCCCGTGGGTGAGAGACTGTGAGAAAATTCTTTCGGCCTTCTTTCTCTCGTTCCTCCCGCGTCCCAACCGGTTTTTATTATCTTACGCGTGTCGTGATATTCACCGGTGCGAGATAGTGTGACTTGTTAAAAGATTGTTTTTTTTTTTTAATCGACATAATTGCCACGGGAAAAAGAATTATTACTAATTTCTTCGTTCTTTGTTCTTGTCGAAGAAAAAAGTGTATGCGAAAAAATATTATTCGTGTAAAAATTGGATATTTAAAAAAATGTATTCTTAATATATTAAAAACATCTCTAAGTAAGAATTTCTAAGATATTAAAGATATATTCCCAATTTATTTTTACTATATTTTTCGTATATAATTTTTTTCCGTGCAGCCGGTTGACTCTCAAATGTTATCGAATCGAGAGAGGTCCGAATTTTTTGTTCCTCACTCAACTTTATATTCATGCTCTACTCCCAGCGGGACATTCGACACAAAAGCTCGCGTCAACAGTGAAAAAACAAAAATCGGCCATTACCAGCCCTAAATTATTCCTGCGGGCGCTCATGCCGCCGGTTTCATCGAACGGAACCTGACCAGCGGTGAGCATCGAGCGTGACCACGGTCCGACGACTCATTCCCTTGGCAATGACGGTCGCACCCCTCGCTCGTGTCAGAAACGAGTTCGAGGGGTGCACACGCAAGGGCGCGCAGACACACGCGCAGTCCCCGAGACAGTCCAGTCGTCCCTTCGGGCAACCTCATCGACACTGCCACCTCTCGCTGCTGCTCCAATTCACTCGAGACTTGAATTATTTCATTAATGTGAACCTGCCGGACGAGCAGGCCGCAGGAACGTGCCGTGACCGCCGTTATTAACGTTGATATCTGAGTTACGAGGGTTGACGTTCCACCCCGGCGAAAACAGACCCAAAACCGCAGGCAAAGATCTCCCATTGTCGTTGTCGTTACAACTCGCTAGTGAACAATACGATTATCGCGGACGTGATTAGTGCGGTATGTTAACAACGCAGTTATTACCTGTTAGAGTTGGGTCATCGAAAATCAGCTCCGATAATGACTACAGGCGGCGAATGGTAGCGGAGCTCAACGATTCCGCACGCCTCAATTATATCTCAATCTCTCATCAGGCTCGAGGAACGCACGGAATTTTTTTGCTCGACACGCGAATCCAATCCCGACTCTCCTCGGTGGATGCAATTTCGCTGAAGCGCTATGAGAAACCGTCGCGAGCGAAGCGACATACCGCTCGTCCCGATTAATCCGATCCATTGATTGGAGCGCGGCTCCCCGAAGGGCGCCGCTGACCAAAATCGAACGGGGCAATAAACGAAATTGGAAAAAAAAAAAAAAAAAAAAAATGGGAAAAATTGTCCGGCTTCCATGATGGACCTAAGCGCAGTCACAGTCGAGGAGAGAATAAAACTCGTACCGACCGGAGTCCCCGTTTGGCAATAGAAGCGGGAGCGAATAATGGACCAATAATGCCGGACAATAATTCGGGGAAACTAAAAGCGGTGACCCTCACTCGATCCGCTAACGAAACGAAATAAGAGGATTGTGCCGTGCTGAATCATTGAAATGGTTCCCCAAAGCGTTCCTGCTGTTGCTCGTTTCCATCCTCCGGCTTTAGGTCCATCGCCGCGAAATCCAGTGGGGCCAGGGGGGGGGGGGGGGGGGGGCGTAATGTCGCGGAGTGATTTTGGGCCCTTGTCGTCGGAGCGAAGCCGTAAGCAATGGAAATGGAAAGGACCAGGAAATCGACTGAAACTGCGGGGGTGCGTGGACTGCTTGCAATTTACAAACAAGCCTCTTCTGCCATTCCCCCCCCCCCCCCCCCCCTTCCCCCCTTCCTACTTCGACATGACCGAACAATATAACAATCCCAGAGGGGTCGTTTTATCCTATAATTCTCGACTACGAATCTTCTGTTGTAGTTTCTCCCTATTTTCCGCTGCGATTCATCTCCTTTCTCAATTGTCATTGTCGTGCGTATGTATATATATATGTGTGTGTATGGATGTCCAATGAGTGAGAGGAAAATTCGACTGTATTGTTGGGCTCTCGATTAACTATGTCAGATACGTTTTACCGTTTTCGGCATAAACGATTTCTTTTTTTGTGGTAGTTTGTCCCCAATAATGGAACCAAGGACAATGATCGCGGGACTGCAATCAACCCGGCTAATCGATCGAAAGAATTTTTTTTTTTTTATGAAAATCCTACTGTCGACCGTTGCACGCTGAAAAAAAGTTTCGTGTCTTAAACCAACATTTCTGCATCAGAGGTGCCTCAAACCAACGTGGACAATTTTTTTTTTTTTTCTCGTTAATTTAACAATGTCTTGCGTAGTTAATCGTTTTTTAATAAATAAAAAAAATTGTTAGTTTAACGAGAGACAATAATCGTGTGCTTTTTTTGTTTGCGAAATGTTTGTTAAATTTAAAAACATTTTTCGGCCATCTATCGTGACAAACTGGCAAAATAAATTTTTAAAATTACAATACCGATCTATCGAAGAGTCAAGAATGCGCCGGGGATGAGAAAAAAAAAAAATAAATCGGCTCTCCGTTCGTGTCCAAAATTGTAATCCATAAAAATGGTGAATTCGGAGCCGAGGAGAACACGGCCAGTCATCGGCTCTTCATCGGTTTCGTAATTTCTCGGGTCTTTGAATATAGCCGTCGAGCAGTGCGGTAGATCAGTAGACGAGGAGAAGTGCATCGAGGACTCGAGGGGGAAGAAAAAAGAACTACCTCGCGTCGTTAGTTTCGTGGCGAGGAAGAAAATAATCGGCATCGTGGGGTATTCGCGGCCCGCTCTCCGTTCGTCGGGGGCGAGCAAAAAACTATAATCGCCCATGAAGGGAACCATCTGCGGCTTCCGAGGAGGCGAGCGAGCCAGCGAGCGGGGCAGCAGCAGCGGCACAACTCGACTCAATTCGATAATGCCCGGTGCTTTGGGTGAAGTATAGCAAACCTGGCGCGGCGTTAGTAGGGCCCGAGCGGTGAGGAGGACCATGTGCCGACCGTGAAAGAATAGAGGCCGACCGGCCGGCGCGCTGCGAAAACTTGTGCGGGGCATAAGGGCAAACTGCGCGCGCGCGCGCGCATGCGCACACCGACCGTTCGGGCGCATCGGCAGGACGACGCAAGATGAACGGGCTTCTTCTCTCATTCCGCTTATTCTCATTCCCGGTTCCTCTCCCGATAGTCATCGCTCGATTGGATTCGGGTATCGAATGTGCCGGATAAATTTTTGCAGGGCGAAGGGCGATAGGACCGATGCGCGGTGAGCGTGCGCGCCGCGCGCCGTCCCCGCTATCGAGAGACCGGACATGTTTGGAGCCGAGCAGCGGGATAAGCTCCTTACGGTGTAAAATCGAAGGGCATCGCTCGATTGCGTTTCGAAGTTTAGTATCGAGAATTAAAAAAGGAGGAAAAAAAAAAAATAAGCGAACTTATGGATAGCGTGAGCCGATGAGGCAGCGAGGGGCAGGCAGCAGGCTTCGATACACATCGCTCGATCGTGCGTGGATGGTTTTTGGTACTAAAAGTTACAGGTATTTAGGTATCGGTGCGGCGGACTGCTGGCTCCGTTCGGCCTTCTGGCTGGATCCAATAACGCGTCGGCGATAGTATATATTTTATATTATGTACGGATGTATGTATTGTATATCGCGGAACATGTGTACAGCACAAGAGCCAAGCTCGATACGGGGTAACGCGGTCGATATTTACGGGTGGGCTCGATCACGTCGATAGTCACGATAGCATAGGATGCAGGACGTGCCGGATCGGCCACTTTGGCACGGGCCGCTTCTATTCATCATCCCATCCCTTTGTTTCTTCCTCCAAACTACATCGATCCGACATCAATATCGTCCTTATGCTCTTATCCTGTACCTTTTTGGTTTCTCGCATCGCTTGGCGTAGTGTTTTTTTATACCTCGAGCTGGCATCGGACGATTCTCGTCCAAACGATCGAAATGTTTCCGATCATCGATTTTTTTCATTTTTTTTTTTAGCAAATTTTTTATCCACCACTCATAACTCATAAGCTGGAAGTTTCCACATGCGATCATTTCGGCTTCGTTACTTTTTACTTTATTTCCGATGTGTCTCTGCGCTTGTCTCTTTTCTTTCTCCAATCCTCTTAGCCGATGTTGTGATACGTATATATATTTTAGTATAATAGCTTAAGTCTGTGTGCTCGAAATATTTAATTTCTTTAATACGAGAAAGCAGCTGTACCGGGATATTGTTTGAGCTTGGCCCGCAGTTTGCTGGAATTAAATATTTAATGTTTATTTTACCCTCTTAAAAAAAAATATTATCCGTATCATCTCTTTTTTTTTTGTTATCCTCCACTTCCGTCTTGCATTTAAGTTTTTTTAAATCTTTTCTCTTTTTAGAGTGTTGTGTGGCTAACAGTGATTCCTATTATTTTCTCTATCTTCCTTTATCTATATACGCATTCTCACCTCTGATTTCTTCACGCCTCGGTGAGTTTCCGGCAAAGGAGACCGGTGGTGTGCAATGCGCCTGGCACGCGTCACGGTTCTATCTCCTGTCCCGGACTGGGTCTCCCTTATCTCCGGAGTCGAAGTCTCGGACCCTCGACAAACTTTCTTTTTCTCCTCGTTTTTGCGTATACTTCATTTTTTTTATTTTTACTGATAAATTCTCATTTCACCTGTGCGAGTAAGTCTTGAAATTCGGATACGCATAAATCCATCTGGCGTTCGGTTTCCCGAGCGATCTAAAGAGCGTTCGTCACTTCGTGCGTGCCGATCCGTTAATCTCGGCTCTACTCCCGGTCGGGCCGCGGCAGATTAGAGCGAACGAAACGAACAGGCCGGCTCGTCGAGAGCCGATAACGCGTGTCTCGTCGTCGGCGCCTTGAAACTCATACCTACCGACATTATACGCGAGATTGGATAGTCAAACACGTATTTCTCTCGTTTCCATTATATTCCCCACCGTGTTTTCTCGAAGTCTTCGTTTTCACGCGGGCGCTCGTCGGGCAGGTGCCCGAGAACAGAGCGCCTCTTTATCGCGGAACACCGAACGCCTTTCGGGGGATTCCCCGTTTCACGGCACCTAAGATGATAAGCTAACTCGACTCGACGCGCGCACCGACATCGGCGACAACAGCGATTATATCTTATCGCCTCGGGCGCGAAGATTATTTTTTTACTCGTGCCGTTTCACGCTCTCGATTTATCTCGGATTCAAATGCACCTGTAGATGCACCGGCAGCGGAGACCTTTAAAGATTAAATGACGCTCCACCGAGCCGAACGAACTGGCGCTTGAAATACAATTGAAGCATCGGCGAAGACTATTAAATTCAATGATTTTATTAAAGTTTTCGGTTTGATCTTTCGAGGAGATACACGAAAATATTTTTTACAAAAAATTCATTAACAAGTGAATTTTGGTCACCGGCGATTTGTTGAATTTAATGACTTGTGAAAGTTTTAATTGATTCATCGAGATTTCGATATACGAATATTATTCAACAAAAAATGCATACAATTTCCATGAAGACGTCGTTAATAATTCAAGGTGGTGCTGCGAATACGATTCAATGGAAATTTCAATGAACTTAATTGTTGTGCAATTAAAGACGATGGATAGTGTTTTTCACGCCCATTGTGTTGCGAAGCGTTGAATAGACAACAAACCTGTGTATAGTAGGATTCAAGTGATAATCCGATTAGCATATTTGTGTGCGATAATTGATGCGTGCTCGGGTCGCGTGCCGGGGACGAGCGCAGCACCCCCTGTTTTTTTTTTTTTTTTTGCTCTTTGCACCCTCCGGGGCTAAAAAGAGCTACTGGAGACACGAGAAATCCCCTCGGCGAGGGGTTGCCACCGGCGGATGCGTGAAGCGAACGAGGATGAAAACGAGAACGAGCCGCGATCCTCCGTCCTCCTCGTCTCAAGGGGTTGAATGATAGATCGTACTCACAGATAATCGTATCACGTACGCTCGACACCCGCTGCCCACTCCGCCGATTCATTCTCGTCTCTCTCCTCGCTTCCCCCGATCAAATAACTTAAATTTTATCAAAGAAAATAATTATTATTTTTCATATTTTGTTTGTATCGAAAAGTTACCAAAATATAATTTTTATTAGAAATATTTGTCACCAATATTATATCGAAGATACATATGTCTTCAATATAATAATAATAACTGTGCAATTTTATAGTTTATATAATAATAATATTAAATTATGGGAGATTTTGAAAATGATCTCGAAATTATTATATAGAAGATATATTTTTGAAATAATTTGGATAATCATTTTTTATTTTATTTAATCGCGATATAGTTTTTGAGATTGGCAAATGAAAAGGAAAAAAAAAAAGCGATCTTTACATCGCGATTCGTACTTCCTCCGTTGGTCGGAGTACAATTTGTCGGCTCGTGCCGGCGCGCAGGGTGAAAAAAGGACCGAAACGATATCGCACATGTTTCCCCCGTGTGTGTACGCGCGCGCGGTGCGGTTCTTTGCGCTTTCAGCTTTCCGCTCGCTCGAGAGCTCCGTGGTCTTCACTCATGAGTCCAAGGGTGTATTCAAGCGACGCAGCTGCTGAGCGCGCTTCAACGCTATTATCCCTGTGCTTTTCGCCGGGACTCGAATCCCCCCCCACCCCCTTCCGAAACTTCTGTTGCTCCTTGGCACGCGCTGAAAAATAACTCCTTTTCTTCAAATTCCTCATTGTGCTCTCTTAAGCGTTTTAATCAAATTTAAAAAAAAAAACTTTTTTTTTTTTTGTACACAACAATATATTGATATATAATTTTTTTTTTTGTAATTTTTAAATGTACAAAAGGTATCGAGGGAAAGCGACTGAACATGTATTGTGCGCCACGATACAGAACTATGGAAACTTGGGATTTTCTCCGGTATGGAGCGAGAGTCTCGTGTCCGGAACGCCCCGCGATTTCTTTTTCGACTCGTCCACCGCCTGTATAAAAACACCGAGGAAGCTCCGGTATAATTCGGTTCTCAACATCAACGTTAGGGTGACGTGAAAAATCGTCTGTAACGAATCGACTTCCCTACACGGACAAAAAAAATTAATAATAATTCTGTGATTTTAATTTTTTGGGCCAAAGGCAAAGTACATTTTTCGTAAAAAAAAAAAAAAAAAAATGCAGGGAAAATAGAGAAGGCGATTTGTCGCCGACCGGACCGACGCAGAGAGCTTTCGGACGGAATAAATTGGGACAGGTGTTTTTCGACACTGCATCGAGTTTTTGCGTGTCTCGCCGTCCACATAACTCGGGTAAGAGGAGCCGACAATCTCGTTCATAAAATAGACATTGGCAATTTTTTTTTTTTTTTTTTTTCTGACAACGGATCCCTCGTTACCGACCGGTGAAATCAGCGGCCGGTCGACGCCGCGCGAAGGTGCGCGCACGGAACTAATTCCGGTACAATTGCGAAACGAGTCTGTGAGCGCGATGTGAGTGAACACCGTCGGGCCATTCAACGTTTGTTCAGCGCTGCATGGCCACTTGCGCTCATCATAGTCCCGCCGTCCATCGTGGGGATGGGCACTCGAGCGCGTACTCACTACAGCGCACATAAACGCGCGCAAGGAATCCACACACCGACGCTCCGGTCTACCTTTATGGGGTGTTGAAAAATTCATTAACGGAAACACAATCCTTTTCGCAAATTATATATATTTAAACTTATATATAATTTACATTTACATTGTGACGATGTTCACTGAGAAAAAATGTATTGGAATCAATTAAATGTTTCTTTTTTTAGTCGAAAAAAACGCGTTTCTTTGGTACGAGAATATAATTTGCTGAGAAAGAATCGAACATTTTTAATAAATGAATCTAAATTCGCTTAAACAAAAAAAAAATCAATTTCAATATTCAATAAATGAAATAAATAAATTATATTTTTATACCGGAGAAAGATAATGGACCTTTCTCCTACAATTACCGATAGTCGTTACATTATGTAAGACGCCTATTGGAGGAAACGTTTAATTAACTTTAGTATTTCTTTTTCTCAGGGTTACTAGAATTAGATTCTTATATCGAGATAAATCGCGAACTTGCACTTTTATCTTCAACGCCATGTGAGAAATTTTCTGGGCGATATTACCGACACACCCGGTAGAGTACGTAGGTATGGCAGCTATGCGCCAGGAAGCGAGTCTCGGCCAGCGGCATTCATTAATGCATAACAACTGCGCGCGCGACCGCGAAAGGAAGCGGCGCTCTCGATCGACAAAGCTCGATTATTCGTGTATCCGTTTGTTCTCTGCGTACGAGCTACAGATTTAGAAATTTCAATAAATTCGTACGAAAATTGTTATCAACGAAGAATAATTGCTGCCCCAACCGTGTGCGAAATTTCGGGCCTGCAGAGCAAGTTTTTAAAATGGAGTAATTTTTATCACACTACTTACTTTCAACATTCTGATTTTTTTTTTTTTCATACCTAAAATATTTTTTTAATATAATAAAATAAGAAGTTACTATCAAAAAGCTTGCTCTACAATTAAGTAAAAAAAATAGTTTGGAAAGTGCCTCTTAAAAAAGTTGGGGGGGGGGGGGGGGGGGGGGGAGAGATTGAAACGAGACCTACCGCACAGACATGGCATCTCAGGGGCAAGCGTGTCAAGTAGTTCCTCTGCTATCCAGATCAGAGAGAATGGAGTGAGATATAAATTTCTAGAGGCTCGGTGAGATCTCGAGGAAAGAGAATTATAACTCCCCTCTTCCATGCTCGAATTACACCTTCTTCTGGCTCTTCTTTCGATCCCTCCTCCTCTCATCGCTCCGTTACAAAGCGGCGCGACACTCAACTAGCCCGCTATAGAGTAACTCTGAGAAAGCGAGAGCCGGACCTCCCGTGTCGTCCGCACACTTACAACTGTCCACGCTCCCCCGGAATTAAAGTTACAACCTCTCGAGCGAATTTTTTAATTCGCCCGCACTGTCTAATCACACCGACGGACATGCAAATCATATCAGAACGAACGAAAATCTCAAGAACTAAATTAATTATCAATTGATATAAAGTTCACCAGTATAAAAAAGAAATTGTACCCTGCAACGTGCAAAAACCGTGCTTGAAAATTTCGCGACTCATCGGGGGGGGGGGGGGGCGTTTCGTTAAGCCTCGGCACACCTTTCGCAACCCCTCGTGGCCTTCCGTTCGTTTCTCAAAAACCGCACTCACAATCTCATCTTTTATTTTTCTATATGTTTGTGCTCCATTTTTCTTTGATTCGGTAACGCGCAGGCTAAAATCCCTTTTGGGTCCTTCACTCCTTCGCCGGGCCTTCAGCCTCTTTGATGTGCGTAAGTGCGTGCCTCCATCTACCACCTACGACGACGCCCCCGCCTCCCCATCGAACGACCTATCCTTTTACTCGGTACAATATACGGCAGATAGGTTCATATTATAATATGCAGCTACCACGAGCCACCACCTTTGGCAGCTGTTCCTCCTGAATGCTCCTGCTGCCGCTGCTGGTCCCGCTGCCAGCCAGCCACCCTTGCGATCCAGCCGCGGCGGTAGACGAGACCCGAGCATGTGCTTCCCGTCTTCGTAAAACTCGCGCGCCACGTGCTCGATGTGTGCATGCATTAGAGTTCTCTTCCCTTCGTGCGTGTTCGTATGCGTGCCTCTCTTGTGTATTCAGGACCCGGTAATGGACCTCTAAAAGTCGAGACCCGTAAGGCACGACTCGGGGATTATTAAAATATGCTCCTTCTCCCTCCTAAAGCACGCGCCACTTTTTTTTAATTGCATTTTTTAAACAACTTTTTACGTCGATGATATAAGGATACATATATATGGGGTAAAAGTGGCAAGCATGGCTCACGCCAACTAGCAATCAATTATTTATGGACCACGACTTGTACCCTACAAAGGCAAGTTTTTGGGTAATGCGTAATTTAACTTTTATATTAATATGGATAATTTATTCTAGAGTAGAGACGTTACCTGTTTCCTGACGAAATTAATTACGTCTGTTTTTAGACAATACTTATTTAGGGAACAAAATGTGGTAGGTTTTTTGGTTGGAAATGAACAAAAATTCTAGACATAAACAAAAAATGACTATTAATAAAAAAAAACTTAGTCCGCAGGCAATGTCGGACAGCCCTTTGAAGTCTCGAGATTTGAGTGGATTTGAAAAGCGCATAAAAAAGTATGAAGGTGCGGTTTATTTTGGCGACGTTATCTCTGCACCTTGGCAGACGGCATTTAAACCGAGAGCCGATAGTCGCCTAATTTAACAGCTTTTCGCCCTCGGTCTTTGCTCTCGGTCGCTCGGCTCATTCATCCCCGCCTCTGTACCGCACTTCCGTGGACACAGCTATTGTCCGGATGTTATCGTTCGACTCTATCATATTTAAGCCGCTGGTTCGGCACACATCTACGGCGCGTGAACCGGCTGTCGCAGTTGCAGTTGCGTCCATGCCCCCGAGAGCTCCCGCACATTAAAACAACCGTGCAGTGTGCGAGGGAAAAAGATAGGTAAAAGATCTTGTTTCCCCAGTATAATGTATACACAACCTCTCATGGGACCCTCGAAACCACTCTGCTCCTTTCCTTCTCCACGCGTCTCCTTCCCGGCGAGACACGCGCGCCATCCGATGGACCATTCGACGCCATCAACCCTCGCATCCGGACACCGTGCGAGCATCGCCGTTTTTGCTTCCTCATGGAGGAAGCTGTTCTCGTAAAAAAAAAAATAAAAAATAAGGAAAAATTCGACGGAGGCTCCAACTTTCGTAAGTTTTGGGCTATCGCCATAAAACCGCGGACAAAGATAGCAGTTACGCTCAGAGGCCTTTGGTATTGAATTTGATAGTAATTTGTACGAGAAGTATTTCATGAAGTATCTATTCAGTCCCCTCCTAAGTTGCAAACAAAATCTCATAACGGCATAGATTTATCCTACCGAATGGAAACACGAGACCCGATTCGAACGGGGTGTGTTCCCAACTCCAAAAACGCACCACCTCTTTTCCATCCGTATACATCGCGTCAGTTTTGAGCAGGAAACGAACGACGAATAATCGAGCGTGGATAAAGACGAAGATCGCACAGACGCGCGCGCCTGCTCCCAATAATGTATCCATTGAATAGATCGTATCCGTACGGATAAGTGCGCCCGACGCGTGCAGCCACTATCCCTCGATATTTCCACTGCACCGGTTTGCGGGGGGGGGGGGGGGGGGGGGGGGGTCCGACGAAGAGGATGCTGGGTGCAGGGTGCAACGCGCCGCAGGATACAGACGAGGGGTGAACCGTAGGATGCAGGGTGCAACGCTCCAAAAACGCAGGGTGCGGAAGAACAGGAGGGAAGGGGGGCGGGGGAGTGAACCGGTGCACGAGGAACCATAATGGACGGTAGGCTCGTCGGGGGAGGCGGAAAGGGGGGGGGGGGAGGGGGGGTGCGCCACTCTCGGCCTCTTAAACTCAAAAATCCGAGACCCTTTTCCGCTTTTTTTTTTTTCTTCCTCATTCCTGTTACATACATTTATATACACCGGCCACTCATCCATCCTGCTGGCTGTCCCCACCCTTCTCCGTCGGCCCGGGTAGCTGCGAGGGAGCGACGAAGAAAAACACATAATTTTTCCGACCCGGTCCCGCGGAGGGCAGATCGTCGAGTTTCCGTGTTTGTCGGGAGCCGCCCCCGCTTCCTAGGACCATTTTTCGACAGCCCCATTCTCGCGAAGAAGAGGAGCCGGCAGCTGGCGAACACCGAGGGCCCCACGAATCCCTTCGAGAGTCCCGAGGGGTCCTCCGCCCGTCCTGACACGCGACAAGACCGACATCCTTGCGCTCCCGGACTCACACACGCTTCCTCTTGTTTTCTTTACTTTTGAGATGGTCTCGCGGTTAAGTGTCACTGCCGAGCTCTCGAGTAAATCCCCGTTGAGAGGAGAATTGTTTTTTTCGATACTTTTTTTTTATTCAGCGTCAGACGAGTCTTTTGCGAAATTGCCAATTGTTGCTTGCACACCTCTTAAGCGAGATATATATATTTGATATAATACTATTTACAAATCGGAATACAATTTTTTTTAATATATAAATAATGTTTTTTTTTTTCGACGATTCGGCATGCCTTTTTTTTTATTTAGTAATTCGAAAGTCTTGGTCAACGCTTGAGCGATATTAATATTTAATATCTAATGTACTGTGTGAACTTAAAAAAAAGCTTGCACGCCGGATAAAGAGCACATACAATTTACGAAGGTTGATTAAAAAAATATGTACAATTTGAGCGTTTATGAAAATAAATGTTCGTGTATTACTCGCTATTCTTCACGCATGTTTAAGCGTCGATCAGTGGAGTTTGGAGTATTTGCTCGCACCCTGCCCGCAGCATCCCCCACATGCGGTTTCCTCCTGCGCGGGTTGCTGCGGAGATTTTTCTTCCCTTAATCCGCCCCCGTCCGACGGGACGGCGAGCGCGCGTCCGGCGTCCGGTTACCCCGGAGAAAATGTCCGTTATTAAAATCCCCACCGGGTGAATCCCGGATATAAATATGACCGGGACATGTGCCAGGACGAAAGTGGAAACCGACCGGGCGCGGATGGGCCTGCGTTATTAAAATCTCCGCACACAGGAATATATCTTTTCAGGATATATAAAAATGGGTGTGGATTTCTGTATTTGACGAGGGAGAGAGGCGAAAGAGGAAACCTCGATCAGGGAGGGCGAGCGCACACGAGTTATTGAATATCCACGTGCCGGAAATTCGTAAGAAATTTACGGGATATAAATGGGCCGGAGAAGTTTCTTTTTTTTTTTTTTCTTGTGTTTGGACAGATCGACGGATATAGGGGATGAAAAATAATTATAAACTGAAATTCTCTCTTCGATCACTCGTACATTTTTCAATTTTGCCTTCTTCGGAAAAGAATTAACTTCTTTTTTTTAAGTTGGAAATATGAAATAAAAAATAAGTCGGCGGATTGAACGATTCGGTGAAAAATCTCGAGTCAATCTATTAGTCGAACATCAATCTATTGTGTCTACGAAAACATCGTGGGAGTCGAGAGACAAAAAAAAAATGCATAATAATTCGAGGAAGCGTATCTAGTATTATTCACCGCAAGCAAACCCTTCGCTTGATAGTCATGTGCTATCCCCGTTCGTCCCGTATATTATAACGGAAGCTACGGATGAAGCCCGTCTGCCAGTTCTCGTCCCTCCGTAATTACGGAATAACCTGAATCCAAGACTCGGTTTGCGAGTCGCTAACAAGAAAGTAGAAGAAAAAGAAAAACAAATTGGAAGCCGATGGGCACGTTGAACGTGACGCGGAAGCGAAGAGGAGTCTCATTTACTGGAAAAAGAAGAGATCTGTACGGTTAAATTTTTTTCCAATGCGAACTTTATCTTCACCTTATCTAACCGCGCACTTTAACGGTGTCTCCTTTGTAAAGAAACCCAGTTATCATAAACGCCGAACGTGACGAATAAAATAAAATATAAAATTCCCTTTGATTTTCTTATTTACTTCTTTTTCTCACTGTCTCCCAAGTTTAAATTTGTTCTTCGGCTGAATAAAAGAAAATTAAACCATGTTTTGTCAAATGCGATTAATGGTGAAAAAAAAAAAAAAAAATATACATGTATCTATGTATATGTTTTTTTTTAATATAAAAGATACGCGACGAAGAACTCGCTCGGAGATACTCGGGTCGTAAGCCCTCGGCTTGGAGGGAAATGGGCAATTATTGAATAGTCGAGTGTGCCAGTGCACGTGGGCCGCGTCCTCACTTGCGCTCGGCCCGTTCCTCCTTCGCTCGCTCTCTTCGCATACGCTTTTACGCGTTCGCTCGCACGCTCTCTCGCGTGTGTCACCTACTTACCGCGGTTTTACACGCGGGACGAATTCTCCGTCCGGTCGGGACGACGAGCTCACGTCCCGCAGTGTGTACCGTATCATTGGATAATCGTGCTAAACAGTCGGGCACTTCTTCTTTAATTCTCACTCCTTCGACACTCGTCCTCGTTCTCTCGCAGGCTCGTTTGCTGGAACGTCTGCGAAATTCTCGGTGTGCACTCCGGGTCGGAGTGCACTCGTTCCTCTGAGACTCCTTCCTGGCACCGAATTCTGTGAAAAGAAACTTCAAATAAACACTCAGTTCTGGAAATATTCACGGGAGAAAAAGAATTTTCTGCAATTTTTTCGTAACTTAGGCAAAGAAAAAACCAGTTAACAGAGATTTTCGAGTTTTTGAGCCACTTGTAGAAAAACGCCGACTTTTGGAATTTTCAAACGTCGATATCGCGGCTCCCAATGGAGCTAGGAAAAAATCCGGGGTGCCCATCGTGTTCTGCGGGAAAAAATACACAAGACGGGGCCTTGTGCGAAGTTTCAGAAGCGTTTCATCGTGCCGTTTCAGGACATTGAAAAAACGCGAAAAATGCACTCGAAAGGGGTAGCCTTGCAATTTTTTGACGAAATGTTTTTTGTTTTTATAAAATGTTTTTTTCTTTTTGTAAAAAAAAATTTTGAGAAAAAAAAAAGAAAATAAAATGTTTGAGCAAAAGATAGCTCCGAGTGCTCGCGGACTCGAGGCAACCATTAATCCTCCCCCGCTTTCCTCTTGATTGCCGTAGCTCGTCGTCGTCGTCGTCGCTAACACAAGTAATTTTTGTCCTCTCGCGACGATTCCCACGGGTCAGATTCCAAGAAACTAACGTTATTGACACCAGGAAGCTGGGCTCATCCGTTACTTTGTCTCTCGCCCATTATCTGTTAACTTTGTGTCGTTTTAGACTCATAGGGAAATAAGAAAAAAAAAATAGCCACACACACGAGTCCCTCCGAACGTCGAAGATCGATAAGAAAGATTCTCGGTACACGAATGCGTGTCGCCGAATTCCATCGGGCCTCGGGTGACAGGCCGTGAAATATCTCCCCAGGTATCCGTGTCAATAATCATGGACTTCGATGGCGCCGTATCGATAATAACAATCTCAACGTCATCGCGTTATCGGTATCGTGCGTCTGTTAGCCGTTCGTGTCGGAGACGACTTGAACCGTGTGAACGTCAAACTATTACCGTCGAGTACGGAAATAACTCAGAAAAAAAATTCTGAGTAATGAATAAGAAAAGAAAATCTTCGCTCAGAAAGGAAAATAAATGCTGAGCAATGGATTTAAAAAAAATTATTATTCAGAATGAAACAACATCTTTCTTGAATAATGGATCTAAAAAATTATTATTCAGAAAAAACATTTTTCCTGAGTAATGGATTAAAAAAACTGTTATTCAGGTTTTTTTTTATTTATTATTACTGGATTAAAACAAAATCGTCGAGCAGAAAAAATTCATTTAGATGACTTAACAAAGATCTGCGGCTCTGCCGTCCGCGGGAGAATGTTGAAAAAAACGTGGACGGCGATAATTTTTCCATACTTAATTTGTACGACACGGATAAGCGAGCGAAGTAGAAAAAAAAAAATCACGTTCCAGTGATGCAATTGCGAAACCGGTGTGGGAGGGCCGCATCACGCGCCACTTGGACTATCCTCTATCTAGTTGAAGAGATACGAAGAAGCCGCCGATTTCCCTCCCCCCTCGTCCCGATCGTCGAGTTTTAACGCGCGACTGACGCACTCGCTCTCGCGACCTATTCACCGCGACTCACGGATAGCCGCAGTGTCTTAACACTGATGAATGCTATTATTCAACACCGCCGAGGATGTCGTAATTTACTGTACATTAAAAAAAAATGAACGCATAGCTACAATTATCACAAGACTCGATCGTCTTACGACTAATTTTTTTATAAGAATACAAAAAATTGAATCGGTAAAAAATTACCGCTGACTGGTAAGATTATCGATGCCCTTCCCGTTCGCCTACACGCGCTCGGACGGTAACAAGAATTGTAACGAGAATGCCATTCGAAAACTTTTCTTTTTTTTTTAATCTACGGTCATTCAATGTCTTTACAGTTTTTGTTACCGACCGAGCCGAGTTGGCCTCGGTCAGAGAAGGTTCTCGCATAATCTTAAGGCGAAGTGAAACAGCTGTGCGTGCGAGAGACATAGTTGCAGTTTTCAAATTAACTTCATTCAATGGTGCTAATTTTTTTTTAGAAAAAAATTAATTCGGGCCGGATGTGAAATTATTGTACGCATCCGGCCCGAATATGCTTTTTCCTAAAAAAAAAAAAAATAGCACCTTTGAGAAAAGTTCATTACAGTTTTCATTACCGACCGCGATATTTCACTTCCCCTTAAGGCCTATCTTGACCTCAAGTTTGACTCCAGTTTAAACCCCGTGCCCGGTCGGTAATAAAAACTGTAAAAAATTCCATGCGGAGACAGTTTTCGTTGCCGACCGACCCGTATCATGGTCCTAAACCCTATCTCGAACTTGACTCAACCCTAAACCTCGACACAAGTTCAAACTAAATTTCGTCCTACCCGACTATAAATTCGATCCCGCCCAGGAATCCGCGATGCTTTGTCCACGAAACCCTCGCACGCACATCCGTACATACGAGAAAAAAAAAAATGATGAGAAAAAAAAATATATATATATATATATATACACGCTTTGCGCGTAGTACAGAAGGCTAACGTTCGGATATTTGGTTACAGGGAGACGGCGGCACGTGCGTCGGAGTTGCGGGCCAGGTGGTGGCTGCTGCGCGACGGTTCAGAGTTTCGAGACGACAGCGACAACGGCTGCTTCATCGGGCTCTGTCGCGGTAGCGAGCGAAGTCGTTGCCGGCACGACGACGACGACGGCGGCGACGACCGCTATGAATTCCGTTCATCACCACCAAAATCGCCGGAGGGACTGGGAGAAGAATCCCTCCGGCACGATCCAGGATCCCAGGTGGATCGAGGATACGTACGTTCCGAACCGGGTCGGCAGCCCGGAGTACGAGAGGTTGTTCGCGACGAGCGAGGACGATCACCAGAAGAGAACGCAGTCGCGTCAGGTGCGTCAGCTGCGCCAGGAGCGATCGAGAATCGTCTCGGAAGCTCCGATGGATCACCAAATTCGCGAGAACGGTCGGGAGTGCTCGAGACTCTCGGCGGACTGCGACGAGGACGGTCGGGAGGAATTTTTTCAAGCACGAAAAAACAGTGAGAGATTGTCGCTGGACGATTTAACCGACTGCAAGCTTCACCGGGTCGAGGAGATTCGGGATAATCAGAGATTAGCGCGAAGACAACGGTTGCACAGGACGAGTAGATGTTGCGGGTCAACGACCTCGACGGAATCCTCGACGGGGACGAGGACGGCGACGACGGGGAGTGCGGAGGCTTCCAGAACGGACCCGCGATCGGAATGGGGAACGAGTCCGGATTACGTCGATCTAATCGTCCGGGGCCATCACCACCACGTCGACGACGACAGGGAACGGGGGACGGCGCGAAACCAAAGGGACACCGCTGGCACGGCCTTTTCCGGTTCCTCGGGCAGGAGAAGAAGCAGGATTCCGCCCTATCTAGCGACGCTACTCATTATATCCTACACGCTGTTCGGAATTGCAGGTACGAAGCTTTCTCGTGTTACATCGTAGATGTTACATTCGCGCGGTTGAAAAAAGGGTTTGTGCGTTCAGCGAAAATTTCTTGTCCGCAGAGTTCACGGCCCTTTTTCTTGACGATTTCATTAAAAACCTTTCACTCGCTTGCTTCACAACTTTTTTCTTCTCCCAAACGAACTCGTACTCTTAAACGTTTGAAGCGTATGTATTTTTTTTTCATTTTACAATGATGAAGTTTCAAATACATCGGTTGGTTATTAATACATTTTTTTTTTTCTGAATTCAAAGACGTGCTTCAAAGAGTTGAACTAAAAGTAATCGTGAAAATTGCGAACAAAAAAAAAAAATTGTGGATATTTGCTGATGAGATTTTTTTCTGTTAGAAATCGTATTTTTTTTTAGGATCGTGGGGAATTTTTTTGGTTCTCGGGATTGGGACGGGCGACGAGTACTTTTTATCGTTGTTTTTCACGCTATTCGGGTCTACGCTTCACTCTCGTGACGACGAATTTCACTAAAAGCCGTATATTGATTCGTCGAGTCAGTAAAATACCGAGAACGAAGGTATTTATCAGCGACAGCCGGAGGTATTCGGGCGGGCGAAGGTGAGGGAGGGGGTGCGCGGTACTCGCATGTCATGCGGTGTACGGGGACATGGGCGTTGAAACCAGTGGTTACGTCTCTACTGCTGTTACTTAAATTTCCGCGTTATACTGTAGTACGGTAAACTCGGCATTCATTCCGCAGCGGGACAGACGCACAGGTTGTTTTATTTTTTCTCTCTCCCATTATTATACCTTTTGCTCACAAGAGGCGGCCAATGTTGTTTTGTGCACGCGTCTTCCAAATAAAATGCGGTTTCGTTCTTGCTCATTTTCTCCCTCTACATTTTTCTCGCTTTGCTCATTTTTATTGTTTCTCGCAATTTTCTTTTTCCTTTTCTCCTTCGACATTATAAGTTTTTTTTTTCTTCATTTTTTCCTTTATTCTTCGCGCACCGTTTCTTATTTCGCTCACGCTTTTTTTTTTCTGCAAAAAGGCATGTCGGAGAAGTGACGCTCGGCAAGCGAGCGCAGCAGATTGTTAAATTTCAACAGGTGACTGATGAAGACTCCAGACCAATTCGGAACAGATGCGATCCGGTTGTTTAGCTCACGTGCGCATGCGCCCAGTGCAGACCACTTTATCCTCGTTCCTTCGGCGTTCGGTCCTTTCGGGTTTGCTCGTCGTTCTTCCTCCGAAGCATTTCGGCGAGTCTATGGCCTCCTCGGAGAGCGTCGACAATCGTTCCACCCTAGGTGGGTCGCCGAGCTCCTCTCGCCGGCGAGGAAGTTCGTCCGATAGTCACGAATCCGGGCTATCGATCCGGTGGAATTTCTTCGTCCGAACACGCGATCCTCCGAGGACCCGACGAAAAGCGGCGATGTCTATGGCTCGATCGTCTGAAGTTACCTCAACGGCCCTGCCCACTTTAATCCTCTCAAAAAATGTCATACGAATAATAATTGACGAAAGATCTCTTAAAATGGTTTTTCTCTTTTGTTTTCATTTTTTTTTTTTATTGCAAGAAAATTTCTCGAGATATCGTTCGTGTATAAATAGGTGAAAAATCGCGTCGAAAGACGATCGCGAAGTATTTAGGGTCGGTGGGAGATCGGAAAGCGAGGAATAACGAGAATGAGAGGAAGGCGAACACCCCGTCGAGTCTGGAGTACACTGGGGGGGACTATTGTTCTCCGGCTCCTTCCCGTGTGCTCTCGCCTGATTCTTCGCTCACTCGTGCCGGAATTTTTTTTTTTTCTACAACGCTCCATTTCGCCTGATTCTTCTGGCTCCGGGCACTCCTCACATGGCTGCCCTATTCTGTTTTCTTCTTTTGCTCCGTCTCGTTCTATATAGGAATGCGAGGATTTCTTTTTACTCACATCGTTTAATACGAAAAACCGGCCAACCCATTCGAAATAAGTTTGAAGAAAATAAATGATTAAACTATCAATAATTACAATAATTATATATATTATTATAATTTTTATATCAATTATATTTTTTTCCCATCAATTATGTTGGCTGAGCAGTTCATTTTTATTTCTTTCACGTCTCTGATTTGGAAACTGAATTTTTTTTCTTTGCTCGCCGACTGTATTTCCGTTTTCTCTCGTTGGCAATCTAGCTCGGACAATGGCGCTGAGTGCAGCACGCGCACTCGTCCATTAGTCGTTAAACAAGTCAATCGATCGTTGGGCCCGGGCGCAACGTCGCCCGTGGTTCGCTTCCACTCGCCCGATCCACTTCGACCCTCCGCTCTTTTTTTCTTCTTTTTTTTTTCTCCTTTGGCCTCCTTCACCGAGCACATTGTACGTGTATGTCCTGACGTGTAACGCACTTTCGCAGCCGGTGGAAACCTCGCGGGGCGTGGATCTCCGCATATACACTTATCCCAGCGCTCGTATAATACACACGGACGCCCTACATGCGCCACGTCACATTTCGCAAGGGGAAACAACAAACCACCCTTCCCCACCGCTCAGAAAAATATCGTCGTACCGTCCATTGTCTGCTTCGATATATATTACAATGTAAGCTCGTTGGCTATTATCCTGAGGATTCTTGCGGACACGCTTTGCGATGCCGATTTCGGTCAAAATGTCTTTCACATAAGAACAAAAAAAGTCCATTTGTTTCCCGAAATTGCTGACAAGCGGGAACACTTTAGTTACACATGTGCCTTTTTGCTTGCCCATCACATACGAAGTACATACGATTATGGTCCGGAAACATTTTTTACAAGTCCTATTGGAATATTAAAAAAAACTGTCTGCCCATTGTAATTCATCGAGTCATACATGTTTTTTTTTTTTTTAATACAAAATTTGACTGAAATAAAATATACCAAAAAGTAACTCATTGGTATCGCGCAGTGAGTGGTTTTTGTCACAAAAATAATCATAACAAAGCTCTTCCAAAATTGAATCGTAATTTTTTTTCGACGTCGACCAACGTGTAAAGAGGGGGGGAATATATAATCTTTTCAACAATTATTAAATGAACGTCTGAAAATGGGTTAAATTAATGTTGCATCTCCGTTACGAGGACTCGTCGACCTACATGCTAGAAGCGTTAGGACGTTAAGAGGTTGTCAATTATGCGCTACGTGTTAGCTCGCTCGTTTTCCTTTTGTCGCGGAGGACGTCGGCTAGTTAGCGAAGTAAGACGATGCGTGGGTTCGGCGTTCCTCTTTCGGTTCTCGTTTCGCTGCGCGCGTCGCGAAACCGGACGAACCTTACGGAGATGAAAGTGTCTTGCACGAGCCCCGTGCTCGAACGAGGAATTAACAATTGTATAAAATTGTGTTTGTTTGTGTGTTTCCCAGACGCGTGCTCGTCCCGGTCGACGCCCAAGCCGAGACCACCGACGCCGACACCAAGGCCCAACATCACATTCCACATGTACACATGTCCGCCCGATTACGCGGAATGGTACTGTCTCAACGGTGCTACATGCTTCACCGTCAAAATTCAAGAGTCCCTGCTCTACAACTGCCTGTAAGTACTCGATTATATATATTTTTATCTTTTCTTATTCGAATATTCAAACTATCAGATTTGAATATAATATTAACAACAATAGTAATAATAATTTATTTATATTCACTTTTATTGTAAAAAATTTATTTTCTATAGTAATAATAATAATTGTTATTTGGTCGATAAATTGTAAAAAAAAAAATGTAATAACCGAGCAATTCGTGAGAAAAATGATATTCGGGGTGGTCAGTTTCGTTAACGGAATCATATGGGAGCTCGACAATAACGCGGGAAATATGATTATTCTCACGGTTCCACCTGCTCCTTCTTATTTCACACTTCGCGAGAAAAGGAGATAATGACTTATTCAATCTCGGACGCGATTCTTGAGAGTGGAAGGCGCGGAGCGCGGCTCCTTCCAATTTACCTCTCAATTTACGAGGCCCATCGAAGACAGGAATTCCCTCGGTCCGTCTGCAATCTTCGCACAAGGACGGAGGCGGATGTCTTCGCGGAACTCACCCTCCGCGTGTACATTTCTTCTCGTCAGCTCATTCTCGCCTCTTCACTGATTCACTACCGTGTACACGAGGGATAGACACACCGACAGCACAGAGGAGCATTGTGTCTCGCGCCCAAAGGGTCACCGGGTTTTTCCCAGCCACCGACCCCCTCGGCCTCTCTCTTGTATTGCTCTCAACGTGTTCTCGTCGCTCTGCGTGAAACGAGCGGTAAATTCTCTCTCTCGGTATGTCCCTCTCTCCTGCTGCTCGCCTTTGCCCACCTTCCGCGCTATCCGGCTATACAGGCCGCCACAAAAATTCATACCGAAGCTACATTCATTCACAAGTATTTCAACACGAGAAGCTTTTTTAATTCTGTTTTTGTTTTTTTTTTTCGTAAAATAACGTTTCATCCCGAGTACCAAAAGGTATCGATGTTTCCGCCATAAGTAATTTTTGTTTTTTAATCCTATTATATAAAAAGATTGATGTTTAAATATGAAAGTGTTTTTTTTTGTCGTCTCGTTGATTTTTTTTTTTTTCACAAATTGATGTTTCGTGCAAGTACCGAAAAGTATCGATGTTTCTGTCAAAAGCAATTTTTGTTTTTTAATCCTATTATATAAAAAGATTAATGTCGAAATATGGAAGTGTTTTTTTTTTTTTGTCGTTTCGGTGGTTATTTTTTTTTAGTACATTTTTTTATTGATTTTTTTTTCTCGAGAAGTCTCTTTCTCATGTAGAATTATAATTGTTTAGATGAAACAGGGCAATTATGTGCAATTTCTGAAAGTCCCTGTATCCTCGAGTGCACAAAGGAGCAAAAGCCTCGATCGTCATTCCTCCACGACTCTATTACAGAGGCGTAAGCGCGTCTTTTTTTCCTCTTCACTGCGTGCCCTACTCTATTCTAACCGACTGCTGCGACGAGTGTCGCACTGGGTCTACGTACACTTGGTTTCACTGCTCCACAGTCGACAGCGAAAAAAACCCCCCGGCCCGTGGGATTCTATACGTTACGCATTGTTATTATAATAGACCTTTGATGAACCGCTGCGACTCAATTACACTCGGCGGTAACTCGAAGTTCTTACGTCAACTGGAAAGTCATCGAAGGGTTCTTCACTCGTCGAGCTGCGTTTTGTGGTCCCATCATTTATTTATTTTTTATATATAAAAAAAAAAAAAAAAAAAAAAAATTAAAAATATCTGTGAAATTTTATTTTTTCCGTTTTTATCGTTAACTTTTAATTGTCTCGTAGGAATATTAGCTTTGAGGCGAAATGATTTGGTTGCCTTTTAATAATTTTTTTTCTAAAACACTCCGGTTTTTCCCTCAATGTACTTTAATCGTTAGTTCCCTGTGACGATGGTAATTTTGTTTTCTTTTTAGTTCTTCGTCTCTTCTTCCCGATTTCTTATTCTTTCTCCCGCTCGCACTTCCGTCGATGCGAAACGAAAAAATTTCGGCCTCCCCGTCGATTCGCGCTCTCGACAAAGCAAACACCGTGGGAAACGAGAAGCTCGAGCGAGCACAGAGAGCGCATCGAGTTTTGCGCGCCTCGCCTTGCTTCGCTCCTCGCCGATCGCTTTGCCATCGGTTTCTTCTTCTTTGCTTGCCTTTCCTCTCGTTCGAACAGTACACCACCCGATTACCCTTGTTATCCGTTGAAGTTTCAGCCCGCCGATCGCTATCACAGTATTTTTATTCGACACTCGATTGCATTCAACTTTCGCGTCGACACAATCCCAAGTCTGTCCTACGAATTATCCTGAATCTGCTATCTAAAAACCCGCATATTCAATTGTCCAATAATTGATTATATTATAGTATATAATTTACATACTTATCATTTAACATTCATTTAATTTCAAGTCGCCGAATATTTTATCGTTTATCGTAATGGTTTTATAATAATTATAATAATTATAAATATTATTATTTATTATCATTATTATACACCTACATTGTGAATGCCTAGAGGTCTTGTATTTTACTATTAAGTGCATATAATAATCATCGTTCGATTAGAAATTCGATGTCTGAAAAAAATTGTAAGCGTTGCAACTATTTGATAGAAAAACGTAACGAGCCGAATGACCGATGTGATAAATTCGTCGAAGATTTTTGACGATAAAATCTTTTCAGCGACCGCGGTTCGAGGAGAAGTTTCGTTTATTCGCCGCGCTGAAGATTCCGTGGGAAAAATCGTCGTGCACGTACCGATCACAAATCACCACGACTTGCTACCGCGTTGTGCGACCAATCGACGATCTCTCCTCTCGTCTCGCATAATCTTTCGCTTCTTTTTTTTTTAACTTGCATTATTTACCGTGCAGCTAGGCGTCAAAGCCACGGTCCGCGAGCGGTCCCGACCTTCACCTATTCGGTATTCCTATTCCCTCTGAATTCATTCGATAATCCTCGCCTCCCTTGGCCCGACACGTTCCTACGGAATTCCTCTTTTCTCACTCTCGGCTACCGGCGCGTGTTGCATCGCCCACGGCGGCGCAGCAGCCAAAAGCCAAAGTCTTCTGACTCGCAGCCGTATGGATTTCGTGATAATTCTCGAAGAACGACAAAAATTTCCTTTTCCCATTCCGTTCCGCTTTCCCACCAACTCGTCCGTTGTCCTTTAGCGCTTATTTTTCTACCATTCTACGATCTAGTTCCCCCTTTTTTAAACCCCACATTTTCGATGACTCGCGTCTCTTCTCTATCTCTGTACTTAAAAAAAATACATTATTTTTTTTTCACTTCATTCGTCGGAAAATTTCGAAATCCTATTTTTTTTTTAAATCCACTCTTACGATTTTTGCGTCCAGAATATTTTTTGGCATTCGATTTAGCGCAGAAAATTTGAAGGGTGTTTTATTTTTTATTTCGTTTTTTTTTTTTAATGTACGGTGATGATTGTTTTCTTTCCCCATAGTTTTGTTGTGAAATTATTCGATTCGCTTGACAATTTTTGTGGTAATTTGGAGCACAGGTGTGCCTAGTGGTTCCAGGCCTGCGGCACTTAACGGCAGGGCCAATGTAAACTCGGCGATAAGATTTTTTTTTTTTAAGCCGATCTAATCGCGTCACCCATCGCTCGTTCCTTTTTTCCCCCGCGTATATCTTCCTCCACGTTCCACTTATCTCCTTTCCTCGCTCTCATTCCCCGCGCGTTAACTACGAGCCGAGACCATCGACTTGCACACACACGGACGCTCACACACATGCGCGGTTCACACACGCGTCCGTGCATTGCGTGCTTTTTCGAGCTCCAGCCATGAGATAGTACCACATAGAACAGCCACAAAATACCTCCGGGGAATCGTAATTAGCTGAGATATTAAGATCAAGCAAAAACCACGTTTCCTCCTATCACACAATTACCGAGCACTTTATTCTCTGGATTGTCACTCGGCGATCACTAGTTTTTATCGTACGGTATCTTATCACAACCGTGTAGATACGAGTCTTCTAGTCGATGAACAGTTATCCGTGTTTGAAAAAAAAAAAATTATACAATTGACGGAAAATAAAAAATATTTTAAAATTAACTGGAACCAAAAATGTATCGTGAAAATTGAAAAAAAAAAAAAATTAAAAATTGTAACGTTTGTGAACGAGAAATGTTTTTTGACTGTGTGAATCGTCTTTTTTTACTGTTTTCACCTTTTTTGCTAAACTATCTTGCGCGCAGCTGAGATTCGTCGGCGCTAGAGCGTTCATCGTGTGTTCCTTCATTCATCCGTTTTTGTCGCCGGCTGCAGTCGAGACGAATTCGAAGCCCAGTGCACCACGAATCCCGGATTAATTAACAATCGCTCGGTATTTTTATTGTTGCTTCCTCTTTTGATTGGATAATTAAGTAGAGTTAATTGATTCGCACCGGTCGTCGCCGATCCGTCTCTCTCGTCTCGTCTCGTCGTCGTTTCCTATCGCGCGAACGAACTCTCGCAATGACCGAAAATCCAACGAGCTGTGAGAGCTAAAATACACACAGTGTATATACTCCCTTCGCTGCCACGTTTTTAACTGTTATAAAGCCCGTAGCGCTAATTGACCAGACGCCTTCGTGGGATCCCTCTGCTCGTTTCCGGTCTTACTTATCTTCGACGTTGGAAACAAAAAAAAAAAAAACCTCCAGAAATATACGTGTATTCTATATTTTCGTTAAATAAAAAAAATCATATTTGTACATTTAATATTATATTAATTTATATATTTTTAAAAATAAATTTTCAGCGTTACTCATTTTGTCTTGAATTTATTGTCTCAATGAAAAATATTGATCTAAAGTCCGACCCCTTTCTTTCTTTATTGCTTCCAGATGCGCCAACGGCTTCATAGGACAGAGGTGCGAGTTCAAGGATTTGGATGGTTCCTACTTGCGTGAGTGCTCTGTTACTTCAAAACACACACACACACACACACACACACACACACACACACACACACACACACACACACACACACACACACACACAATTTCTCTCACTATATCGCCAGTCTATTTTCTAGCGTTCCAAAAATAATGCATTCGTCGACAGAGATACGTTCAACGATGGTAAAAATAAAAAGTGCGATTTTTCAAAAATATTTTTCTTTTTGCAGCTTCCAGGCAACGGGTAATGCTGGAGACGGCCAGCATCGCCGGCGGTGCCACGATAGCAGTATTCCTCGTCGTTATTATCTGTATAGCCGCGTACATTCACTGTAAACGCAAGCAGAAGGAAATGCGCACGAGGTAATAAACGGTTACTTTTTCTAATTTTTTTTTTTTCCTCCTTCCTTTTTATATTTTTATATTTTTTTCGCTTCCTTTCCATATCCTTCTTGTTTCATTCACTCGCCTGCTATTAGCACCTGTACCCATATTCGAGTTAGAAGAAGCGTATCTGCACGTTGGCTGTAGAAAAAAAAAAGTAAGCAAGCGAGCCATAATGACTAAAGCGTAGTTGCGTCGTTTCCCCCCAGCAGTACCTGCGTCGATACGGTGGATGGTCCTGGCCGAGATCCGGAGCTGAGGCCGTTCAGCAACCGCAGCCGCTCCCTAATGATCTTCATGGCCAAGAATCCAAACGGCTCGGTAAGTTCGACTCGCTGCGAGTCTACATCGCGACATTGTTGTAAATCGGAGCTGAGCAAATACTTTGGGTGCTCGAAGTATATATTTAAGTACTCGTGGTACATTAAATACTCGAGGACCTGAGTACTTAAATACCCAAGTGGTTAAAGTACTTGGTACTTCGTGTACTTGAAGTATTCGCCGAGCTCTGTTGTGAATATGTAAATCTTATTGATGAATTTATTTTTCCGTTCGCCGCAGACGATGTGCCCGTCGATAGAGCAAACCCGAATGCCCGGATGGAACGATTACTCGCAGATGGAGTCGGCGAGAATGGCTTCCGTGAACGAGGCGAAAAGAGGCTCGAGTCATTGAGGATTTCGGAACTGCGGAGAACATCTCCAAAATTAGAAGAAAAAAAAAACCACAGCACTGAAGAAAGCGAATAAAGAAAGACAGAAAATGACGACGAAGACGAGGAGTAAAAGAATGATGAACAAGCCGGCGATCAACGTCGATCGAGCTACGAGCAGCGATCACGACCGAAGCGTCGATCGCGTTAGCAACAATTTTTTCTTCTATCTTCATCGAAAAAAGAACAAAAAAAACTGAGACGAGCATCGCCGAACGACGAAGACGACGAACGAATTAGTTGTAGCCGATAATTAAAAGTGAGTTAGATTTCCGAGCCATATAATTCTATCGAGAACAAAACAGACGAACAAAGAAAAAAATTACAAAAGAAATTAAAATTTTTTTGATTAGCAAGAGAAAAGCAAAAGCGAGAGAAAACAAAATTGTATTAATGGTACTTTTTTCCCGTTTTCTTTTGTTGTCACACACAAGATAGACTATCGTCGAGACATTCCCGATTCGGCGGTTTCGTCGGATCTCCGTCCAGTCGAACACGACCACGATTTCGTTTGTACTTTGGCCATCCGAAGAAAATCGCTTTCCCTCCTTCACGTATTTATCTGCAACTACCGTGTTACAAATAATGAAGAGAAAAAGCATGTCGTTCCAAACCGGTTTGAAATCGTTTTCATCAACTTTTCTTCCTGGGAGGAAAAGTTGAAAGATTTTACAGAAAACAAAAAAAAATTAGTAATTCCTGTCTCTGATAAAAAGTAAAAGTTCCGCTCGACGTCGAGCACTCTGTGCCTTTCGATATTTCATGTATCGAACAATGGGAGTTTTTTCGGGAATCCGCTGACCTACGAATTTCGCCTGCAACTGCGACGTCGAATTCTTTTTTCGAAGCCTAAAACGATTAAAGAAAAACGAAAAAAAAAAACAACCTCGTCGCCAGCGTCGAAATTTCGTGAACGAAAAAAGTGTCTTGCGTGTAAATAGAGTAGCTGGGATCGCTCCACGATCGAGTTCCGTCTTCCGTTTTTTTCTTTCGGAAAAATTAATTTGAAACATAAAAATTTAACGCACTAAAGAAAAGAAATCACCTCCCACGGAAAAGACGGACGAGTTATCGAATCGATAATTTGTACATTTGTAGATACTCGAAGCGAATGACCTTCCGAATATTTTCGACGTTCAGAAAAAAAAAAACACATTCGTCGCAAAAATGCTTGCAAAACGTCGAGACGAATTCCTCTCTCTTCCCCCCAGTATTTGTCAATCGCCGAATGAAACTGCTTAAGATTAAATTTGCGGTACGCGAAGCTCGCGCCAGTATTTCTCATCCGCACGGACCTTGGACGAACTGTAGATACAGAGAGAAAAGAAAGTCCCTGGAAAAACGAAAAAGTGAAATATTGACTCGCTGATGAAATTTCAAGAAAACAAAAAACGCGTACCGCAACGCGATCTATAAATAGTCCTCGTAGCTAATCGAAAAAAACCTACGATCTAGTTTAATATTTAATTTAATTTCTCATCATACTTTATATATTGTACTTGGTTCCTAATTTATTATTATCTATTATCTATTATTAATTATCTATTATCTAATACCGATTATTAATTATTAATTAATTAATTATTACCAATATTATTAGTCGTAAAGATAGAGGGAAAAGAAAAATGCAGAAGAGACAATTAGTAGTGTAGCTGATGGTTTCTCTTTCGGTTTCGGGATATTCGTGAGAAAGAAAAAAAACAAATGTTAACTCGGAAAGATTATCGATACGTCGATAAAGAAATCTTTATCTTCTAATTACCGATCGAGACGAGCATCGAGCCTCTGTGCCAGCGGTGGGCCTTTGTGTTTTTTTTTTTTTTTTTCAATACGCTTTCCACGCCTAACTTCGGCCGCGTGGTCGAAATTACGATTTTTCGCAATTTGACTCTGTGGACGATGAAATAGTTGCCTTAATACCGTAGAATCGAAGCACCAAGTGTCATAGATTGAAACAAGCAGAGAACAAAAGATACGAAGAGAGAAAAATCATGAATCGTAAAAGAAAAAAAAACACTGTACGTCTGCTATAACTACTAAAAGAAAGAACGATTCCTCCCCGACCCCCTTACCTTCGAAAATAGTGACCGAAATGTAAAATAATATTTGTAGACAGTGGTGGCATTTTTAGTACATCAGACAGCGCCGTTTAATCGAGCTAAGAACCATTAAGAAAGAGGGTACGATATCGTGCTCGTGAATCTTCGAGCTCGACCGATGATTGCGAATGTTAAAGAAAAACAAAATTTTGACGGAAAAACATAGCAGAGATAAAATTAATTTAAAAAATGTATTTAAAAAAAGTATCGATTATGCGACATCGGGTACGAATACACGCGCGCCGAGAAGACTGCGAACGAGTTTCCAATCGTTCGACAATCGTCGACAAGCTTCGATCGAATGATCTTTCGACGATTGAGTCGCAATATTTGATTATTGTGATTTTTCGGAATTCACGGCCGTGTTTTGATCTGCTCACTTCCGTCTCGCCCTCCGACTTTCCGGGCAGCGTTCATCATCGTGTCGTGGAAAAGTATACATATATATATATATATATAAAACATGAATTAGTTCGGAATTTTCTTTGCTCGCAATTTCGGTCAAGTTCGAACTCCCTACGAGCCACAATATCGTCGCCTCGCATTCTTAATAACAATGGAATATTTTTTTTTATGTTTTTTTTTTTCTAATCGCTACAGTAACGCGTGCGCTTTATGACCGGCGGATGGTAGGTACCCCGTTCGACATACACCAAATCCGTACTTGCGGTACGCTGTCCGTTGCAAATGTACCAAAGAGACACGTCATTGAACTGATGAAATAAATGAGAAAAAAATGTGAGAGATAAGCGAAATGAAGGAAGAAAGAAAAAAGAAAGGCATAATAGTTATTTGAATCGACATAAAGAACAAAACGATAAACGACACAAATACATACAGACATTACACATCACAAAAACTAAATGGGAAATAAAGCTAATGAATAAAATGCTAGGAGAAAGAAAGCCTCATAATAATGGGAAACACTTAAAACATGTATAGAGAAGAAAGAAAACCAACCGTAAGATGCATAAACCGCTAAAATGTCCATTATTTATATTAATTTGAAAGAAGAAAATTCGAAATACAAAAAAGAAAAGAAGTTGCAAATTTATTCACCGAATCGGCAATGTTGCATCGCGAACATCGTTCAATTATTTTTGTAAAGATAACACGATAAATAACGACAATAGAGAGTAAAGCGGTTACGAATTAAGAATACTGAGGGTGGTGAAAATATGAATGATAAAAGAAAAAAAACAAACGAAACAAACCCATGTACATGTATTAAACTTAGCGTGCTGCTCTGCGTATGGAAGCTTACGAATATGTTGAATATTTAATTATTATTATTATCCATTATTGAGAGCGAATACGAAAGCCTGTAATCTTGTTTCCCAAAATGTTTAAATAGCATAAATATCGAAATCACGGAAAAAACCATGAAACGAGTTTATTTTTATCATCATTGTACCCGTCAATCCATCCGTCTTGCAGACTTCCGACGAGCGCTTCAAATTGTAAAATTCAAAATAGCTGATTCGAGGAAGCTGATCTCTTCGAATTATACCCTTTTCATGCAAATGTTTTTCTCCGAGTTTATGATGGTGATAATTTCTTTTTTTTCTACAAACTAATCGTTTTTCATAAAAAAATGTTTCCTTATTCTAACCATCTCAAACAATTCCGCAGCTCCGTTTGTCTCTTCCGGGAGTCTTCTGTACGGTTTCCATGACTGACCAGTGGTTACACCACCGGAACCATCGAGCTCCACCGGCCGGTCTAGTCCAATTATTTATTCTACCTTCGTTATTCACGGTAATGAAGACTCTCCTCTAATACCACCAGGCTCCAGTGGTCTTGATTAAGAAACGCAATAGACTGTAAAACTCATGAATATTCATCCAAGTCGAACGACGTCTCGTTCCGTCGTTTTACGGAGAACTTGTACAGCAAAAGACTTTCATCTGTGCACGGTTGCCCGCATACGCATTGGAATGTATCTTTACAGTGTCCGGTATTCCGGGTTTCCGCGCGTCATAATTTCCTCATTTGTTCGGCACGTTATATTATTTTCGAGTAATTGAATCGTAGATTTCAAACAATTGATCAATTAGAGGAAACTTTGAGATAATGAAGTTTTTTCATTTTCAAACCCTTGATCGGATTGAACCTCGAATGTAATAGTTTATAAAGATTGGGTTTTATTTGAGCTTTACATATTTCGTTTCGCAGGTACTGTTTTCCACTTCACGATGGCTTTACTAATTTAATCACTGCACGAGGTACGCGACGAGCTACTGAATCGTTGCGTTATGCAACCTTTTGACTAGCTTTTTTTTTCATCTCTGTTATTTTTCTCATTCACCGTATTATTATTTTTAAATCTCAATTGATTGCGCTGAGTCCAATACGCGATCGAGCGCATCTTGAAGAATCCGTTCAACTGCTCTGTCGTCCGTATCTGCATCGATTGGCTGGGCTTCCAATTCAATACAATGCCCGCGATTTTGTTGTAATGATCGAAGCGCCGCGAGAGACTCAGCAACGCTGAAACTACTCCTTCCTGCTGATCTGGCGTTCCTGAACAGAAAAAAAAGATTTATCGTTCACTCTGCGTCAAAAACACGCGAAAGGTTTACGGCAAAAAGTTAAAAAAATTTGTAACCTAAAGTCATAAAAAATTGCTGTACCTTCACCGGACTCGATCATCTGGTACAATTTTTCGACGATCTTGTCTATCACGCCTAGCGGATCAGCGAGCGGAAATGATCGCAGGATAAGACCTACGGGGGATAAGAAAAACATCAAAATTACACATCTTGTTACGCCGACAAGCGAAGCAATCGAAATCTTTGTTCGGTTACTCGCCGAGCAAGCTTATAGCTTTGAAGCTCGAAGGATAACTGCTGTCGTCGATTATCTTCATCAATCCTCCGTTGATAATATTGTCGTGCGTCCAATCGGGGCCTTCCTTCTTTGCTATGAGTAGGACAGCTGTTTCCAGATCGTCGGTATAATTTTCTGTTAACCCAATGGAAATGAAAATAAGAAAGCAGTTCCCGGCGTCTACTTGACCGCGGTTTTACAAAATATCAACGTACTTTGCAGGGCCTGTATCAGTCCTGTCATAATAACGCCGGAACGCGCTTGAAATTGCGGATAGTTGTAAAAACCCGTGATCATCCTTTTAAGGTGCATGAGCCTCGGAGCCGGGAAGTTGGTACATTCATCTATTTTTATCAGATGTGCTATGCAGTTCGGCAACTCGTCTGCAAAAATATTTGTTTCTGCAGTTAATTGCGTTTAAACAAAACTCATAGATTTTCGCCTCTTATCTGAAAAAAATAGTTTAGAAACCGGAACTTACCCTCGCACGATCCGTGCATCGGAAAAGCTTCGGGCCATACGGTAAGAGCGACGTATATGACGGTAAACGCTGTCCTAACTAGGCAGTAAAGAGAATCGCAGCACAGTATTCTCACCCGTTCCCGGTCCTTCTTCATCCGCGCCATTGCCGTGAATATTCGGACTAGTTCTTCGATTACCGTCAACTGATAATCAACAATGAATTCGATCAATGCAAAGAAAACAAAAAACAATGTACTCAAGCGTATTAATAAACACGATGGAAAATAGTACCTCCGGAGTGTAACCGCATCTGAAGAGCGTAAATTCGATTCCGTCTTGAACGAGTTCGAAGACGCCGGGCATTATTCCATCCCGATCTAGACCACTGAGCAATGCAGCGATTCGCTGTTGCGACCTCGTCATCACCGGAGCCGGAGGCGTGTGAGTCCGATCCAGCGGTTCGCCAAGGGCTGCCCTTTCGACCAGCAAATCGACTATGGACCTGCGAACAGGGATAAAAGAAAATTGAAACGATTCTCGATCGCGAGTCAAATGTGGGCCATTTATTATATAAAAAAAAAAAAAAGAAAATTGCGACGAAATCTATTTCAGCTATAATTTTCGGAATGAATACCGAAAGTAATTGGTAAGTAAATTGGGAATCACTAACTTGGCAACCGTGCGCCGGCTAGCGACTTCTCTGAGTCTCGCGATCACACTTTGGTGAAGTTCACTCGTCCATTCTTCGCTCTCGACCAATTTATCCAACTCGGCTTTCACAGTTTTTTCTGAAATCGGTAACCATTTGGTAATTAGTTTTGTTATAATTTTTGTTACCCTCAGTGATTCCAATTAATTTTTCTGTGCATAAAAAGTGTGAAAAAGTACCTGCCGCCGCGAGCAGTTCCATAGCGGCAGTTCTTTGCACTTTTGTGAATTTCGACTTCTTCCTCTGCTCCCCGAGATGACGATCGAGAAATATTCCCGGGCAGGGAATTTTTCTCAGGTAAGATTTACAGTCGACAGTCTCTTCCTTCGAATTTTTCATCGCCGACGAATTACGTTGATTCGCCGGTGTCGCGGGACTGCTCAGGACCTGCCTCGACCGAAGTTCCTTCAAAACTTTCGTCGCCTCGGGACAATCGTTCGCAGGACTCTTCGTCGGTTTCTTCTTTTTCTTGGTGTCGAAATTATTGTCAAAAAGTCGGGGAGATGAATCGATCTCCGAATCGAGTTCTGCATCAACACACTTCTGTACAGTTGTGTCGTAAACCTTGGAGAGCGACGAAGCTTTTTTAATGTTGTCGCAAATTATTGGCCCATCCGCCGGTTTATCCGCAGAATTATTCGACGATATCGAAGCAACGGTGGCATTTGCAGGAAGTTCGACTTCGGTGCGATTTTCAGTGAAACAAATCGTTGAACCCGAAATCTCGATCGGTCGAGTGGATGATTTGTGCGGTAAAGTCGAAGTCGATGAGAGCTGTGGGTGAATCGGCAACAGAGCCTTGTTGTGAATCGGCAAACGCTGCTGACGATTTTTCGGGTGCAAAGCTGGCTGTACCGGCAACTGGTGATTCGAAAAGAGTCTCTGTGTATTCTCCGGTTTTACAGTTCGCGCGTCGTCCGGAATCGTCGGGGGCGAAACGAGATTCATCGGCGGAGACGATACTTCTGTTAATTTGGCGAATAAAATTGATTTCGTCAAACTCGGGAGATCTTCCGAGGATTCGGTTGGGTCCGCGAAGTCGAGGTTCTTCGCTGCGTTCAGCGATGACTTTTCATCGGTGGACTCCGGATGCGAGGGTGTTGAGGGTTCGGTTAATTTTACGTTCGAATAGAGGGGCGATCGGATCGGCGAGAGTGCACTCGTCGCCGGGTTCGTTGGGAATTTTTCGAGCGATGAACACGAGACAGGTGATTCAGGGGAATCGATTTCTTCAGTCCCGGTTGGTGGCGCACACTCCGCTGCTGCCTCGATCGTTTCTGTGGGCGTCGAGCGTACTTCCGATTCATCCGGCACGGCCTTTGGATCTTTCGCAATTTGGTCCAAGTCTGTCAAGGATACTTCCGGAATTGGTTGCTCTTTCGTTGTTTCTGCACTACCGGATTCGCTTGACGCATCCAACTTTTCCGAAAGGGTTGCACCATATTTCTCTTCGATTTGCGAAATTTGTCGACTATCGGGTTCGCTTATTTTGGCATCATCCGCGTCAGAAATTTGTCGACTATCGGATTCGCTTATTTTGGCACCATCAGCGTCCGAAATTTGTCGACTATCGGATTCGCTTATTTCGGCACCATCATCGTCCGAAATTTTTGGACTATCGGGTTCGTTTATTTCGGCACCATGAGCTTCCGAAATTTTTCGACTATCGAGTTCGCTTAATTTGGCACCATCGGCGTCCGAAATTTGTCCAGTATCGGGTTCGCCTATTTCGGCACCATCAGCGTCCAAAATTTTTCGATTATCGGATTCGTTTATTTCGGCACGATCAGCGTCCGAAATTCCCGTTAATTTTGTTCCAGTAGATTTTGTGATTTTCTCGGTGAGACTCGGACCAATTTGGTTATCTTCTTCTGACGGTGACTCTGGAACATCTGCTGTTTTCTCAGTCTCCTGGTAATCGTTGAACATTTCTCTCGAAACCGTTTCACGGTTTTGCGGAGATTCTCGAATTTCCGGCGAAACTTGGATGACCGGTGGAGAAGCTGGCGATTCCGTGCTTGATGAGGTGCTAGAAAATTTTGGCAGGCTTGGATCCTTGAGTTTTCCGTTTGCCTGCTGTTTGCGTGGCAAAGGCGAATCCATCGGCGAATTGCGTTTGGCTCGTGTGCGCTCTCGACGACAAATTTCCGTCGCACCGACGGGCAATGTCGGTCGAACGATCTCCCGATTGTCCAGAGTCAATGAATCTCCACCAGTCACCGTATCATTTTCCTCGGATTTTTTGTCGTTCAGGATCGAACGACGCGTAGTCGGCTTTGAGCATTTCAAAGATTTTTCTACGGCATTTTGACTAATCTGTTTGGCCGCTTGTCGTGATTTTCTCGTAGGAGGTTTTTCCTGCTCCTCGGATGTGCTTTCGTTCTTCGGTACGTGTGCTATACGCTGCTTCTTCGCTGGGACACGAGCATCCGGCTCGCTCTCGAGGATCAAGGAAGCCCTTGAGGGAGAATCGGTATTTACCGTTCCTCCCTCGTGTTCTTCCGTCTCCGTACCGTTCGTTATCTTCTGTCGGTTACGAGTCTCGTAACCCTTCGAGCGACGCGTTTTTACGACACCCGTTACAGTGTTTTTCTTCAAAGCTCGAATTTTTCCGAACAAATTCTTCATCGATCGAGTCGTACGCTTGGTAACTTTCGGGGAGCATGATCGTTTTCGTTTGCGCGTTATCAATTGATCCCGCGAATCGGCATCGAACTCTTCCTCGCCCGGTACGTCGCTCACATCCGTATCGGAGCAAACGGAAACGGATTTTTCGATCGACGAATTTTGTGAAGCTTCAATGAAATCCGAATTTCGCGAATTCTGTTTTGAATTCAAAACAGATTTCTCGGTAGGTAAAGCAGCTTTGAAATTCGCATCGAAAGGATTCACTTGTGAACCCTCCTCGTGAGACATCGAAGTCGTTTCGTCGCCTGCCGATTTTTCCGAGAAGTAAGCGGATTCGGCGGTATCGTGAGAAATATTTGTCATTTCCCCGTCCGAAGAATTCGAAACTGTTACGCTGTTGGGAAAATCTTTAATCTCGACCGTCGGACATCGCGAATTAGTCGCTTGCTCAGAGTTTTCGACGGTTTCGTGTCTCGAGGAATCGTCGTCCATTCTCACGTCTTCGACGTCACTGAACGAAGAAACGCTCTTTCTTCCGTTATCCTCCGGCTTGTCGGGAACTTTGACTGGCGACGCTTGATTCGATGCGATTTTTATGTACGATCCTTTTTTCGTTGATCTATCAACCCTATGTGACACGACTTTTGCGGGAGATGATTCTATCGTTTCTACGTCGTTCGGCTTTATCCGCAATATATGTGAATTTTGCGACTCCGAATGATCGACGTTTATCTCTGTTTCGCAATCCTCCGATTCGATTTCCCAACCGGTACTACCGCAATTTTTCAATTTCTTCATGCTCTTAATTTTTGCTTTCTTCTTCAACCTTCGCAGTTTTATTATCTTCTTTTTCTTGGGTTTTCGAGGTCTGTCGAGTGTTGGGGCTGGCTCATTTGTGAACATCGCCATTCTCTTCCAAAATTCTGTCATCATGTCCAACTGACCGTTGTTAAATAAGTTTGGCACTTGGTTCGCGTAAGTCTGTCCATGACCGCAGCAACTCACGGACCTCGACTGATTACAGCAGTTGTCGGACGACGATTTTTGTCTCTTTCGCTTCTTTATCTTGCGCTCGAGTGTCTCAACTTTTCGGCGAAGATTCTCGAGTTCCGGGTTCACCGTATCGATTGGACGAGCGACAGTCGATGGCTGGAAGTTGGTGATCGTGGACTCGAACGGTGAAACGAAATTTCTCGGAATTGGATCTACCCGGTTAAATTCGTTGATACTCGTTTGACTGGGGTCCAAGTCGTTGCGACGAAAATCGTTGTGGCCGAACTTGAGATCGTGTGAATCGAACGCTCTCGAATCCCGTCGACTTCGTGAGACGGTGGCGGAAGGAATTTCTAAAAGTGAAAAGTCCTCGATAAATCCCGGACTTGCCACAACGGGCATTGTAATTCTCGTACTGAACAAACTCACCACGACGTCGGACCGGCGACAGCATTTCGGTAAGTAACGGCGGATGCGCGGTCATTATTTTACAGATTTTTTCAACGCTAGGCTCGACCGACGATTCGCACTTGTCGCAAAATAACGGGTACGGATTATCCGTGATGTGGTAAAATTCATTTGTCAAAACTCCCTTCTCCGTCGTTACCGGTTTTACCGGCTGGGCTCGTTCAGGTTCCCCAGTGGTGTTCACTCCGATATCTTTCGTCTCCTTGACTACTGGAATGTTCAATTATGTTCAGTAAAAATCCAGACCCTTATTAAATTAAAGCATTGAAAATTGTAAACGATATGGACAGCAGTTTTAGTCCAATTAAACGACGTTACCCTTTATCGCTCCTTTTCTCGTTTTAGGAGGTAGACCATTTATCGTCTTTTCGAGCTTGTTGACTTCAGTGAGGTGAGACTTCCTCAAAGCCTTTAATTCTTGCTCCAGATTCTTCACTTTCACTGCAATGCAGTTCTGTTTTTAATCGAGTGGGAAGGAAGTGGGTGTACAAAATTTTTGCTTAAAAAGAAGCTTGAAAAAATTTGGAAAAAGTTTTTTTTTTTTTTTTTAGAGTACAGATAATGTTTACCTTCGAGCGATGATTTTTCCAACTCCACTTCCATCAACTTTTCCGAATGTTTGTCCTCTATATCCTCGACTTTGCATACCAACTGTTGCAAGTGGCATTTATCACTGGCGATCAGGACATCCTTGTCGGCTAATCGTCTTTCCAAATCCTGTTGACTCTTCTTGTGTTCTGCATTTAGCTGCATAATTTAATTCAATAAATCAAGTGTTTTCTTTGATAATTCAAGCAATTCCACATTTAACAAAATTTGTTATAATAATTTAAATATCATGATAAATTAGTCAATCATTTTTTTAAATCTTACCAACTCTAGTTTGACGACTTTAGCAAGATTGGCGTTGCTCTCACGCCTAAGTTTCGTAACTTCTTCCTGCGCTGAGCACAGATCACCCTTTAGTCGTTCGCACTCTTTCAATTTGTTATTATATTGAAGTATCAAATCGCTGTAAAAAAAAAAAAAAACGTAATATTTTTTTCCACAGTATTCAATTATATAAAAAATAGCGTCTTCATAAAAATAAAAACATTGAAAAAATTATGATTAATTTTAACTTACTGGGAACGAAGCATTTTTTTCTTCATGAGAAGAATTGATTCCTTTGTTTTTTCGTCGATACCGGCGCTGTCACCCTGTGCATTACGAAGTCGTTAAATACAAAACGATGCAATTTCGTTTGCGTACAGCTAACCTCAAAAACCTCCTCGTTCTAACCTAATCGTCCGACAGTATCATGCAATGACGCGTCTATCGAAGAACAATTATCATTTACTCACGTTGAATTCCGAATCCTGGTGACAATCCATTGTGAAAAAAATTGCTACTTATTTAACGATTACTTTTATATGCACTATGTTTAACAACATTATCGGCGACAGTGCTGAATGCACATTTCGCACGTTACCAATTGTTTTGCTCAGGTACGACGAACCGCCGCCGTAGCGGCGCCACCGTCGCGGCGGCGTCGTCGGAGCGCAGTGTCCAATCTCACTGTCGCGGCGGTCCGGTTTTCCCGCGGACCTCGACCAATGGCATCGTCGCTGTTACGGGAATCCATTTGCGAATCGTGCCTAATGCCTTTTTCGTCGCCCGGAAAATCGCGCGAGCGGATAGAGTCACTCCTCTCTTCCTCGAGCGTAGTCTGCTCGGTGAAGAGTGGAAAAATATATATACATAGAGAGTGAACGGACGAGAATCAGTGGAGGTGGACGAAGAGGAACCGAGCAGAGTATACAACCACAGAGATATCGAATTAATGAAAAGTGGTGACTGTTTCGCGGACGGCAAAGTAACCAGACAACGATAATAATTTCGAGCGTGACAAAAATCGGTGAAATATATAAACGCGAGTGCCATGGTTGAACGGTGGATCGTATTTCATTGGACTTAGGGGGGAGGGGGGTACGTATAGAAAATTACTTGCTTTGTGTTTCTCTCGTTTTATTATTTTTTTTTGTTCCCATCTTTACGTGTGGTACGAAGATTCGTTTGCATCCGTGCGTTGTTCTTGCACCAACACACTCGTACACACGTAGCCGCTCGTGCACGGGTGGTTGGTTGCAACGCTTTTACGAGCGAGGCGATAGATATCTGTTGTTGATGCGATACCGGTGGCCAGTTCTGGAAGCACTCGATACACCGAATAGCCCAGAACACCACGAAATACTCGAATCAGTGTTCGAATTTTATACGTGTGTGTCGACGATCCTTTTTTTTTCTCATTCGATGTTATTAAAGTATCTCGAAAGGCCTGGATATCTCGAAGAGCTCTGGTCGCTCTTCTGGTATTATTTCTAGCCACTCATAACCTCACTCGCGAAGTTCGAACGACTGTCGAGCCTCGAATTTCATCGTAGGCTCGACTCTTTCATCGCTGATTCGGTACATTCGATACATCCGGCTGACTTGCATAGTTTTCACGCTATTTCCTATCAATTAAGCTCAGCCTCGTTAGCTTCCGATACGAAGATGGAGTCGTATAAAGAAATTGGCATCGTGTGTTTTAACGAGTTCAATACCTAAGCAGAGTCGAACACTCTCGTTGGAGGAAATCTGGGTATGCGGTCAGGCTCGTTCTTCACGGTTGTTAAAATATTCGTGATAAGAGTCTCGGGGCTCTCGAACGCGCAGGTTGGCTAGCAACGCTCGTTATCTGAGTTCCATTCTGTTGCACTAGCGCACCTGACGATTCTGCGTCTAGGAGAGACATACCCGTCCGTTACAGTCAAAATCGTGCGTGAGGTCATACGTAATACCGCACAATGTCGCGTATGTCGTAATATCGCACGTACATATACACGTATATATGACCATGGAGAACAGTATATGAGGTGACAGAAACGATTAAGATTTTTTTTTCTACAAGGTCACGTGTTATTGGATAGAATCATTTGTGAGGTAATTTTTTTTATGCTTTAATTTTAGCGATGAATCGTTTATGGAAAAAAACTGTTTCGTCCCATCCAGCGGTATTTGACACTTCCTCGACTCGTCTTAATCTCTTTGTTCTCGAGGAATCCAACGAGTTCGAAACGGAGCATTTATTGATCTCGCAGAATTTCGTCCCGCGGGTCCTTTTATTCCGCCGTCTCCGTCACGTAGACGCAGACAAAATGCATCACTCCCGCTCGTGCGATCCCCGTTGGCGAGACACATCCGGAATATCCATTTCGTTAGGTGTTATCGCGAAATCCCGACTACTCTCCTCGTTCGTTTCTCTCACTGTGTGTATGCGTGTGTGTGTTTGTGTTTGTACGTTTCTGGTAATCCCCCTCTGCCAGGCCATCCCGACCTCTATTGATTGCTCCACCGCACTACTGCCCTACTTTTACACTCAACCCCCTGCGGACCGAGGCGTCCTGCTGTGTTCCCGACCTCCCCGCCCCCCCCCCCTTCCCCCCTCAAAGCTCTGCTTCATCCTCTCTCCGAACAATATTTCTCATGGACTCTTGTAGCAGACTCTTCGGATTGCTACTTGAAAGAAAAGCTCGTTTTAAGAAAAATGAAAAATGGAAAACATCGAAGGTTATTCGTGCTATGCTGTTGCACGAGACTTAATCTGAGAGCTTTTCGTTAGGAACTCTGTAGCTTTAAGAAACAAAAAACAAGAATTCATTCGGCCATTAATAATGACCGGTTTCAGTTGAGGCCAAAACTGAGGCCGAATTGTTTGTTGCGGAATATTTTTTTTAGGGCTTTACAATTCTGCGCGAAAAAATTGCAAAGAGCCTTTGAGCCTTTGTCATGCTCTTTTCACATTTTTTTTTTTATCACGGGACGGCGCATAAAGAATAAATTGAAAAAAAGTTTTTTTTTTCATCACGCAGCGTGCAAAGTATAAAAAAATCCCACAATTTCTGCCTCTGGATCTGCAGTTTGAGGCACACGCAGAATAATTAAAGATCTTTTCGGAATGAGGGGAAAAAAGTAAGAAAAATAATAAAAAGAAAACGTACGAACAAAGAAGAGAACAGTAACATTGCGTGTTCCAACGCAATTTAGCTGTGACTTATAGAGCAAGGGAGTTAGTGAGGTCTATGGTTATTTATCCGTGGGTCACAAAGAGACGGACGTTGCGCCGCTGCGTTAGCCGCTGTGTCTCGAGCTCCTCGGTGGTTCTAATGCTCTGCGGTCGGTGAAGATTGTGCTGTTAGCGGTGGTGAAACGAGCCACCCAGTCTCGGCTCTCTCGCTCTCCCTATACATGCCTCTATCCATAATCACTGTGTAGTGGCGTGACTCAGAGAAGCCAGTCAGACAGGCACTTCATGGCCAAAGTAGGTGGCTAGCTACCTGAGTGAGAAGGCTCGGGATGGGGATGGGAGCCGCTAAGTCTCTGAGGGGTGAGAGTGAGGCTACTGTTCCAAAGTTCGCCACAAACCCTACCACCTTCTTCATCCCTTGCTTCCTCGCCGCACTGCCAAAGGCCGGGACCGAGAAGCCAAAACCACTTCAATGGTAACGAGCCGCTCGCTCCCCGGAAAACGCTTGCTCTTCAAGCCTCCCCTACGTCGAGAATGGCCTTTGTCTTTACGCTTCGAATCGTTCGACAATTATCCAACGATTACCGATCAATTTTCATCCAATGTTTCTGTTACGCCGCTTCGGAATCGTGTATTAATTGTACTCTCGATCGATTTGCCATATCTCCACGAATGACTTTTCCTTTGTTTTTGGTCCAGAGAGATTGACCTTGAATTCCGTTTTTTGTTGTATTTTTTTGTAGAATTAAAACGTGACTTCCGGTTTCGAAACCTTTGTTTTTGACCGGTAGGGGAATCACATGGGAAAATGTCACTTCCGGGTTCAAAATCTCGGTTTTTGAACGGAAGTGACGTCATCCGGGAAAACGTCACTTTCTGTCTAAAAACCTCGGTTTTTGACCGAAAGTGACGTCGTTCGGTAAAAGGTTACTTCCGGTTGAAAATTTGTGGATTTTTTTACCGGAAGTGACGTCATCCGGGAAAACGTCACTTTCTGTTTAAAAACCTCGGTTTTTGACCGGAAGTGACGTCGTTCGGTAAAAGGTTACTTCCGGTTGAAAATTTGTGGATTTTTTTACCGGAAGTGACGTCATACGGGAAGACGTCACTTTTTGTTTAAGTCTCAGTTTTGTGACCGGAAGTGACGTCATACGGTAAAAAGGTCACTTGCTGTTTGACAACAAATTTCAAGGGTCAATATCGATTAAAGCTTCGACCTCGTTTAGTTCCTCGTGGGACGGAGCTTAGAGAGTCTCTTTCTTCGTACGATGACTCATTTCTCCCGTATTCGATTAAACCACCGAGCTCTCGGTTCGAGCATCGATCAAGCATTTAACATCGCGTTAAGACTTAAACTACCCTCCATCGCGATCATCGTCCCTGTGGGAGGGCAGTGAAAGCTCGTTTTTCGAAACACGCGAGACGGAAGGAGGGATGATGTTGAGACGGAGAGTAGGGGGATTTATATAGAAAAAGAGACCACAGTCACGCCATTCGGTAGGCCGTACGATCGTGAGGCTTGTCTAGGTTGGTAATCTGTTTCGGGGGAATCCCCCTAGTCAGCTCGCATTCACCACTGCCATCACCCCCCCCCCCCCCCCCCCCCCCTCTTTCCTTCTCTCTTTAGCTTCCACCCTCTCGCCGTTACAATCTCGAAGGTCACCCGAAAGACCGTCTCGAGGTGAAGGTCACGTTGCAAAATGACGACCTTCTCCAACAGTTATTTAATCGGGTGATACGATAACCGGGTTACTTCACAATTTTTTTTTTAGTTTTTTTTTTTTTTACTTTTTTCCCCCTCTCACAATCAATCGCTCACTTTCGCCCGATAATTTTATCTCACGTGGAAAAAAAAATTATAGATGCATCTCGAAGGGTAGGTCGTTGATGACGTCTTTTTCTCATCAAGGATGAACGTGCCATAAAGAATGTTTGCGATGTCTTGGGGTGCGTTGAAGCGAACGTGGGTGAAAGCGACGACAAGAACCACGTGAGGTGGAGCCGTGAGAGAAACGCATCCGGCAACGTTAAAAGCTTTTCTCGATTTATACCACCCGTCGAGAAGTCAAGGCCAAGGTTATTTTTAATTATCGCGAAATCCGAGATTTTCTTTTTCTTCTCGTCATTAAAATTCATTGGCGAGCTATAAAAAAAAAATGAAAAAAAAGTCTGAAAAACGTGGTGATGGAGAATGGATTGCATTAATTGAATAACTTTCATTGAACGGCATGAACCCACCCGTTACGTTCACGTGACCCACGGCGATGTGCTGGAAGGACGGCGCGTGTCAGCCTTTGTAAACTCTGAGTCATCTGGTAGCGCCGGCGGAAAGGGTGAATTACAGCAGCGCCGGTTGGTGCCCTCACAGCTTTACCTCGACACCCCCTCATCCACCCTCCACCGTCGGATTTTCTCACCTGGGGAATACCGAAATAACGGAAAACACTTTGACATTAGTCCGGGCAAATGTCAAACTGTGTTCACAAAAATCAAATTCCAGACCATTTTGTTTGTCATCAATTATAATCTTGTGTGTCTCTTTTTTTATTTTTTATTTTTTCATCGTCAGTTAATGCTTCAGTCACGGCGCAAGTATCTTTTTCCAAGAATCATACTTCGTCCAGCGACTCTCTGAGTCATAGTATCTGATAAGATGAAATAATGTCCCAGCTCTTAAAAAAAAAAAGTATATATCGCATCTCCAAAGCAACAGTGTAAGATCTCTTATGGGACTACCGTACAAATTGTTGCACTTTTGTTATAAGCTTGTGGACATATAAAAAAAAATTTATGAAAAAGAGTGGTGCATTGAACTTTTTCTTTGAACCCTCGAATATTTTTATCGAAACTCGTTGAGCACAATTTGAACAAACTTGACTATTCGGCATATTGTCGATTTTGCAAAAGTGTCCTCTTGTCCACTACCAAGCTTTAAGAAATGTGTGTTACCTATGAAAAAAAAAAAAAAAGAAATTTTTCCCTTCGTCACCGGGTTCATCGACACTCGGCGGAGCCGCAGCTGGGTGTCTTCTGCAATATTTAATCCGTCGGACGCAAGATAAAAGAGAAAATCGATGAAAAAAAATGAGGTCCGAGATCGTGAAATTGCATCCATCGGCGTAGTACTGTAATCTAGTGTCGTTATGTTTGCGAGTTATCTTATGGACGAAAAGGTTCCTTCACGTGCCGTGGCAGAAAGCCTATAGCTACGTATAACGCTCTGATATGCAAAAACGCAGCTCGAACTCTCGGATGTTTTGCGTACCTAGTCCCGTGACATATGCAGGTCGTACAGCTCGGTTCCGGTGAATCCCGTATGCAATATCCACTGAATAATAGAACGCGATGAACTGCCGACGAGAAAGAAAAATATATGTCGATAAGTCGTCCGGTCAGTTGCACGCGCTGCGAGCATATCGCCGTGCCGAGACTCTTCGGCTCAGTTTTTTTTTTTTTTTCTCGACACTCGTTGCGGAACCTTTCATCAGTGTCAGGTAGGGGAGAACGGGGCAAATTGGCACAGCGGGGCAAAACGGGACGGTGAGAGCAAGACTCAATTTTCCAATAATTTTTGGATGCCCCATTTTGTCCCAACGATACATCCGGATTTTCAAGCCCGTGTTGCCCCACGTTCCACCATCGCCACAATCCGAAAGTTATTGGAGAATTGCGTTTTGTCTCATTATCCCGTTTTGCCCCGGTGTGCCATTTTGCCCCGCTCTCCCCTATACGTAACTACGGTGAATCGGTGTCAGAGCATTATTTTTTCTTGATTCAATTCTTAAATCGCAGGAAGATTAACGCTGGCACGCTCCAAAATCCTCGTGTCACGTAGGTTTCGCTTAGAACTCATTGTCCCCTCTCAAACGAATCGTTATGAAAGTGTCGCATTGAACTCGACCGTGGGCAAGAATTTCGCTCGTCCGTGGCGTCGGCCAGGATCGATAATTACCGTTGCATGTACATTGTGTACACAGTTTGCGAAGCCAGTTGATGAACGTAGTCGTAGTCATGCGGCCTAACGGAGACCGGACGTTGTGTTTCGTTGTGATTCGACCCTCGTACGGTTCGGAGGTCGACTAAGCTTAAAACAACTGTATCGATCCTTGCAATAAAAAAAAAGAATTTCCCATCATCGAGAGCACACTCCAATGTACCTCTCTGAATTTTTGCAGATTTTTTAACCCCCGCAATTCGTTAATATTGGAATCGTTCGACGCTCTCGAGGATCGGCGATTCAATTGATCGGTCGCTCGAGTCGCCTACGCTCGAGGCGATCAATACTCGGTTGGATATCTGGGAACATTTCGATGCGCCTTCGGGGCGGTTCGGGGAAATAGTTATAACAGTCGACGACGCTGTCTTCATCCTGTTAAATCATATTTTTCGCAGTCACGGTTACTAGGAACACGCTCGACGCGTTTATAGTCTTCCTCGTTCAGAGATCTATCTTACCCGTCGGTCTTTCTCGCGATCGCGCGCCGTACCTCTCCCCGTCCCCGCCTATCTGTGACTCTCGGTATTCTTGGCAAAGTTCCAGACCTACGTCAAGACGAATTCTGACGCCAGCATCAATGAAGGAACACACGAGAGATAGAGAGGACGAAGAAGAAGAAGAGGAAGACCAACCAGTCGACCGGGCATCGTACTAACCGCTGCTCGATCATTTCCTTTAGGCCTCGAACATAGAGAAAAGACGCATAGATCTAAAATAACGTGGGCGCTACAAACGCCATCCAAGACTACCCGGAAATGAAGTTTCATCCAAAATTTATCTCAAACACACGCTTGGCTTGAAATTATTAAGTCGACTATTTAATCTGCGGAGAGAAAAATATATTTCTAGGGTAAATATGCTAAATGTGGCTAACATCGATAAGCTCCTAGATCGACTATATATTGACTGGGCCGTATTGACCACTTTAATCAACAAAATTCATTTCCATCGATGAAACTCGCGACTAATTTAACGAGAAATTGCTCGGTCGAGCGCAGGTCGAACAAATCTTTTTTTTTTTTTTTTTTTCAATTCTGTCTGATCCGAAATCCTCCTCCCCCTGTTTTTCGGATTGATATTGCCGAATGCAATCGGGGCGGACGCATTGGCACCACCAAACTGTGGAGCTTGATACGCGGACCACGGTAACACACAGAGCTACAGTGTATTGATTTCGCCATGGACCACGCGCGCAATTCTCACTCAATCTGTTCTCCGTTCGCGACTAGACCGGCATCTCGAAATTTGCAGGATAAAATAAAATGTAAAGAAAAAAAAAAAAAAAAAAACGAAAAACCCTCGAGAATCGATTGCAATTCTTCCGACAACCGGAATACCCAAATTCGAATCGTTTTCCCGTCATTTTCTGCATCGACCCATTTTTCTCTCGTCGAGCGGTTCAGACTGACTTTACACACGCCCGATATTTCAAACCCTTCACACACCCCTCGAATAATTATTTTTTATAGTAAAAAATTGAACCCATTTTTTTTTTGTTTTTGAAGTCGCCCTCTGGAAAAAAATTTGGCATTCGCCGGTAGGTAAATGATTCGTACATCGCGTATTACGAGGGCGCGGAAGCATGAGGAAGTTAAGTGAGACACGGATGAGATGTGAGTATCGGTGCCGATAGATGTGTGGCGTGTACGAAGCCCGCGTCGGCGAGGCATCGTCGAGAAAATATTTTCATTATAAATAGCGACCCCGCTCCGACCGCTTGCCTGTTTATTTTTACGAAGCTTCGGGCTCTTCGTGTGTGTGTGTGTGTGTGCGTGCGTGCGTGTTCCGCGAGAGAGGGCTTTCGCGCCCGAGCGCCAATCGACGCGAACGGAAAACGCTGTGTTTTCTCGAATCTACACACTCGCCGTTAGGGACACTGGTTTAGAGTCGTGCGAACAAAAACGAACATTTTCGTTGTGCGTGACGAAATTTATCGTTACATAATTGGGTCAATCGTCTAATATATTTTTTTTTTTTCAGTCGCTCTATAGACGGCTCGAATATTTTGGGTTTGGTCTTCGGTGTTTGTCGAATTTTCGGACGAATTTCAAGACCGATAGATAGCCGAGGATTTTATGCAAAATTCGTTGACGACGAGGATTCCTGAGTACGTGCGGATGGACCGGGTCGAAGCCGCGATCGAAGCTCCTCGTTCATTTTCTCTGACCTATTTGCGGATATATAGGTCACCGAGTTCAGCCACCCTCGAAGAAGCGAGTTCCCTGGTTGCGAGCGTACCGGGTGTGCCGATATCGCCTTTTTTTTATAAAAACAAAAAAAATGTTTGCACGATCATCCGTGATCGGTTGGATCTACGGATCTGGGTCTCTAACCGGAGGCAATCTTTCCCATACAGAGAGTTCCCATTTTGTAGGTTTTTTCTTTACCTCTGTATGAGCTGGTGTCTTTTCAGTTTTGCATAAATCGATAAATGATTAAAAAAAAGGAATTCGATTTTTTTAATTCAATAAATAAATCGATGAAAAGTTAAAACCCACTGGGACGTGAAGGAAGTTCGTGAGGTAGTTCGTCCCTTCGGAGCGCGGGTAGATACCTGAAGTTCGGCCGTGGAAGAGAACTCAGGAAAAATCAGAAAAAATTCTTAAATGCATTTATCGGCCCACCGGAGACTTCATACCAATTTGTTGATAATTCGTCGAACCGTTTAGAGGTTATTGAAGTTTCGGAGGGACGCTGGTGCGTCCGGGGACTGAAAGTTAGTCTGGTGGGGTCGTCGGTCGGGGTAAAAAGTTGCTTCGAAATAATACCGTCGGCTCGAATTAGTTTGAAAAAATTTTCATCGTATATCATATCGACGGTAACGTGGGTTAAAAGTTTCGGAGAAAAATTTTCCGTCAGATCCGTCGTTTGTGCGGAGCGAGTGCATTTGTTCTCGCATGAGTGAGAGAAGGATGACGCCGCCGTGGTAGGCTGGCGGTCGGTGTCCATCCAGGGAGAGTAGGTCGTTTCCATGGAGACTGGGGTGCATCGGACCCCCCAGCGGAGACTGGCACGTATCGTTAAATTGTATCCAATCCTCTCTCTCTCTCTCAACCCCCCTTTTCATCTCGTCTCATCTACCTCCAACGTCTCCCATCCTATCTGCGGGCTCGGTGCACCTTTCTCAGGTGCACCGAGAGGGGTTTCCACTGTTCGAGCGGAAGCGCAACTTCCGGAAGAGACGTTTATCCACTCGCGGTCTTTGCTAATCTGCCCGCACTCACCCTGCATAATTACTTTACCTCGAATTACTTTACCTCGACGACCCGACTCTGCATCTCGATAGAACATTTTATTTAGTTATTTAGTTGTTTAGTTGTTTAGTTGTTTAGTTGTTTAGTTATTTAGTTATTTAGTTATTTAGTTATTTAGTTATTTAGTTATTTAGTTATTTAGTTATTTAGTTATTTAGTTATTTAGTTATTTAGTTATTTAGTTATTTAGTTATTTAGTTATTTAGTTATTTAGTTATTTAGTTATTTAGTTATTTAGTTATTTAGTTATTTAGTTATTTAGTTATTTAGTTATTTAGTTATTTAGTTATTTAGTTATTTAGTTATTTAGTTATTTAGTTATTTAGTTATTTAGTTATTTAGTTATTTAGTTATTTAGTTATTTAGTTATTTAGTTATTTAGTTATTTAGTTATTTAGTTATTTAGTTATTTACTTATTTACTTATTTAGTTATTTAGTTATTTAGTTATTTAGTTATTTAGTTATTTAGTTATTTAGTAATAATATGACATTTTTGAGAAATCACTATTCTGCCATTACGGCAACGATGACCCGGGCTCATTTTGGGATTCGCTGCTAGATACAATCTAATTGCCTCGAGCCCCCTCCCTCAGCCTTCCGCCCATCGGTCAATCTTGATTTCCCCAGCTGGAAATTATATTCCACATCGTTCGAACCTCCGAGGATTTCCTCCGGCCCACCAATCGCCGGATAATAATTATGAGGCATGACGCTATTCGCTGTTCTCGAGCCTGTTATAAATGGATTCCCGAAAATCGATGTACAACAATTGTACTCCGGGGGTTGGCGTACAAATATAACGAGAGACCTTATCTATGAGTCACGAACGCGAAGCCCGAGGTGCTAAAGAACACAACGAAGACATATCGTAAGGATGAGTCACGGTTACATGTAAATTTTTTAACGAAGAGCGTTAGTAAATTTAACCTACAAGATAATTCATCGCAGCTAAGAACTTTCCGATTTTTTTCACTGATAGATTCGTCCCTTAGCTTCGAAAGTGAGCCCCAACCCCTACATCTAAATTGTTGCGTGCGTTATGAATTTTTTTTCAGCAAGCGATAATTGTTCTCCAGCCAGGGTTTTTCTGATTCAATCTCTACGATGGTATTATCGCAATTACCCAATTTTTCATCAACAGCCCCATCGTTCAAAAACAAAAAAAGTTCAAATCCAAATCTCGAAACAAATTTTGAAATGGATTGAGAAAAAAAAAAAAGTATACAGACGAAAAATGTCGATACGAGAGTCAACAGTTATCCGACAAGACACCCGTTATTATTCCAGGGATACGGGGGTACACGACCTAGTTACGCTCGGGCGTGTTATATGGGTCATAGACACCATTCGCCCCGGCGAAGGTGGAGGGCAGCACTCCGATGTGCTCCGGGAATCCGGAGTGACTCACCCTCCGTTGAACCCTGTGTGTGCGATGGGTTCCGAGGTAAAGCCCGTCGGCGGGATAGAGGGGCCGAAGGGGGAAGGGGGCGAGCTGGAGAGAGTCGGTGGAAAAGCTTCGTGGAAGTGGAAAAGGTGAAAGGGAAGCGGAGGCGACGTGCGCACAGAGCCTGGAATACCGCGTATCGGTATTCTCAGGAACATGTCACACAAGCTGGCTCGGCATATCGCGGAATTGGTTAGAGAGGGTTAACAGCTCGATGGGGGGTGGAAGAGAGAGAGCATGAGAGAGGGGGGGGGGGGGGGGGGGGGGGTCGAAGGCACGCCGACTGCATCTGCGGCGATCGTAATCTGCACCGGCGCGTGTTTGAACTTGGGAGGATGGATGGCACTCTATAATCCACGTCGGCAACCGCGTACGTGGGAGGCTCATGGTCCACGTGACTCAGAGCGAACGGTTATTTTCCTCCTTCATCGACCGGTATTCCCACGTCCCATCCCTCGATAGGAATTGCGAGTACAATTTTTAATCAAAGTCGTCTGCAGGTGGACGGAGCGCCTTCGTGGCGGCCATTTCGCGTCTCTAGACACGTCCGCCATTCCGTGGCACGGGAGAGATTAACGTAGCTCCTGGAACTTATAAACAAACGGTATTGAATTCTTTCATCGAGAATGATTGGTATTTCAGACTTCGATAAGCATTTCATAAACAAATCACGATTGAAATTTTCGCTCAAAGTTGGAAGATGGATGGAACGTCTTCGTGGCGGCCATTTTGTGTCTTCAGGCACATCCGCCGTTTCGTGGCACGACAGAGATTAACGTAGCTCCTGGAACTTATAAACAAAATGTATTGGATTCTTTCATCGGGAAAGATTGGTATTTCAAACTTCGATAGACTAGAATTTTCAATCAAAGTCGAAAGGTGGATGGAACGACTTCGCGGCGGCCATTTGGCGTCTCGAGCCACGTCCGCCATTCCGTGACATAGAAGAGATTAGCGTAGCTCCTGGAACTTGAGAAAAAATTGGTATCAGATTCTTTCATCGAGAGAGTTTCGTGTCTCAGACTTCGCCAACATTCGATAGTTAAATTACGATGACAATTTTTAATCAAAGTGGTCAGGTGGATGTAATTTTTTCGCAGCGACCTTTACGCGTCTCCGTAATGAGAGAGTCGACCATTTTGGTCACCACGAGGACGTATTCGACAAGAGATGAAATAATGTGTGTACTATATGAAATGCTTTGTGCATAAAACGAACTGTTCATCGAGTCCTTGAATACAATGTGTACTAGCCTGTAGATTTATGCGCCACGCGCCGCCGTGAATCCCTGTATACCTATACACATCTAAATAAGTACACCGCGTTCCTTTGATGCTACGTCGTAACGGCGCGTCGTCGTTTATCGTATATAGATAAATAAAGCTAGCTGAAACCCTCTCTTCGACACGTGTGAGCCTCGGCAATGTATTGGGCGCGTTAAGCGCTGGCGATAAACTGGAATGAGAAAGCTCCGATGCCTCCAACAGTTTAATCTTCGGGGTTCGTAAAGTCTCCCCAAGGTAGAATACGACAATAATAAAAAAATAATGAAAATTCCATTGGCATCGGTGTAATTGTTTACTTGAGAAAAAATTCAATTTTAATGACGACCAAATAAAATCTGCGAGATTTTTAACGATTTGCAAAAAAGAAAAAAAATGTCAACCCCGTCGAATCGATAGTCGAGCTTTGAGTCGAGACACCCGGTAGATCGTTGCCGTAGCTATACGGTGGGGTTGCAAGAGGCGAAGGGAAGGTAAAACATGACGCGAAGAGAGCCTCGGCGCTCAGAGCGCAAGCGTTCCCCGGCCCGGCACACGAACTCAGCTTGCGATTAGGAGGACTGCTCGCTCGTATAGCTCGCGAGGGAGAGGGGCTTTTAGTCTTTTGAGCGAGCGAATTCGGCACGGTTCGCGAGCGCGGCTCCGCAACTCGCGCTCCGCTCGTGAAGCTTTCACGAAAGAAAAATAAAAGAAAAAAAAAAAATACCTCGTTAAGTCATCAACTGAGCGAGTGCAAGTATTTGTTAATTTTCTATCTGGACCATCCATCGTCGAAATGCAACATTTTTTTCATCCAATCTCTCTGCACACTTCAATGACCCGCACGAGATTGAAAAATTAGCAAGAACAATGTTGAAAAATGTGTCGTAATATTATGATTAATTAGGTGAAAGAATCCGAGACTCGAGAAATTCAAACTAAAACTATAATTTTTTCGTTCCGCGAAGTGAAAACCTGGTGCGAACGAGAAGCTTCAAAATTTGTTTGGATAACTTCACGAGCAAACGGAGGCTGAGGGTATTCAGAAATGAATACCCGGGAAGACGCTGTGATTGCCCGTGGGAGGTAAAAATATTCAAACACCCTTAACTAAAAAAAAAAAAAAAAAAAAAAAAAAAAAAAAAAAAAATGAAAATCATCATCGCTCAAAGTTAAAAAAAAAAACAATTTATCCACCGCAACCTTGAGATTAGATGAATCCTAGCACGAAAAAAAGAATCTGGCCAGATTCACGCTCGGTTTTGTCTTTGTAATTGCAGAACCGACGTCGGATGTGCGCTGGCGATTGGCGAAAGTCGAGTGACTAATGTAGCGAGCCCCGGCGAACATTGTTGTTCCCAGTCCATCACTACTAACAACTGTCCCGCGAAGCTTTGAGTGAAACAGAGACTTCGTTCGCGCCGAGAAAAAACCCTGACCGGCCCGAGTAATCCCATGAAAAAATTAACCCCATGGCTCGTCTCGAGAGTAAGTAAATTACGTTGGCATGATTCGTACCATTGGTAACGTGTCCCGAGTTGTTCAGAGTCGTCCGCTTCGATCGGGCGACGAATAGTTGTCACTTGCAGACGCGCCTTCACCTAGCGTCGAATTATCGATTGGGAGTCACTGATCGTTAACAAAATCACCCCACGGCATTTGATCGTTATTCGAGTCATCCCTAACATGTTTCAAGCTGATCGGAGACGTCCGAATCGCTTGATTCCTGAATCGCAACGATTTCACAGACGCCGTGCGTTGGACATGATATTGAACCGTGGAGCGCAGATTCTGAATATTTACAAAAAGTCCCTGTGACGCGTTGGCAAGATTCTAACCGTCTGTAACATGTCCCAAGTTCTCCAGAGTCGTCCGATTCGCTTGGGCCATGAATAACAAGGATTTTGAAGAAACGGTGACTTGATACGACATTGAACTGTAACTCGAAGCCTCGGAGCAGCTGAAATAACGACCCCGTGGAAAGCTGGCGTGATTCTAACCAGCTGCAACATGTCCCAGGTGGTCCAGAGTCGTCCGAATCACTTAGGTCTCGAATCGCAAAGATTTTACAGACGCCGCGATGAGACGTTGAACCATAGCTCGAAGCCTCTGAACTGTTAAAAAAAGAAATTACCCTTCGACGAGTTAGCATGATTTTAACCATCTGTAACGTGTCCCAAGTTGTCCAGAGTCGTTCGATTCGCCTGGACCATGATGTGCTACGTTTTTAAAGACGCGCTGACTTCAACGATGTAACGTCGACCCGAATCTCCGATCGAATCTTATGAAATGATCGGTCTGTCCTCTTCCGCATGTCTGCACGTTCCTATCCTTCGACCAAGTAATCTGGAATACCAAAAATTTGTTTCCAAGCGACGATTTAAGTTTTGGAAAAAAAGTGAAAATCCCGTTGGTCTAAATTACTGTTGTGGCTTGGATTGTTGCAGTACCGAGTATAGTGGTGCATAAGGGCAGCGGGAGTCGGTCGCAGAGCCGGCCGGAGAGTCCAACGGCCGAGTCCGGTGGAATGCCAGCTCTTCCTTCATCAAGGCACGCTCTACTGGCCGGCGGCAACGTTGGCGGTTACTCCGAAGCAACGGAAAACACGGAGATGATAGACGCTGGTAATGTCAACGCTGGGAGTACGATACAAGTTACGCCGAACAATAATTCACACCGTACGATAGCTCCGGTCGTCGCTGTACCATCCTGTCCGCCTGACAAAAATTCATCCGAAACCGACACCAAGAATTTTCGTAATCGGGTAAGTAGCTTGGAGACTCTGCGTGTTTGCTCAACCGATGGCATTCCTAAGCGGGAAAACATTGCCGCAAGCTTTGGCATCAGTTCGGACTGATCCGATCTTGTTCGAAGGAGTTTTTATGCGAACAAATCTATCCGCACTAATAAAACCTTAAAATCTCCATTCCCATATATGCAGATTTGTAAATCGGTTCAATTAGTTATTAGAAGCTTTGGCATCAGTTCGGACTGATCCGATCTTGTTCGAAGATATATGCAGATTTGTAAATCGGTTCAATTAGTTATTAGAAGCTTTGGCATCAGTTCGGACTGATCCGATCTTGTTCGAAGGAGTTTTTATGCGAACAAATCTATCCGCACTGATAAAACCTTAAAATCCCCATCCCCATAAATGAAGATTTGTAAATCAGTTGAATTAGTTATTAGAAGCTTTGACATCAGTTTGGACTACTTCGATCTTGTTCGAAAGAGTTTTTTTGTGAAAAAATCTATGCAAACTTATAAAACCTTAAAATCCTCATCTCCACAAGTGAAGATTTGTAAATCAGTCGACTTAGTTATTAGAAGCTTTGACATCAGTTCGGATTAATTCTATCTTGTTCGAAACAGTTTTAATGCGAACAAATCCATCCAAGCTGATAAACCCTTCAAATCTAGATCCCCATAAATAATTATTAGTAAATCAGTCGAATTAGTTATTAGAAGCTTTGGCATTAGTTTGGACTGCCTTGAACCTGTTTGAGCCGCACTTTGCCTGATACAATAGCTTCGAACTGATAAAAGCTTCGATTCCCGAGCTCCCCCCCCCCCCCCCCCCCGTCAAAAAGTGAAGAACGGTAAACGATCGTAACAGGCGAACACGAAAGTAAAGTTGTTGGTGAGAAGTCATGCCATGAGGGAGTCAACATCGCCGCCGCGAGAGCCGCACAACAACAACGGTGGATCGTCACCGATGTCGCCGCACAGTCCCCAATCGTTGGACGGGGGCGACAAGAAATTCACAAACACTGGAACCGGCGGCCTATCGCCGAACACAGCTGGCTCCACAAGTCCAAAAATCAACAACAACGAGTCAATTTACAACAGCAATCTCGGCAATGGTCAATCGCCGAAACAGACGCGCAACACTGCAACATCACCGACCTGTCGTACATCCTCGCGTAACGGTAAGCTTCGTACGATCCCGGAGTTCGGGTTGGCCACTTACAAGAAAAATCATGAAAATTTCAGGAAATTGTAAATACCTCAGGAAAACTAGAGAAACGTCAAGGATTTAAAGAAAAAATCAGATTTCGTGGCCACCCTGTAGCTGAAACTAAAAAAAAAAAAAATTAAGATATGAACATACGATTTAGGAAGTGAAATCTCATTGGAAACGATCCCGGAGTTCAGGTTGGCCACTTTCAAGAAAAATCATGAAAATTTCAGGAAATTGTAAATACCTCAGGAAAACTAGAGAAACGTCAAGGATTTAAAAAAAAATCAGATTTCGTGGCCACCCTGTAGCTGAAACTAAAAAAAAAACATTAAGATATGAACATACGTTTTAGGAAGTAAAATCTCATTGGAAATCTTCCAGGTCAATCTAGTCCATGCCAGGCTCTCTCGCCGAAGAACGTAAATTCTACGAGCTCGACGTCGAACCACAGGAACGAGAACGGCGTTATCAACCATCGTGGAAAATTGACAACGGGCTCGGCATCGTTAACGCCAAACAACTCGACGTCCCAGTCAACGAAGTGCAATAATTGCGTGAAGAACAATCACAACGAGCGTCCGGGTTTGCTGCAAACACCACCGTCGCCCACGAAATTGGGCCAGGCGTTGCAGCATTCGCCGAAGAGTACGAATCTCGCGCAGACCGGTCAGAATTGCCAGCAGGGCAGACTGTCCGAGTCGCGAAGACCGAATACACTGAACGTATGCAACAACCAGTGTTCCGCACAATGCGGCAATACCCTGTCGGTAAGCCGTCCTGGATCGAGGCACAAGCTCAGGCACCAAAATTCATCCCAGGGGAGTCTCGACAGCGGCGCCTCGCCGTGTTTATCGAGAGGTCAGTTTATTTAGTTTGTTATCGTATAACCGTGGGGCGTGTCCGGGGGCAGTTGCATTAATCAAACCCGACGATCAAACATACAAAGAGAGAAGAGCGGTGACCGCAATAACCGATTTACAACTATAAAATAAGCAACCATCTCTCGAAATGAAAGCACACAGGGAACGTAGATTGAACTCATTTTCGCCAAAAAGTAACTGGGCTGGAGGAACACCATGTTCCAGAATGTTATATACTATAGATGACGCTGTTTGGGGGGACATCACTTCCGGTCGAAGAATGAGATTTTCAAACCGGCAGAGACCTTTTTTTTCTATAACGTTACAGAGGGAAATGGGATTTTTCTTTTTTTTACGTCGCTTTCGATTGAAATATCTCAGTTCCTCCCGAACAAATAGTCCCGAGAATCACGGGTAGGCGCGCACGATGCTAGTATAAATAAAGATAATCCAATTTTTAACAATGAAAAGAAAAAACAATATAATAATTACACATGGCAAAATTTCAGACAGCAGCACGGAGCTCTACACGGACAGTACGGGCATAGATCTCGAGCAATTTATAGCGGTGACGATAAACCGCAATCAAAAGGATCGCACGGTTCTCCTCCGCATCGAAAAGGATCTCATAGAATTTGCCAAGGACCGTCAGAAGGTCTGTCACAAATTTCCGAACATGTCGTCGTACAATCGTATGCTCGTGCACCGGGTGGCGGCTTACTTCGGCATGGAGCACAACGTCGATCAGTCGGGTCTGAGCGTTATCGTTACGAGAACGAAGAACATGAGAATACCGGATACGCGTTTCAAGGAGCACATACGCGACGATCTTATACTGACGGAAGAGCCGCGTCGAAGTATACTGAAGCGTGACTCGAGCTCGTTCGAGGATAGTTTCAACATCAGATCGCCGGATCGGCTGTCCGGCGAGTACTGCCGACGCAGCAAGAGCTTCGAGGAGCGCGAGGAGGAGTACGAGAGAGCGAGGCGAAGGATATTCAAGGACAGCAGCGGCGAGAGCAGCGAAGTTACCTCCTGGCCTTACTGGTCGTCCTCCGAGTCATCGGACAACTCGGCGAGGTATCGATTGTTACATCCCTCGGATCATTCGATTAGGTAATTGTCGCTTAGCCGAAGAGCTTTTTTTTTTTTCTTTCGATAGGTTTCTTGTAATTTATTTGTTTGTTTGTTCATTCAGGCCAACGAGACTCGCAAAAGGTGAATCTTTCGATGGCAGGGACTCGTATCGTACTGGAGTTCTTCGGCCCTCTGTATCTAAATCTTTCAGCTTCGGAGGATACACGAGGGGTATGTTGTCCAGGGGTGACAGCGTCACGTCTACACATAGCGCTGGTGCTCGCCTCACCAAGCAGGGTGCGTTTCATTCCGATTTCAACGAAACTGCAGTAACGGAAAATCAATGATATATCAGTGATAAATCTGCTGTGAATCAATAATGTCTTTAACATAAAAACAAATCTTTGCAGACTCAGGCGCGAGTATGTGCTCACGTTTGAGCCCATCGAGCAGCGGTTACAAGTCCCAGAGTCAGCGGAGCGACGCGACGATATCGCCATCCCCGTCGCCATCCCCGATACCGACCTTGCCATGCGCTCTTCACGCTCAATCTAGTCAGAACTCCGGTGGTTCCCCGGAGCCGCGAAGCGGCCAAACGGTCATGTGGGCAGTGACGAGTATCTCGAGTGTTCCACCCGGCAGCATAATAATGAATCCACGAACAAATCAACCCTACACGAATTCGGACGGCACGATCTATCGTTTCGATCCCGAGAATCCCCCCAAGATATTCACCGAGTTGCACGAGGACATCGTCGAGAGTATCGCCGAAGTCGAGACCGAGTCGGACATTGTAACAGCTCCGCAAACACCGATCCAGAATCATCAGAAACGCGACGAGAGTCTTCATCGCCAAGAACAAACGCGGAACAATAATAAATGTGAAAACAAGAGGCAGAGATGTCATTCGAAGAGTAACAATAGCAACAACAATAATAACAACGGTGTGGCGATAAGCGTCGCAAGCGTCGTTGGAATTTCTTCACAGAGCAGAGTGACGAATTCAGCAACCTCGCCGACTCTGCCGTTCGCTCCGAGTCCGCCGATTCAAGCTCAACAACCATCTCAACAGCCGTCGCAGCCACAACAACAGCAGCAACAACAACAACAACAACAACAACAACAACAGCAACAACAACAACAACAGCAACAACAGCAACAACAACAACAGCAACAACAGCAACAACAACAACAGCAGCAACAACAACAACAACAACAACAACAACAACAATCCATCCATCAGCCGCAACAGATACAAGAATGCGGTCAATCGTTGCTGAAGACTGTAGCGACTAGTCAATCGAACGTTGTAGCTACTTGTCCTCACGCGCCGAACAGTCAACCGACTTACGTGGGCTACCCGCATTCGGGACCGGAAGCGGCTTATGGGCAGCCGGTAGTTTACGGACCGGCTAATGCCGTTCAGCAGAGCGGGGGTTTACTCGTTGCCAGGCATCCCGGTGATGTTTCGGGCGGTGGTCAGCATCAAGGGCAACAGAACAACGCGCCACCCCCTGATATGGTTTTTGGACAAGGTCCTGTTTATGGAAATTATTCAATGGGCATACCGCAGAGTCCAATGCAGCAATCCAACGTAAGTTCCGAAGTATTTTTAATTTTAATTTTTACCGGCAGTTTATTTGGATCGATTGTATTTCATGTTCTATTAGGACGTCTCCGATCTCTCGGGATACTTTATGGGCATGAACGTCTACGAGCAACCGCGCAACGGTGGCGATGCTCAAACTACACCGACTCACCACGCATATTCGCAGCCTCCGCCGTCGGCTGGAGCCTCGGCGGCGCAACAGACACCCCCTGTCGGGAATCAGAGCCTGCAGAGTGTACAGGGAATGCAAACGAACTACTGGCACCCTCCGCCGAATCATCAGATGCCGGTAGGGAATTTGTTTCAAGCTTGTTGCTCGATCGTGAAGTGGATGAATTGACGTTTTAATTTATTTTCCATTTTTTTTTTTTTTTTCAGCCGCAACAAGCCATGTACTTTGTGCCACCATCCGGTGCCGCACTCGCCGTGGGACAACAGAACGAACGACAACAGCAGCATCAACAACAGCAACAGCAACGATTCGCGACGAGCTACTCGTTCAACGGCCAGACTATGACACCGCCCAATCAGAACACCAGTAACCTTCGCTATTCGTGTTCTTGAATGCTTTTTCTTTTTCTTTTTGCCATTAATGTTTGAACGCTTTTTTTGCAGCGAATTACGTGAACAGTTATCCAGTGCCATACAACACGGTGCCGGCCGTTGCCGCTGCGACTGGCACAGAGTACGCTTACCAGCCGCCAGTTCACATGATCCCGACTTACTATCCTCCCGGACAACCGGGTATTCAACCGCCGCCCGTTATGTGGCGAGTTCCAACACCGCCGAACACTCCGACGTCGAACCAAGTCGGTTTGCAAATGCCAGCCGGTGTACCCCTGATGTACGTTAATTCCGGTAGTTACGCAACGGCGCCGCCCCCTATGCTGTCCACCGGCACTTTCGGGCATCATCATCATCATCATCCGCATCAAGTGGCGGGGACCGGAAATGGAACTTCGCCGGCACCACCCGGGGCTTACATGACTCCTGCCATCGTGCCCAATATTGTCTTCAGGCAAAACGTCCCCGTAAGATAATTATCCTTTGGCCAAAGTTTATGCTTCAATGTTCACGTGCGGGATTCTCGTCTACATACGGGTAGGAAATAATATGCTGAATTGCCGATGAACGAATTCCACCCGTCGATCGGGAGTTTCAGGTCGTAGCTGCCGGTATTCGAGCTTCAACCCCGGCTGGATCCCAGAGAGCGAGCAGATCACCGACTCCCGGACACGAGATTTTCGGCCCTGCTGGCGTAGGTTTAGCTGGTGGAAACAATGGCTGTCCTTCGGGCAGCGGGGATAACAGAAACGCACAAGCACAACAACGTTATCCACTGCCAATGTATCAGGGTCTTCACATCGTGCAAGGTAGGGGATTGTGATTTAATAAAAATAAATAAAAAAAATCACCGGTGAATATTTTTGAACTTTGGATCTTTGGGGCGTTTTTTTTTCTTGTGTTTTTAAGGAGACATGAGATTGATGCATCCTGGGGTACCGAATCCCAGACTCCAGTACGCGCCAGTATCATCACCGCCTGTCGTTCAGGGGTGTCCGCGTCCCTTTCGACCGCCGTCTTACTCGTCGAACACATCGGGCTGTCCGACCCCCAACTCGTACGACGGCAGGAACCAAAAGATTCGCAAACAGAGGTAATTTTTTTCAATATCGGAGCTACTTTTTTTAATCCACCGTGAACATCTCATGACCTTGAGATTCTTTTTTTGGCAATTTATGAAAATGAAAAAATGTAAATTGAAAATGGACAGAAAATTGATAATTGAAAATTAAAAATCAATTTTTTTCGAGATTTTTGGCCTAAAGCCCAAGACAGCTTGGCACCACAAATTGTCAGTGATTCCTTATTGCCGATATCAATATCTTCAAGGTCACGTGGATCGTTTTTTATTCGTATCTTTTTCAATGATTCGGTTGTTTTTGAGACTCTACGTCGCTTAAGTCAGGACGAATTTTATTTTCAGGTCCAAAGTAACAACTCTGCCGCCGAGCGGGCCGCGGCCCAATGTCTATCAAGCCCCTTCCATGCCTTCGCTCTCGTCGAACGCACCTAAAGATATCAGAGAAGGTAGGCATATATGTATATCTAAATAACAGTGAAGAACATCGAGCTCAAATATTCTATGACGAGATGAGGCTAGTGATTAAAATTTTTTGTTAATGTTATCATCTTGTGACATGATTTTTTTTTTTTTGTTGTATCTTCCCCACTAACAAAAGCGAAACCGGCGGAAGATAATATGACATAAAAGGTACAGATTATTCAATGAACGGCGATAATGAGATTAGCTGGAACGAAATGCAATTCGATTTCCCTTTTTTCTTCATTTTACTCACGCTTTAGAAGAGAAGCACGTACGAGTATAACACGCTATTTATTTGGTTTGCGGACCTTGAAGCACTACTTGGCTGCTCTCGACACTGTCTTGGTACTTCGCAGGCTTTTTTCACTAGTTTTCCAGAGCTCAAAGACGGTTGAACCAGTATCCGGAGAATTATTTCTTCTTGTAGTGACTGCCGCTGCTGCTGCTGATTTATTGATGTTAAATAGATAAAAATTGGGGGACTAAAAATGGAAATTATTAATAATTTTTTATCACTGATTTATAATTCTTTTTTCTTGCGCGAGAATAAAAAATGAGTTTTCATTAAATGAGTCTCGTATTTCTACTTTCAGGGACCGTGAAGGTGACAATCACCCGACGTAACCAGTTGGTACAATATTAGGTAAAAAGCAAAAAAGAAATGCGTCACAATCTTGTGAGAAAAGATACTGCTCGGTAATATCCGAAAAAGGCAAAAAAAAAAAAAAAAAAAAACACGTATGCACACATAATCACAAAAGAGAAGAAAAAAAGAAAAACACAAAACAAAAGAATCACACGCCACCGCCGGTACAAAGAGAACTGAGTAACGATCGAACTTATGATGATCGAGGTGAAACACAAAGCGTTGTTAAAGTGAATTAGCGAAGGATCAGAACGCGGCTAGATGAAAATGAAAGAAATAAAAACTATTATACATATGATTCATAATGCTATTTAAACGGATACTCTTAATTATTATTCAATGGAAGAAAGAAAGAAAGAAAGAGAGTAAAAAAAAAAGCAAAGTTTAAGCTGTGTATGAAAAAAAGGTGAGAAGTACCGAGTTTAACAAGTGACGCTCCATAGCCGCTTCTCAGTTACTATGTGTAAGATAAATAAAAAGTGCTCTGTGAATTCGTGTTAAACGTTTATTCGATTTTTCTTTTCATCTTGTTTTTCTCATTTACTTGGCAGAAACTCTAAAATATAAAAAAAAATTAAAAAAGAAAACCAAAAAAATAAAGCTGATAAATCAGGATTCGGAGTAAAGACATATTTCTAGTGATAAATACACAAGATGCGAGGGCGGCAAACTCCATTGAAAACGAATTGAATTCAATAAATAATAATTAGTAGAGAAAAAAAAACAATAACAAAAACCACAACAACAAGCATGGCGAATCACCGAAACAACTAAAGTTACTGTGAACAAGAATTTTAACTAAACTATAAACAATTGTAAATGTATAATTGAAGATATTTTAATCGCGCGATTTTACAGAATTTAATTTTTAATATGCGAGATACGAATGATTTACCTAACGATCGCGATAGTCCCGCAGGTAGGGGATACTCTCGAGGTCATGATATATACAATGATAATTATACGAATCTTATGATAATTTTACTGAATGCGTTTACACGAGAATTAACAAAAATGATTAATTTTTTCACGCTCATGCACACACACATACACACAAACACCTACACACACATTTCAAAAAGGGTATTTGATTTACTGCATCACACGATCGACGAGATAAACCGTAAACGTATTCAGTATCTAGTCTGTACGTCTAGTTGAAACGCTGTTAGTCGAAAACGGATTAAATAACAAGAAAAAAAAATGAATAAAGAAAAATAACAAAAAAACACAAAAGTTTCCGTCTGTGGTTCGACGGGGAGAGCTCGAACCACGAAAAAATAAACAAAAAAAACTCGTAACTCAACGAATTTCAAAAGTCTCTTCTCTCATTTGTCTCGCTTTGCGTATTTTTGTAATGATAACGAAACAAACGAGTGTGACTAAATCTTTCGGAATATTGGTCTGTTTCTAAATTAGTTAAATTCCACTATGTGAAAGCAGGCTGTGATTTTCACTGGCGAAAGAAAATAAAATGAAGGCTCTCCGCGTAGTACTGCGTGAGATAAACGGCATCGACGTAAAGAAAAACCGCAATAACCGTTAGAAGAACAAAAAAGAAAAAAAAAACGCCAATCAAGTGGAAATATGAATCCATCCAGAAGCTTTGCTTACACGGTGATTGTACTTAAGGTTTAACGGCGTGCCTGTCTTTTTGTTCAATGTCTCGAGTTTTCATCGTTTCGTTATGCGCTGAATGTACCAAGTCCAATTTTTAAAAAATTGAAAGAAAAAAAGGAAACAAAATTTAATAAACCATAAAAAGATGGGCACCCGAAGTAGTCTTTAATGTACCTTAAAAGAAAAGTCGTAGCTATACATGTACCTAATCAACGGTTGCAGGATCTCTAGGCGAAGAAAAAAGAAACAAGCAACAAAAAAAAAAAGGAAACCATAAATAAAATTAGTGACTTTTGGCTGTTATGAAGAAAGACGACGAGATACAGAGGAATAGTGGAGAGGTGAAAGAAATAAGAAAACAGACACATACACACAAAAAAAAAAGTCAGCGAGAGTCGTCGATGGCTCCGCGATTTATCTATTTTTATGGCAACGACGAATGTGATTTTATTGTTTAATATTTGTACGCGGAGTCGTCGGCGCAACTATGTAACAGATGAAGGGATAACTATTGCGTGGCCGATTAACGAATAAACAAAAAAAAAATGAGGGAGCCTCGAGGATCTTGTCGGCGATTTGCTTCTACGTGCCCGCTCGACTCGAGCTCGCGCTGCCCGGTGCTCATTTTCTCAGTTTTATTACAGCAAACTATTGATAAACTATATTTTTTAAAAGGTCCTCGATTAAGGACGTCGATACGGTAACTCCCGGAGTTTTTATTTCTTTATTTCTTCAATAAAAAAGATTTTTTTTTTTAAATACGCGAATAGCAATAAGTTAACGTGCATCTGAGACGTCGTTAACATTTATTTTTTCCCCCACGACGCGCGACTTTCAATCGCGTCAATGTTTTTTTTTTCTGTTCTTTATGGTTGTAAAGCATCCCTGTCGCTTGCACGATATATTTCGTATCATTGGAGAGTTGAGAAAAACCAAAAAGATCAGTTCATCGATTATATTCGAAGCTTTAGCGCGTGGACACCTCGCGTGCTCGCGACGACTTCATCCCCGTTCCTTCAACAAATCGTCCATCAAACTTATTCACTGTACGGTTTATAGTAGTATTAGATAAGAAGTAAAGAATGAAGAAAAAAAAAATAAACAAATATGAAGAGGATAGCTCGTGGTGATTCGTTTCTGAACTTCAAAGAGCCAACCAGAAAAGGATAACGAAGTATGTAGTTCCATGACGATACCGCAACGAGCGCTGTCAGCGTGCGTATAGCTCGCACGCTGCTTATTAATCGGACCTTCAGATTAGCGAATCACCGCAGCTACTCTCTAACAAGTTTGGAAGGAAAAAAAATGCGTTTTAGTCCCGTAAAATAACTACTAGTGGTGTGATACCAAGTTGTAATTGTTACAAAGTATTTCGCCGTTAAACTTTTTCATAATGTATGTTAGGCAATCACGGGAAGGCCGGGCGGTCGTTGAAACACAAAACGGCGAAGATCATTGAAGCTACGACCCCTACGAATTAATAATTGAAAATAAATAATACATTGTCGCCCATAGCCATCTCGATACTTCGCCGTTTTTGTTTCCCCATCTGTGAGAGAAGGATTTTTCCATTGAAACGCGAAAGATAGAGGGGAATAATGTCGGTGAGAGAAACGAGGGAAAAGAGACAACAAATATTAATACGCGATGCAGAGAAAATTAAAAATAACAACATTCTGAAGCAATGAGAATAACAATCGAAGAAGCGGCGAGAATAAATAAGAAAAAAAATAGCAACAACAAAAAACGCAATGTCGATCGGATAAACGACGAGATGGTGAGATAAATAAAACGTGAAAAGAATTCATAGAACTCATGTCAGTCTAATTATATCTCTTGTTATATACATAAATATTATCATATTTTCCAAAAAGCGAATTATATATAATACAATGCGAAAAGTCAATGTGAGTCCGTTATTGTCTCGAAAAACCTGGTAATCAATTTCCATTTCATTGACAGCTCGATACGGAGGAAGGGAAGGACACAGGTGAGATACAATACTTCTTTTTTTTTCAAGATACTTTTATATACTAACAGATTTTTATTAATAGTTTCATTATATATACACAGTTTCGTAGTAGATACCGTTGACAAGGGTCCAGAGCATCGTTGTGGGATTGAAGCTCATCTCGCGATAAGACAAAAAAAACATTATAAAAGAAGAGTTAAAGAATACGTGTATACAGATATTTAGTTTATCCCCAATGTCACTGTGAACCAATGCCAACGCACCGCAACAAGCGGCATTATTTTTATTTATTTTTTTCGATCTACGACGACACCCCAGAGTTTCTTTCCAACGAAAAAAGTTTTTTTTTTTTTTTCATTTATATTGCACACTGTCGAGAGACGAAAAATATTGTTCGAAAGGATATTGTCAAATGTAGTTCATGAGGGCGCCGTCGTGACACCGAAGCACATCGTTTCCGACGACCACTTTGACCCGGTGCTACTTCGTTAGCTTTTTTCTTTTTCTTTTTTTATATAAGTTATATCGGTTAAGGTTGTTTCGTGATCTTTTAAGTTTGTTCTTCAATCCTGTAAAAGATTAAAAAATTCGTATCCTCTCGATTGTACCCACCACCAAGTCGCGAGAGCCCCGTGGCCGCCATCTCGCGATCACGAGTAGGCAGCCATTTTGTTCATTACTTTCATACGCTTTACCCAGTGTTTTACACTTAATAGAAAATAATCTCTCCGATGCTATCACGGCTGATGGGGATTAACGTGACTCTCGAGGAAACTGTCGCGTCCCTTCTATTCGATGTAACTACATTCGATTCAACAGCGATAAATGTAATTTACATACATTTTGAGGTTATGCCGCCGTGAAATATTGGAGGGGCGCGAAGTTCCGCAAGAGTAACCGACTTCTGGGCAGCACCAGTGTTTTTCCCCCCCTCCACACTTTTCCTTCGTTCTCTCGTCTCACACGTGGCCTTAAAAACTAATCGCGATTAAAAACCACTTTTGAAGCGTTATCGGATTATCCTCTGACGTCTGACTCGAGCTCTCGAGTAGTCGCAGGGTGCAAATATTTTTGTTTGACAAACGCATTTGTGTAGAAAATAAAAAATATTGGCGAAAATTGCGGGTAGAACGTACATTTGATTTCAGATCTTTTTTTTGTTCTATCCTCGCGACCGCCGAACCACTCATTTTATCGTACGCGGCATCAATCGAAGCACACTTTCAAGATATTCCAATTTCTATCTTTATCTCGAATCCGAAAAATTCGAAAAAAATGTGTAACTTTAAAAGTCAACTTTTTCGACCAACGCATGTTACTATAATTAGATAGTAAGCCTATAAAAAAAACGTGAGAAAGTACGAATAGATTTTTTTTTGTTTTGTTCTCAGTTCCCAGGGAACGTTTGATTCATTATTGAGAGTCGTTGACTTGAAACTTAAGAACTAAGTGAGTTTACGAGTTGATTAAGAGTTCGATTTTTTTTTCTTTTTCTTTCGTTATACGGGAGTATGTATAATATAAGAGTAACGTGGTGGATTAGCGCGTGGAAAAGTCGCGCTAATTTTTTCACCACGCGGCAGGTAGGTGTTACGTTAGGACAGCGTATACCGGACTAGTATACAGTACATATATCTATATATGTATATATATATATTATTAATAGCTCGAAATCCTTAATCCGAGCTGTTAATAAACTTTGACGCTCGATTCGTTAACTGCACCGGGAAATTTTTTATCCATCCATTTAAAAAAATGGCTATCTACCCTTTTTTAAAATGACAATCGATTTTCCTGGTAGCTTACTAAATCTATATGGGGATGTGCTCTAGCGATAAATGATCTACGCTGTGCGGTGTATAAATTCGTCTCCCGCGCCTAGCGCGCTGTAGACGAAGCGCGCGGCGCTCGACTCGACTCTCGAACTCGCATATTTTTTAATCGACGACATTATAGATCGGGCGAGTCCCCGAGCTGAGTCACTGAGGAGCTCTAAAAAAAAAAAAAAAAAAAGACAATGAACCTAGATGAAGCTCTCGTGGGAACTTCGGCTCGAGCGTTTTACTTCTACTATTACTCGTTCGATCGTGGGCACTAGTGTATCGGCAGTTGAGCAAAAATAAGATCGAACGTAGCGGCGTCGACGAAGCTTGAAACTCGTGACAAATCGGGTTTGAAGCTTCTACGAGGCTTTTCGAGGAGTCCCACGATCTCGAACAATCTGTTGTCAAAACACTCTTCCTGTTTTTTTTTTTTTCATCGAGAGGTAGAGGCGAGAGAATATTGAGAAAAAACTCACACACACACAACTTGTATGATTTTTGCTTAACTACTGTGACTGTAGGCAGTGTTCGTGTAAGGACCGCTGTATATAGAAGATCCGGTAGTAGAGACGCTCTTGTGTCGTCTCTTGGCCATCAGAATGATAGCCGCGGCGACGACCAGCAGCATAAGTATCAAACCGGCAATCGCTATACCAATGGCGAAGCTCGTCTGCGATATGCAGATACTGTCGTCCTCGTCGATCGTCTGAAAAAAAAAAACCCAAGAAAATTAATTTCAGACAAAAAAAAAATGCAATCAATTAACGATTAAAAAGTTAATCGGCAGTGAGAGTGTCCATCAATGCAGGCGCGGCACACAAAAACTGGAATGTAAGTCAAGTGCGCGTGAGATGAATACATAAAAATAATACTTTCTACACGGCACGCGATGATAACCGCAGTGGCCTCGTATCGAAACGGTGAAAACGGTATTACGTTACACACGCGAGTGTCGCTTTTTTAACTGGTCGGGCGTTTTATACAATTTTTTTAACGTCCGTCGGAGATGCAGGGTGAGAGCGCCATCGGAGTAAAAAATTGTTCTTATCTTCGAACTACTTGAATGCATTTTGGTTTTTCTTTTTGTTTTTGATTTTTCTTTTCGTTTACCCTTTCTCTGAAGACATCGTCGGCTGATTTACTCGCCACGTCGGAGGCTTCGTTCACGTACAGCCCACTGTAAACTTCGATGGTCGCCGGCGTCCCGCCGTCCAAAGTGGAGACCTCTTTGTCGTCGAGAGACCGACCGGTCGCGTCCCTTCTGCGTCTGGCTACGTCGTTGCACAGTGGTGGCTGCAATTGATATTGTTATAAATAATTTATTGACGTACATTGATAAATTGAAAAAATAAGGTAGCAATATCGGACGAGGAATTCATATCGCGTGACGGTATTCTTGATCCAGTATCCAATTGTTCGATACAACCGGAAGTTTGCCAAGCTCCGTCACCGCCGTGAGTTGCGAACGCACGCACGGACCAGCGAACGAATGAATGAGCGGGAAAAGTAATCACGAGTGCGAAATCTTCGTTGTTATTATTTATGAGGGAAAAATAAGAAAGGGAGAAGAAAGAGGGGGGTAAAAAAAAATGTATCTACCGTGTTGGCACATCCGCCGCCGTGCTTGACGCATAGTCTCACGTTGCACTGGTAGTAGACGCTCGCTGTATAGGGAAACTTGTGAGCCTGGAAGTTTACTTGGGCTGTCGTTTTGTCCTCGCTGTAGTCGAACTGACCCATTATTTCGCCGTCCACTGGACAACTGTAAATCGATTAGTGTACCGTTAAGTTATGATCGATTAATATTTGCATAAAATAATTAATTTTGTTTATTAAACGTATTAATAGATAATAAAAAAAAAAAAAAAAAAATACCCATCGTCGTTAATGAGACGTTGCTCGCCCCATCCCAGGCCGTCTCTGACGATACAGTCCGATATCATCAGTCCAAACATTTCCTGCTTGTCGATACTGATGACGAGGCTCAACGGATCGCCGATCTTCACGTTCTCGGCTACGTGGCGTCGGGTCGGATCGCCGCTGAAGATTTTCATCGTACAGCCTGGCATCGGTGCTGTTGCCTGTTAATCGAGGAAAATAAAGTTAATTAATTTATAGAGTCACTAGAACCGTTTCGGATATATATATATATATTTTTTTTTTACCTGCAGCGGCAAAGATTGGAGCATAGCCACACGTGTCTGATCGTTCGTTACGACTTTGTCTCGAGTCTGATATCGACACCTCACGTGAAAGCCTCTGCCCTGATTGGTCACCAGCTTCAGATGCGGCTGGACTACTATCGTATTGAAATATTCGATACCACCGTCATCCTGCAAACAAAGATAAAATGAAAAAAATTAATTTTTTATTTTTCAGCGACTGAGCAATTATTTTGCAGATTTTGCTAACATGTCATGAAGATTATATCGCCTGTAGCTCGGTGTCCTTGCACCTTGCCGATAAACAAAGAAAAAGCGAGTGGCGATGGCGAAGATGGAGGAGAAAAAAAAAAAACGCGACGAGGCAAAAGTTACCGCGACCAGACGAAGTATTTTATCGCGGGTAGTCCCGAGAACGAGGTCTCCGGGAAGGTGCAGGCCGAGTGGCTTGTGGACGCCCAGGCGGACGAGACATTTCTTTCTTCCGAGTATCGGCGCTCCCGAGGCCGAGAATTTTCTTTCTTTTACCAACTTCTGCGCGACGCCAGATTCAACTCTCTTTGCTCACATGCCATTCCACCGGTGCAGTCTCCGGCGCGTTACCTCGCAATCCTTTGTCCAATTACTCGAATAAATCGCTCCGGAGGCACTTCGATATTTCTTTCGATACTTAATTGTCGAATAATTGTTGATCGCATTAACGCGACGATTATACAAAAGTGCCGACTCGTCTTTCGGAATTCTCCTATCTTCCCTCTTAAAAAAATCCATGGCTAAAATAACTCGCATTTTCGATATATATACTGTTGCGGTTAAGAAATGCTCCCTGATTGGCTGCTGTAAGAGTCTGAACCTGGAGTCGTTCGACGAGCAACTTCGTTCGTGTTGTGCCGCAAAGATTGTTTTTGTGAAATTATAATTCCAATTTGTCATTAACAAATTGAAGATAAAAATTATTATTCAACAAATTACCCGGCAACTTAACTATTTTCCTTGTTATTCCGTATAGTACTAATTCTGTATTTCGGAATTAGTTTCCTTAACTAATTCGAAATTCGAAAAACCCAAAAAGCATGTAGCACACGGGAGTAGAATTCGAAGATCATAAACCACTGCGATATGCTATATTCTCGAAACTTCGGCATTCATAGCGTACGGGAGTTGAATTCGAAAATCCTAAATCACTCTCATATGCTACATTTTCGACATTTCGGCATTCATGGCATATGGGAGTGGAATTTGAAAATCCTAAACCACTCCGGTATGCTATATTCTCGAGATTTCGGCATTCATAGCACATCGGAGTGGAATTTGAAAATCCTAAATCACTCCTATATGCTATATTTTCGAGATTTCGGCATTCATAGCATATGGGAGTGGAATTTGAAAATCCTAAATCACTCCAATATGCTATATTTTCGAGATTTCGGCATTCATAGCATATGGGAGTGGAATTTGAAAATCCTAAATCACTCCAATATGGTATATTTTCGAGACTTCGGAATTCATAGCATATAGGAGTGAATTCCGAAAAACCCAAACCCCATGTAGCAAACGGGAGTGGAATTCGAAAACCATAAATGACTCCGATATGCTATATTCTCGAGATTTCGGCATTCATAGCATATCGGAGTGGAATTTGAAAATCCTAAATCACTCCCATATGCTACATTTTCAAGATTTCGGCATTTATAGCACATCGGAGTGGAATTTGAAAATCCTAAATCACTCCCATATGCTACATTTTCGAGTTTTCGGCATTCATAGCATATCGGAGTGGAATTTGAAAATCCTAAATCACTCCAATATGGTATATTTTCGAGACTTCGGAATTCATAGCATATAGGAGTGAATTCCGAAAAACCCAAACCCCATGTAGCACACGGGAGTGGAATTCGATAACCGTAAATCACTCCGATATGCTATATTCTCGAGGTTCGACATTCATAACGTATGGGAGTGGAATTTGAAAATCCTAAATCACTCCCATACGCTATATTTTCGATATTTCGTCTTTCATAGCATATCGGAGTGAGCTCGAGGGAAAAATGTTACTCGACAGAAAAATGTTACTGAACGTAATACTGAAACATCTACAATTGCTTCGGCAAACAGACTGACGAATGAATCGTCGAAGAGTAACTAAACCCTTTCTCCAGTATTTAATTGCCGAATAACTGGACAGCGTATTTGTAATCGCCATTGTTGATTAGAGCGACAAATTGTAAAACAGCGTTGCGTATAATTGGTGTGTACCAGGCGCCGCTTTTTCCAAACAGAAGCAACCGATGCATCAGAAGCATCGGGGATGACTCGGGATAACACAATCGTGACTCGTGAATAAAGATACAGAAACAGCATTCCGGTGAAAGTATCTCGTAGCCCCCGGTGACGACTCCGACGAGCCATCAAGTTCGTTTCTTTCTCCAAGGTCGCCGCCGTCTAGTTGTCACTGCGCGCGATATTACGCGATAACTTTCAGTCTCACGTTCGTCAACTCGTAATTACAGGCGAGCCAGCGAAGACTCACCAAGGAAAGCATGAAAAAAAAAAAATATATATATATATCGCGTCGGTCTTTATGTATACTGATATCCCACAAGATTGAAACTGTCGCGTGATTATCTTTATTGTCGGGTGATCAACGCCCCTCGATCGAGATGAGCCGCCATTAACTGTACTTCGCACGCGCATAAATCCGCAACCCTTCACCCTCATTGATATTCAATATGTTTCAATCAAAAAGCCCGTTAAATCGACTCTCTTTCCTTAATCAGTTCAACCATCGTGATTTTTAATCACTTTAAAGCACCCCGTTTATCAGGTAGTAAAGGGGTGTAACCCATAATTATCAGCAATCGGGCTTGTCGATGGCCTGGATTATTTACAAGTGAGGCTCGTAGGCTTTTCCTGACGAAGAGACCTTAAAAAGGTCTTCGAACGAAGACGATGGGAGAAAAGGCATCCGTGAGCCTCTCCTTTAACAGGCGAATGACTCAGAAAACAATTGAACAGATCCAGTGAAGAAAATGAGTGGGCCATATTGCAAGAATGCGCACCGAGTAACGACGGAGGATGACGGGAGTGATAAAAAGAGAGAACGGGTTAGGTCGCTGGAGATGCGCTCTCGGAGGTAGAACACAGCTGCGAAGACGATGAGGCTGGAAAAGTTACGGCAAATTCTGCACCCCCCCTCCCTCCGTCCCTCGGTTTCCGAGCCTGCCATAAAGGCTCTCCTCGGATAGAGCTGGTTCTCTCTGCCCGTAGGTGGTGGGTGTGCGAAGCGTAAAGTCAGCGATCCGACGAGCCGCAGGCCGATGCACTGCAGATTGCCGGTATCCTTGCTGAGGTCGGACGGAGACTCGTTGAAGGTCGTTGCCTGCCGCGATGTACCCAGTGTGCGGAGGAATCTTCGTTTACCCAACCCCCTTTTTCTGACGCGTTATATTCTCCCCCTCCCCACCTCTTTCGTGCTCCCCACTCTCGAAAATATTTATATCCTCACTCCGTCGACCAGGCTGCAACCTGTTATGCAGCTCGGATTGTTTCTGCTACCGATTGAATTACCGCAAGGAGCCGAGAGACGATGATTTTTCGGTATCAGCGAGAAGACGAGCTTGACAGTAATCAAAGGTTTTTTTTTTTTTTTTTTTTTGCATTCAACAAATGTTTCTTGTTCATAACGGTCCACATTTTTTGTCGATGGACCCTACTGTTGTAAAATTGTAAAATCGTAAAATTGTAAAATTGTAAAATTGTAAAATCGTAAAATTGTAAAATTGTAAAATTGTAAAATTGTAAAATTGTAAAATTGTAAAATTGTAAAATTGTAAAATTGTAAAATTGTAAAATTGTAAAATTGTAAAATTGTAAAATTGTAAAATTGTAAAATTGTAAAATTGTAAAATTGTAAAATTGTAAAATTGTAAAATTGTACAATTGTAAAATCATATAATTGTGCAATTGTAAAATTGAACATTAACAAGAAAACGTTTATAGACAAGAAATGTTCGTCGAATGTACAAACTTTTTTTACCGCGTATAGTTGTTTAAAAAGAAAATAATACATGATTATTAAAACTCCGAGAAACACTAAAGAGTAACAGCTTGGAGAGATGTATTTGAATATGCAAAATTCCAGTCACCTAGCATGACTTTAAGTACACACACGTGATCAAAGAGTTCGTGAAAGCCTGCCAAAGGCATTGCACCATCGTCGATATTACACGAAGGTCTAGGCCCACGCGATGAATAAATATACACACACAGGCCTGGCCATCGTGTTTGCAGGAGACGCTGTGTTACACAGCCGCGATCCTCGGAAGCTCATGCATAGTTGGATTACGTGGTATTAGCGTAACGTCGCGTCTACGGTCTTCGGTTCTAACCAATGCCGGAGGTTGCATAATTGACGACGTTCGCGCTCTTCGTGCACGCGGTATCGTCGAACCCAGGCTTTGCCGGCGTTTAATCACGTCGCGGAGTCTTTCGTGACCCGGGGTCATCGTCTAATGCATTCGGACATCTCATAAGAGTCAAGTTTGTCAATTAATCAATTTTGCGAGAGGAGTTAATTTAAAAAAAAGAAAAAAAAAATGCTTTCGAGTCCTACGAACGGGCCACCGGGTACATCCTGGATCAGCGTCCAGGATGTATGCTGTGGAGGTCGTCCAAATCAAGAATCCTGCCACCTACGCAAACAAGTATAACAGGCTGCGGCGCTCGAGCGTGGTGAGAGGAAACCACCGATTCGCTGGTGTCGAAGCAGGACAGTCAATGTTGGAGGGTATGACGACGATGCTATTCTTGGTATTGAGCTATTGAGTTCCGCAAAACGGTGGGGAGTTGTGACGCCTCTCGACCTCCTGTCATCATCTGCGGCGATGGGATTTTGTCAACTCTTTTTTGATCTCGTTTGCCGGGAGTGCGGTCGAACCAACGAGCGGTCAAGGAGTTGAGCGTCAATAGCCGTTGTAGGAAGAAAGGATGTCATCGTTAATGGATTCAATCTTTCAACGTTTTATCATGCAACTTGTCATCAATTTGTCTTCGGCCATTTGACAAGGCAACCGCTATAATCGTATTCAACTTAGGGATAAGTCGTTGGAGAGGTGTATGCAAGTCTTAAGGCGAATGTTGAACACAGATGGCCATCAAGGCCTCGGAGCCGGCGTAACGGTGCATCGCTAGCCGTGTATCATCCAATCATATCAGCAATCGTAGTCCGCACGAGGAATTCCCTCACGCTAACGCGGGATAAGAGACTGAGCTTCGGATCGTTTTGATTTAAGTATCGTTTGAACGATGGGGATGTTGAAGGTGAATGCACGCAAAGACCCTACAATGTCGTCGTTCGTGACGAGTTAACGAGAGCAACGCCGATGAGAATTCCTCAGTGTGCACCCGCCGACCACGATGATGCGAAGAGTCATTAGGCTGCCAAGCCAGACCGCCGAGGCATTCGAGCGACTCGGGATATTGTTTTTATCGAAGAAAATCCTCAACGATGACTTACATAGTTCGATCTCTCGTTCGATGAACACCTGTCGATACAATTTTATCATGTGTGTTGCGATAATCTTGGATTTTTTCCTGTTCAATGATCATTCTTATACAGCGAACCGGTAGACAAGATATGCAGTTGAGCGGCTTGTGTTGATTGGTCTTTTTTTTTTACTACGAGCCTCGTTACCATGCGGTGTGCACGATACGTCGGATGATTTTATGAAATTACCTTGATCGATGAGTCGTATGATTTTGTGATCGACCTTGCCCACTTGGTCTATCACATTTATATGAGGGTAATTATAAAAACGGATAGGTTATACGCACGATCGATAATTACTTTGCAATTTGAGATGCAAATACTGGCGCCTAAAGTACCTAGATTAGCAGGCAGCAAAGATTCATGCAATCCTCTGTATCGTAAATCACTCAAAGATCGTGCACTGGTGATATTACTATGCTTGTACTGCTATTTACAGTTCCTCACAGGCTACTGTGCAGTCCCTCAGCAAGATCCTAGATCATTTGCCGATTGTGTGCGGTCTCCGTAGGCCCCTTTGGGGTCGGCCGAGAACCGCGTGGTCTTTCGTGCGGCTACCGAGACTACCGTGTTACACTTGTATATATACCACATCGGTGATCCTAAATCATTCCGTACCCTGAACAGATCGTGACACGGATGGTGCACCCTTGCCGATCGTGTCGATACATCTGTAACTACTTGCGTATCTCGCTATTTCCCAGCGAGCACATTGGAAACACATTCTTCTCTTCGGTAACATTAAATGATATCGAGACCGCGATAGTATCCAATTGATTATGTGGAGAAACTAATCTCCTAACTGCCATAGATCCCCCGTGGGTATGGTCCGAGATTTACGAGTTTAAACGAGAATGTGAAAAACGTCGAGTTGGCTCGAGACTCGCGTCTTACCTCGAGGGGAGGTTGTAAGAACCCATCGTAAAATGACGGTTGAGCATGTGGTTTTTCCTAACATCGAATATTAAATTTTTCATTCTTTCACCATCGTTTCGAGCCCTTTTATCCTGCGAGTGCTCAGTTTCAGCACTTTAAACAGGCTCGTTTATGCGCGTTTAGAGTTGAGTATTGCCTTCGCAAAACGCGGGAACAAAGCTTTCGCTCTTCCAGTACGAAAGTAAGAATAACTCGAGCCTACTTATACATGTCTGTTGTGTTCTTCGAAGTGTAATCCGCTTATTTGTCAGTTATTGTACGAAGGACGAAAATATATCGTTTGTGAAAGAGGAACTGCGATGGCATGTTTCGTTTCAATGGTTCATTCCATGGTTGTTATGCAAAGTGTAAACCGATGTTTTGCTATGTCGACGAGGCATCCCGGCGGAATTTCCGGCAACGGGATGTTTAAAGACGAGTTGAAAGCATTGACTCTGAGGGTAGAGACGGCAGTAGGAAGAAGACAGGACGGCGAGAGCGAGGCATGCAAATGGACCGTGAACTTGGAGTACAGCTGACTGGCTCCTATCCGCTTCTCGGCGAAGAGACACGCTGAAAAGCGCCTCCATAGCAATCCGCCTTTCCTCCGGTGTACTTTCCTGGTGGTGGTTGTTCAGCACGTTGCTGTCGGGCCCCCGAGGGCACTTTGTATACTTATTACGATACATCTCCTACGGGTTGGCCATGCCAGCGCGCATTTCTCGGGTTCGACGCCCGGTCAGTTGAGCTCCGGCTGCCATGCCGCAGAAACACCAACGGCCAGGCAATGGAGAAGCGCTGGCTTACTCTTCGTCCACCGCTAGTAAAAGAGATCACTATACCTATCTATCTCTTTCCATTGCGTCGAGCAGAAAGGATGGAGAAGAAGACACGAAGGAGAAGAAGAAAGGAAGAGGACCTATCCTTCGTGGTCACGATAAGTAGACTTTTCCTAGCTCTCTCCCTGTTGTTGCTGCTTCTGCTGCTGCTGTTGCTACTGCCGCCTTAACCAACGATAGTTCGATGATCGTCACTGACCTTGCTCTCGTAACTCGATATCGCTGAGCTCGAAGGTACAGAGGCAAAAGAAAAACGAAGAAACTGGCGGTGGGTGAAGACCGCGGGAGTATCCGAGATGGATCAGTCGACGATAATCTAATTGACTTGTGACGGAAGCTGTTCAACTACTGATCGGTCACTCGTGCACCGATCTGCAGGATGTTCAATAGTTTTTAACGGCTTTGAAGCCAATTTTTCTATTACGCGTGGCAGGGAACACGAGCAAAAAGGAAAGAACTTGAATTTGTCTTACTCGCACTGCTCAGAGGGTTCACGGAAACGATATTATGTTCTTCCCTGTTAGATCCTTCGCAGGCTCATGCTTTGATGAAGCTGCGGCCTTTTCCAATCGACAAAAGGGAGACAGCATTCGTCATTGTATAGACCTGAACTGTCCAAAAAAACATACTCATCACGACACATTTCTATCCAAACCCTAGATCCGGTCCAAAAATCATTGGCAGTTGTATTGCGCGTTAGGCACCAGAATTTGCGGTTGTGATTGCGGTAAAACTATTGATTTCCCAGTATAATCATCTCAAGTTTTTCTCTAATTACAGTCACATAAATATGATAGGATAGGTCCGGAAGCTATACCTCGAGCAATTCCAAGACCCGAATGATGCAGAAAGTTTATGAGCCACTTTGGGAAACGGTCTCCGCGTTTTGCTCTTCATAGAACCGAACGCACAACGTCCTGCCGGCACGGGAATTGCATAAACCTAATGTGCGTAACTTCGTTGGGATTGAAGCATCGT